>CM056823.1:29690756-30290756 GCA_029853015.1 Chelidonichthys spinosus
GTGTGATTGATTGTTTGTGAGACGCCAGAGAGGAAGTTTCTTGATAGCACAAATTCTATGAAGTTTGCTTTTTCTGTGTTAAGAGAAAATTATTATTTGGTTTATGAAAGTTGAAAGCTATAATAAATTGCGTCAGTTTATCTTTGGAAATTGTGGACATTTCATTTGTGCGCGTAAAAGATCTTTTTTGGAAAGGTAAAAAGGGACACTACATGTGGTGTTGAGGGTGTCTTCCGATCGGGTTAGAGAAATAAAGAAGTAAGTAGCAGCTTACAGAAAGGAGACTGAACTAATTAACTGGTTATGATCGTTGGAAAGTGAGTTTGAAAGCTTAAAGCAACACTAAAGAGTTTTTAGTGCCTTAAAATACTGTTTCCAAAATTGTTTCAGAAGTTCATCACCTCAAAACCGGGTGAACGGCACTTCCGTATTCGCTCTGCGGCCATCTATGGGCTGTAACCGCACTATGTACTTTGCCTCGTCGGGTAGTGGTTTTGTAGTTCTAATGAGACTACAAATTTGACCTGCTTTACGGCAAGCATTACAAAAGCCGGTAGGTGGAGGCTCTAAGTGGAGATCAGTGGGAGAACACCCGGCAGGTGCGTGGAAGATACCTTGCAGCGAGATAGTTTATAAATTGGCGTCATGGCAGAGCCTGCAAAGAAAAGGAGGAGTATAATGTCCGATGAGGCAAAGAAAAGAAAACGGGAGCATGACAAAGAAAGAGCTTGTACGAGAGTGAATATCGGACCGGCTCACACTCGTTGGCGAGAGCTGAAGGAGGCTTCAAAATGCAAGACGGATGGTGACTTGGCTTTGTTGCTGCTGGACTTGTAAATAATACCGGTAATCATTTTTTTTCCAACAGTGTGCATCTGTGTACAATACATTGTCGATTATTTTATTGGCTCATGTTAGCCAAGGCGTTAGCTATTGTGCTAATATATATGTAACTATTGCTATGGCTCATGTTAGCTAATCTTAGCGAAGGTGTTAGCTACTCTACCTTGTCACTGGACATCGTTCAAATCATTCATTGTTTCCAGAGCCGGTCGTGCATACAAACAAATAACGTGCGTGCGACGGTAGGCTGCAATAGGCTAAATTATTTATGATGGCAGTAATGGACAATTCCGCTTCCAACCTGTAGGGGGACTGAAGAGGAAAACTTCTTAAAGGGATAGTTCGGAATTTTGGACATAAGACCTATTTTCCAAGTGAGCCGGTGTGTTCGAGACGTCTGGAGATGTTTTCAAGAAATTTCATTCAGTTCTTCTAGTTGCCGAGTTCGCTTATGCTATGGCTAGCCCAAGTCAATGGTTCTACCTAGACAGGCATTAAAAAAGTCTTGCCCACTCCACAGTGCACCCGAGGCAAATCAATTAAAACACTAAACTGTACATATGTACATATCTGTGTTGATAGAATAATATTTGAAACAAAACTAACCTAGCATCGCATGAATCATCCATTTTGAGGAACTAGTTTCTCAGCAGCAGTGGAATTTTGCTTTGCTCCGTCGGACTCAAAAATCTTAGACGCGCCGCCCGAAATAGGCAATCGAACCGGGCCAAACTGTCGGCACTTATACCCCCAAGGCTGTCTGAAAAGCCCTCTGGTCTGGACATCTCGTCACCTTGTCGTGCACTACCCTGGATGTGAGGCCTAGAGTGGGTTTGAAACTGGTGCACAAAGCAACATGTGCAACATGATGTTCCATCCCGTTTAGGTGTTCATGCTGCTCCTCTTCCTGGAGGCATCTTCTGGTCTGATCATCAGTCACGTGATTGGCCATGACAGCTTAACACTAGGTTGCAGCTTTAGTCTGATTGGACAATGATCATTTTGGCAGATCAAACGTCTAGAACACTGATAATGTCTGTTGCTGTGACAGAATTGGTTAGAAAAAAAACCCCTCCTTTTCCCCGTTGGTAGTGTGTCGCCCAAATCGCCCCAATACACAAACCGCCCCTGGACCACACACATCTACACCTGTGGACATTCAGCTTCCCTTGGATCCCTGGAACTCACCTGAGGAGACCCCGTCTGTGGCCTGCAGACCGGCTGCCACTGGGGCGCGAAAGCCACAAGAGCTTGTTGCAGACGCAGGAGACGTGCAGAGGACCGGGACACCAGATTGGGAGTGATTACAAAATTGCCCTCCACCTCCTCCTCATCGATGTCTTGACTGCGGCTGTGGAACAGCCACTTCAGATTGGGATTAAAGGTGCTTCTAAGTAAAGTCTCAGCTCGCTGCAGGGAACGGGAGATGGATCTCTGGGACCAGGACCCTGGGAGGACAAGATTTGAAGACTTTGAGCACACTGGAGCGACTAAAGCTTTGCTTATTATACACATGCACGGCTCCATGAGCTAGTAACACATCCATGCTCACTGCACTGTCAGTTAAAGCAGGGGTTCCCAAAGTGGGGGTCAGGACCCCCCTGATTTTCATTACTTCTGACTGAGATGTTCTTCTGGTAACATGGAAATGAAAGTACTGTGTCAAAATTAAGTTTGCAAATGCCAGCAACAATGTTCACTCATAGGTTTCATGGAGATGACTTTGACTGGGATGTTATGCTTTATCTGATAGAAAACTGTTCATGTAAAATCATATCATGGTTGTCAGGCTGTTCTTCTGTGTTGTCGTTATGCCCTGTTAGTGTGTGTTCATCCTGTATGCATGCTTTCTTATGTTTCAGTCACCTCACTCGGGGATAGTGGGGGGTCTCCGGTCTCCAGCACCATTATTTTGGGGGTCTCAGGCTGATAAGTTTGGGAACCCCTGAGTTAAAGTATTCTGCAAAACCCATGATGGTGTGCAGCGATACGTACTGTGAAGGAGCAAGAGCTCAACGAGTGTTAACTGTCTTTCTGTGATCGTCACATCTTAAAAACCCTAAGCTTCTGTGCAGTGGACGCTGAATTCCAAAAATTCAGAGGTGCACGGCCAAGCACCATGACAAATCACGTGCAAGATTTGATGAGGTGAGCAGTGCGGGCTTGTGCAGACTTAAATGGCCCGGTGTGTGACATCATGCTGTTGGGAGACCAGGCCTTACAATGATTGTTTGTTTGTCTCAACTAGTTTGTTTGTCTCTGTATGAAACGTAAGATACTATCCCACGGACCGCTATGCTGTGATGTGTTGAAATGCAGCTGCATTGATTATTGCATTGAAAGCTTTTTATTTGTATATAGGCTACAGTATACTGTTTTTCTCTCAGGGATATGCTCATCGCCTGTAACAGGACCACTTTGTGTTCATAGGAAGTCATATCTACTTGTCACAAAGAAAAGCCTCTTCTTTCATAAATATTATTATTATTTCATCCATCCATCCATTTTCTACCGCTTATCCTGTATTTAGGGTCACGGGGGGGCTGGAGCCGATCCCAGCTGTCATTGGGCGAAGGCAGGGTACACCCTGGACAGGACGCCAGTCTATCACAGGGCCGACATGTAGAGACAAACAACCATTCACACTCACATTCACACCTAAGGGCAATTTAGAGTCACCAATAAACCTATTCCCATCCTGCATGTCTTTGGACTGTGGGAGGAAGCCGGAGGACCCGGAGAGAACCCACGCTTACACGGGGAGAACATGCAAACTCCACACAGAAGGAACCCGGGCCGACCCGGGAATCGAACCCAGGACCCTCTTGCTGTGAGGCGAGAGTGCTACCCACTACACCACCGTGCAGCCCTATTATTATTTCATATTAGAGAAAGTAATTAACCTGGTGATTTTCTTTAATGATCACCACAAAAGTAGGAAGTGACTAGCAAATGCAGTGAGGCTGAGTCCTCACTGCAGCGGCCCCGGGTTCCATCCCACCAGCAGCCATTTCTGCATGTCACCCCCCTCTCTCTTTCCACTCTCGCCCTCTTTCACTCTGATGCTGTCCTATCTGAATAAAGGCAAAAAGATAAAAATGTTGTATTGCTTTGGACAGAGGTAGGAGCTTGCTGCAGTAGGGTACATGGTGACTGCTCACACACACACACACACACACACACACACACACACTACCAGTAGTGGTCAGATCCTCGGTCACCAAGCAGGAGCTGCATCCCCTCTGAAAGACACAAAGGGCAAATGATAATACATCTTAGGAGTTAAGAGTTCTTTTTTGATGACTGCTACACAGGTGATATTCCATTAGACATGCATGCTTCAAGGAATACCTCACCTATTTGCATAAAGCTTTGTATGGTCAGAAACCCGGTAGTATGTTTGAATGGTTGTGCATCATTCCCTTATTTTCCCAGAGACAGAGATCTCCATGTTTCTATTCTGAAAAAGAGCCTCCGATGACGCAAATATCCTCATGTTGGGCACCCTAGAAGGGGTTTTCTTCCAAGATATCTCTGTACTTGGCCGCATTCATCTTTCCTTCAATTGCAACCAGTCGTCCTGTCCCTGCAGCTGAAAAACACCCCAATAGCATGATGCTGCCACCACCATGTTCCACTGTTGGGATGTATTGGACAGGTGATGAGCAGTGCCTGGTTTCCTCCACACATACCGCTTAGAATTAACGCTAAAAAGTTCAATATTGGTCTCATCAGACCAAAGAATCTTATTTCTCATAGTCTGGGAGTCCTTCATGTGTTTTTTGGCAAACTCTATGCAGGCTTTCATATGTCTTGCACTGACGAGACATATGAAACATACATATGAGACATACATTTTGTCTGGAGAAAGGAAGGAAGCTGCTTTGTCTCTTGTTGGTAAGTCAGAAACTAATTGTAGATTTGGGTTAAGCCTTGTGTGAGTAAAGCTAGTGGTAACATTTAGTCTAGTATTGATAGCTTGTTGTTGAAATTCTTGTGAAGCTGTCTGTGCTATGTGAGCAATCAGCTTGTTTTGAGCCAGCTCACCTGTAGTGAATAGACTTGATTAGAGGAAAGGAGGAGCCACAGTCAGTACTTGAGGTAAATTGAGCACTTAAAAGGCTGTCACTACAGCGTCAGCTGCAGCGTCAGGCCATCAGAACGAAGAGAGCTGAACAAAGACACAGGGAGTCTATCTGCGGGAGTCAAGACAGCTGAACAAAGACAGGGGGAGACTATCTGCGGGAGTCAAGACAGCTGAACAAAGACACAGGGAGTCTATCTGCGGGAGTCAAGACAGCTGAACAAAGACACAGGGAGTCTATCTGCGGGAGTCAAGACAGCTGAACAAAGACACAGGGAGTCTATCTGCGGGAGTCAAGACAGCTGAACAAAGACACAGGGAGTCACGAGGAAGCCCATTGAGGTAGGTATGACATCTCAACCCCCCCTCGCAGCCATGTGTCTTATCCCAGTCAGGACATCGCACTGGAGAAGATCCAATCTCTGCTACCCACCACTCTCCACCGGTAAGGAACTTGAGGTACTAGGGGGGCTGTGGAACTGCCAGTCTGCAGTCAAGAAGGCGGGCACCATCTCAGCCTATGCCTCCCTGCAGACTCTCCACTTCCTGGCCCTCACAGAGACCTGGATCATCCCAGAAAACACTGCCATTCCAGCTGCCCTTTCAACTGCCTACTCGTTTTCACACTCCCAAAGACAAACAGGGTGAGGAGGAGGAACTGGGCTCCTCATCTCACCCACATGGTCCTACCAGGTCCTTCCTCTCGACCACCTACCCCGATCTACGCTTGAATTTCACGCCGTCTCTGTCACCCTTCCTTTCAAACTCAACATCATAGTGATCTATCGCCCACCCGGTCCTCTTGGTGACTTTTTGGATGAGATGGATGCCCTCCTGAGCTGCTCCCCTGATGATGGCACACCACTCGTCATCCGCGGTGACTTCAACATCCACCCGGGAAAGCTGCATTCATCTGAATTCATTGACTTCTTTTCCGCATTTGACCTTACACTCTCCCCCTCTCCACCAACTCACCAGACCGGGAACCAACTTGACCTTGTCTTCACAAGATCCTGTGGCATCTCGGCACTCTCTGTTACCCCGCTCACCGTGTCCTTTGTGACTTTCTCCATCCCCATGAAGCCCACCTCATCCCTCCACTCTACGCCTCGAATGGTCACCAGCCGCCGCAACCTGAAATCCCTCACTCCCTCCGCTCTCACCTCAACTGTTATCTCCTCACTCCCATCCTCGGAACAGTTCTCCTTAATGCCTACTGAGGAAGCCTCCTCTATCCTGATGTCCTCACTCTCCTCTTCTTTGGACACTCTCTGTCCCCCAATCTCACGACCGGCGCGATCATCTCCCTCCCCTCCCTGGCTGTCTGAACCTCTGCGAACCAACAGATCATTGTTGCGAGCGTCAGAGAGAAAATGGAAGAAATCGGGACAGCACGAGGACCTTGCTCACTACCACCTCCTCCTCTCTGACTTCACCTCAACTGTTTCGGCAGCTAAATCTGCCTTCTACCTGGCTAAGATCAACTCTTCTGCCTCCAACCCCAGGAAACTCTTCTCCGTGTTCTCTTCCCTCCTCACCCCTCCAACCCCTCCCCCCCTTCCTCCCTTACTGCCGATGACTTTGCAACTTACTTTACCAAGAAAGTAAATGACATCAGCTCCTCATTCACGCCTATTCCCTCCCAGAAGACATCTCCCCCTACTCTCAACTCGGATAGTCTTACCAGCTTTAGCCCCCTCACCTCTGAGGAGGTTCACGCACTTGTTACATCTAACCGTGCCACCACCTGCTCCCTTGACCCGATTCCCTCCTCTCTTCTCCAGGAAATCTCACACGACATCTTCCCATTCCTCACCACCCTGATCAACTCCTCCCTCACCTCAGGTGTCATTCCAGCGGATTTTAAGACCGCTATCGTGAAGCCTCTCCTTAAAAAACCCACCCTAGATACTACTGACATCCAAAGCTACAGACCTGTATCTCTTCTTTCATTCCTCTCTAAAACCTTGGAACGTGGCGCCTACAACCAACTGTCATCCTATCTCTTGCGGAACAACCTCCTAGACCCTAATCCATCAGGATTCAGGACTTCTCACTCCACTGAGACGGCCCTCCTCACAGTGACCAAGTCCCTGCGAGACGCCAAAACATCATCCAACTCCTCCGTTCTCATTCTCCTTGACCTATCTGCTGCATTCGACACAGTCAACCACCAAATTCTCCTCTCCACTCTGGCTGAACTTGGCATATCCGACTCTGCTCTCACCTGGTTTACATCATACCTGACAAACCGCACCTTTCAGGTCACATGGAATGGCTCTATGTCCAAACCCTGCTCTCTGGACATGGGTGTCCCTCAAGGCTCAGTATTAGGACCGCTTCTGTTCTCACTATACACCAGATCACTAGGTTCTGTTATCACATCGCATGGATTCTCCTACCATTGCTACGCAGATGACACTCAGCTGTTCCTCTCTTTCCCCCCGTCCTCTGACGCTCACATTGCAACTCGCATCTCGGACTGTCTGGCTGACATCTCTGTCTGGACAACTGCACATCACCTCAAGCTTAACCTGAACAAAACAGAACTCCTCTTCATCCCAGGGAAAGACTGCCCTCGCATGGACCTGTCAGTCACTGTCGAGGGCATCACAGTATTACCTTCCTCAACTGCGAGGAACCTGGGTGTAATCCTCGATGACCAACTATCCTGCACCCCCAACATCACTGCTGTGGCCCGATCCTGCAGATTCGCCCTCTACAATATCCGCAGGATTCGGACCTTCCTCACAAAGGATGCAACGCAGCTCTTGGTCCTCGCACTGGTCATCTCCCGCCTTGACTACTGCAACTCTCTCCTGGCCGGACTCCCGGCCTCTGCGATTAAACCATTACAGCGTATCCAGAATGCTGCAGCAAGCCTTATCTTCAATCTACCAAAATTCTCCCACGTAACCCCCCTCCTCCGTGACCTCCACTGGCTCCCTGTTGCAGCACGCATCCAATTCAAGACGATGACACTGGCCTTCAGGGCCATCAATGGAATGGCACCTGTCTACCTTCAAACACTGGTCAAACCTCATGCCCCGAAGCAAGCACTTCGCTCCTCTACTTCAGCTGGCCGGCTGGTACCACCATCGCTGAAATCAAACAAATGTCGCTCAGCAGACTCCAGACTCTTCTCTGTTCTGGCACCTCAGTGGTGGAACGAACTCCCGACCAATGTCAGGACAGCAGAGTCATTTGCCATCTTCCGAAAAAGGCTCAAGACTCACCTGTTCAGACTTCACTACCCCCCCCCCCCCCCCAAAAAAAAGCACTCTGATCTTAGCACTGTTGCTCTTGAAGCACTATTTTACTCAGACGAGGACCTAACACTTGTTTTATTTTTTGCTCTTACTTTATCGGCAATGATACGTCGTGGTTTCTTTGTTTCCTTCTTTTGACAAATGTACTTATTGTAAGTCGCTTTGGACAAAAGCGTCTGCTAAATGACCTAAATGTAAATGTAAATGTAGGAGAGGCTTCCGCCGGGCCACTCTGCCATAAAGCCCCGACTGATGGAGGGCTGCAATGATAGTTGTCTTTGTGGAACTTTCTCCCATCTCCCTACTGCATCTCTGGAGTTCAGCCACAGTGATCTTTGGGTTCTTCTTTACCTCTCTCACCAAGGCTCTTCTCCCACGATTGCTCTGTTTGGCTGGACGGCCAGGTCTAGGAAGAGTTCTGGTCATCCCAAACTTCTTCCATTAAGGATTATGGAGGCCACTGTGCTCTTAGGAACCTTGAGTGCTGCAGAAATTCTTTTGTAACCTTGGCCAGATCTGTGCCTTGCCACAATTCTGTCTCTGAGGTCTTTGGGCAGTTCCTTCGACCTCATGATTCTCATTTGCTCTGACATGCACTGTGAGCTGTAAGGTCTTATATAGACAGGTGTGTGCCTTTCCTAATCAAGTCCAATCAGTTTAATTAAACACAGCTGGACTCCAATGAAGGCGCAGGACCATCTCAAGGAGGATCAGAAGAAATGGACAGCATGTGAGATAAATATGAGTGTCACAGCAAAGGGTCTGAATACATATGACCATGTGATTCTTTTTTAATAAATTTGCAAAAATGTCTACATTTGTGTTTTTTTTTATTTTAGCAAATGGCTGCAATGAAACAAAGAGTGAAACATTTAAAACGGTCTGAATACTTTCCGTACCCACTGTACATATATACATATGTGTATGTAAGATGGGGAACACTAAAACAACATAATGTAACTGCAACACAATCATATTTCAGCCTGTCCAATTAGGAAGCAGCACTGATTGTGAATAAATTTCACCTGCAGTTGTGCAAATGGAACAGACCACAGGTGGAAACGAGTGGCAATTAGCAAGACATCCCTATATGGTTCTGCAGGTGGTGACTACAGACCATGTCTCTGTTCTCGGCCTTTCTGGCAGATTTTTTTCTTTTTTGAATTTTGGCAGTGTTTGCACCACTAGAGGTAGCACGAGGCGGTTTCTCCACCCCACAGAAGTTGCCCAGTTAGTGCAACTCATCCAGGATGGCACATTAATGTGCACTGTGGCAAGGTTTGCTGTGTCCCCCAGCACAGTGTCAAGAGCATGGAGGAGATTCCAGGAGACAGGCCAGTACACCATGACTCAATTAAAGCTCTATAAAACAGTGTCATCAAGGTTTTGTCCACCTGGAACTTAGCCAGTTTCCCAAGTGCAGAGAGTCATGCCCTCTCTTGCACACAGAGATAGTGTTCAAGTCAAATTCAAGCGGTCATCAATCAAGGTGCCTAGATACTTGTAAGATGATACAGCTTCAACATCTTGGCCATTTATGACACTGTGCTTAGGAGCAGGGGGGAGGTGTCTGAAATCTATGGACATGTCCTTGGTTTTGCTGATGTTCAGATGCAAAAAAGCATCGTCACACCAGGACACAAGTAATTGATAACAGGGCCATACTCATTCCCGTGGGAGTTTAAGAGACTAACAATTACAGGGTCGTCTGCAAATTTTAAAACGTGCCTGTTGTCATGCTGGCTACGGCAGTCATTGGTGTACAGTATGTACAACAGGGGGGAGAGGACACACCCCTGACGTGAGCCTGTGGATCATGTTAGGCCACCGGACAGCACTTTGTTTACCCTCACCCTCTGAACTCTCTGTGTGAGGAAATCAAGTTGCCAAGCAGTCAGGCTAGGGTCAAGGCTAAAATTGTTCAGTAGTTTTTCAGTTAGTAGGTGGGGTTGGATGGTGTTAAATGCCGAGGAAAAGTCTACAAAGAGCAGCCTTGCAAGATTCCTACTTTTCTCCAAGTGTTTCACTGTAAAATAAATCCTAATTTTACGGTATATGACTCTTTTACAGTAGTTTTTCTGTTCTTTGAAAATAGTGTACAAAACTGTAAAATTACAGACTTTATCAGTAACTGAACAATCCGCCTGTTATTTTAAGTATTATGACAGTAATGACAAACTACATTTATTTCTCATGTTTTTTACAGAAGAATACTATATTAATTATACGTTATCTTTCTGTTTTCTTAAATTAAATACAAATGTACGTAAAATGACAGTAGTTCTCTATAATTAAATATGTAACTTGTGATAAAAAGGTTTATGTCAATAAAAACAATCTTAACACTTTTCTCTGTAATTTTACAGTAAATCTTATTATTTTCACATTTGCATGTAATTATACATTCAACCTGCAATTTAATATGTAGCTTGTTATATGAAGGTTTATGTCCATACTAACAATCTAATGTTTTTCTCTGTCATTTTAAGGTAAATCTTATTAGTTTTAGATTTATGTGTACTTTTACATTCAAACTCTGTAATTAAATATGTAGCTCATTTTATTAAGATTTATGTCCATACTAACGTTTTTCTCTGTAAGGTTATGGTAAATCTTATTAGTTTACTAGTACTATGTGGTATGTATAAAAGTACTTATATATACATTGTATTAGACTAGATAATATTAGACTAGTGAGTACTTTAATATTCAAACTGTAATTCTGGATATAATGGCAATGATTCTAACAAAAATACGCTGTCTGTGCAGACAGATATGGCACGTCTTTCAGTGGCTGAAGGCAGCGTAATGTGTGGGGAGGTCAAAAACAGGTCAACATGTTGATGGGTAAAGCTTGAATTCGGATGATGCTTAAATAACAATGATTATCGCAAAATAAAAAAATATGAGTGGGTTAACATTTATACATTTCAATTAAATAATGTCTATCTATGTTACATTAAACTGGAATAGGCCTTTATCTGCTGTTCAGCAAGTAATGCAAGTATCGGAAAACATATTGATGCTTTAGATATTTTGCTTAAATCAAGTGAAGTCAACTCATCTTTGTTTATATAGTGCTTTACACATAATGCAGGAGAGAGAGAGAGAGAGAGAGAGAGAGCTGCTTATGTAATTAAATATATATCCACCTACAAATAAAACTAAATCAACATTTCTTCTTTTTTCTTGATAAAGAAAAGGATACCACACTGATACAATTGCTATTGGCAATCGTGCACTAGTGGACTACCTGACCACTAACGTATTACCTGGATTATTACCTGGATTATTTTACATCTGCTCGCCATGTTTTCATTTGGAGTTGTGGGATTTCAACGGAGATCAAAAAAGTGGAGTATGGACACAGTTGAAGGGTCAGATGGATCTGTTTGGTCAGCTAACATTACTTGGACTTCACTTTATTACTGTTCTGCTGTATCAGGTAAGAATACATTTCCTTGTTACGTTTTGTTACTTCATAACCTAACGCAGTGTTTGTGTTCATTCCCTTAATTTACAGTGATGGTCTTGTCAAACTGTTAGCTAACCGTTAAGTAACGTTATCTATAGTCGTAGGTGATTAAAGTTATTTTAGCACATTTAGGTCATTTCGGTCTTTATTTTAGATCAACAACGCTCAGTTTAAAAGATTTTTGAAAGCTTGCGGGAGGCGGCGCCCCGTCTCTCAAAACTCGCCGCTACGCGAAGCCATTGCTCGACGTATAAAGTTGAGGTCGAGTCTACTTTGTGCAAATCAGAGCCGTCCGGCTCATCTCGCCTTCGGGCGCCACGCGAAAATCTTTTTAAACTGACCATTGTTGATCTAAAATAAAGACAGAGTCATTTATAAGCATAGCTTATTTCTCGGCCAAAAATGTTTTCAGAAACACATTTCGTTGAACTATTGTCGTAAAATAACAGAAAGTTTCCAAACGAGCCACCATGTTGGTCTGTGTGAAATCCGGGAGCAGACAGGACAGCTGTGAAAGCGTTCGTCCAATCAGGTGCAGCCATGAAGTGTGCGCATGATTGTATAAAGGAGAGCACCTGTCAATAATCCTCCTTGTGGCAGCCCACAAAGCATGCAATACTGGCAAGCGCCGCGTCAATAGCATAAAAAAAAAAAAAAAATCAACTAATAAGAGAAAAATAAATAAAATCCTTTTTATAGTAAGGACTTTTCAGTGGATCTTACTTTGTCCTTTTTCCCTTCCCCTTCCCCCAGATGCACCAAAGATCCAGCTGAGTACTGGAGGAGGATACTTCTTTATCTGCTACATTGCACTGTCACCTCTGGTACAGATTAATTGACCTTTTTGTGGTATGTTTTGATTTTATTTGATAATACACTGTGGGCTAAATCAAGAATGTAATGCATGTGCACAAATACTACAATTATTATTGGAACTACAGTATACAGAGCCCCCAGGGACAGGAGAACATTGTGGAAAACAATATAAAACTGAATTGAAAAATGCAAGCTAAAAAACAAATGACAAGCCCAGCAGCTCTCCATCTCCTCTCTCTCATTTTTAGTTTTTCAATTCTTCCTTGGGGGTCTCTGAAGAACTGTTTGTGAATAATTGGTATTGTAAATTTACAACTCAATACATTAAATAAAGGGGTTTTAGAATAAATATTGGTGTGTATTTTATTTGTAATTAAGTTTCGTGACCTACTTTACACTGAAACAGTGAAAATCTTTAGATGTATCGATTTTGAATTTCCTAAGTATGTTTTCAGTTTAGGATATTTCACAATAATCTTTTACATGATATTTTCAGTCAGTACAGTAGTTAAAATATTCAATGTATTACATTAAAACTGTAATATTACAAAAACTGAATCATTAAGTATTGAGGATGTAACACACTTATTGAAGGTGTTTGATTGTAAGAATATAGAAAAAATATGTAGAATAGTGGTATTTTTCTGCAGAACCGTGCAGAATTAAAATTTTATTTCATCTGAATTAGATGTATTATTATCATCATTTATCAGTATCATTTTCACTTTATTAAAGGTGTTTGATTGTAATCATTTAGGACATTCTGTAAAATAACTATTTTTCTGCAGAACTTTTAGCATTTTCACTTTATTAAAGGTGTTTTATCATAGAAATTGAAGAAAAATCTGTAAAATAACGGTATCTTTTGGCAGAATATTTAATGACATTTTCTGTAAAAGTAATGATTTTGCGCTTTATTTGAATTAGGATATTTTACTTTAATTTTACGGTTTTTGTTTGACAGCCATAGCTGCCTGTCATTGACCGTTTTTTATGGGGTTTTTTCTTACAGTGTAGAGGAGAGTAGAGTGGTAGTAGCATCCTGCACCCCCCTCTTGGCCCTATAAACAAACTGATAAGGGTCCAGGAGGGGTTCCACCTTGATTAGGAGCTCAGCTTTAATCAGCTTCTCAGAGGATTTTGCAATAAGAGATGTGAGGGCAACCGGCCTGAAAATCGTTTAAGGTTTGGGGCCGGCTGACCTTAGCAACAGGCACCACTACAGACTGCTTCCATAGAGATCGCACCCTCTGCAGGGGGAGTGACACACTGAATATGTAATAGAAGATGAGGCCTAACTGTTCAGCACACACCTTTAGCGTGCAGTCACTGATGTTATCTGGGCCAGGGCTTTTCTTTGGATTGCAGTGTTTGAAACATCTGTTACTGAAGTCATGGGTGTCAAATCTGACATAGCCTATTAAGATCCTCTGCCAGTGCTGGGTCAGGTATGCTGTTAAATTCTAACTTCCTCTTTCCGTTTCTGTTGACAGAAACCTGGTTGAAACCAAGTGAGATCAGCACCTCATTTAAAGAGAGCTTCACATGCAAAATAATAACTGCTAATAATTATTCCAGCTTTGAGCTGCAATTGTTTATGATCGACCTCTCTTGTCCTGTGGTGTGTGCCACAGTTTATCGCCCACCCAATTTTAACAAGAACTTTCTCCAAGAGTTCTCTGAGTTCTTGTCTGATATTATTACAAAGTTTGATAAACTATTGATTTGTGGGGACTTTAATATTCATGTTTGTTGTGCAGCAAATCAACTGGCAAATGAGTTAAAGGCCTTTTGGATTCATTTGGCCTCACTCAATCTGTTAATGCACCAACACATGAACATGGGCACACTCTTGATCTTATCATTTCTCATGGGCTTTTAGTTTCCCTGAGAGAAATAGTGGACACTTTCGGATCACCTCCCCATTGCTTTTGATTTTGTTGCCATCAACGGCCATAGAGTTTGCTGTGGCCTTTAGGGACTCTCAGCTGGGTCATTCCGTGTCATTTCACGGATGCCTCCCACCTGACCATCTCAGAATGTCCTGAAAAAATTCAAGTACAAAGACACACTTGTTAATAGGACAAATCCAAAATATTAGGTCTCTACTGTCAACAGTTTTCTCATGAAACATCATTGAATGAAGGGTAGTTTAGACGGTTTTTGGCATCATGCTCTGAAAAGCCATTTTTAAACAGAAATATCTGGAAAACTATCTCACCTGTGGCCTTCAAAATTTCTACAGTGTATATCTGTTACTAATAGCCTCCAGACATGATATATCAGGGGTGTAGCTCAATGATAACCTAGTATGGTAGGTACTTAAAATGTGGCTAGTTGAAATAAAGTAGTACATTTGAAGAGTGGCTGAGCTCCCATTTTTGCAGATAAAAGACTTCTATCACTTCTGCCTCTATCTCTGGTGTTAGCTTAAACATTCTACAAAATATGGTTTCTCTTAGATGATTAGTTTCACAGATATTAAGGCTCAAAAATGGAAGTAAACACATATTTGCCCAACTTCAGAGTCATATTCCAAAAAACTGACTACAAGTATCAGGTCCAAACGTTAGTTTTTTTGAAAGATCATATTCTTGTTAAAATCATATTAAAAAATTGGGAGGGTGTTTTGCCTCAATTTGTCGCAGTGATTTTTTAAAATCCTGAGCGGCAGCTTGCTCACTGCTGCTACCGCTCACTCTTATTTAGTGTTGTTTTAAAATGGCATGTGAGTTACAGTTATTAACTTAGTTGCGATTTACCATTTTTTGCATGAAAGTTTAAAATTAGCATATAATGCAGTATGAACAAGAATGTTTTAAAGTAGACATATAGAATCATCATACTGGTGGGATTGTATGCATCAAAGTGTTAATTCAAGTCTAGTGGTATTAGGCCAAGTGACATGGCCTTAAAATATCGTGGTATTAATAAAAGGCCATATCACCCAGCCCTATTAGACATTATTCCAGCCAAGTTTCTGAAGGAGGTTTTTAGTTCTGTTGGACCAAGTTTGCTGGTTTTTATAAACACCTGTCTTAGCTCAAGGTCTGTCCCAGCTGCCTAAAACACGCTGTGGTTAGGGCCCTCCTAAAAAAAAACACAACTTGTGCTGTCCAAGTTTAGGCCTGTCTCCCACTTGCCTTTTCTTTCTAAGGTATTGGAAAAATTACAAACATTTTTAGAGATTAATTCTGTTCTCGATAAATTTCAGTCTGGTTTCAGATCCCGACAAAGCACAGAGTCAGCACTGTTAAAGGTGCATAATGATATTGCCTTGTCTGTGGATGCTCGGAACCCCGCTATGCTGGTACTGCTGGACCTCACAGCGGCTTTTGATACAGTCGACCATGAAATCCTTGTATCTCACCTAGAGCAGTATGTAGGCATCCGTTGCACCGCTCTCCAATGGTTTAGGTCGTACCTGGCAAATAGGAGTTTTTCTGTCAGGATTGGTGACCTCTGCTCCTCACAGGCATCCCTCTCTTGTGGGGTGCCACAGGGCTCTTTTCTATTCTTGGCCCTATTCTGTTTTCATTGCTACTGCTGGGATCAATTATAAAAAAACACAATCTGTCTTTTCATTTTTATGCTGATGATTTACAGTTATATTTGCCCATGAGACCCAATAAAAACACTGCACTTACTCAGTTACTGGACTGTATCACTGATGTAAAACAGTGGCTTGCTCTAAACTTTTTGCACCTGAACAACAGCAAAACTCATTTACATTTACATTTAGCAGACGCTTTTGTCCAAAGCGACTTACAATAAGTACATTTGTCAAAAGAAGGAAACAAAGAAACCACGACGTATCATTGCCGATGCAGTAAGAGCTAAAAATAGAACAAGTGTTAGGTCCTCATCTGAGTAAAGTAGTACTTCAAGAGCAACAGTGCTAAGATCAGAGTGCTATAGGTAAGGGTTTTTTTTTTTTTTTTTTTTTTTTTTTTAGGGGGGGGGGGGGTGTCAAGGGAGGGTGCTAGTGGGTCATGCTATGTAGAGTCAAGGTGAAGTCTGAACAGGTGAGTCTTGAGCCTTTTTCGGAAGATGGCAAATGACTCTGCTGTCCTGACATTGGTCGGGAGTTCGTTCCACCACTGAGGCGCCAGAACAGAGAAGAGTCTGGACTTTGCTGAGCATAATTTGTTTGATTTCAGCGATGGTGGTACCAGCCGGCCAGCTGAAGTAGAGGAGCGAAGTGCTCGCTTCGGGGCATGGGGTTTGATCAGTGTTTGAAGGTAGAAGGGTGCCGTTCCATTGATGGACCTGAAGGCCAGTGTCATCGTCTTGAATTGGATGCTTGCTGCAACAGGGAGCCAGTGGAGGTCACGGAGGAGGGGGGTCACGTGGGAGAATTTGGGTAAATTGAAGATAAGGCGTGCTGCGGCATTCTGGATACGCTGTAGATGTTTAATCGCAGAGGCCGGGAGTCCGGCCAGGAGAGAGTTGCAGTAGTCAAGGCGGGAGATGACCAGTGCTTGGACCAAGAGCTGCGTTGCATCCTTTGTGAGGAAGGTCCGAATCCTGCGGATATTGTAGAGGGCGAATCTGCAGGATCGGGCCACAGCAGTGATGTTGGGGGTGCAGGATAGTTGGTCATCAAGGATTACATCCAGGTTCCTCGCAGTTGAGGAAGGTAATACTGTGATGCCCTCGACAGTGACCGACAGGTCCATGCGAGGGCAGTCTTTCCCTGGGATGAAGAGGAGTTTGGTTTTGTTCAGGTTGAGCTTGAGGTGATGTGCAGTTGTCCAGACAGAGATGTCAGCCAGACAGTTCGAGATGCGAGTTGCAATGTGAGCGTCAGAGGACGGGGGAAAAGAGAGGAACAGCTGGGTGTCATCTGCATAGCAATGGTAGGAGAATCCATGCGATGTGATAACAGAACCTAGTGATCTGGTGTATAGTGAGAACAGAAGCGGTCCTAATACTGAGCCTTGAGGGATGCCCATGTCCAGAGAGCAGGGTTTGGACATAGAGCCATTCCATGTGACCTGGAAGGTGCGGTTTGTCAGGTATGATGTAAACCAGGTGAGAGCAGAGTCAGTTATGCCAACTCAATGTATTTTGTTTGGCACGCCATCTATGTCAGGGAATTTCATGACGGCCATGGCGGTGGGATTTATGGACTTACAGTACCCTAGTGCGCACAGTAGGCTCGTCCCGTGTCTGTGGATCAGAGTGATTGCTCTTCTGGGATTGTTCCAAAATACAACTTCAGCGCAACTTCGCGAGCCATGCAGGTGAAGTATAAACATCACATGCAAGAAGAACGTCAACCGTTCGTCAGCTTCATTCCAGCCACCCGAGTGGAGCTGAGCGAGCAGGCAGTGAAAGCACACAGCGGCATTTGTATTATAAAAGTACCAGTCCCATCCGGTTCTGCTCCGGCGTGGGCACATATTTCTAGTCAACATGAGCAGAGCTGAGCGAGCAAGTGGCCACAAGCGGGCAGGAGATTTTGCAGAGAGCGGCATTTTTATTATTAAAGTACTGGTCCGGTTCAGCTCCGGTCCCGCTCACAACATGAGTCTGAAGCCCATGCCCGACCCAGAATCCCGCTGTGTCCTACACAGTCATCAACAGTATGTTCAATCATAAAACGGCTCTCTTTAATGCATATATTGCATTCTTTTATACTGATAAAATTGAAGGCATCAGACACGCCATCAATATCTCAAACAAAAAAGTTGGATCACCACCCTGTTTAGGCAAAAGTAACACAGCAATGATGGCAAGCTTTAATGCCATAGACTCTAAAACTCTAGAGGAAACAGTGACAAATCTAAAATCATCCACCTGCTGCCTTGATGCTTTACCTACCAACTTTTTTAAGAATGTTTTTGACGTATTGCAAACAGCCTAGATGCCTCTATTATCAGCAACTACAGACCAATTTCAAATCTACCCTTCATAAGTAAAATAATTGAGAAAGTTGTCCTCCAACAACTAAATCACTTCCTGGCTTCAACTGGCTGCCTCAACAACTTCCAGTCAGGATTTCGACCTTTTCATAGCACCGAGATGGCCCTTATTAAAGTTGTAAATGACATCCGTCTTAACATAGACTCTGGCAAAACTTCCATATTAATGCTATTAGACCTCAGTGCTGCATTTGACACTGTCGACCACTCAATACTTTTTGACAGGTTGTAAATCTGGGTGGGGCTCTCAGGCACAGTCTTAAGCTGGTTCAACTATTTTGTTTCCATTGGCAACTACTGTATATCAGAACCTACCAATGTAACATGTGGAGTCCCCAAGGTTCAATCTTGGGTCCGACTTTATTCAACATCTTCATGCTCCCACTAGGACAAATCATGCAAAATAATAACATTGACCACCATTGCTATGCCGATGACACCCAAATTTATGTAGCGCTATCACCAAACAACTATCGCACCATAGATCTTCTGTGCCAGTGCATTGAGCAAATCAAAGACTGGATGTGCCAAAACTTCCTACAACAAAAAGAGGACAAAACTGAGATAATTGTTTTTCGTGCTAAAAAAGAAAGGTTTAAAGTACTTTTAACAGCTTCACTCTCTGTCCCTGAAAACCTCAAATAAAGCCAGAAATCTTGGGGTTATTAAGGATTCTGATTTACATTTCAACAGTCACATCAAATCAGTAACAAAATCGGCCAACTATAACCTCAAAAATGTTGCAAGACTTAGAGGGCTCATGTCAGCTCAAGACTTAGACATGCTTGTACTTGTACATGCCTTTATTACTAGTAGGCTAGAGTACTGTAATGGTCTCTTGCAGGTCATCCAAAAAAAACGGTCAGGCAGCTACAGCTTGTTCAGAACACTACTACTAGAGTTCTTACAAAGAACAAAAAATGTGAGCACATTACACCAATTCTTAAATCCTTACATTGGCTCCCTGTATGTCAGCGGATTGATTTCAAAATCCTCCTGCTCACATATAAATCACTACATGGTCTAGGGCCGAAGTATATCACTGATATGCTCCCACTACATCAGCCTTCTAGACCACTAAGATCTTCTGAGACCAATCTGTTAGTGATTCCCAGAGTAAACTCAAATCACGGGAGAGCATCATTTAGTCACTATGCAACAAATAGCTGAAATAAACTTCCTGAAGATGTAAGACTTGTCATGATCCGTGACTGTAGGTTAAGTTATCATTTTTGTCCCGTCTTCATTGTCGTCTCATCTTTTATTTTGAAGTAACTGTGTTCCCTCTTGTTTCAGGCATGTTTACTTCCCGCCCCTTCGTTTCCACTGTCTGTGACGTCCCGCCCCCTCCCTGATTGTTTCACCTGTTCCCTATTACCTTGTGTGTGTATATATTGTCAGCGTCTCGTACCTGGCAAATAGGAGTTTTTCTGTCAGGATTGGTGACCTCTGCTCCTCACAGGCATCCCTCTCTTGTGGGGTGCCACAGGGCTCTTTTCTATTCTTGGCCCTATTCTGTTTTCATTGCTACTGCTGGGATCAATTATAAAAAAACACAATCTGTCTTTTCATTTTTATGCTGATGATTTACAGTTATATTTGCCCATGAGACCCAATAAAAACACTGCACTTACTCAGTTACTGGACTGTATCACTGATGTAAAACAGTGGCTTGCTCTAAACTTTTTGCACCTGAACAACAGCAAAACTCATTTACATTTACATTTAGCAGACGCTTTTGTCCAAAGCGACTTACAATAAGTACATTTGTCAAAAGAAGGAAACAAAGAAACCACGACGTATCATTGCCGATGCAGTAAGAGCTAAAAATAGAACAAGTGTTAGGTCCTCATCTGAGTAAAGTAGTACTTCAAGAGCAACAGTGCTAAGATCAGAGTGCTATAGGTAAGGGTTTTTTTTTTTTTTTTTTTTTTTTAGGGGGGGGGGGGTGTCAAGGGAGGGTGCTAGTGGGTCATGCTATGTAGAGTCAAGGTGAAGTCTGAACAGGTGAGTCTTGAGCCTTTTTCGGAAGATGGCAAATGACTCTGCTGTCCTGACATTGGTCGGGAGTTCGTTCCACCACTGAGGCGCCAGAACAGAGAAGAGTCTGGACTTTGCTGAGCATAATTTGTTTGATTTCAGCGATGGTGGTACCAGCCGGCCAGCTGAAGTAGAGGAGCGAAGTGCTCGCTTCGGGGCATGGGGTTTGATCAGTGTTTGAAGGTAGAAGGGTGCCGTTCCATTGATGGACCTGAAGGCCAGTGTCATCGTCTTGAATTGGATGCTTGCTGCAACAGGGAGCCAGTGGAGGTCACGGAGGAGGGGGGTCACGTGGGAGAATTTGGGTAAATTGAAGATAAGGCGTGCTGCGGCATTCTGGATACGCTGTAGTGGTTTAATCGCAGAGGCCGGGAGTCCGGCCAGGAGAGAGTTGCAGTAGTCAAGGCGGGAGATGACCAGTGCTTGGACCAAGAGCTGCGTTGCATCCTTTGTGAGGAAGGTCCGAATCCTGCGGATATTGTAGAGGGCGAATCTGCAGGATCGGGCCACAGCAGTGATGTTGGGGGTGCAGGATAGTTGGTCATCAAGGATTACATCCAGGTTCCTCGCAGTTGAGGAAGGTAATACTGTGATGCCCTCGACAGTGACCGACAGGTCCATGCGAGGGCAGTCTTTCCCTGGGATGAAGAGGAGTTTGGTTTTGTTCAGGTTGAGCTTGAGGTGATGTGCAGTTGTCCAGACAGAGATGTCAGCCAGACAGTTCGAGATGCGAGTTGCAATGTGAGCGTCAGAGGACGGGGGAAAAGAGAGGAACAGCTGGGTGTCATCTGCGTAGCAATGGTAGGAGAATCCATGCGATGTGATAACAGAACCTAGTGATCTGGTGTATAGTGAGAACAGAAGCGGTCCTAATACTGAGCCTTGAGGGATGCCCATGTCCAGAGAGCAGGGTTTGGACATAGAGCCATTCCATGTGACCTGGAAGGTGCGGTTTGTCAGGTATGATGTAAACCAGGTGAGAGCAGAGTCAGTTATGCCAACTCAATGTATTTTGTTTGGCACGCCATCTATGTCAGGGAATTTCATGACGGCCATGGCGGTGGGATTTATGGACTTACAGTACCCTAGTGCGCACAGTAGGCTCGTCCCGTGTCTGTGGATCAGAGTGATTGCTCTTCTGGGATTGTTCCAAAATACAACTTCAGCGCAACTTCGCGAGCCATGCAGGTGAAGTATAAACATCACATGCAAGAAGAACGTCAACCGTTCGTCAGCTTCATTCCAGCCACCCGAGTGGAGCTGAGCGAGCAGGCAGTGAAAGCACACAGCGGCATTTGTATTATAAAAGTACCAGTCCCATCTGGTTCTGCTCCGGCGTGGGCACATATTTCTAGTCAACATGAGCAGAGCTGAGCGAGCAAGTGGCCACAAGCGGGCAGGAGATTTTGCAGAGAGCGGCATTTTTATTATTAAAGTACTGGTCCGGTTCAGCTCCGGTCCCGCTCACAACATGAGTCTGAAGCCTATGCCCGACCCAGAATCCCGCTGTGTCCTACACAGTCATCAACAGTATGTTCAATCATAAAACGGCTCTCTTTAATGCATATATTGCATTCTTTTATACTGATAAAATTGAAGGCATCAGACACGCCATCAATATCTCAAACAAAAAAGTTGGATCACCACCCTGTTTAGGCAAAAGTAACACAGCAATGATGGCAAGCTTTAATGCCATAGACTCTAAAACTCTAGAGGAAACAGTGACAAATCTAAAATCATCCACCTGCTGCCTTGATGCTTTACCTACCAACTTTTTTAAGAATGTTTTTGACTATCAATAGACGTATTGCAAACAGCCTAGATGCCTCTATTATCAGCAACTACAGACCAATTTCAAATCTACCCTTCATAAGTAAAATAATTGAGAAAGTTGTCCTCCAACAACTAAATCACTTCCTGGCTTCAACTGGCTGCCTCAACAACTTCCAGTCAGGATTTCGACCTTTTCATAGCACCGAGATGGCCCTTATTAAAGTTGTAAATGACATCCGTCTTAACATAGACTCTGGCAAAACTTCCATATTAATGCTATTAGACCTCAGTGCTGCATTTGACACTGTCGACCACTCAATACTTTTTGACAGGTTGTAAATCTGGGTGGGGCTCTCAGGCACAGTCTTAAGCTGGTTCAACTATTTTGTTTCCATTGGCAACTACTGTATATCAGAACCTACCAATGTAACATGTGGAGTCCCCCAAGGTTCAATCTTGGGTCCGACTTTATTCAACATCTTCATGCTCCCACTAGGACAAATCATGCAAAATAATAACATTGACCACCATTGCTATGCCGATGACACCCAAATTTATGTAGCGCTATCACCAAACAACTATCGCACCATAGATCTTCTGTGCCAGTGCATTGAGCAAATCAAAGACTGGATGTGCCAAAACTTCCTACAACAAAAAGAGGACAAAACTGAGATAATTGTTTTTCGTGCTAAAAAAGAAAGGTTTAAAGTACTTTTAACAGCTTCACTCTCTGTCCCTGAAAACCTCAAATAAAGCCAGAAATCTTGGGGTTATTAAGGATTCTGATTTACATTTCGACAGTCACATCAAATCAGTAACAAAATCGGCCAACTATAACCTCAAAAATGTTGCAAGACTTAGAGGGCTCATGTCAGCTCAAGACTTAGACATGCTTGTACTTGTACATGCCTTTATTACTAGTAGGCTAGAGTACTGTAATGGTCTCTTGCAGGTCATCCAAAAAAAACGGTCAGGCAGCTACAGCTTGTTCAGAACACTACTACTAGAGTTCTTACAAAGAACAAAAAATGTGAGCACATTACACCAATTCTTAAATCCTTACATTGGCTCCCTGTATGTCAGCGGATTGATTTCAAAATCCTCCTGCTCACATATAAATCACTACATGGTCTAGGGCCGAAGTATATCACTGATATGCTCCCACTACATCAGCCTTCTAGACCACTAAGATCTTCTGAGACCAATCTGTTAGTGATTCCCAGAGTAAACTCAAATCACGGGAGAGCATCATTTAGTCACTATGCAACAAATAGCTGAAATAAACTTCCTGAAGATGTAAGACTTGTCATGATCCGTGACTGTAGGTTAAGTTATCATTTTTGTCCCGTCTTCATTGTCGTCTCATCTTTTATTTTGAAGTAACTGTGTTCCCTCTTGTTTCAGGCATGTTTACTTCCTGCCCCTTCGTTTCCACTGTCTGTGACGTCCCGCCCCCTCCCTGATTGTTTCACCTGTTCCCTATTACCTTGTGTGTGTATATATTGTCAGCGTCTCCCCTTGTCCTGTGCCAGTTCGTTATGTCTCGTCATTTCAACCAGCGTCCTTGTTCCCTTGATACCTTGTTCACGACTCCAGCTGACGGTTTGTTTCGTTGTTACTTTGTTTATAGATCCGTTTTGCTTGTTTGCTACTTTGTCAGGTCAGCCTTGTTTAGTTTCCCCCTCGTGCTCGTTTTCTATCTAAGCTCTTTGATTTGGTACTTTGTATTTAGCCTTTTTTCCCTGTAACATTGTCTAGACTTCGTTTCCCCTTTGTTTGTAGGGGAATATAGTGCATATATTGATAGCCAGATTAGGCCAGTGTTTTTCAGTTATTTTTTCCTCCCTCCCTTTTGGAGGCGCTTTATTTTCTGCCCATACGTTTGTAGCTTCTGCTCCCGTTTGTTTTCTGAGATAAAGTTTATTGATTTGAAACTTTTCCGAGTTGTGTGGGTCCTTGCCTTGCCGGCCTCAGGTCGTTACAAGACTTGCCCCAACTCCGACCACTTTTAATACTAGACTGAAAACTTTTATGTTCACCATAGCTTTCTGCTAAATCTTTAAATGTCTGCACTGTTTTTTTTCTTTATTATTGCAAATATGTTTTTATTCTCTTTGTCTTTCTGTAATGCATTTTAATTTTGCCTTCATTTTCTTTTAATTCTTCTATTTTTTTCACTTTATTGTATGACATGCTATGTTGTGAAGCACTTTGAGTCTGCCTTGTGTATGAAATGTGCTATACAAATAAAGTTGCTTAGCCTTGCCTATGATGCTTCAATGCTCCACTTGAGTTCTGGGTTCCTTAATAGAAGCAACTCTTTCTACATTACACAATCTATTTCCATAATAACTATTATTTGACAGACATAGCATCCATTGACAGGTGATAAAGATTCAAATATATTTGAACTAACCTCCTTTTCTGGAAAGAATGACTCCAACTTCTCGCGGTCTAAAAGAGAGACAAACAAAGCCACAGTCATCAGAAAACATCAAACAACATAGTAAATGACACTTCTGTTCTGTGTCAACATGGAGACCCTTTGAATGATCGAGACTAGATCTTGTGTTATTGAAACTAATGGACGGGATGTTTGGTGAAAGGTCCTTCCATTTAGGGGTGTGCGATATAACGATATTAGATCGTGAGCGATCAAAATGTCTCAAATCACTCCGCGATCTGCCTTTAGTATCGAGCATTAGTATCGTGTTACAGTGCACATTCCCTGTCCACACAGAAACGTATGTGTGTGTAAACGCAGAAGTCTTGCACATTTGGGCCGTTGGATCGTGCTGCAGCAGATATTCTGCTCCTCTGTACGACGGCGTATTAGGGCCACTGTATGAAAAAAATGGAGCCGGGAGAGGGGGGCAATATTCAGAGAAAAAAGTCGCAGATATGCTTCTTTATTATGATGCTAAAGAACAACCGGCATTTATGCTAGCTAACGTCCCATGAATGTACGTACATTTATCTTTCTACTTAATCCATCACAACTTGTGACAATGCCTCGTTAAGGTCCTTAGGTCCTTAATGGCGGAGCTGAAAGACATGAAGAAAAAGATGGAACCTCTCCAAAAGTTGATGGCTGAAGTCAAACAACTCTGGGAGGAGGTTGCGGAGAAAGACGAATTGATAAAGGAGCTGGGGAACAGAGTGGAGGAGCTGGACCAACAGGGTAAACTGAATGAGGTGATTGTGACTGGCCTCAAAATCAGGCCTCCGATTTATGCATAGGCGGTTGCGGCTGCAGCCTCGGAGCCGGATGAATCTGAGATTAAATCTGTGGAGATGCAGGTGGCCGAGTTCCTGGCTGGCAAAGATATCGAGGTGAACTTCAACAACGTTGAAGTATGTCACCTCTTACCCCGAAGGAGCGAGACTGCAACTCGAGCTTTTGTGCTGAAATTCACCAACAGAAAATTCAAGACTGCACTGCTGAGGCAGGGCAGGAAGCTCAAAGGCTCGGACGTCTACATCAACGAGAACCTCACCAAAAAGAATGCAGACATCGCCAGAAGAGCTCGTCAACTAAGGAAGGATGGCAAGATACAACACACCTGGACGGCAAACTGCAGAATCTACATCAAAACAAAGGGAGCATCAGAAGAAGACGTCAAAGTAATCCAGATAGGAGTAAGGATGAGCTGGAGAAATACGATAACTAAAAGGTATGGCTCACAAACACTCCATAACTACAGCACAGCAAAGTTCAATGGTTCTTACAGGGACTAAAAGACTGATGGGAATATCTGAAAGGATTGCTGGGCAGGGAAGTGTGGAGCTCACTACAAATCGACATGTGGATTATACAATGATTATACAATGATAGCATTGAGATGGATGGGAAACTGTCTCTAATCCACTTTAATAGCCGGAGTCTATACACCAACTTTGTCCACATCAAGGAATACTTACGTCACTTCAAAAACCCTTTCACCATCATCGCGGTGTCAGAAACATGGATTAATGAAGACAAAGGCACAGATTTTTTCCTGGATGGATATAATCTTGTATGTATTAACAGGAGGAACAAACGTGGAGGAGGAGTGGCCTTATTCATTGACAGTAACACCAAGTATGTGACAGTACAAAATATGACTAAAGCTGTGGATCACTTGTTGGAATGTGTGACAATTGAAATCTGTGTTACCAAAGGTGAAAATATAGTTATAAGCTGTGTGTACAGAGCACCTGATTCAAAAATAGAAGACTTCAATGAATGTGTGGGTGAAATATTCTCTGAAACAAGCCAGAAGACAGTTTTTATCTGGGGTGACTTAAATATTGACTTGATCAACCCAAAACAAAACACGGAAATCGATGAGTTCATTAACATGATGTCTACAATGGGCTTACAACCCCTCATCACACTCCCTAGCAGGATCACTACACACAGTGCTACTCGGATTGATATTATCTTTACTAACGTTACTGACACAGCAAGTGGACTCCTGATAAATGATATAAGTGACCACCTACTAGGGCTGGGCGATAAAACGATAAAGATACATATCGCGAAATAACTTTTCCTCGATAGAAATATGAGACACATTCGATACAATTTCGATAGAATTCATTCGTCCATGTTTTGACGGACATAACGCCTCGTCCACACTGGACGCGGAAGCGCCGCGGCGCGGTGCGCCGCTGAAAGTCGCGAGCGATCCGCGCACCCCCGTTCAGACCAGACGCGTATTTCTCCGCGGCGGTCGACAAGCGCTTCTGCTCAGCTGTTGTTCATTCAGAGCTATTTTTTCCCATTAAACCCCATAAAATTAATACGCCATGTTTCTGTAACCAAGAAGTTTGTAAACTTCTTGTATTTATCCGTTCTCTCTCTCTGAGCGAGAGAAAGAGAGCGAGAGAGAGAGGGACACACACACAGACAGAGAGTGTGTATGGTAGAAGACAGTAGTAGTGCAGATATACCGTTGAAATACACATTTTTTTATCTACTCTTCACATTTATTAAATGTATTGTCTCTTCCTGTTTCCCAGTGCGAGTTTAGATACACAAATATGATCGCGTTTGTCAATTGCGGTATTTTATTTTGAAAATTGCTTTTATTTTGAAAATTGACCGGATTGTTTCGTGTTTCTCCGTGTGATTTCCTGCCAGAATTAACGCGTTCACTCGCGGCACGCGCAAAAAAATAGAGCAGACGCCGAAATGATCGCTTCACGCCGCGGGAGGGCCGCATCATAATTAAGTAGCGCTGCACCGCTGGAATAGAGCCACGTCAAGTTAGGTTAACGCACACAGCACACGTAATAGTAATTTGATTTATATATCGTGATATATATCGATATCGACTGATATGAAAAAAAATATCGTATCGGGATTTTTTCCCACATCGCCCAGCCCTACCACCTACCCATCTTTGCTATCTATGACTGCAAATTTACTGTGGGACAACCACCGAACAAAAACTTATACATAAGGGTCAGAACTGAAGAAGGAATGAATACGCTGAAAAATGAGCTACTGAGACAAAACTGAAATAATGTTTACAATGAAACAGATGTGAACGATGCATACGATTCCTTTTTGCAAATATTTAAAACACTGTATGACAGACACTGTCCTGTGAAAAGGAGACACCCGAAGCGGAACAAGGAGCAGAAACCTTGGCTCACCAAAACATTGATAAACGCCTGCAGGAAAAAAAATACTCTGTACAGACAGTTCATTAAATCTAGGACGGCTCAGTCAGAATTGAGATACAAACGATATAGAAATAAATTACACACAATTCTTAATGAACGCAAGAAAGAATATTACAGCAATGTACTTGCAGAAAACATGGAGTACACAAAAAAATGATGGGATATTCTAAACAATGTGACTAATAATAAAAGTAAAAAACCAAACTACCCTCCCTACTTCAAGATAAACAACACGCAGGAGGATAACCCGGAGGTCATAGCAAATAGTTTCACCCAATTCTTTGTAAACATCGAGCCAGAGTTAGCTAATAACATCCCTGAATCATCCCTGCCTTGGAGTCATTTTGATAAGGATGGAGACAGAAATCCCTGCTCTATGTTTCTCACACCCGTGAAGAGCACAGAGATTAGACACCTAGTCAACAAATGCGTTGCCAAAACCTCTACTGACGCTGACGACCTGGACATGAGACTAATCAAGGAAGTATTAGATGGAATCATTTCACGCCTGACCTACATTTTCAATCTGGGTTGTCTTAACGAGTTGATAACCAGCTTCGTGTGACCGCTTATCTCCGATTGCCTTTGTTAGGGTAACTTAAGCTGGATCTCTGAAAGATACCCTGGGTTTGTTGAACTCGCTTCGTAGTACAGGCCAACTTATGCGTTGCCAAAACCTCTACTGACGCCGACGAGCTGGACATGAGATTAATTAGGAAAGTATTAGATGGAATCTTTTCACCCCTGACCTACATCTTCAATCTGTCATTCCAAACTGGGAGGTTTCCTAACATAATGAAAGTTGCCAAGGTTGTGCCACTGTTTAAGAATGGTGACACACACGAGTTTACAAATTACAGACCAATTTCAATACTGCCACAATTGTCAAAAATCCTAGAGAAGCTTTTCAACAATAGGCTCAATAACTTCATCAACAAACATAAATTGTTATATGACAGCCAATACGGCTTCAGAAAGAACCATTCGACTGCTCAAGCTTTAGCAGTCTGTGGAAATCATCACCGACGCTATTGACCAAAAACAATATTCCATAGGAATTTTCATAGACCTGAAAAAAGCATTTGACACTGTTAATCATTTTATTTTAATAGCTAAAGTGGAGAGATATGGCCTTAGAGGTGTAACATTGCAGTGGGTCAAGAGTTATCTACACAAGAGATCCCAAAATGTTAAAATAGGTGATAACACATCGACTAGCTTGGACATAGTCTGTGGGGTCCGAAAGGGGTCAGTTCTGGGTCCAAAGCTGTTTATATTATACATAAATGATATATGTAAAGTGTCAGATACTCTGAAATTAATAGTATTCACGGATGACACAAATATTTTCTGTTTGGGGAGTGACTTGAACCAACTTGTGGAAACAGTAAATCAGGAAATGGCCTTCAAGTGTGGTTTAACATGAATAAATTATTGAATCTTGGAAAAATGAAATACATGCTATATGGTAAAAGAGGCTGCAACAGCAGCCCCAACATTCAAGTAAACAGAGTTAATATTGAGAGGGTCCGTGAGAATAAGGTTCTGGGCGTGATTATCGATGACATGTTAAGTTGGAAGCCACACATAGCACAATTAAAAAGTTGGCCAGGAGTGTGTCCATACTTTGGAAAGTACAAAAAATACTAAATCAAAAAGCACTTCATCTGTTATACTGTGCACTAGTCTCTCCGCACCTGCAATACTGTGCAGAGGTGTGGGGACACACATATAAAGGCTCCACACAGCCCTTGTTAATTCTCCAAAAAAAAAGCCTTGATAATCTTACACTATGCCAACTACAGGGCACACACAAATCACTTATTTATCGAATCAAAAATACTCAAACTATATGATTTAATAAACTATCGCACAGTACAAATGATGTACCAAGCTTCTAACAGAACTCTCCCCCAGAACCTACAAAAGTTCTTCATACACAGAGAGAGACACAATCTTAGAGGGGACATGATTTTCAGGCAAAGGAAGGTACGAACTACATTAAAATCCTTTTCCTTATCGGTCACAGGTGTTAGACAATGTAATGTGTTAGAAGAAGAAGACAAAAAAACAGCAACACTAAGTGGCTTTAAGAAGAAGTATGTATATTCAACACTTGACCGGTACAGATTATTGCATGTGAGTTGATAAGGGTCTGGGGCACGAATCAGCAGACATGGTGTTGTGACGGGATGGGAGCATAACAAATGAACATTCTGTACCCAAACAATAAGTTGGACCTGAGAAACTTGTATGGTATGATGTCAGTTGTACGTGGTTGGGAGTATCAACAATGTGTAGATAAATTAGGTATGAATACCAAGCGCAACTGTTACTCCTACAATTCACGATGGAGTTGCTGAACTGGTCACTGAATGCTATCGACAGAGTGTTTGTGATGGGAATTTTTCATTTAGTGGTTCATTATAGTATAATTAGTAGTTTGAGTAGTTTTAACTCATACTATTCCATGTGTGTCATGAGGTAACCTGTAGGATCACTTGTTGGAATGTGTGACAATTGAAATCTGTGTTACCAAAGGTGAAAATATAGTTATAAGCTGTGTGTACAGAGCACCTGATTCAAAAATAGAAGACTTCAATGAATGTGTGGGTGAAATATTCTCTGAAACAAGCCAGAAGACAGTTTTTATCTGGGGTGACTTAAATATTGACTTGATCAACCCAAAACAAAACACGGAAATCGATGAGTTCATTAACATGATGTCTACAATGGGCTTACAACCCCTCATCACACTCCCTAGCAGGATCACTACACACAGTGCTACTCGGATTGATATTATCTTTACTAACGTTACTGACACAGCAAGTGGACTCCTGATAAATGATATAAGTGACCACCTACTAGGGCTGGGCGATAAAACGATAAAGATACATATCGCGAAATAACTTTTCCTCGATAGAAATATGAGACACATTCGATACAATTTCGATAGAATTCATTCGTCCATGTTTTGACGGACATAACGCCTCGTCCACACTGGACGCGGAAGCGCCGCGGCGCGGTGCGCCGCTGAAAGTCGCGAGCGATCCGCGCACCCCCGTTCAGACCAGACGCGTATTTCTCCGCGGCGGTCGACAAGCGCTTCTGCTCAGCTGTTGTTCATTCAGAGCTATTTTTTCCCATTGAACCCCATAAAATTAATACGCCATGTTTCTGTAACCAAGAAGTTTGTAAACTTCTTGTATTTATCCGTTCTCTCTCTCTGAGCGAGAGAAAGAGAGCGAGAGAGAGAGGGACACACACACAGACAGAGAGTGTGTATGGTAGAAGACAGTAGTAGTGCAGATATACCGTTGAAATACAATTTTTTTTATCTACTCTTCACATTTATTAAATGTATTGTCTCTTCCTGTTTCCCAGTGCGAGTTTAGATACACAAATATGATCGCGTTTGTCAATTGCGGTATTTTATTTTGAAAATTGCTTTTATTTTGAAAATTGACTGGATTGTTTCGTGTTTCTCCGTGTGATTTCCTGCCAGAATTAACGCGTTCACTCGCGGCACGCGCAAAAAAATAGAGCAGACGCCGAAATGATCGCTTCACGCCGCGGGAGGGCCGCATCATAATTAAGTAGCGCTGCACCGCTGAAATCATGTGTCTTCTATGAGTTAGAAGGACAGCAAAAGCTCTCAAGGACTAAGAGTTATTATGATGTGATGTTTTAAATCACTGTGAATTTACATCATTGATGTCTCGCTCTTAAAGTCTTTGTGTACTAAATGAAGTTGTATGCTTAGCTGTTCGACTGTCTTTTGCGATTGTCAGAGAATGACAAAAAGGGAGAAATTTGATGGGAATTTTTCATTTAGTGGTTCATTATAGTATAATTAGTAGTTTGAGTAGTTTTAACTCATACTATTCCATGTGTGTCATGAGGTAACCTGTATTCTGCACTTATGTCATGTCATGCGTTACATGAGTTGTGAAATGCATCTTGTGACACCAGCACAGCTGGCAAGTCAATATGGATCTATGGACACTGATGAGTGGTCCAAAAACCACATTCTGGACAAAGTTCTCCGTCTACACAAACAACGGAACAATGCTTCTCTGATGACACATCACAAACAACTGTATAAAAAGCCCTTCTCAAGACTGAAGAATTGGTCAGACTCTTAAGGAGTCTGCCCCTATCTGGCCAGATAGTTTGCTCTGAAGCTGTATGTTGGTGATGCGGTACGCTTGCACACCCTGTTTGCGAGGGCTTTGACTTATTAGACTTTGTCTGTTTATAGTCTGTCTGTAGCGACTGCTAGCCTATTTTGGACTCTTTATAGAATAAATGACTAAGGGCGTTTTCACACCTGCCTTGTTTAGTTCGGTTGAATCGAATCCTGGAGCGTTTCCCCCCTTGGTGCGGTTCGTTTGGGAAGGTGTGAACACATCAATCGCACTCGGGTGCGGACCAAAACAACCAAACGAACTCTGGTGCGGTTCGATTGTGGTGAGAACATGATCCAACCTCGATCCGACCCAACTGCGGGCGCATTGAGCCTGTTTTGGACTAAACCACCTCCCGTAGCCAGCTGCGCTGTGCTGAAATGCATGGCACAGTTCAGGAGGAACGCCGGGATCACCGGTCGCGGTGGCGCCGCGGTGCGCCTCGCCGACGAAAATCGCGCGCTGTCCGCTGCCCCCCCCTGTTCACACCAGACACATATTTCTCCGCAACGGTCCACAAGCGCTTCTGTTCAGCTGTTGTTCAGAGCTATTTTTTTCATTATTGAGTAAATAACCCCATAAAATGAATACGCCATGTTTCTGTAACCAAGAAGTTTGAACACTTCTTGTATTTATCCGTTCAGAGAGAGAGAGAGAGAATGGTAGTGCAGATATACCGTTGAAATACACATATTTGTTTATCTACTCTTCACATTTATTAAATGTATTGTCTCTTCCTGTTTCCCAGCGCAAGTTGAGATACACAAATATGATCGCATTTGTCAATCGCGGTATTTTATTTTGAAAATTGCTTTTATTTCGAAAATTGACCGGATTGTCTCGTGTTTCTTTGTGTGATTTCCTGCCAGAAATGACGCGTTCGCTCGTGGCACGCGCTAAAAATAGAGCAGACGCCGAAACGATCGCTTCACGACGCGGGACGGCCGCGCCCATTCGCCTATTGTAAAATTGAAAAGTAGCGCTCTGGAGGCTGCTCTTCTTTGTTTACTTCCGGGAGTTTCCCCACGAGGAAATTCCGACCAATTAGAGAGCAGCTTCCCCGCGCATCAAACATTTTGGTCCGCTTGTGAATGCTGCCATGTGAACACAAACCAAACTCGAGGCAATTTGCAACATTGTAACAAGTTGGTCCCTGATTCGGACCAGAGCAAAATAACTACAGGTGTGAAAACGCCCTAAAAGCGCTGTTAGGAGTTGTATTCTTATTTCTCATCAGGTGATCATAAACTGATTTCCACCACAAACTTGGCGACGAGGATGGGATTGGACGTGTGATCTGGACTCCGTCGGATGGACAGGAGGCCGTATTCCTCCCCAAGGGGTGAGAAGCTGCCCTCCAGCGGAGCCCCGATTGCCGATCCAATCCAGTTGAAAGGACAACAGAAAACGCGGTGAGAAATTTTAAATTGTCTAAAACAGCCTACAGAGTCAGAGCGAAAGATTGTTGAATACGTATTTCTCACAACCACTGACAGTTGTTGACAGACGTGTCATAGTTAAACCTGTATTTATTCGTTAGTATACGCCGGTGAATCCTGGTAATTCATTGACGTGCACAGCGGGTAATAATGAGACAGATAACTAGGGATGGGCAACCGTCGTAAGGGGAGACAAGCGTGAAGAATGAAACGGGGAGCCGTGGTTGCAGCGTTGTCTTGGCCTTATAGAGTTCAGACCGGTTGCTGCAAGGGATCCCAGGGGGGAATATAGCGCTAGCGGTAAAGTGTTGAAAACCGCAGGAACGAGAACAGTACTGTAAAGAACAGCAGAGCTCTTGGAGGTACATGAACAGCACAGATTTGTGGATAGAAAACCCTGGGCTGTCCCAGGTTCCTCCTTCACTATGGGCCACTCATAAATATGATGTGGGACTCATGAAAGGCGCCGCACTATTGATAGTGCACCCCAAATTTTATTATAGGCCGTGCCTTAAACAATATCCACTCAAACAAGAAGCCATCGATGGTATAAAAATTATATTGGAATCTTTATTAAAATTAGGCATTATTGTTCCATGTGTGTGCACACCTATTTTCTTAGTTAAAAGATTTGTGACAAAAACCAAATTGACACAGTAGCGCTACTTAAAATTTTAGACACAAGGCTAGCCTGGAAAAAAACTCCAAATTGTAAAAAGAAGTAATCTATTTGGGACATGTGATCACAAGAGGGGTAAATTCCTCCCTCCCAAATGTATTGCAGCAATTCAATCCATGCTGAAAACAATTGATGACGTCATACTGTAGGTAGTGGATCCCAAAATGAAACTGACTGACAAACTGACTTGGACTCTCGAAGCTTAAAACGTTTTGACGACTTAAACTTTGACTTCTTTATCACAGGCCCCGACTTTTGGCCTGTCTAGACTAGACTTATCGTTCACTCAGTTATATAGACCAGAAGGACTGTTACATTACATCATTATTGTGCCAACTGCACAGAAAGGAGAGTGAAAATATGCTGTGATCGTACCATTTATAAATAACTTTGCTTTGCGGTGTAAGCAATAATCAATTAAGCCAGTTGAAGGTTCAACTGAGGAGAATGGAGATAACTTGTGCAGCTCAATACACAACTCTGTCCAAGAGAAAGCAGAGAAAGATTGTGCCATTCAGAGCAGACTGGGGGCATTTGTGATGTGGACATGTGAGTCAGAGAAGAGAAGAGAGACAGAAGGAGAAAGCATGTGATACATAGTGGATGCAGGAGCAGTCATTACACTGCACCTCGCACGTAAACGTAGGGATAGACAGAGATTTTGAGAAAGTATGGTATGAAGTACAGAAAGAACCAGAAAAGTTGTTTGAAGCATTTCTATTGGACAGATGAATGTTCTGCTGTGTCATTGACTCCTCCCCTCTTGTAAAAAGAGAAGGACGGACACGGCACCGCAGGCCGTGTGATGTATTCAATGAGCGTCGGAACTACGATTAGCTTAAATTTGCCGTGCATCATATATGTGTTGCTGTGTACAATGACGGCCTTGTACGAGCAACTACCGGCTTTTTATCTGCTTCGGGTCGACGTTCTCAGCTAAACTCGCACGCATCTCCCCCTCCCACCTTGACTGAAATGTGATGTGTGTCAGGCCTCGGCTTGCTCGGCAGCGGGGCACCGGCCGACTCAGACACTCACAGACCCGGTTATAAATAATCTTATCGGTTATAATATCTTATTATTTTTATTGCTTGTCATTATTGTTGCTTATTACTAATGCAAAACAAGTTGCATTTAGTGCCGTGATGCCGTCGGCATAGGTTTCTGACGTTTTTAATTTTGCAGAACGTGTTGTAAGGACAAATGCGGTTCAACCGTTTGCATAAATTAAATGGGTTTAGCCACGTACACCAAAACCCTACTCAGACGTAACACTTGCTGTTTCCCATATTTTGCATGCTCAGCTTCCTCCCACAGTCTAAAGACATGCAGGATGGGGATAGGTTCATTGGTGACTCTAAATTGCCCGTAGGTGTGAATGTGAGTGTGAATGGTTGTCTGTCTCTACATGTCGGCCCTGTGATAGACTGGCGACCTGTCCAGGTGTACCCTGCCTTCGCCCAATGACAGCTGGGATCGGCTCCAGCCCGGCGTGATCCTGAATCCAGGATAAGCGGTAGACGATGGATGGATGGAGAAAACATCTCATCAATCTGCTCAAAGATGGCTTGGATATCATACAACGTGTTGGAAATGGCCTTCATGCACAGGTGAAAGCTGCACTTCCATCACCACCTAGTGCATGCCAGCATCACCTGAAGACTGGGTGATCATCAAAAATCACAGGAGAAAACCCTGGAAGCAAAGACACTACACGGATCCATTCCAAGTTCTCCTGACCACAAAGACAGCAGTGCATTCAATGCAAACACATTTCAAGTCCGGAGGGAGAAGATCCTGTCACTGGTTCGACTAAGAGGCAAGGATGAAATAACGCCTTTCTCCACCAGTAGCATGCCAAGCTCCAACAAGTGACAGCTGTGTCACCACCGACAGTGAGTAGTCAATCGCATCACCACAACCTAACACCCCGGTGCGAGGGGAGGAGTGCAGATTGGGTTCTGCCCACACTCCGAGCTTCAATACACGTCAAGAAGGTGTGACAGTTGTGGTGACGTAGGAGACGTTCTCTGTCCAACAATGAAGCCATGGCACCCTTTCAGGTTGCATGGTTGGAGTTTGAGAGAAGAAGCATGTACGCAACTCCTCCAACATTGCAGAGCCTTTGGAAAAATCCTCCACAACAACAAAATCATCCACGAAGATGTTGACGACGATGATGTGTTTCCAGAGCTGCCTCAGAGTGGAGAATATCTTGTCAATGGCAGACAAAAGAACACAGGCAAAGACAAACAGAGGAGGAGAGATACTGTGAGTATGCACGACCAGGAGGTATAGTTATGACATGGAGACCAGCAGTATAAAGGAGTCTCTGCAGGTCAAGTCTTCCTGGTCGAAGTCAATGAACCAGCTGATAAGGAAACTGGACCACCTTAATCTAGACATAGAGGGGGCTCTGAGTGCAAACTCCTCCCCCTCCGACACACCCTGCACCCTAGGATGCTTTTTCAAAGTCCAGAAGTCCTGAATGAGGGAGTTCTCCAAAGACCAGACAGAGGGAATCATTGTCTCCCTGAGGCTCACTCTGGGAACTGGATGAAGACATTCACTAGCGGGAAGCTGTGTGCTTGCAGGAGCCTTGACACTCATTCTCAGCAGAGCACCCGTGGACCCAAGTCCACAGGTTCATGAAGCAAAGGGTCTGTGCCCTACTCTCAATCTGTACTCCAGTCCTCTACCCACTATCCTCGCAACTGTTCTTGATTTCGGGTCGGAAGTCCTGGATCTCCTACGCATGGTGAAGCACAAACCAAGCTCCATCACCTTCTCACACTACAACCGTCCCTCCGGATCTGGTGGAACATTCTTTTATCAATGAGAGTTCAGATGATGGAGAGTCTTCACTGGAGGAGCCCACAGAAAAAGAGAAGATCAATGTAGAGGATGAGAAGACTTCTACAAACAAAGCTAAGGATGACAAAGATAGTGATGAGGATTGTTTGAAGAGACTGAAATCATGTGTCTTCTATGAGTTAGAAGGACAGCAAAAGCTCTCAAGGACTAAGAGTTATTATGATGTGATGTTTTAAATCACTGTGAATTTACATCATTGATGTCTCGCTCTTAAAGTCTTTGTGTACTAAATGAAGTTGTATGCTTAGCTGTTCGACTGTCTTTTGCGTTTGTCAGAGAATGACAAAAAGGGAGAAATTTGATGGGAATTTTTCATTTAGTGGTTCATTATAGTATAATTAGTAGTTTGAGTAGTTTTAACTCATACTATTCGATGTGTGTCATGAGGTAACCTGTATTCTGCACTTATGTCATGTGTTACATGAGTTGTGAAATGCATCTTGTGACACCAGCACAGCTGGCAAGTCAATATGGATCTATGGACACTGATGAGTGGTTCAAAAACCACTTTCTGGACAAAGTTCTCCGTCTACACAAACAACGGAACAATGCTTCTCTGATGACACATCACAAACAACTGTATAAAAAGCCCTTCTCAAGACTGAAGAATTGGTCAGACTCTTAAGGAGTCTGCCCCTTTCTGGCCAGATAGTTTGCTCTGAAGCTGTATGTCGGTGATGCGGTCCGCTTGGACACCCTGTTTGCGAGGGCTTTGACTTATTAGACTTTGTCTGTTTACAGTCTGTCAGTAGCGACTGCTAGCCTGTTTTGGACTCTTTAAAGAATAAATGACTAAAAGCGCTGTTAGGAGTTGTATTCTTATTTCTCATCAGGTGATCATAAACTGATTTCCACCACAGTGTTCTCAACACGGCATGCAGGTTCTGGTGAACCTGCGTGTCCGGATGGGACCTTCATGTCCGGCTACATCATGGATGGTTGGGGAAAGTGGAGAGTCATCTGCCTTGCCACTCTGGATGTGGAAGACGTCGAGGACGTGAACGTGTTCGCATTCATGTCAACTGGAATGATCGCCTTGGGATGTGGAATCTTCATGCTATATCGGAAAATGAGAAAGATCGCCACTGAGCTGACCAGTGTGAGGGCGGACAACGCCACCACTCGGTCTACTGTGGTCGGGATGCGCTCTGACATCTCTGCAGTTTGCGAGTCCACGGCACTGGTGCGAGTTGAAGTGGCCACTAACCGGGAAGAAATAGTGACCAATCGATCAGCCATGGTCGGGATGCGCTCTGACCTCTCCGCACTTCGCGAGTTCCCGTTACGGAAGCGAGCTGAAGTGGCCAGTAACCGGGAGGAAATGGCGAAGTCAAGGGCAGCGAAAGCTGCAGAGGACAGTGATGATTAATAAATCACCCGGGAATCGAACCCAGGACCCTCTTGCTGTGAGGCGAGAGTGCTACCCACTACACCACCGTGCATTATTCTTACACGCCTTCGACCTGCGTTTTGGGGGTCTGAGCATGAAAAAAAACTAAAGAAAATTGGAGTGTCTATAGGGTCTGGTGAAAAATTGAAGAATTTGGCGTCTTCGCATTCGGACACGAAAAAGTTGCTCGCTAGCGCCACCTAGCGTGTCTATTCGCTAGCCTCGCCGCACCGTAAATCTGATTGACATGAAACTTTGCACACATGTGCAGACAAGTCTCCTCTACAAAAAAGCCATTGGGAGTACCAAAGTCCGCCTGGCAAAATTTTCCGCCATCTTGGATTTTATGAAAAAGAGGAAGTTGCACATATCTCGGAAACCTTTGGTCCGATTTGGACGAAATTTGGTACACATACTACATAGACCTAGTTGAGAGGCTGATCCAAAATGTTTCGAAAATATGCATCCTATTAGAAGATATCGGCCAATGAACATTAGAGGGTGGGGCTACCAAAATGCAATCAGCATAACTCTATAACCTTTGCCTAGAAAATTACGAAACTCGAAACCTATGTTGTAATAGCTTCAAAGAACATGCATGTCAAGTTTCATTAAAATTGGGTAATGTTTGGCGCTGCCACAAATTTCTAAATATTGCAGTTTTTGGCTGATTTTGCCTGTTTTTGGCTATTCACAGGGGTCACACAAAATCAAAAAATCATTATACCGTTGACCTGATTGTCATTAAAACTGTTATAACTTCACCATTTCAACACTGATCTGCTCCAAAATATTCATGCTTGTTAAGAGTCACGTCCTGAACACAACTGCACTGCAATTTTAACTCACAGGTAGAGCGCCACCTAATGGCGACATGAAATGTGACTGATTTTAGACCCTTTTTCTGGAGATGCCCCCCCACTAGGTAGGGCGTAGACGCATAAAATATTTTTTCCTAGATAGCTCAAGTGGAGTTGAACAAAAAAGCCTATTGGAGCCATCACCTAAAGTTACCATAAAGTAGGTAAAAAAATGTTTTTAGCCAAGTGTGTAATTCAGCCAGATTCTCACTCAGGGAGCATAGGGGAGACAGACACAGGCGCACAGCGACCACCAGATGGAGGCAGAGAGAGATCTATCAGTGACAAATGGAGAGTCTGTGAGTCTCACATGCAGCTGCAGGCTGCTTCACACCAGATCAACAATCATGCCACTTTTAATTCCTTTTTTTAAATTCCTCTCATTTCAGCCTGGACACAGAGAGGAGGAGACGTGCACACTTTACATGCATCTCATACAGCTGTCAGCTGAACTCTGTCATTAACATCCAAACTATTATAACGTCAGTGTTTGTTCTCTGATCTGCTCCAAACTTTGCACACTTGATTAGAGTTCCTTCCTGAACACATCTGCACTGTGATATTCACTCTGTCAGAGCGCCACCTACTGGTGACAGGAAATGTCATTGATTTTGTGACTTTTTCCAAGTTAAAGCCACACCTGATTTTTTTTATAACTAATTCCTCTCATTTCAGCTTGCAAAGAGGACACAGGGGGAGGAGGAGAGGTCACACTAGGGGGAGGAGGACAGACAGATGAATTTGAATGTCAATCGCTTATGTCTAAGCTGCCGCCACGAGGAGGTGGCCGCTGCATGGGTAGGTGGCTGCCACAAGTGTGAATGCAGGCACTCCATGACAGCACGTGAGAGACGGCTGCCTTTCGGTGTCCATCGCTTGCGTCTCGACTTGTGCCGGGAGAGGCGGCCGCGCCAAGGGCAGCGTCCACGACACTGCCCTGTGACCGCAGGCACTCCACGACCGCATATAAGCGAGGGCCCGGCACGATACTGCTCGCAGTTTTAATTATTATTATTTTTTCTTTCTTTTCTCCCCTGTGGGTAATGGGGGCAGGACTAGATAAGCCTCGGCTTCTCCCGCTTTCCCTTTCGGCCATGTGTATTCATTTTTTACTGTGTGAGCAAGATGTGTGATGATGACTTAACGGACATGCCCGAAATAAACAAATAAATAAATAGGGTGATGATATTGATGGTTATTATTGGTTTGAACTATTAACCTAACCCTGAATGAATTGCAGTAAGGCAGTCAAATGCCCCTTTTAGACTGCCTTTTCAAGTGTTCCGCCATTATTCCGCCCTGTCTCAGTCTAAATGCTCGCCGAGGCGGAAAGGCGTAACAGAATATCACGCCTCTGAGACGACAATGGAGGTCGTCACAGAGCTGCATCAGAGGCAAGACGAGGCGATCTAAATGCTCCTGGCAACCGGGCTAGGCTCCTCCTAGCTGAGTGCCTGGTGTCCCTAAGCAGAAACCTCACCCTAATTGCTCCTGACGAGCTGGCTGTTGCCCTGCGTGGTTGACTCCGCCGTCAGTTTGTGAATGTGTACGTGAATGGGTGCGTGAATGGGTGAATGTCAGTCATTACTGTAAAGCGCTTTGGATAAAAGTGCTATATAAATGAGGACCATTTACCATTTAAGGCGGGTCCACACCGCACCGACTGCCCGACTCGTGAAGTCGGGCTACTTAACATGGCAGACTCAAACAACGACTTGGGCGGTTCACACCTACGGAACTACAGCCGACGCCATACGTTCCGCGCTTGCGCGAGATGTAATGTCTCCAAAACAACAGGTGGCGCTAATCTGTATTGTGCGCCAAAAAACACGAAAACCGGAAGTAGGCGGTCCTCTCTAGACCACCTTCTTCGATTCTACTGGTTATCTGGTATGTTTACATCGTCACTTCCGGGCTTCACTGATTCGCTAGTCAAGCTGCTAGCCTCCACCAATCAGAATGGTAAAAGAGTGACCGACTCGCATGGCAGATTACACATTTGAATCGGCTGAAATGAACCCCGACGTGGGCCGATTCGAGCGACCACACCAAGCAGACTCGTGTCACGGAGGCCGACTCTCTCAAAGACGCCGATTTTCGGTCCGGTGTGGACTCGCCTGTACATGATGAATACATGTTACCAGGGCGAAAGGCCGCAAGCAGATTTAACAAGCTCAAAGCATAGATCCGAAGAAGAGAAACGCCGGTAGTTGTTCGTATGAGGCTGCCGTTATACACATCGACATGTTTGTGATGCAGCAACTTCGCTTGTTGAAGATTCATGTAAATATGCGAGACGAGCTAAAGTTAATTCGTAGTTGTTTTGATGCATCGAGCTAATCAGTTTTCGGACGCTCATTGAATACATCACAGCCGTGTATAGACAAGACGGCAGCAGCGCTGTGGGACGTTTCACTCGTTCCGCAACGCCGGGGTGTTATAACATTCCGGGGTTTGAGGCATATTTTGACTCGCCATTACGGCGTAATCGTCTGTCTAAAAGGGGCCTAAAAGGGGCTTAAAAGGGGCAAGCGATTCACCGACCAGACCAGAAGAGAGGAGGAATCGCTGTATAGATCACTCACATGGATCACTCACTGATTCACCAACCAGACCAGAAAAGAGGAGGACTCGCTGCATGGATCACTCACTGATTCACCCGACCAGACCAGAAGGGAGGAGGACTCACTGCATGGATCACTCAGTGAAAGCTCCATAACAACAGACCATACTCTCATAGCTGACATATTGAGTGAATCTGCTTCCTGGAAACTTAAACCACTAATATTTAAGGAGCAGAATAGACTTCAACAGCATAAATCATCCTTTGGAAATGAAATACAATTTAGTTTTAATGAAAATGCTTTTTTCTGTACTTCGTACACATTTATAATGACAAAAAACATGAATATAATTAGTTAAAATAAATATCCTTATTTTCCCCAAACGACAGCTTGTTCGGTTTATTACAGTATATATGTATATATTGCGTTTTAAAAATAGGATTTCTTTACTCTGGGGGCAGTGACTCAAGTGACTCAAGTCACCCGGATCAGTTTGGTGACTCGGATTTGAAGCATGCGTCCCCACCCAGGGCTGTAAACTAACTTTTTGGCTCACCTGCCAAGGGGACCGGTAGATAAAACAACCTACCGGCCAAGTAAATTTTTTACCAGCCAAATAATAAATTGCCTCTTTTTGTTGCATATACATCTGTGTCAGTACTTTTCATTGAGATAACAGTATTATAGAGCAGTACATGCTTAGAAAAGAGGCCAAAGTATTATTTGGAAATAGGCAGAAGGAGCAAAACATGACACCTGCGAGTCATTGTACTGAAGCCATTCCCTGTCAGTCTTCCACTTCTCACTGAACTTTCTCACTTTTGCTTTTTTCGTCAATGTTTCGCCTTCTTTGTCACCTTCCTTTCCACCTATCTCCTCTGTGTTTTTCCTCTTTGGTTCGGTCACACCGGGAATATGCCGCCACATTGCTGCGCTCGAGTCTCACTAACTACACCAAACTTTTAAAGAGCGGTGACGCACACGCTACGTCGCTTCGGGGGAACTATTTTCTACAGCGGTGACGTCGGGGGAGCTACTTCAGTGTGACACACAACAAATCACCGGTTTAGCTTGACGTTTGCTACCGTCATAATTTATCAGTTTACAGCTACTACAATGTTTTGTTATATCATGCATAATTTATTGCAAGAGCACGACCATCGGGACAAACATTTACCCGCCCCAGTGGGGGCAAGGCCATCAATGGAGCGGCACCCATCTACCTTCAAACACTGGTCAAACCACACGCCCCAAAGCGAGCACTTTGCTCCTCTACTTCAGCTGGCTGGCTAGTACCACCATCGCTGAAATCAAACAAATGTCGCTCAGCAAAAGTCCAGACTCTTCTCTGTTCTGGCACCTCAGAAACTCCTGACAGTCATGAGTTCGTTCCACCACTGTCAGTGTGACTGTCAGGACAGCAGAGTCATTTGCCATCTTCCGAAAAAGGCTTAAGACTCACCTGTTCAGACTTCACCTCAACTCTGCATAGCATGACCCACTAACACCCCCCCCCCCCCAAAAAAAAAACAACAACCTCTAGCACATTGATCATAGCACTGTTGTTGTTAAGGTATGTTTGCTGAACAGCTACTACTTTACTCAGATGAGGACCTAACACTTGTTCTATTTTTTAGCTCTTACTTTATCGGCAATGATACGTTGTGGTTTCTTTGTTTCTCTCTTTTTTTCTTTTGACAAATGTACTTATTGTAAGTCTCTTTGGAAAAAAGCGTCTGCTAAATGACCTAAATGTAAATGTAAATGTAAGAAGAAATACCAGGGTCAGAGCGAATCAGAGATGGCCTCTGACTGGCTCTGACCCTGGTCCTCTTCTTCGCTGAATGTTGGTGGGGAAAAATTAATCAGGCAAAGTGTATAAGCCTTAATATACTATGTGTGAAACGTGTAGTTATCCTGCTCCTACTCGAGTGACATTAATGAAGAGAAATTTAGTTTTTCTGTAATAAATGTGCTGTTCCCATAACACTGTTTTTACTGTTGGAGCGTCATTGTTCTGAATAGAACCGTTTAAAAAAGCACCCAAACTGTGACGTGTACCGTAACAGGTGGGTGGAGAGCCCAGCAGCCCCCCTCCCCTCACTGCAACCACAAACCGAGCTGTGAGGAGTCAGAAATTATAATGACATATAACACTGCTTATAATATATATTAGTGCTGTCAAAATTAACGCGTTAATCTTTGTGTTAATTATGAAATATTTACCGCATCTGTGTTTCGTTTACTTCCCGTGGCGGCTGACGACGTGTGCCGCAAAGCCGTTAGCCATTCACTGTAAGATTTTGGCTGAGGCTGCAGCGTGAATTTAAATACTTCCTTTGTGTTGATTCTACATAAATTCCATCATTTTACATTTAAATATCCATTATAACATACTTTATTCTTTTTTTTATTGATTGACAGCACTAATATATGTATATTATTTCATATAAGATATATCACTAAACAATTGAGGTTATTGTGTTTGTTTGTGTTGAGATATACATGAAGAAAAAACATTTATTAAAAAAAAAAAGTAATGACCAGTGTATATAGGAACTAAAAAGAAAATGTATAATATGTGTATTATTGCAGTGCCATAAGATGCAGTGAGAGAGTCCTCTCAGTCTGTTAATACCTATGTGTATCCGAGCATCACCTGCTGTCAGACCAGGCTCTCCACCAGGATCCTGCGGTATGTCAGGGTTGCTGTGATCCATCCTGAACAATGCTGCAAAGCTGTGAAAAGACAGTTTGGATAATATTAGCTGTCCTCAAAGGACACTTTAATGGTGAGATTGTCTGTGAGCGTGTTGTCTCATTTATCACCAAATACAGCAACAGGTCATAGCTAGACAACCTGCTTAAAACAGTATTGTATGTACATAATAGTTATGTGGTATGATGATCAACAGTGGTCTGTTTGTTCATTAATTCTAGAGGTGTATTTTTTTTTGTCATATTTCATCCTCACTACATCATAAAGCATCATCTGTGAAAAAATTCTAGTTACTCTGCCTCTAAGCAGAATCCTCTGCAACATTCAGAGCTGAGAAGTCTTCAACGCAGCTTTCAATCGCTGCTAGTGAACATAAAATATGAATATGATTGTGATTACCGCATTGCCTATTTACCTGCTCAATTGTTTTCATAGACCCATTTTCATGTATTTTGTGTAAAAAGTGGACGTAGTCATCATGACGCTACCTATTGGTTTGTGGACTATGGTTTTGAAGCCTTGAATTGGGCACCCTTAAGTTGTATTATATATTTGCTTTCAATCGTACATTCTAATGTCAATAAGATTAGTCATGAAGTGTCTTCTGTTATCTGTTATCCAATAAATATGTCAATATGTTAAATAATATTCTCCATCATATTCTTTTGAAATGGTAATTCTTCGCCATATCAATCACCGTTTATCCTGTATTCAGGGTCGTGTGGGGGCTGGAGCCGATCCCAGCTGTCATTGGGTGAAGGCGGGGTTCACCTGGACAGACAGGTAACCAATCTATCACAGGGCTGACATGTAGAGACAGTTTTGTTTTTTATTTCTCATAGCTGTTCTTATTACAACAGGACTGGCGGTGCTCTGAAGACTCCAATTTGCTTGGTATCACTTCAGGAAATTAGCATGGAGGACACTGTGCATGATGCTTCAGACAATGCCCCAGATCAAACTATGGCAGAAATACCAACACTCCCCGACGCAGCAAAAGTCATGGTTGAGGATGACATAATTGGCTGCATCCATTGCTGATCATCACAGCCTGAAGCAGCTCGCTGAGTATCTCCTTCTCCCTGTCAGCGTGTGTTCTGCCCAGGACCCAAACAGGAAGGTAGAGTGCCGGGCACCTGGACCATTTGAAATCAATATCAGTTCCAGGGGAAAAGCTGCTGTCATTGAATGGGTGAGTCTTTTTATATTTTGGGACTGTTTTTTCACTGTAACACCAACCCTATTTTCTGGATCAACTTTAACACACACAAATGGAAAAGCTAACATAAGTGCTGTAGGTAAGGGGAGGATAGTGCAGTAGGTGAGGAGGAAAATACAAAATCTCTGAGACCCCCTTCGCGCCCTGCCAACATCACACCGCATAGTCTGTGTCACAGCCAAGTCGTAGCCAGGAAGTCCGAAGCCCCCCTCCCCCCAGACCAATCAATGTAAATACCTGGCTTTTGTTCTTGTTCCCTTTGATCAAAACCTAAGGCTGTACCTCCTGCTAACTTCAGACCCCCCCAGACCAAGGAAGGCAACCTCCTTCCTTCCTTTCCCTTTGTTTTTCAGTAATTTCATCATGTCTGATCACTATGGCAGTACTATAATATGCTCTCTTTTTCGGCCTGCTTTTTTTTTTTTTTCCAGATGTGTCCTCGTGGTCACACTGTTTGGAAGTGGGCTTCCCAGCCCATGTTGAAATATGGGATGCTAGTCGGAGACTTCATGCTCTCCAGTAATATCCTGCTATCAGGCAACAATTATGCAAAGATCTCACTACTGTTCAAGTTCATGAAGATGGGGATGGTAGCGAGGTCGACATTCTTCAGGATTCAGGACTCCTATTGTGTGGACACTATAAAGGAGTTCTGGGATGAGAAGAGAGCCGCAGTCATCACCCAGCTCAAGTCAAAAGGACCTGTTGTAGCCCTGGGTGAGTAATAGACACAAGCATGCGTACACACATACACAAGCACACGTGCATTCTTCATATAAAGCACAATAAAATCTAAATGTATTTATTTCCAAGAGATGGTATTGCCGTATACATATTGATAGTAAGACCAAAAACTAGTTATAATTCATAAAAACAATAGTTGATAGACATAAAAAAGTAGGACAAACTATGTAATATATTATCTGAGGATTTATTTGTAAGATATGAAGTGCTGGACAGACATATTGCACAGTGTTTTTTCATAAAGTTGGATCAGCATAAAATTCCAAATTTGGGACAATGTTCTTATACATTTTTTTTTTTTCTGTTTTTGTTCTAATTTATTTTCAAAGGAGATGCTCGCATGGACAGTCCTGGATTCTGTGCACAGTATTGTACCTATACTGCCATGGACAATGAATCCAGACAGATAATCTGCATGGTCAACATCGACAAGCGTGAAACCATGCGTAACTCTGTCATCATGGAGAAGGAGGGCTTCATGCAAGCATTTGAGATGCTACGTGAGGAACTCAACATAGAAGAATTCTGTACAGACGCTCATTCCCAGATATCAGCCCTCTTCAGTAAGTTTATTATTGTTTTTTGCTGTAGGAGATTGTTTCAGCAATCCAACTCTGTGCATCTAGTCCTATGACATGATCATCACTTACATTATTATGAATGGACAATGAGTTGAATTATGTCTTAGCATATATCCTCTGACTTTTTTCTGTCCTACAGACAACAAAGGGAAATATAAAGATTGTGGCGTCCGACACACCCTGGACATGTGGCATGTGTCCAAAAGTTTGGGGAAAAAAATTCATGCAGTAAGTTCATGATCTCTCTGTAGATAGATATAGCAGGATGTTTTTTGAAAAATCATCTACATCAATTATCTTCTCATAACCCTATTTGACATCCCAAAAATGTATTTGTGCTACAATGTCAAGGCAGGACAACAAAGGGGTGCACCATTCTTCAGATGTGGAGTAAAGATATCTGCAATCACTTCTGGTACTGTTGCAAGACTGCAGATACATATGAAGACTTCTTTGTAAGTATTATCAAAATTCATCTACCTAGGCCAGACTCCATTGCTAAATACTAGTGATGTCCAAATGAAGCTTCGTGAAGCATTTTCTTTATTTTCTGAGCCCAATAGATGGCGTTCTCTGTTCAACAAAGGGTTGAAAGCAATGGAAATATATTGGCCTTCAACCCTTTGTTGAGAGAGAGCGCCATCTATTGGGCTCAGAAAATAAAGAAAATGCTTCACGAAGCTACATTTGGACATCACTACTAAATAGTTATGGGGCAAAAATGGCTTCTATTGTTATTGCAGTGTTTCCCCCACGTTCACACAGCGGCGCGCCGCCGCTGCTGAATTTTCTCCGCCGCTGCAATAAAAATCCTTTAAAAAAAATATATATATATACTGTATGTATTTTTTTTTTTACGTAAAAAAATATATATATATATGTTTTTTTTTTTTTACGTAGCTCCTTTTAGAAAATGTAAAGCGCGTAACGTCAATTGTGCAGCACGCGGCACGTCGTCACGTAACCAACATCAAAGAAGAAAAATACACAGTGAGTGTGGCAGTTGTTGGCAGTAGGCTACCCTACACGGTTGCAAAGTTACACTAGGCGAATTCGACTTGATGTAGCCGCCTGCAGCGTGCTACCTAACGTGATGGGTTGAAATGAAATGCATGATGGCTAGAATTGTGTCCGACTTAGCAGCCGACTGCAAAGACGTCACAGGGTCTCGACCATATCACGTGACCCAAAACATCGCGGGAACAAGTTTTTAAGAGCCGCTTCACCATAAATCGTCAACTTGATCTGCATGTTAGGCAAGTTTTTTCGATAAAAGTACAAATTATTTAATTAAATATATGTAAAAGGTGACACGTTTGAATTGATTTTGTCATCTGTCTTTATCAGATACACTGATAAGGAAGGGCAGCTGTTTAGCCAGTTCTTGGACCTGATCAGTATCCCTGATGGCAAAGCTAACACAGTTGTTGCAGCCATCAGGGATGTTCTGAGAAAAAAGGACATTCCTACATCAAAATTGTATGGGTTAGGTACAGATGGAGCTGCTGTCATGACTGGTATGCATATTAAGCTGATTCATTAGTATACAATTATCCCAAAAAATTACATTTTACAAAGTTAATGGTTTCGACTTGATGCAGGGAGACAAAATGGAGTGGCCAAGCAGCTTCAGGACAGCTTCCCCTGGCTGGTGTCTGTTGCCTGTGCGGCACATCGGCTTGCCCTGTCCTATAAGGATGCCTCCTCAAATGTGCCTTACATGGCAACCTTCAGGGACCACCTGCAGCAGCTCCACCTCTATTTTCGCAACAGTGCGAACAGAACATGTTGTATTGTAGGTGAAGACTGACCTGAGAAACAGGCTACAGGGAGAGCATCTGGCGACTTGTTTGAGAGTCAGCATCAATGGCCCCCACCACCAAATTCCCCTACAGAAGAGCCCTGGAGCTCTTCTTTAAAAAGCCCAGGAGAATGAAATGCTTCCAGGCTGGATGTAGCCTTTGTGGATGAGCAAAAACTTCACAGTTCTCCATCTGTTGTCTTCTTTGTCCTCATCCTCCTGTCGCTCTCTTGTCCTCTTCCCCTGACTCTCACTGTCTCACAAAGGAGCTGAGCTCACCTGAGGTCTATTTGTAGTGCTAAGGCTCACACTGATTGGTATTCAATTAGCTTTATTTTTTATTTTTCATGTGTGTGAGTCTGTGTTCTTTTCAAATTTTAGTTAGGTTTATAATTTAAAAAGATGTGTTTTGCCCATTGTTGCAGGAGATTTCATTTTTGAACAAAGTGTCTTATGTAAAAAACAGTTATGCTTTGGGCATAGCAACCATGTTTAGTGTTTAAGCATTAGGCAAAAATCTGTAAATAAATTGTGCAAATTATATTTGTGTTGTGGCATTTTTTGTTAAATATTACTATACAAAAATATAAAAATCTGTAAATGATGACACAAAAAGCAAAGTTACAACACCAATAATCCCATCTACAGTAATACACAGGACTGTTTGAATAGGATTTAAGTGCATATTCTCCTCTCAAAGTGCACCAGATTCATGCATTCCAATGTAAAGGGTACAAAACAATTTTGGCCGGGGGTGCATGCCCCCGGACCCCCCTAGAGGGTTCGGGGACCACACCACCGCTGCTGAAAAAAATCCTGCGGGAAACACTGTATTGACCACATTAATTACAACCTGTGTAATTTTTGTTCCGCAGGACATGTGGACCGGACTTCTTCACTATGTGACTGGATAACATGCATGGGCCCTTGGTGCCTGTCATCATGGTCCCTTGGGTGGGGGACAGAGAGAAGGGGTGGATCCAGAAGGGTTCTATGGCACACCACAGACTGACAGAACTAGTCCTTGATGCACGCTGGCTAAAGAGCATACACAAATATCTACACTTTAGGTATGTCAGCATAGGTCTATGTCCAAATTACTGTTTTCCCCTGTGAAAATATTCAACTGTACTTCTGTATTTGTACTGCTATTTCTTCATTTGTATTACCAGAGTATAAAGCAATTGTATCTTTCCTCTGTGGTTTCAGGTCAACTGCAGAGTTGGAGTCCTTCCACAATCATATTCTCATGTACGCAAGCAAGCGCTTCAGCTTTTCACCGCCCGTGTACGCTGCTCGAGTCATGTTGGCTGCCCTGGATTACAACCACCACATTGACAGACCAGCCAAGAGAAGGGCTGATGGCTCTCTTCAGTATGTTTAATTTTATATGGAAAAATGAAATAATGTACACTGTAAGGTAATATGAATGTATCACTAAGCTTCTAATCTTTTCTCTTATGGTAGATACGGCAAGGTGTACAATAAAAAGTCCAGGAAGTGGAGCCTTTACACAGTAAAGGTGGAAAAGGACTACACATACATTGTGGACCTCCAAAGTGCAATTCTGTGGCGCCGATTGTCCACTACTGGGGGTGTGCCACGGGTCGCAAGGAAGAGGCCTGATGACCCCCGTCAACATGGGGTTCTGTCAGGTGTCCCGGCCCCATTAACGCAGGAGCTTCTGCAGAGTCAACTCAGCAGAGGGCTATGTGAGTTTTCTTACAATATTGTACCTTGATCACAAAGTTCAAACATAATTATGTGCAAAAGGTCATTTTAAAAATCGATATCATAAGTTATGATCTAAAATAATTATCTAAACAAAGCCAAGGATGAAACACATGTCATAAATGTTTGTTACTATGTGAAATGGAACAAAGTTGTAAGTGTTGTCATTCATTGTGTGTCTCTGAAACACAGTAATTATTGTCAGATGTGTTATTTTGATATTCTTCCTAAAGGTAAATCGCTGCCAAAGGGGTGATCACCACAGCTGACAATGACGCCGCATGCACAACATGACCTGTCAGCCATCCCTGGAAACACCTTTTCTTTTGTGTTGATACACTAAGCTGTTCTTGTTTTTAAAAGTATTTGTTAGGTCTATTTTTTTATGTTTATTTTTTGATAAAATAATAAAAAGTGTTAGACCACATTTGTTGTCATTCATTTAGAATGTAAGGAGGTGAGAAATGTAATAGCTTGCTTATGCAGAAACAGTAAAGGAAAGGCACTTATCATTTTCAAAATTTTATTCATACTAGACAAATTACAATAAAAAACAGAACTTTGGACTGTACAGACTGTAAACCTCAGTGCAAACAGGAATATACATAATTTACAGGAATATGTAAAGCAGTACACAGTGTAAACGGCAGGGCTCAAAAGTAAATGATATTAATTGCACTGTGCTTACACTCCAATGGGGATGAAACCTTTATACTGTCCGTGTGGATCTGGGTAGCGGTCTCTTATTTTCCAAACACAGCAACTAGGAATTACTACTCTGTGCCCAGCTCCCAGTGCCCCATATTGCCACACAACATATTGCCGGTATGCTGCGTGGCGGAATTGTTTATTACTCTCCCCTGGGTTTGGAAGGTCCTCCACAGCCCGGACATCGTTCCAGATCCTTCTGGCAAGTCGCAAGACCCCCTCCTGCAGAATGTATACATCAAAGTGTGGGCAGTATGGAAATGCAGGAGTCAGGTTGTTGCCCACAACACTTTCTTTCGATATCTGTGGGCATGTCACGGCAGTTGCGGCACACACACCAAGTGGGTTGACCTGGAGCTGGAGGGCCTGGTGGAGGAGCATCTCCTGATGTTGACATGTGCAGGATATCAAAGATGAGGCTTGGGTCCCTTGTCAGGCAGGTCTGCAGCAAATGTTTGCATTCTTCAAAGCTCAGTGTTTGAATTCTGGCCTGTAAAACAATAATTCATCAAGAAGATTAGACTTTTTTGGACAGATCTTTATTGTCCTGTAAGAGGACGTTTGTGTTCACAGTAGGCCTACAAGGCAGATCATCATTATTTATAGTTATTGATGATGTTGAGGTCCGAAAAATATTAATTAAAAATGCTATTTTAGATAGGCTACCTGCTCATCTGCAATTCTTTGAGCTTGCAGATTCTCTACTCGCACAATGTCGTCATGTTGAAGGTGTTCTCCGGTCGCAGTCCGGCTTGCTCCACGTCCTCTACCTCGAGTTCCTCGGCTCCTACCCGGTGCACCACCTCTAGCACTGATGAATGAGACATGAGGTAGTCGTAGTCTGAGGCAAAAATGGCTGAGTCGGCTGAGTCGGCAAAGTCGGCTCACCTCCTTGCTGAGTCTCACTGCCAGATGCGCATTCAAGTTTGTGGGGGCGTGGCTTTGGACGGAGCACTGACGGGAGGGGGAGGGGGTAGGGGAACTTAGAGGAAGTGCGACTTTGAAATCTTGCTAGCTCTCTTGCTAGCTCTCCAGGATCATAGACCCTAGCTTTAAGACATATTTCTGAGCTATAAAGCTTTTCGTAAATTTTTGGGAAGTTTTCATTTATTTCAATAGGGTTGACAATATCTTTGTCATTATCGTTTTGTAATGAGGATATAAGTCTTTCATTTTGAAGTTGTTTGATGCGCCATGAAAGCACACTACCAGGGTTTTCTCCTTGATCATAAAATGTCAAAGCCGTAATAAGCTTGATAAAGCTCTTGTAGATATTTCATTATATTGCGTTCTCAACAGGAGTAATCTTTGGTGGGCATCTTGAAAACCTGACTGGGTAGTATTCATCTTCTAATTTCTTTATTTTTGCTTCTAATGATTTTGTCTTCTTGTAGGTTTCTTTGGCTTTAGAGCTAGTAATGTTTCAGGTATCGACCGAAACAACCCGGTACCAAGTAGTATCGAAACTGCGCCTGTCAAACGATACCTGCATTCGGTTCTTTTTGTACCCAGATCAAGAAAAAATGACTGTTTCTATGGTTTTGCTCACAGCCAATCACCGCTAGCGTTCTTCGATTCAATGCGCCGTGTGATTGGTCAATGCTCCACCACAACAACAATAATTGTATGGTGGTAACCCCTCCCCACTGTGCTCCTCCGAGCTCTATCGTTCTCCCTCGCAGCCTCCCATCTCCCTCTTATTTTACAAAAATAGTTCAGCGAAATGTGTTCCTGAAAACATTTTAGGTGAAAAATGACCTATGTAGTTGCTGAATCCGTCTTTATTTTAGATCGACAACGCTCAGTTTGAAAGATTTTCGAGAGTTTTCTGGCGGCGCCGTCTCTGGAAACTCACCGCTCCGCCCCAGCATAACACGGCTTCTTACATAGACAATGAATGGGAACATTCCCTCCGCTATGAACGGCAGGACGCCGTTTAGTTTCCCGGGGTTTCTAGGACTTCCACAACATGTATAAAGCAGTAATAGTATTTATTACGGCCACGAATGATGAAACATTATCAGTGTAAATGCAGCGGGTGCCGGTTGGATTTCTCTCTCACCCCGACTGCAGCATGTCCCCGATCCCAAACTGCTCAGTGATCACTCGCCACAACCCGCAAACTCTCAAAAATCTTTCAAAATGAGCGTTGTCGATCTAAAATAAAGACAGATTCAGCAACTGCATAGCTTATTTCTCACCTAAAATGATTTTTGGAAACACCTTTCGCTGAACTATTTTCATAAAATAAGAGGGAGGTGGGAGGCTGCGAGGGGAGAACGATAGAGCTCGGAGGAGCACAGAGGGGAGGGGTGTGTGTGGGGGTGCTTCAAATCGTAGTATACAGCTTTAATGAACTGTTCAGCTTCTTGGGCACTGTTGAAGAAGTGTGAACGTTCCTTATAGGTAAGATAAGCTGGGCAGGAGGGTTCATATCATACCGGAGCCCCAGAGAATGGAGTTGTCGCCTCACCTCCTCAAACTCTTTTAGCTTCTTGTGCGTCTCCGCCGTCATGTCTTGGTAGAACCTCATCAGCTGATTCTTGTAGAGGACCTGCTTTTTCGCCCGCGCCGCTCTCATCACCGCTTCTTTGTCTTTATATTTCAGAAACTTCATTATGAGGGTTCTGACTGCAGAGCCCATCTTATGTTGTCTTCTTGGTCCAAGCCTTTGTGCTCTTTCCACCGTAATTTTTCCCCGGAGCGGCGCTAGATAGCCTCCGGTATCCAGCTCTCCAGGAATCCACAGGTGTCTTCACCTTCCGCGCCCTCGGGTAGATTAACCAGCCTTACATTGGAGCGAAGTGAACGAGTTTCAGGGTCCAGCACTTTCTCTTCCAAGTCTTTATATTTCCCCTCTAGATTTTTCACCTTCTCTTGGAGCGCAGTCACATCGTCTTCGGTGGTTGAGATTCTCGTCTCCGCCTGTGTGAGTCTTTCCGAGCAGTCTGTAATGTCTACATTTTCAATCGCGGACATGATGTTATCGAATTTGGACTAGACTTCAGTCTTCATGGTGTTAATAGCTGCCAGTATTGTTGTCAAATAGCGGTTACACACTGGCACGGTTCTGGTTCTGGCACTGGTTCAGTTCTCGAGTCTCAGAACCTTGGTGCTGTCTGGTAAACCAGCGCGCTGTCACACCAGTTTAAGTGGAACCAAGTGGGAGGACGTCATCCTGTGTCACACAGGCGGAAGTAAACACAGCAACGGCAAAATGGCAGGTCGTGTGGAGTATTTATGAGCGTTTGTAAAAAGTATATATGTTTAACATTAACATATATAACGGTTACAACAGTTATGCAGACGTAGCTAACGTTAGCCTGGCTAACCGTTAGCCTACACTGTATCTAACAAAGCATGGGAAGAAAACATACATTTAATGGAACTTTTGACTCTAGAGGCAATCATAAACGCCATGAGAAGAAGACAGAGGGTGTGGGCACATTCCCGTTCACAGGAGTGGTGGGATGGTGTGGTTCCTGGCTTTAACAGCGACATGTTCATTAGGAACTTTAATGTGTCGCGGGAGTCTTTCAACTACATCTGCCGTCGTCTAAACCCTCGGTTATGCTTCCGCGTAGTGATCACGCAATGGCCACGCAGTTGCTTGGACGCAGTCGTGAGACCGTGATGGTTCTGCGTGGGGTTTACGTGTTGAAATGCAAATCAATGCCAGATAGAGGGTGTTAAAATAATTACCCGATGGTTTAGTACTGGAGGAAGGAGATCGGAGTCAGCTCAAGGTCCAAACAGGGATTTAATCTTGATCAAGAGGAGAAATCACAGAGCAACATGCTGGTCTGTTACAAAGTGAAGACTCAACGTGCTGTGAGACAAACATGATATTTATCCATCTTCTTGTGGGTGTGTTTTCACTCAGTTCACAGGGATGGAAGTCGTAAACTCAAATGTTTAACTTAACCTTGCATAAGTCACAAACCCTACCTGGGTCATAAACCACAACTTTGTCGCAAGGCACCCATGGGTTGCAAAATACACACAAATGGCCACAGGCCACAGGTCACAGGACACATTTACATTCTCACCAAACCTTCTCATGTGTAAGTCTTCAGTTCAGATATCTCTCATCAAGAAGTACAAAATTTCCATATCAGAGGGCGCTATGTTTTTTTTGTAAAGATCGACCGACCGACCGAGACTCTTGTGACGTATATCATCGTTAGCCTTGTTATAGCCTATTTGTTTACCTTCCGGCTTTAAACATCCACAATTTTTCAGAACTTGGTGTTTTATTTCTTTGTGCAAAAGTGACAAGGTGCAAACAATAAAACAAGGTGCAAACAATTAAGTAGCCTATTAAAAGTTTAAATGGCGGTGTTTATGAGTGGAAACCGGAAGCGGTCTCCAGTGGATGTAGTTAGCGGACCAATCACAGCCAATGCCGCTGCGTTGGTGTTGCGTCGCCTCGACGCACGTCTAGGATTTTTGGGAGGTGCATTGTCACATCTTGTCCACTAGAAGCTTGGCTGTCTCAGTTGTTGACAGGCTCTGAAGACAATTGTCCACGTAGAAAGACTGTTCGATGGACTGCAGAACGTCTTCATTTCCTGCAGCACTTTCTTTGATGTTTTTGCAGAGCAAATGTTGCACAACACGGGCTGCTTGTGGTACCAAATGGCAAAACCTGCCAAAATGGCATTAGTAGACATCAGGCAGTTTCTCCCTTTGCAGGTTTCTCCAAACAAACCTCAGCAACGACCGGTCCTCAGGTAGAAGCCGAACCTGGTGGAACATGGCTCCGATGTCTCCACTGATGGCGACAGCGTGCTGGCGGAACCACAGGAGAACCCCAATGAGAGATGGTCTGAGGGTTGGACCCGGGAGCAGCTGCTCATTGAGGGAGAGACCACCATGATCAAAGGAGCAGTCAAAGACCAGGCGATGTTTGCCATTGTGATGAACTGGTGATGAGGTATGAACCATGACTCACTGGAGCTGTCTCCCTCTCCCTCCTGGAGCTTTGTGACACACCCACCATCTATAAGCTTCTGGATCTCTGCTTCATATATTTTAGCTTTGACAGGGTCTTTAAGAAGTCGTCTCTCTGTACTGCGTAGCTTTGGCATCACTGCTTCAACATCTGCTTTCAGTGGTGGCGCACCCTTTACCCGGAGCAGAGGTGTGGCGTAGCAAAGTGTGTCACCAACCTTCACTCTCTTAGTGCGTGCTTCGAAGATGCTCACCGTTTCCTGATCCAGGCGGGACCGCACTTCTAACCGCTTACTACGGAATGGAAGCACATCGTCGTCTGGTGTTGGCTTGAAGGCGGTGTAGTAGCATGATACATGCAGGGGACTGTGAACCATCTGGACCCTGGAGTGTCCAGCCGACTGCTGTATGGATAGCTACAGGTCCTCTCTTTGGGCCAAACCTCACAGGTTCTGTGGCAGTGATCAGGTGAGTATAATCTGCACCGATGAGCAACAGTGGTTGCACCTTATGGAAGCTCTGCAGTTGTAACCCTCTCAGGTGGTGGTAGCGTCTCTGGAGCACTGCTATTGGATAGGATTGCTCTGTCAAGGTAAGTTGACCTGCTGTGTAGGCCCTTTCGACCAAATACTGTTCTGATGGTGATACTGGAGAGGCTACATGGAAGTCAACTGATGCTCCAGTGAGGTTAACAACATCCCTATGAACAGTCCGCAGGGTGAGGGACTCCGCTCTGCCTCTGAGCCCCAGGTCTCGAACTGCAGAAGGGAATATTATGGTGTGTTCAGCCCCATCATTGAGGATTGCATAGGTCTGCAGTGATTTGGTCCCATGACTAATGATGACCGGCACCACCTTAAGGTCTACTTTCCCTCCTTGTATAGAGTTAGCAGCTGAGGTGCAGTCTTTGGGTGTGATGAGGTAGACACGGGGGCCTGGCCTGGTGACATCGTGCAGCACTCTCAGGTGACTCTCGTGACACTCACAGCATGGATTCTTTAAAGTGCAGCTCTCTTGGTCATGGTTAGTATGGCTACAGTTGCGACAGCGCTTGCCATCTGCTATCCACTTCTCAATTTCTTGTGTTGTGTTTCTTGAGGTTAGCATTCCCACCAGCAAATCAACGTTGAGGGCAAAGCTCTGGAAGGCTTTGGGGTCCCCTGATATGAGATCAGGAGAGTTCAGAATGGCTGCAATCTCACTTTGTGCCAACTGATGTGGCTGCCCGTACTGCACTCTGCAAAGCCTGCATAATGGTGGTGTAGGGTTGAGCATAATGTCTGCAAGACTGAGTTATTAGCTTGGCTTCGTCCAGGACCAAGTGTTCCACACGGTATTTGTAATGTTCAGAAAGTTCAGTGTGCGGATTGAGCAGATGGTCCAGCACCATTTTTAAGTCAGCAAACTCTCTCTCACTGTCATGTACTAACTTAGTCTGGGGGACTGGACAGTGTACGGTACCTGCAGTGGTGTATACTGGGACTGGGGGCTGTACTGAACCTGTAGAGCTGACGCAGGCTGCTGCTGAGTGAAACCAGCGAGGGCAGACATCAGTTGATAGGCTGGCTGAGTTGGAGGGGGAGACAGAGGCTAGTAGAATTGCAGATGTTGGTTCTGTGGTGGCAGTGGCAACTGGTATATTGGCTGTGTAGAGATGGTTGATGGAGGCTGATAGACGTTCCCCAGGGGAATGACAGGGCTGTAGGGCGGTGGATTGATAACTGGCTGAGTGGCAGCTGCAACAGGTAACTGTGGTGCAGAATATGGAGCTGTTGCTATCTGTGGGGGTTGATACGCTGGCTGTGCAGACATAAGTGGAGTGTGTTGCTCTACCGGTGCTGCAGACATGAATGGAGTGTGTTGCTGCACTGGCTGTGCACCGGAGTGGGATGTATCGCTGCACTGATGCTGGATTTACTGGTGTTGTCTGCATGGGCAGGTATTGCAGCTGTGCAGCTGGTGGGATGCTCATATTGAGATTGGCTGGTGGCCGTAGGACAGGAGAACTGCTTCGATAGCTCTGCGCTGCGGGCGCCACTGATGGGGGGTCATATGACCTGTGAGCTGGCTGGGCAAGTCTCTACCAAGCATCGCCATGTTCCACTCGCTCGCCTTGTCGGCTGCTCCCGGCAATAAAAGACGATCGGGGATAACGTGCACTCCGTGCAGCTGGTCCGTGATACACACTGACTCGGTCTGTAGGCTGAGTGACTGCAGCTGCTGTGCGCCGACGCTTCTCTCTAGCGTGGGCACCGTGAGGAATGAGGGACTGTGGAAGGCTAACCTGGTAGCTTTCTAGACTAGCTGGAAGCTGTCGCTGTCTTGCTGCGAGTGCGCCACTGTCCACGGCCGTTACTATCGGTGTGTCCATTTCTCGGTTGCGAGTGAAGAACTTGGTCTAAGGACCAATATTGGAGAACTATGGGGGAAACTGTTGTGCTGGGAACACTTCACCCGTGATCGTACTCCGGTGAGGGAATAAGGACACCGTTTTGACGTTTCCAACTTCTTTTATATAAACTTTTCAGCAGCCGTTCATTACACAGATTGTTCATCACGCTGACTGTATAAGGACCTGTATGCTGCCTGACTAAAATGATTCACATATTTAGATCAACATTATATTTAACAAATTAACATATTAATAGGGTGTCTTTGCTTACTCACAAAGGGAATTTATAACAGAAAGGATCTCTCAAAAAACTTTACCAAAAGTTGGAAAAACCAAAACCATTTTTAACGGTTGGTTGCAAAGAGACCAGGGGCCCGTTTCACAAAGCAGGTTCAACAAACTCTGAACCTAACCCTGAACTCTGAGTTGAACAACTCTGAGATGGGAAACTCTGAGTTTTCGGTTTCAGAACAGTGGTTTTGAATTAGTTCACTCAACTCTGAGTATGTAAACTCTTTACGTGCGTGCCTGCCGACTCTACAAAGCCATCATCAATGGATCTCCGATACTACGATTCACCATGGCAACCGGGAGAGCGTTATTAGATATTACCGAGTGTTTATGTAGAAAACGAGCTCATCCTGAGAAAGTGGAGCACCGTAACTGCAGCAAAAGTAGCGATAGTTGGCGTGGCAGACATTTACTGCCCGATCTAATGTGTATAACTGAATGAAACAGTCAATTGATCTAAACGTAAAAAGTGTTCATTTTCAGGTTCGGAGAGCGACACTGTGGTGTAATGGTTAGCAGCGCTACCTATGGTGCAGGCGACAGCGGTTCAATTCCCGTAGTTCACAAAGCAGCGCAACAAATAAATCATTATTTTTATTGGGTGTAATCCCCGCAGGTACAGAAAGAAAGTGGCTTCAGTTGAAAATTAAGCAGAAGAATATTGCGCAAATACGTTGACTAAGGCATATGAATTTAATCATATTTCACATATTAAACAGTAAATATAAGCAGGTATTTCAACACAGGAATGTACTTAAACATTTCATAAATCTCCCGTTCGCAAAAACACTACCTCCACAAAGAATCTGGTTGCGGATTATGTCCGCGATATGAAATGTTGAAAATGTCGGAGAATATTGTTTAGATAATATCTAATGTGATTGAAAGGAAAGGTAATCAAAATCCTCTCCCGACGCAAAGCTGCTAGAATCACTTTTATTTCCATATCGATTAGGTTGACGATGAAAGGACGGCACATTTTTTTCAGAGTTGGTTCAGATTCCGGAAAAAGGCGGAGACTTGTAGGGAGAAACTCACGGTTTGTTGAAGCAAACCTGCTAGCAAGCAGGTTAGGTTCACGGAGCATGTTATCCGGGTAACTGACCCAGATTTATGCTGAACTGGCTTTGTGAAACCGAAAATCCAGAGTTTCCCTCATCTCAGGGTTAACTAACTCAAGGTTTTCACTAAACCTGCTTTGTGAAACGGACCCCTGACCATTTTCGGCTGTGTTTTACTTACTTATTAAAGTTTATCCAGATTGGTATATCCAGATATCTTGCCACAAATGTTTGTCCCGATGGTTGTGCTCTTGCAATACATTATGCATGATATAACAAAACATTGTAGTAGCTGTAAACTGATCAACGGTAGCAAACGTCAAGCTATACCGGTGATTTGCTGTGTGTCACACTGAAGTAGCTCCCCCGACGTCACCGCTGTAGAAAATAATTCCCCCGAAGCAACGTAGCGTGTGCATCACCGCTCTTTAAAAGATGGCGCAGTGAGTGAGACTCGAGCGCAGCAATGTGGCGGCATATTCCCGGTGTGACAGAACCAAAGAGGAAAAATACAGAGGAGATAGGTGGAAAGGAAGGTGACAAAGTAGGGGAAACATCGACAAAAAAAGCAAAAGTGAGAAAGTTCAGTGAGAAGTGGAAGACTGACAGGGAATGGCTTCAGTACAACGACTCGATGGGTGTCATGTTTTGCTCCGTCTGCCGGACACACGCAAAAGAAAAACAGCGCGGAAATTCATTTGTGGTGGGCAACAAAACGATCAAAGTGGAGACCATCCGGGAGCACAAGGGAAGCCGGTGTCACAGTATCTGTAAATCAGATCAGCGGATCTCATCTCTTTTCTCAACCCGCTGTTGCTGCCTTGACATGTTTATCGGAGGAGACGAGAGCCAAACTGAGGGCCATGTTTAGGACAGCTCATGCCCTTGCGAAGAAGGGGAGACCGTTCACGGACTATGAGTGGATTTGCGAGTAAGTGAAAAATGTTATTTGTCAATGAAATAATTCTGATTCCCGGTACCCTCTTCATATTATTTACATTAATGTTAATATAGCTAATAGGGTTGTCACGATACCAGAATTTCAGTAGTCGATACCAATACCTGTGAATTTCCACGATTCTCGATACTAATTCGATACCACAATTTAAAAAAAAAAAAACAACAGGACCCATGTACTTTTAAATTCACAGATTTATTGAAAACTGCTTCAAACTGTCAAGTATTTAACACCACTGTGCTTTAAGATCTTTTTGCACAAGGTTTAAATTGCAATACCAGTTGCCAACAGACCTATAGCCATCCAGTATAAAAACAAACAATACTGTGCTTTTAAATATGGTCATAAATAACAATAGTCAACTATTTTACATTAAAAAAAGAACATCAGTGGCCTATAGCCAGGTTTAACGTGCTTCCTCCTTTGGTCTGAAAACTTCTGAGGCACTTTTTGCATGTCGGCTTGTTTGAATCAAGAATTGCTCCGGATTCATCCGCCTCGAATGTAAAATATTTCCACACGCGACTCTTCGCACCTGTCTTGTCGGCGAGCCGACGTGTTGTGCTTTCGCTCCCACCCGCTGAAGCCATTGGGTGCAGTCGAATAGTCAAAAAATAAGGTCCTAACTCCTATTCCTATCTCCTATTCCTTGACCTCTGGGGAAAACGTCACAGGGTTAAGGAAAGGCGATAGGAGAACTCAAAAGGACTTAGGAATAGTCGACCGCGGTGCTCAGAGAATCCGACCGGACTTTCACTAAGCTACGTCATTATAACGCGGCCTGATGATTGACAGCTGATGATCGGCACCAGCGATTGACGTGCGTCTGCGCTGGAGAAACTACAATAATGGACTACAAAAAGCGCATCGTCCACTTCTCCACATGTTGGTTTTATAAACAGCTCCTTCACTGACCGGTTACAGGTCCAGCAGCTCCTCCTTCCTGTTTGACGGTTGCTTTATTTACGTTTCATTTGTGGTTTTAGTTTCGTTTTTGTCAAGTTTGTAACATCCATCCATCCATCCATCCATCCATTGTCTACCGCTTATCCTGTATTCAGGGTTGCGGAAAGTTTGTAACATGATTGAAATAAATAAAAAAAATACCATTCAATTATTATCACTGTCCACACACATTTATCATCACTATTCCAATTACTATATGTCTGCATGAAAGTAACTGTTAAATATGTAAATAGGCATATCGTTTGTTTTCATGAACGGCCGAGGTGTGCTGCACTTTAAATGTTGCTCTCGCAAAGAATTGTGGGTCGGCATAATCTCCTTTCCTATCGCATAGGAAGGTCCGTTGCATCCTATGCTAAAGGAGCTCTGAAAGGAAGCATTGGAGCTCCTTTCCTTTGCATTTAGAGAATCTGAACAGCTCTTATCATGGCAGCCACTTGTTTACTTCCGGGTCACTTCTTCAGTTAGGAACCTTCCTAAGCAAAAAAGACTATTCGACTGCACCCATTTTTTTCGAAGACGGCAAGTTTTCTTCTTCAGCGCCGCTTACTGCTCTGTGCTGCTCACACGCGTATACTGCCCCCGTCAGTTCCGCCAAGAATCGACACGGCTCGCCGAGTGAAAAGTTGTATATTCGGTTCTGACGATACCAGAAAAAATCAAGTATCTAATTATTTTTTTCGTGTCGGCATCGAATTGGTACCGAAGTATCGGTTCTTGTGACAACCCTAATAGCTAAGGCCAAGGCTTGCTAAATTAGGTAACGTTACCTAGCTAGCTCTATGAAGCTCTATTTATTTATTTATTTTTACAATTGTTTGATAACGTTAGCCCCGTTTTGACCTCAGATATAACGTTACATCTGAAGTGAGCGGGGCTAGTTGTCCTCATTGGTGGTGAAGACAAATTTAACACACCTGTAAACTGTTCGCCTTTTTTTATGTCAACCAGGGTAGTAGAAGTGAATGAAGAGGGTTTTAGTTTTGCATGTTGTCAACTTTTTCACTTCTCCCGAGTTTGTAGGTCTGAATAGCAATAGCAAAACTAGATGTATTGGAACATTACTGTATCTGTGTTATTAATATTATTGGATTAGTGTTAATGTTTGACATGATTTTTTGCAGCTTGGATGAACAGAAAGGCATTGCCTTGGGTGCAACCTACAGGAACAAAACACAGGCGAAAGGGTTCACCCAATATATTGCCGAGGCGGAGAGGGATGAAATCAGGGAGATGCTGAAAAAGACTAGATTTCTGTCTATCATGTCCGACGGGTCCACTGACAGCTCGGTGAAAGAGGAGGAGCTGGTATATGTGAGGTGGAGTCACAAGGGCAAGATTGAGAGCAAGTTTGTTGGCATCAAGTCAGTTGAGAAGGCAGATGCAGCACACATAACCAGCACCATCAGAGAAATCATGGAGCGTGTGTGCAAAGAATGGGAGAGCAAGTTGGTCGCCCTGGCAACAGATGGTGCTGCTGTGATGGTGGGAGCAAAGAGCGGTGTGGTCAGCCGGCTGAAGGGGGACCGGGCTTATATCATTGGTATCCACTGCATGGCACACCGACAAGAACTGGCTTTCATGGATGCTATAAAGTCCCATGCCATGTTCCAGCAATTGGAAGAATTCCTCAGTGGCATCTACACTTTCTACCATACCAGTCCACTGAACAGAGCTAACCTGGTCAACAGCTTCCAGGCTCTCGGGCACAAACCACTGGTGCCTACAAGGATCGGTGGGACCCGATGGGTAGGACACCTCCTACGCGCCCTGGACCACTTCCTGCGGGGCTTTCAGGGGATTGTCCAACATCTGGAACAGGTAGTGGCATTATTAATATATCAAAGGAATGTGTGACTGTGACGGTGCCTGTTGATGTTCTGATAAGTGTTTTGAAAAGCTAGTAATTTTGTTGTATCTGTTTGTTCTTGATTTGTTTCAGATTCAGTCTTGTGATGCTGAAAATGTCAGAGGAGTCCAACAGGCCAAAGCCAGGAAGTACTACTCTACTGCCAGGGAGGCTGTCTTCATCCGCTTCTGTGGATTCCTTCATGACACACTAACACACCTGAGTAGCCTGTCCGTCTCGCTCCAGAGGTCTATCATCGCAATCGCCGAGGCTCACAGCTGCAGATCTTCTGATTATTCAACTCTGCTCCCCAGACATAAAAGACTTTGATCCGAGCACAGCTATGATGCTGTGGCACGAGAGCTCAGTTAGAAGCAGACGGCCCGACTATACGGATGGTGGTGCAAAGAGGGTGTCTGAGAGGGTGTCTGCTGAAGACAGAGATGAGTTCTGATTAGAGATGCATACATGATCGGATTGGTCCCATCTGTAGTTCTGATGATTAATTGAGTTATTGACAACAGATTGTGGCTGGGTGTAAAGGTTCTCGAGGAACGTTCATGTAATAATGCTCATGAAGGGGTCTCCAAAGTTTGATATTGAATAACAGTTTGTCTCTATGCTCACTAGAGACAAACTGTTTTCTTCATTTCATTTCAACAAGCCACATTTTGGCTAACACCAGAGATAGAGGAAGAAGTGATAGAAGTCTTCTGTTCTTCAACAAGCCACATTTTGGGAGAAGTACCTCCCATACTAGGTTATCATTGAGCTACACCCCTGATATTCCAAGTCTGGAGGCTATTAGTAACAGATATACACTGTGGAAATTTTGAAGGCCACAGGTGAGACAGTTTTCCAGATATTGCTGTTTAAAATGGCTTTTCAGAGTATGATGCCAAAAACCGTCTAAACTACCCTTCACTCAATGATGTTTCATGAGAAAACGGTTCTAATATTGAAGAGTGTACATTTTGTCATACTTTAAGTATAAAAATGACACAACCAAATCAAATAATAATCTTAATGTGATAGTGGTGTGAATCTTTGGCTTCACGGCGATTCGATTAACGATACAGTAGTTGGCGATTCGATTCAAGGACGATTTTTTTTTGTGTGTAACGATTCGATTCTGTAAACCACGATTCGATTCAGTAACTTGTAAACAAAATTCTATATCCATTAAATAAACATGCAATAATGCGAGTGACACTATCTGTAATCTTCTGAAAGGTGAAAAATAACATATTTATTCTATAAAAAAGTAGTTTTGCATAATATTTTATGCTGAATACAAAAATGTAATTAAACATTGCTCAGTTATTTTTTAACATTTTCAGTAGACTACATGCTGGCAGGGGAGAGAGTGTCTTAAACGTATTAAAACATTAATCATAATTAAGAATCACGATTCATCCGATTAAATGCATTTATATCGATTATTGGTGAAGCTAAAGCAGATCGATTTAGTTGAATCATTACACCTCTATAATTTGAGCATAAAGATTTTACATTACAGTACAAAAGTCTCCAAAGTTTGATATTGAATAACAGTTTTTCTCTATGCTCACTATGAGGGATCACACATTTTTCATCTTTTAGATCCAATTCCTTCATCACATTCATTAATTTGGCAGTCACTTTACAAATTGTCTAATGTACATCTCTGCTCTGTTGTGCTCATCTTTTTTGATGGCATACATGCGCCCAGTTTCTGTAGAGGGAACGTCAATCCTTGCAATTCTAGCCTGCAGTGCACGTTGCACGTCTTCTCTTCTTGGCCAGTAGAAACTCTTGGCAGGGCCATGTGGGTGCATGAACTGAACCAGTACATCTTCATCTGAAATATCTCTGATACTTCCTATCCACCATTTCTGATCATACACACAACTCACACATTGTTTCATAGTGAGCATAGAGACAAACTGTTATTCAATATCAAACTTTGGAGACTTTTGTCCTGTAATGTAAAATCTTTATGCTCAAATTAAGATTATTATTTGATTTGGTTGTGTAAATGATATACTTAAAGTATGACAAAATGTACAATATTATGCTATCATGTTTGTTCATGGTTTAAGACATTAAAAGCTGCTTTCACCATGTTTAACTCACATTAAAGGACTTATTGCCTCTACAACTGTGCTACATTTTAATGTTTTTGTGAGGCTAAATTTATCAGTAGCATTTAGTCACATATAAGTCTTTGGTAAAACACAACTGAATTGCCCTCCTGTGATGTTTACTAGTGGGCTGTTAGGACATGCAGTACCAAAACCGGCCACAAAACCCCCACCAATATCAGGATTTTAAAAAATCACTGTGACAAAATGAGGCAGAACACCCTCCCGATTTTTTGATATGATTTTAACAAGAATATGATCTTTCAAAAAAATACGTGTTGTCAGTTTTTTGGAATATGGCTCTGAAGTTGGGCAAAGATGTGTTTACTAAGCCTTAATATCTGTGAAAGAAACCATATTTTGTAGAATGTTTAAGCTAACACCAGAGATAGAGGAAGAAGTGATAGAAGTCTTTTATCTGCAAAAATGGGGGCTCAGCCACTCTTCAAATGTACTACTTTATTTCAACAAGCCACATTTTAAGTACCTACCACACTTGGTTATCACTGAGCTACACCCCCGAGATTCCATGTCTGGAGGCTATTTTGAAGGCCACAGGTGAGATAGTTTTCCAGATATTGCTGTTTAAAAATGGGTTTTCAGAGCATGATGCATGATGATGAAAACCATCTAAACTACCCTTCATTCAAGGATGTTTCATGAGAAAACTATTGAAAGTAGAGACCTAATATTTTGGATTTGTCCTAGTAACAAGTGTGTCTTTGTACTTGAATTTTTTCATGACATTCTGAGATGGTCAGGTGGGAAGATTTTCAGAAATTTGATGAAATGACACGGAATGACCCTCGGGTGTTCCACCAAACTCGCTAATTAAAGCGGCGCTTACCTAGATAAGCCTGGTAAGAACTAACGCCAACTTCCACTTGCGGCTAAACCCATTCCATTAACGCATTTCAGTCGCGCCTTGTTGAGGGTAATTCAAGCCAGGTTAACGTTGTCGTGTGTTACGCCGTTCACGGGATATGAAGCCAGACCAGAACCGCGAATGTCGAATCATCGAGAAAATGGCAGAAAAGACCAGAGCAAAAATTATTGATAGAACTGTACGAGGAGTACAAACCCATCATAACCGAAAAAGGGAATACTGTAGTGATAAATACAGATCGCGAGGCTGCTTGGGCAAGAATTGCGGAGCGATTAAATACGGAAGTACCATTAAGAGTAACATGTTCTAATATAACACTGACAGTGATTTCTCCAATGTAAGGATAGTGTAGAGGTAACCCGCCGGCTTTGCATGCAGCCAACCACAGTTCAATTCCCAACTATGGAACTTTTTGAAACTACTTTCTTTGGCCGAAACTCTCTCTCTCTCTCTCTAGCTGTGTCCCAATTCAGGGTCTGCAGCCTTCGGAGGCTGCATTTGAAGGCCGCTTACGTCACAGAGCTGCGCGAAGGCTGTCCCAATTCGTCTAAATTCGAAGGCTCCTCCAAATGCGGCCGACAAATGTGTCCTCCTTTTCCCTGTATTCGGAGGATGCACCGCTACTATCCTTCGCGGCCTCCCATATCCCAAGATGCTGTGCGCGCCGCTGTTCAACCAACAATGGCGGCGAAAGACGGCAGCAGCACTGGCACCGGCAGCAGTGCCGAGTACCATATTTAAATGTAAGTAACAGGTTTTTGATTAACGTCAGAAGTTCAAGGGGCCTTAAAACACATTTGAGTGTTAAAACGCGTGAAGTTAATAATGCTAATACGTGTAGCCACCGGAATGTAGGGCCAGCTATACGAGGAGCTCAGTCAACGTTAGACTTTAAACGCAACGTAAGCCTAAAACCCTTCACTTTTAAACGTTACAAGCTCCGATGGTAACTTATTTGTTATTGTAACCGTGGAGCTGTTAAGTTAATTTGTTCTCGTAAGTTGTGTAGGCTACAGTCCGCTCCTCTCGCAGCTGAATATATAACGTTAACGATGGGTTGTGAGCCCCGCTGTATTTCTAGGCTGTAAAACGGTAAACGTTTGGATTGAATACAGAGCTAACCTTAGGATCATTATTACTGTTAATATCGTTATTATATCGTACAATCATTTTGCATGTCGCTTTGTTGTAGAGAGCAAGGAGCAGACTGAGGATTTGATCAAACTCCGGGTCCGGGATGAGAACGACCACCTGTTAAGGCCAAGAGCACAGGGCCACCGACAGCAGCAAGAAAAAGGAAAACAGATGACTTGCTGGTTTTGATCAGGGATGACATGAAGTTACAGAGGGAGAGCGAGGAAAGGAGAAAGAGAGCGGACGGAGAGACTTTTTAGTTTATTGGAGAGAATGTTGAGAGGTGTTGAATTTTTTGGGGGGTGGTTGATGTTTTTTTTCTGTTCGATTAAGTACTGTGTTGATTTGTAATTTAAATTGTTAATTAAAAATATGTATCGTTTCATTTTCTTTTCCAAATATTGTATATAGTTAAATTAAAATCGTATAACCTTGTAACATTATCTGTTCCATTTCTTATTTACAACTAAAGTCAACTTTTGAACTGCTTTTCAGTGACAAGAAAATAATTATTTTTTTGTGTAATTAACAAATATTTACAAGGTTACAATAACTATTGACAAGTGGGTGTTCTTAACATGTAGAACTATTTACAAAAGATAATCAGAAATAACTATTTACAGAGAACATATATACAGTATTGACTGAGCAGGAGTCCCTGGTGGTGCTGCTGGACTGGATGGGATGCTAAGGACCCTGGACTCTTCTGGCTCTGAGTGGGACATCATCTGGAAGGTGGGGGGTGAAGGATGCATGTCTCCACTGTCCACCACATCGTCCATCATCGGGGTTTGCAGGGCTGATGCAATCGACCGATGCCATGTCACTAAAATGTTTAAAAGAGAGGCAAGAATAAAATATTGAATTAAGTCGGGGTTATTTACAGGGTTCGTACACATTTTACTATTCAATTTAATCACTTTATAAGCCAAGCATTTAAACTAAAATTCAAGCACTTTTCAGACCTTGAAAAACAGCATTAAAATTACAGCATTTTCAAAGATTTTACATTTTAAGCACCTGTACGAACCCTGTATTAAGTCTTATGGTTAAATGACATTATCCATGTCAATCTATACTTAATATGGCTTGTCACTTAGCGGTATCATTCATTAACGGATATATTAATTACCAGGTACTACGCTAGCTATGTATGAATATTAATATGGGTTAAAATAACAGCTTTAACGTTACCTCGCCACAGCTCTCTCCCAGCCGGAGATAAACAAGCCGCCGGTGTCGCCGCAGCCGCCTCTCCTCTTGCTCAAAAAAAAAAAAAAAAAAAGAAATAATTAAAAGAAAAAAATATATAGATTTTTTTTTTTTTTTTAACTCTCCATCATGTACGTCTGTCGTATTTTTTGTTTTGACCGGTGTTTTTCCTGGGCTTGGCCGGCAGAAGTGATGACATCGCGACACAATCAGGAAATGCTCCGTAGGTTAGACGTCGGTAACCCATTTACCGACGGTTGACCCAGCCTTCGGAGGAGTCTCCGAAGGTGTTGCCTCCGTAGACCGCGTAGGCTGGGTCCTCCGAAGGCTGCAGACCCTGAATTGGGACACAGCTTCTCTCTCTCTCTCTTTTTAGATAGGCCTAGTAAATGCATCTACATTGACCAACTCATTAATCTCAACAATTCAATGAACACATTCGATGAACCTATAAGTGAACACACCTGAAAGGAATTTATGTGGCTGAAAATTGCATGCAGCAATGACTTTGTCATTGGGATCTATAACATGCTATTAATAATAATAACATATTTATGTCTATCATGTTTTTGCAAATTATATTTGGGTTCTGGGGAAATTGTATGACATATTTATCATAGTTAAGGTAAAATGTTGGTCTAATTCTCTGATCTAAAGACAATTATACAAGCAAAAAAACCCCACATGAGATGTCGCCAGTATGTGAACCTGGGATGCCCACGTTCGGGGGCAGGTGCATCACCACTCACCCAACTGGGGGTTTTAGATGAAGATATATGGCCAGTCAGTCTTAAACAACATAAACCATTTATTTATATTTTTTTAATTGCAAGCTTGTATTCTTTGACGCTTGATGAAAATATAGTCTGTTTGTACTTCATATATGTAATTTTGGTAATTTTTGGTCTTTCACGTGACGAAATCACGAGGACTGGCTTGGCGGAACCTTCTGCTGGTACAGTTGTTTCCGACAGACGGACTTCTCTGAAACCCCCGCTAAATTAAGCCTGATGGTAAGCCTGCCCCGGATAAATTCCCATGGTTACTTAGGGGAGAGTGCCTCAAGTCACGTTGACGGAACGCAACTCTCGCTAAAGGTAGCGAGGCTTATCGAAATTAGCCCGGCTTTGCGCTTAGCGAGTTTGATGGAATACCCCTCTGGGCCGCTGACGATCTTTGCAAAAACAGGCTCTACGTGCACGGAGAGGAACGTTTTTTTTCTAAAACCGGATGATTTATGTTGTTCTATCGGAGCATAGTGTCGGCTTCAGTGAATATGATCAAAAAAAAAAAAAAAGGTAGCCGACTGGGACTTGGGCCAAGTGTCGGCTGGCTTGACCAGTTTAAAGGACCAGGACAGTGTTATTTACGTCCGACTAAGATAGAACAGGTGAAAGGGGACTCTCCCGCTGAAGTTCAGTCTCAAAGCATTATCAAGACATTCTTACTTCACATCAGAAACAGCGTCCAGACGTCCAGACCCGCTGCATCCCGACGGCTCAACAGGAGAAGCTGGTAGCTTTGTGATTCACTGTGTGTTATATGGAGGTCGCAACAAACGGATTTGTATGCACGTCATCAAATTCCTTCACTGAAATGGCCGCCGAAAGCCAAGTATCTTATTATTCACTTACTCCTTTTCTAAGGTGTACTTGTTAATCCACTGCTCACGAAGGACGTATGGTTTAAAATAGCATCTGTGGCGGAGCCTGAACTCAGTATATACAGGATGTAGAAGCAGCCTATCAGGCGAAAGTGTGCTTCTTCTTCTCTTGATTTACAGCAGACTAGACGCCTTGCAGCACATTGCTGCCCCTCACTGGTCGATATTAGCGTGCATCTCATCGGCTTTCTATCTTGTTCGACATAGAGGCCTACTGTATACATTTGTAAATCATTTTCAATGATACAAAGTACAAGGCTTTCTGGCTTTTGAGTCCTTGCAATGTTGCAAATAAGATTTCATTATATTTTTGTTTGGCTTCTTTCTGGTCCACTTGAATGTATCAATGTAAACTTTTCCACATAAAATAAGAAGATTTAAAATGAAAATATTATTTATGTCAATGTTTTTTTTCAAATAATAATATACAATATCTCTTTTTGTAAACAAATCCTAATTCCACCATACAACGGCATATCAATTTAATGTTCAATCCAAAAATAGTTTAGATAAATACATGAATTTAATATAAAATCGTTTCTTCGCCATTATTACAAAATATATAGAGCTCAGAAATTGTATTTCCATATTTTTAAGAGTGTTTGTTGGATAAATTACATGTATAATTTTAAACACATTTTTTTTAATAACATTTTTGGAACAAGGGGTTGTGTCACGCCATGGTGAGGGGTGTCTCGTCATGGGTTTCTTGTCTTGTTAATTTCCTGGTTTATTTTGAAAAGTAACTCTCCTCTCGTTTCAGGTCACTTGTGTTTCCGGTCTGACGTCTCCCCTGATCCCTGATTGTTTCCACCTGTTGCCCATTATCCTCATGTGCCTTATAGTCTGCGTCTCCCTTTGTCCTGTGCCCGAGTATATCATTTGTATATGTACCTCCAGCCCCGTTTTCGTCCACAGCCCACGCTAGTGATGGTGAGTTGAAGCCTCATGAAACATCAAAGCCTCCCAGCCAGATGAACCACCAAAGTGGTTTGACCCCAAATCTTCAAATAAGTACGCTAGGGACACCTAGTGGTGAATGAAATTATGAAGAAAGTAAAAGAGTTTCCAATCAACCTAAAATGTGATGTTTGCTTCATGTACTGATACAACATCAAATCATTTGAGAATTAAAGTCATCTTGGTGATACATGTGTGTGAGTGTGCCTTTCATAAATAGTTCCGAACTCAAGGTAGAAAATAAGTCAACCCTTAATGTGTCTCATTCCTTAGCCACTACACCACCATTGCCTATTTAAAACATGAGATAGTAATAATCATTTGTAATATAAGTAATGAATCCATGGAGGTGGGTCACTGCAACTCAATCCTGGATTCGAACTTGCAACACTTTGACAACAAGTCTTTGTAGTATGAGCAGCAGTAGTAGTAAATATAGTAATGGTGTATAATAATAATGATAAAGTGATATACTAGTCAAAGTGGTAAGCCTACACTGCAATTCCACTTGGATTTCAACCTACAATGCTTCGATAATGTGTCCATTTTTATAATAATGATGTATAATAATAATGATAAAGAAGTTAGTATTCGTGTATGGCATCTTTATACTCGGAATGTCCCGCCTGTATCACGAAACAGTAGCCCAAAACAAAGCATCGCTCATCATACGCAACGTCATTTTGCCGAGGTGAATCAGATCTCGACATGGAGCTTCGTTGGGGGAGGAACCAAAATACTCGACACATGCTTCGAAGCCTCGACGCAAACCATAACATCACTACTGATCTGTCCTGCCGATGTCTCATTGTCTTTGTCTCGCTTTGGATTATCTTGTCCATTATCTTGGCCATCACCCTCCCCATCTAAGCAGTTTCCCAGCTCCTGCCCTAACCCATTTTGGGGGTACTCGCCTGGTCCTGGGAGGGCCAAGGAGCATCCAGCTGGCTAACAGTCCAGGCGGACGCCCGTCCGTCACCAGTCCAGTCGGAGGTCTGTCTGTCAACAGTCCAGGCAGGTCAGTCACCAGAGGGCTATTGCACGAAGGCAGAATTAAGACATCCGGGATAAATGAAAAAGCCAGCCTTGAACTAGTCTGGTCTGATCATCCTGGCTTAATTAGTTGCAGGTACACCAAGCCAGGAGGAAAAGCGGCGTCTATGGCAAGCCGTTTTAACATTTAATCGAACCACACTACTATCTGTAATTGTATTTTAGATATCCATAATAACATTTCTCCTAGTCAAAATGGAATGTTGACTAGGAGAAATGGTAATTAAAGATATCCACAATACATTCTTACTAGTAAAAATTATATTTTAAGATATCTACAACTTTGATTGTACTAGTCAAAACTAAATTTAAGATATCTAAAAATCCTTAAAAAGTATAAGTGGCCGTTTTTTATCATTTAATAGCTAAACTGGATATGGATTGCAGATATCTGTAATTCAATTCTTCCTAGTCAAAAAGAACATTTCAGATATCCACAATGACATTCTTCCTATCCACAATTGTCATTTCAGATATCCACAATGACATTCTTCCTAGGACAAATGACGTCACTTTTGCCATTCATGTGTATTGGGCTTTCAATTTCAGATATCCACAATTACATTCTGGATATCTAGAATGAACATTCTGGATATCTGCAATTGAATTCTTACTAGGAAAAACTCCCATTTCAGATATCTTCAATCCAATTGTTACTATTCATAATTTATTTATTTTTTTAAATGGCGTCCTGTCTACCTGTCAACAGATATCAACAATACATTTGTGGATATCTGCAATTGTATTGTTCCTAGTCACAATTCTAATTGTAGATATCTGCAATTACATTTCTACTAGTCATAATACGAATTGTGGATATCCATAACGACATTTCTACTAGTCACAATGTATTTTTGGATATTCAAAATTACATTCTGGAAATCTGGAATAGTTTTTCATTTTGGATATCTGAAATGAAAATTATGACTAGTAACAATTGGATTGAAGATTGTCTCATATGGGAGTTTCTCCTAGTAAGAATTCAATTGCAGATATCCAGAATGTTCATTCTAGATATCCAGAATGTAATTGTGGATATCAAGTGAAGGTCAAATACAAGAACATTTTGCAGGGTGGTAAGTGCAATGATTTTTATACCAATGTACACAAGAGTTACAGTAATTAGTTAGAAGCTGTCTGCTTACATATTTTACTGTGTATTGATTTTTACCGGTCAAGAAAAAGGCTCTGTCACGGTTCCGCTGTGGCAGACTGGTTGTGTGTGTGTTTTCCCTGTCTGTCTTCCCCTCTCCTTTTCCTCCCTCACCAGCTCCTTCCCTGTGTGTGTCCGGTGGGCGTGGCGGCGGCAGTAGCAGAGCGGCGCACCTGTCCCTCATCATCATCATCATCACCCGACTATATCAACCCGTCTCTCCACGACTTCAGCGCCAGATTATTCCGTCTATCACGGTGATCGCCGGTACCACGTATCGAAGTATCCACGTACGCTGTTGTACTTTTGCTCATTCTAATTCCTGATGTTTCTGGCTCATCCTCCAGAGAATCCCCGGTGCGCCTCCACTCGGTTCTCCTGCTCGCCGCCTGCCTGCCTGCCTGGCCTCCTCGCCTGCACTCACCAACAATCACTTCTGTGCAATAAACCTTTTTGCTCCCAGACATTCAGTCTCCGGTCTCTGCCTTCGGGTCCACTGAAAACTTAAACCTTACAGGCTCATTTATCAGGTACGGGGGGTGGCCCACCAACCACGGACCTAACGCCAGCTGAGGAGCTCGCCCTAGACCTTAACCGAGGGAGGCCTGTGATGGAAGGGATCATAGGGGGGACAGCCCCAGACTCTGTCCCACCTTCAGCAACTGCCTCCTTCATACAAGGTACGTTATTACACTGGGTGTCAGTGATTTAGTGCTCATGGGGGGGTGGTTATTTCCAACAGGACCCAGAAGATGTACATCGTGAGAGCCAGTCTGCCAACATTGTGAGTATTGACTAGGGAAAAAACAAATTATGCACAATTTGTGCTATGCTAATTCCTGCTTTGAAAATTGATGGATGTTTTACAGAATTCAAACACCGTCAGGCAGCTTTATGCTACTCACCTGAAAAGGCAGATAGAGCTGGCAGATCTCAAAATCAATGTACAAAGACGAAAGCTACAGGAAGTCGATCTGGACATTGAAATAAAAAGGAGGACACTACAGAAACTGGATCTTGAAATCGTTAAACTAGAAAGAGAAGTAAGCTATTTCAGAGCACACTTTAAGCATGACTGTATCAAATTGTTCTAATCACTTTTTTTCTCTCTCTTATCTCTCTCTCCAAAGCTGGGTGATTGACTACAGAAAATGCAAACACAATTGTAAGTTGTCCTGTGTATTTATTTCAGTGTTCAAAGGGAAAATCAAATGGCCAAAAGAATGGGCTTCATCCACAAACAATATCAACTAAAATAATTTCTAATGTACTGTTCCCTGACCAGCCTCCCATTGATGTCATCATCATGCAGTCCAGCATTGTCCCAGTCCACTTCTGCTTGCACTGGGAGGGGCCCTTTCCTTCCTGAGACAGGCAATGTTGTGCAGAACGGTGCAGGCAACCATTATGTCACATGCCCTGTCTGGTGTGACCCTGAGGTGGTGCAGGCACTGAAAACGGGACTTCAGGAGGCCGAATGTCATTTTAATTCGGGCCCGTGTTCTAGCATGTACCCGGTTATAGGCCTGCTGTTCTGCTGTCTGTGGGTCCGCAAGGGGAGTAAGTAAGAACGTCTGGCATGCATAGCCCTTGTCTCCCAGCAACACACCTGATATTTCACCTGTGAACATAAAATGTAATCGTTAAAACTATAGCATTATATACCTTTTGACACTGATGTTTTTAAGGTCGTTTTCAATAAAACCCAAAGAACAAATAATTTGTCTCTTACCTTGTGATAATCTCTGGTAGACATTAGAGATAGATTCGAGAGATTCGAGAGTCGTGGACCGAGCCAGGCCACTTTGCCTCTATATTAGAAATGATGTTGTCGGCATCACAGATAACCTGAAACCATACATTATAATGCCTGTTAATCATATAATATATATACATATAATCAGAATTAATTTATGTAGTTGACAGTAGGCTATCCATAAGTCTTTCTCACCTGAACATTAATGCTATGGAAGGATTTTCTGTTCACAAAATCCCCCTCGTGTTCCCCTGAGGGCCGTTTGATGCGCACATGTGTGCAATCATGCGCACCGATGACTTTAGGGAAGGCTGTAGCACAAAATAATGTGTTATCCGTCTCTGTTATGATAGGACACTTTTTGTAATATTTAATACACACCAGCAATCTTGTAGAAGTCCTCTTTGATGTAACAAATTCTTCTGTGGCCAGGGAAGGTGATGAATATGTTTGAAATGGACTTCACTGCCAGGTACACTGTTCTTATAATGCAGCAAATAGTGCCTTTACTCAAATTTTCAGCATCCGCTATGGTGTATAAAAATGTGCGACTTGCGAGGAAACGCAGTGTTACACATATCGTTTGGGGTATGGTGAGGGCTTGGCTCCGAGCTGTGCTATGTTGGACTTTAGGACCCAGCAGTCGGCAAATGTAACGGATCCCATCGCCCGAAAAGCGATAACGCTCATATAGGACTTCGTCAGGTAAGGCTAGTGGATCAAACCTGTCCTTGGTGTTTTGGTGTTGACATACGCGCACGCACTGTCAAACTCACGCAGCTAAGGGGGGTCGGCGCGGGGGATGCCTTGCCATGGCGATGGGGGAAAACAGAACTTGATGAACCAAACCAGCCGCGAGGATTTCCCCTTTTAATAAGCGCTGCTGCCCTCCTGTTTAGGCCTATTATTAGAGCCGCTAGTTAAGTCCATTCAATGTGTGGTAAACACTGAATATCATGACTAATACCATAAATAACACTAGTACCAATTGTAAAAAAATAAAAAAAAGGCTCGGCCCAAAATCGCCATCGGCCTTTGAACATGGTTGTCGTTTTCTATAACATTTTTATAACAACATTTCATGTTGTCATTTACCCCGTCCCCCCTCTCTTTTTGGTACAGTCTGATTCTGGCAGAGCGGGACACGTGAAATGTGTATGCTCAGAGCATGATCAGCTGTTCTGACGTGAGCGCTACCGCTGCTTGCAGGTGCTTGCAGTCGCTAAAGAGGACTGATGGTGGGTCGTTAAGTGAACTGAACTATGAAGTCCGGTCACCAAAAGCGTAAAGAGAAGCAGCAGAAAGCTGAGAGGGAGAAAAAGGGCAGACAACTTCTCACTCAGTTTTTCCCAAAGAAAGGTATTAGTCACTCACCTTGGTGTTTACAATATGCTAGCGAATGATAGACCAACAGATTTCGTATTAACGTGGTTGGATTAGCCTATCAAGAGAACAATTTACAGTTAGCAGTGCAGTCCCATTTTATTTAAATTCTCTACCTTTACTGCCACGGGAGATCAGATGAATATGTAATGTAGGTCTGCACAAAAGTAGATGAACTTGTGTGATAAACTAGGCTAATATGCAAGATAAAATATTACATTATGCTGGTGCTAATAACCAGTTTCATAACTAATGAGGTGCCCTCAACATGCACAGATTCAGCCTCAGGAGGACACCTGCTCTCAATCCAAAATCCAGTTGAAGGAGAAGGAGGTGAGCAATACAATCCATAGATAAAGGCTTTAGGGTTAAAACAGGGTTTATACAGGGAGCAGCTACCAAGGTAGTTGGCCTATTAAAGTTTTGGTGATAACAGACAACAGGCTGAATTAGGCTGAAAAGACTGTTACCTTAAAATGGAAAATGGTCACTTTCAAATTAATTTAAGATATTTCTTTTCTTTCATGAGCAACAATTGTTAGGCTACTTAGTATGGAGTTAATTTAAATGCAATGTTAATGTGGTGAGAGAACTTGCATACATCACTGTATCAGTATGGATTTATAACAGACTGTATTATGCACATTATGGATACTTCAGAGCCAGGTCCCTCTTCAGGCCATGATGCAGCAGCCAGAGAGGAGACCAGAGAGGACACCAGAGGTGTTCAAATACAGGAAGAGAGCAGGGCGAGTACTAGCAGCACAGATGATGAGGAAGAAGCAGTGAAGAGTAAGGAGCAGAGAGAGGCTGAGTTGAGGGACATTGGTGAGACTGAGCAGCATGCAGAACTGAAGATCTGCTGTCTGCTGATCAAGGGTTGTGGCCAGAAAAATTAACTGACAGTGATAGAGCAAGCATTCTTAGAAAATTAGCTACCACAGCGGAAAAACAAATGCCCAAAGATTCTGAGGGAAAGCCATTTCCAGATTACTTAAAATATACAAAGGCAGCAAATGGCAGAGAAAAGATGAAAAGGGATTGGTTAATTCACAGTGAGAGTGTAAATGCACTCTTCTGCATTCCATGCATTCTTTTTTCATGTGACGTATAAAGACCTTCTCAAAGTGCTCTGAGTAGCGAACATGGTTACAAGATGTGTGATGTCAAATGGCGCCGCATGTATGAACAATTTCCAAGCCATAAAAACAACCGAGCACACAGGGATTGTTACTGGAAGTGGAAAAACTTACAATGTTCTATTATGGCTGCAAAAGGGATAGACCACCATCTGCAAAGACAGATGCAGTCTGAAATAGAAAAAAATATAGCTCGGAGAGACTACTTGATGTTACGCTGCACTTGGCATCGAGAAATTTGCCTTTCAGAGGTAAAACAGCAAAGTTAGGCGATGTCCACAATGGGAACTACTTGGGAACACTAGAACTAGTATCCCACTATGACGCACTTTTAAAAGACCACCTAGACAAAGTGAGGAACTCAACCAAAGAAACCAGACTTACTCATTATTTGTCCTCAGACATTCAAAATGAGTTCATTGAACTGTGTGGCAAAAGAGTCCTTAAATCTATTTTGAGAGAAAGAGAGGATGCCATTTATTACAGCATTATTTGTGATGCCACACCAGACATTTCCCACACAGAGCAAAATGTTTTGCTCATTAGATATGTCCCTTATAATGAGGATGCAAATGAATGGGAGATAACCGAAAGGTTTACTGAATTCAAACAATTTCACAAAAAAACAGGGAGTGAAATAGCAGGGATGAACGAGGATGTGCTTAAGAAACTAGGGATAGATATTGGTGATTGCAGGGGACAAGGCTATGACAACGGTGCAAATATGTCTGGGAAAGTTAAGGGAGTACAAGCCCAAATACTAAACCAACAATCTGACCAAATTTTCACCTTGTGCTTCCCACACGTTAAATCTTGCTGGGGTACACGCTGCAGGATCAAGTGATGAAGTGTCAACTTTTTTTGGCTTCATCAATTGTCTTTACAGATTTGTAAGTGCCAGTCCAGAGCGATGGGCCATATACAAGGAAAGTACCAGCTGCTCTCTCCACAGCATGTCTGACACTCGCTGGAGTGCAAGAATTGATGCTGTTAAACCGGTCGCAAAACACTTACCTAGTGTCATCAAGGCCCTTAGTTCCATACTCAGTACATGCAGTCTTTCAAATGATGCTAGAGCTGAAGCTGTTGGTCTGAGGAAGTACTTTATCATTGTCATTTGATGCCATTGTACTTCTTACCATTTGGTTGAAAGTATTGCAGTGTATTGATTGCAGGAATGTGATACTCCAGTCAGGGAAAATTTCTCTTGAGGTGGAGGCAGCCAATGTAAATGCACTCAAAGATGAGATGCAGGCTCTTAGAAATTAATGGGATTCCCTCCTCTCTGAGGCAACATTGATTGCTAATGAAATGGGGATTCCACCTCAATTCAAAAAAGAACTCAGCCGTGAGAGAAAGAGAAAGAGGTTCTTTGATGAGACCCCAGAAGAAACAGTTCAGGGCGACTGTGCAGGGACATTTCGAAACACTGTGTTTTTCACTGCCATGGACCAGATTATTAGTGACTTGGACACTCGGTTCCAAACCATAGCAAACATTGTTGAGAAATTTGCAGCCATTATTAAGGTTGGTCAGTTAAGGGACAGTGATGTTGCTGCTGTGTGTCACCCACTCATAAGCAAGTACACAAAGGACCTCACACCTCAGTTTGAGAGTGAAATCAGGCATCTCAATACAGTATTTTCTGCCACTTTCCCCTCTGATTGCACCAGCCTTGATCTCCTCAATTCAATTTACAGAATGCAACGCCAGAGCATTTTTGGTGAAGTTTGTATTGCCATTAGGATTTTTTGCACTCTCCCAGTTACTGTTGCTGGTGGAGGAAGGGCATTTAGTAAACTAAACTTATCAAGAGCTACCTCAGGTCAACAATGGTACAGGAGAGGTTGAACAGTCCGGCAATCCTCTCAATTGAAATTGAACTGGCTCTCTCTCTAGACTTCAAAGATTTAATTCACGACTTTGCTACAAAGAAGCCTCGGCGTCTAGACTTTGGCATTTAAATCAAGAGACAAAAGGAGAGTTGAGAGAGAAAAAAACACTAGCAATACGATCATGAAGACTAGTCTGTATCATAACTGATATTTGCAGATGAAAATAATCCCTGTTGATAATACTGCATGTGACAGAAAGCACCTCTCATAGGTACCTTTACTGTATGAGTAGTGTAAATGTTTGGATTTGTTGATATTGTTTGTAAGTATCTATCTTGAATATTTGAATATTTGCTGTGTTTTCTAATAAATGAGTGATGCCTAAAAGAAAGCAAAAACACTCAGTGGATTTCTTGCAGTGCACTATGTAATTATATGAAATAACTATAGCCTAGTTATTCATCAAGGCATACATTTCATCATATACAATAAGTCAAGAAATGAAGTAAACAGAGGAATGAATTTTGAAATCGTGATTACTGATAATGTTTGCCTGAGAGCTCTGGCTCTGAAGTATACATAATGTGCATCTGTTATAAATCCGTACTGATACAGTGATGCATGCAAGTTGTTTCAACACATGAACATTTAGAATTAACTCCATACTAAGTAGCCTAACAATAGTTGCTCATGAAAGAAAAGAAATATCTTAAAGTCTAATTCTGACAGTGGTGCATTTAAAATGATGCCATCAAATGATGTTATCACCTAAACATGCTAGGTACATGATCACATTGCAGCATACCTTTTCGCAAAATAAGAGGGGGGGCCCAAAATTTTAATTGAGGTTTTAATCTCGAGGTTTTTGATGCTGAACCATAAGCTATGCAACCATATTCTAAAACCGATCTAATCAAAGCTATATAAATGTTTTTAATAGCAGATCTGCTTGCCCCCCATTCTGACCCTGTTAAACATCTCCATCCATCCATCCATTTTCTACCGCTTATCCTGTATTCAGGGTCACAGGGTCACAGCCGATCCCAGCTGTCATTGGGCGAAGGCAGGGTACACCCTGGACAGGACGCCAGTCTATCACAGGGCCGACATGTAGAGACAGACAACCATTCCCACTCACATTCACACCTACGGGCAATTTAGAGTAATCAATTAACCTATCCCCATCCTGCATGTCTTTGGACTGTGGGAGGAAGCCGGAGAACCCGGAGAGAACCCACGCTTACACGGGGAGAACATGCAAACTCCACACAGAAGGAACGCAGGCTGACCCGGGGATCGAACCCTCTTGCTGTGAGGCGAGAGTGCTAACCACTACACCACCGTGCAGCTGTTAAACATCTCATTACATTCAAAATCTTTTTACATTTGGTACTTATCGTATCTATGTGTTCATTCCATGTTAACTTTTCATCAAACTACATGCCTAAAAACTAAAGACTTTCACTTGTTCTATACTTTGTCCATACATCTTTATCTGTGCGTTTACCCGTCTTTTTCTGGTGAAAATGACTGTTTTTGTTTTTTCCACTGAAAACGTTGAATCCCCATGAATATGACCACTTTTCAACCATATTAACTGCCTCTTGTATTTTACCTATAATATGACTACTATTTCTTAACCCCTCCTTCCAAACCATATCATATGCCTTCTCTACATCAAAGAAAACTGCCATTATTAATTTGTGCTTTCCTAATGTCTGTTTCTAAGCACACGACAGGATCCATTGTTCCTCTGCCCCTCCTAAAACCACTCTGATGCGGTGAAATAATTCCTCTGCTTTCTACATAAAATACTAGTCTTTCTGTAATCATTCTTTCCATTATTTTGCCTATATTTGATGTCAATGCTATTGGCCTGTAGTTACTAGGATTTGATGCATCCTTTCCTGGTTTCCTGATTGGAATTATGACTGCTTCTTTCCAGCTATCTGGTAACGTTCCCTCTTCCCATACCTTATTATAGAAGCCCAACAACTTCCTATATGTTAGAACCCCTAAATGCTTTAACATGACATAGCAAGTTTCATCTTTCCCAGGTGATGTTAGTCCTGCTTTTCCTATTGCGCTTTTCATTTCATCCAATGTAAAAGGAGCATCCATAGTAGTATTAGACTCGCTTCTTCTTTCCAGCGTTCCCAGATGAGCTAAAGTGGCCTTTAGCTTTTCTCTTTTGCCCTCCTCAGTCAAATTATCAGAACTATGAATTTTACTCAGTGCCTTCGCTATAATCTCTGCTTTTCCTTCATCATCTACTGCAGTAATCTCCCCCATTTTCAATACTGGATATTGCCACTCCCTTCTGATTCCTCTCATGTTCCATACATCTCCCACTGGTGTAGTTCTACCAATTTTATTACAAAAGGTCTGCCAGCTCTGCCTCTTTGCATTACGTATGCATTTCCTTACCTTTGCTTGTGTTTGCTTGTAATGAATTAAATTCTGGAAGTTATGAGTTATTTTTAATAGCCTGAGAGCTTTATTCCTTTCTTTCACTACTTTACCACATTCGTCTGTCTACCAGGGAACTGCCTATTTCTTCATTCTTCCTTTACTTTTGGAAATGGGCTGATCAGCAGCTTTTAATGTTAGTCTGCGGTTTCTATCTATCTCTTCAATATTTTCACTTCAGTCTATTTTATCACTTTCTAGTTCACATATATATTTATACACATCCCATTTTGCACTTTTAAACACCCATTTACTCAATAATTCTGCTTGGCTCTTCTTTCTTTGTAATAATACTCTACACAATACTGGAAAATGATCACTACCTACTGTTGTTTCCTCTGATACATCTGTCATGGTCATGATTTGGGGACCACAAGGCAACGCCCCTTTGTTGTCAATGTTGTATGCCCAGCTGATTGGAGTGTAACAGGTGTGGACAATTGCGATGCCAATTGATACTCACAGGCTGCTTAAAAAAGAAGGAACTGAAACAGTGCCGGTTGGTTGTTCCCGTGGACTATGCCTGTTGCGCCTGTTAGTTGTTGGTTTCCCTTAACTGTCTGTGGTGTGCGCGATTGTGTGGATTTGTTGTGCTGTCTTGCGGAAGTCTGCTAGTGTGCCCGTTCTCGTATCAAGCTCGGTGGCCGCCGGGATTCTCCGCCTGCCCTCCTGCTGTGATCCGTTTTCCCATCCGTTGACTCTCCGTCCTCTCGTCTGCTGGAATCGTTGCCGGTGTGGTGATCGGAGCCTTGCTGTGTTCGTCCTGCGCCTGTGGCTGTGTGGAAGTGCTGTGCAACCGGACCGGTTGTTGGATAAGTCGGCTCCCAGTTTGATGGTGAGTGACGCTGTTGGTCCGGCTATGCGGCCTTGCTTCCTCTAAGATTTACGTCTACATAATCGAGCTCCAGACTGTCTATTAACTATATTTATATATGTATGAGTTGCAGTGATTTTGGACTGTCATGATGCTCTTTTAGCGTTGCATGCCCGTGTGTTTTGTTTGCTGTGCTCATTGCTGTGTGTTCTGTTTTTTTTATTATTATTGTGGAGATAATGGTGGCTCTCTCTCTCTGTTGTGTGAGTGATTGCGTTGGTGTGTGCGGGTGATTGGCAGGTCGCCGGCTGAGTTGAAGTCACTGCTGGGCGCGAGACGGACTTGTGTTAGGGGGACCCCTTGTGGACTGGGGACTATCGCAACCGCAGGGGCCAGCTTTTAAGTTGGATGTGTGGAATGGTGTACACCTTGTTTTTATTCAACTGCACATTGTAATAAATATATATATTTTATATACTAAAGCTGTCTTTTGGGTAAATCTGTTGTGTTGCTCCCACCAAATCAAAGGACTTGCAAACAAAAGGAAAGTTGTTCCAATATTCTAAGAGTCCCAGCTCTCTAATTGGGTGGCGTTGTCAGGCTATATTGTCGCCGTTTCACATTTGGCGCTGTCGGCAGGATTTGGTTTGGAGCTTCACATTCAGGTCACTCAAACTGCATAGCCTGTTTATATTTTTTCTCTTTTTATTTCGAAAATGAGGATGATGCCGATGTATGCGGGTGCACTTTGGATCCCTAAATTTAAAGGGGCGGGTGGTGATTTAAAATTGAATGAGTGGAAAGAGCAAATTCAGAGTTTATTGCAATCAGGGGAGTTTAATGAACAGCAAAAAGTCAGCATAGTATTGGGGGCATTAACGGATGAAGCTAAAAGGGAGGTTTGTGTTTTAGGGGACACTGTAGCAAACATTTTAAACCGTCTTGATACTCTGTATGGAGATCAAGTCCCTGTGGCTATTTTAAGGTCGCAATGTTTTAGCTGTACTCAGACTTCCACTGAGGGTTTGAGATTCTATGTCCTCAGGCTGCGGGAATTGTTCCGTAGATTAAAGAAACGAGACCCGAATGGCCCCCTTGATGAAAGTCACTTGTTAGACCAGCTATTGATGGGAATCCGTAATGCTGAACTGAGGAGTACGATCCGGGCTTATGCACGCCGTAACCCGGACGCCACCTTCAATGCAGTGTTAGAAGAAACTTTTGAGCTGGAACGTGAACAGCGGCCTGGGGCTGGACATGAAATCGTTGCTCAAGCTGTGGGTGAGTCCTCTGTTTCCCAACCAGCAACGGGGAAAGATGCCTGGGCTGAGACCTTCCGAAAAGAGCTCCTCCAGGAAGTGAGGGGCCAGATGAATGCATTAAGGCAGGAAATGACCTGGCAGTTACAACCAATGGCAGGCCAGCCTACGCCATATCCCCAGCACCCTAATCAGCCGCCACAGAGAGGATTTGACTGAACAACAGAAGCAAGACTTTAAAGCGCTCCTACAGCGGTGGGTCAGGGTGTTTGCCCTCCATGAGGAAGACTTTGGGCATACTGATGTAGTGCAACACCAAATCCACACCAGCAATGCACCCCCAGTAAGGGAGAAATACCGCCCCCTACCGCCTATGATGTATAAGGAAATGCGGATCTTGCTAGCGGATATGTTGGAGAAGAAGGTAATTCAGCCAAGCTCGAGCCCTTGGGCTGCACCTATTGTGATGGTGCGCAAGAAAGATGGTAGTTGACGCTTTTGTGTCGACTACCGTAAACTGAACTCCCTGACACATAAAGATGCCTTCCCGCTCCCTCGGATAGAGGAGACCCTGACCTCCCTGACTCAAGCTTCCTGGTTTACAACGCTTGACCTAGCTAGTGGTTACTGGCAGGTTGAAGTTGACCCCCAAGACCGACCCAAGACTGCCTTTACCACCCCACTAGGTCTATACGAGTTTCAGAGGATGCCATTTGGTCTCTGCAACGCGCCGGCCACTTTCCAACGGCTTATGCAGCAATGTTTGCATGGCCAATTAGCTGACTCTGTACTGGTTTATTTGGATGACATTATTGTCTATTCCCCAGACTTTTCTTCCCACCTGCGTCATCTGGAAACTGTCTTCGAGTGGCTGCAACATCATGGGCTCAAGCTGAGGGTAGATAAGTGCCAGCTGCTTCAGAGGGAGGTAAGGTTCCTCGGCCATGTGGTCACTGGGGAAGGAGTGAAACCAGATCCTACCAAGATCACTGCTGTGACTGGATGGTCGGCTCCGACCACAATAAGAGAGGTACGTGCTTTGCCACTGAATGTCCTCTTAGTTGGAGCCCCTGCAGATAAGAAGACAGGATCTCGGCTGATCGCTTGGTCTGATGACTGTCAACAAGCCTTTGACCACCTAAAAGCTGCTTTGACTCAGGCCCCTCTCTTAGCCTATGCCAACTACGCTGAACCCTTTGTGTTGTACACTGACGCAAGTAATGCTGGTCTGGGAGCTGTCTTGGCCCAGCTACAGGATGGACGTGAGCGAGTTGTGGCCTACGCAAGCAGGAGCCTGCATCCTAGTGAGAAGAACGATGCCAACTACAGCTCCTTTAAATTGGAATTGCTAGCTTTAAAGTGGGCCATAGCTGAAAAATTTAAAGATTACTTGATGGGGGCCAAAGTGATTGTTTACACGGACAATAATCCTGTAGCTCACCTGCAGACTGCCCGCTTGGGAGCTACTGAACAAAGGTGGGTAGCCCAGCTAGCTGCATTTGACTACCATGTGAAGTTTTGTTCTGGCAGAGAAAATGCTAACGCGGATGCCCTGTCCAGATTTCCTGTTGAAGCTCCTCTAGGTGCGGTTGCGACTCATGCGTCGGCCGTGGCAAATGGACAACCCATAGAAGGCCAGACGATGGAAGATTGGCGGGCCAAACAGCATGAGGATAAGGACCTGGACCTAGTGTGGAGATGCGTGGAAAGTGGGAAGTTCCCCATTGGAGAAGACTGGCGAGCTGCTCCGCCCGGGATGAAACAACTGCTACAGCAGAGGGCCAGACTGGTAATGTGGGAGGGGGTTTTGTGTCGTCGAGTTATTGACTACAACACCCATGAAGCCCGCCTGCAGGTTGTGTGCCCTACTCAACAACGCAAAGAGGTATGGGAGAAACATCACGATGCTGTCGGACACTTGGGGGTGGAGAGAACTTTAAGTTGTCTACGATGACACTTCTTCTGGCCAGGCATGCAGACCCAGGTCCAACAATACCACTCCCTGTGTCCTCGTTGCCAGGTACAAAAAGTTGACTCTGCCCCTAAAGCACCCCTGAAACCTTTTACTGTGTCTTACCCCCTTGAGGTTATTGAGCTGGACTTCCTAACAAAAGGAAAGTTGTTCCAATATTCTAAGAGTCCCAGCTCTCTAATTGGGTGGCGTTGTCAGGCTATATTGTCGCCGTTTCACACATCCCATTCACATATCCCTGCTAAATTCATAGAGACTATGGTTAAAGCTAGTGTCGAAGTATTACCTGTGTGCACGGCTAATCTAGTCCCTCTCCCATCATTCAAACAAATCATGTTTTTTTCCTCTGACAATTCTTCAATTATCTCCCCATTAACGTCTGTTCTTATTCCTCCCCATAAAGTGCTATCTGCATTAAAATCCCCACACACCATCACCCTATTGCCATCCAGACCTGCTATTTGACTTAACCTACCCAGATCTAATGTTTTACAAGGATTATAATAATTAATTATCCCAAACTCTCCTTCCCCTGTCCATATTTCTACAGTCACATACTCTTGTTCATTGCCCACACCTACCTCTCTAAATGAAATCCCTTCTCGAATAAAGGTGGCACACCCTCCCCCTACCCCATTCCAAACCCTCCTTGTTCCTGACTTGCTTGGCCACTGAGATCATTTCTCACCTCCTCCCATGTCAACCCGCTGATAGGTGTTGAGCTGCCGCTTTGACAATTATCTGTTTCCTTTCTGTTTTGGATTTACCTCCATTGTAGCATTGACTACACCTGCTATGAAAGTAACTAGCTTCTTTAAGTCAACAATTACTCTCCCCTCATTTGTTTGTGTTTGTTCTATTTCTTTTGTAGTCCTAACCTGATTACCTGTGCTGCTTCTCTCATCCATTCCTCCTCTCTCCCTCACCACCTTCACCGCCTCTGCATATGTGATTTTACTCTGTACTCTTATTTGTTGCATCTCCCTTTCTCTTTTCATGGCTTCACATCCACTAGATGCTACATTGTGATTGCCTCCACAGCTACAGCATTTTGGCTGCTCCTGTTGACACTGGTCATATTCATGATCCTCCCCACAATTTGCACACCTCCTCCTCCCTTTACATGCTGTATCTGTGTCCAAATCTTTGGCAGTTGTAGCACCTCATTGGCTTTGGGATGTATTCTCTGATATTCTAGCTCATGAAGCCTAAAGTAACGTTCTTTGGGAGAATTTCTTCTTCGAAATCAAGCACAACACCCTCACTATCTTTCCCCACTCCCTCTCGAGTGATCTGCATTCGCCGGGCCCCTTTCAAAGTTCCTCCTCTAAGGTTTGATTTAATTTCTTCAATGGTGACTCCGACTGGCACCCCCCAAATCACTCCTTTACTCCACTTATTTCCTCCTTCAGTACGGCTTGAATTTATTACCTTAAACCTTCCTATTTCTTTCATTTTATCAGCACATACTCTTTGTTCCTCAGTTTTACACATTATCAACAAATTTCCATCCCTCAAAACTTTTGCCATGTATATGTCTCCAATCTGGTTTCGCAAAACGGTTGTTAGTTTTACTGGATTCATTGAAGAAATTCCTCCCTCCTCTCTAAACCTCAGAATGATTTTAAATTCCACAGGCATATTGCTTTTTTGTTTCTCTATTTCTCCCTCAAGACCTCCACTCTTTGCTTTCTTTAAGCTAGTCCCAACAGAGTTGTCACCTCTTTTAGGCAAGGCAAGGCAAGGCAAGGCAACTTTATTTGTATAGCACATTTCATACACAAGGCAGACTCAAAGTGCTTCACATCATAAAACAAAGTGAGAAGAAAAAAGAAAAGAAAAATAGAAGAATTAAAAGAAAATAATATAAATTTTAAAAATGCATTACAGAAAGAAAAGAGAATAAAAACATATTTGCAATAATTAAAAACAGTGCAGACATTAAAAGATTTAGCCGAAAGCTATGGTGAACATAACCGTTTTCAGTCTAGTTTTAAAAGTGGTCAGAGTTGGGGCAAGTCTTACATCTTCAGGAAGTTTATTCCAGCCATTTGTTGCATAGTGACTAAATGATGCTCTCCCGTGATTGTCGTTTACTCTGGGAATCACTAACAGATTGGTCTCAGAAGATCTTAGTGGTCTAGAAGTCTTATGTAGTGGGAGCATATCAGTGATATACTTCGGTCCTAGATCATGTAGTGATTTATATGTGAGCAGGAGGATTTTGAAATCAATCCTCTGACATACAGGGAGCCAATGTAAGGATTTAAGAATTGGTGTAATGTGCTCACTTTTTTTGGTCTTTGTAAGAACTCTAGCAGCAGCGTTCTGAACAAGCTGTAGCTGCCTGACAGTTTTTTTTCGGAAGACCTGCAAGGAGACCATTACAGTATTCTAGCCTACTAGTAATAAAGGCATGTACAAGTTTTTCTAAGTCTTGAGCTGACATGAGCCCTCGAAGTCTTGCTACATTTTTTAGGTGATAGTAGGCTGATTTTGTTACTGATTTAACGTGACTGTCGAAATGTAAATCAGAATTTATAATAACCCCAAGATTTCTGGCTTTGTTTGAGGTTTTCAGGGACAGAGAGTGAAGGTGTTGAATTACTTTAAACCTTTCTTTTTTTAGCACCAAAAACAATTATCTCAGTTTTGTCCTCATTTAGTTGTAGGAAGTTTTGGCACATCCAGTCTTTGACTTGCTCAATGCACTGGCACAGAAGATCTATGGGGCGATAGTCATTTGGTGATAGTGCTACATAGATTTGGGTGTCATCGGCATAGCAATGGTGGTCAATGTTATTATTTTGCATGATTTGTCCTAGTGGGAGCATGTAGATGTTGAATAAAGTTGGCCCCAAGATTGAACCTTGGGGGACTCCACATGTTACATTGGTAGGTTCTGATACAAGGTCGCCAATGGAAACAAAATAGTTCCTATCTTGTAGATATGACTTGAACCAGTTTAAGACTGTGCCTGAGAGCCCCACCCAGTTTTCCAACCTGTCCGAGAGTATTGAGTGGTCGACAGTGTCAAATGCAGCACTGAGGTCTAATAGCATTAATATTGAAGCTCCTCTAGGTGCGGTTGCGACTCATGCGTCGGCCGTGGCAAATGGACAACCCATAGAAGGCCAGACGATGGAAGATTGGCGGGCCAAACAGCATGGGGATAAGGACCTGGACCTAGTGTGGAGATGCGTGGAAAGTGGGAAGTTCCCCATTGGAGAAGACTGGCGAGCTGCTCCGCCCGGGGTGAAACAACTGCTACAGCAGAGGGCCAGACTGGTAATGTGGGAGGGGGTTTTGTGTCGTCGAGTTATTGACTACAACACCCATGAAGCCCGCCTGCAGGTTGTGTGCCCTACTCAACAACGCAAAGAGGTATGGGAGAAACATCACGATGCTGTCGGACACTTGGGGGTGGAGAGAACTTTAAGTTGTCTACGATGACACTTCTTCTGGCCAGGCATGCAGACCCAGGTCCAACAATACCACTCCCTGTGTCCTCGTTGCCAGGTACAAAAAGTTGACTCTGCCCCAAAGCACCCCTGAAACCTTTTACTGTGTCTTACCCCCTTGAGGTTATTGAGCTGGACTTCCTAACAAAAGGAAAGTTGTTCCAATATTCTAAGAGTCCCAGCTCTCTAATTGGGTGGCGTTGTCAGGCTATATTGTCGCCGTTTCACACATCCCATTCACATATCCCTGCTAAATTCATAGAGACTATGGTTAAAGCTAGTGTCGAAGTATTACCTGTGTGCACGGCTAATCTAGTCCCTCTCCCATCATTCAAACAAATCATGTTTTTTTCCTCTGACAATTCTTCAATTATCTCCCCATTAACGTCTGTTCTTATTCCTCCCCATAAAGTGCTATCTGCATTAAAATCCCCACACACCATCACCCTATTGCCATCCAGACCTGCTATTTGACTTAACCTACCCAGATCTAATGTTTTACAAGGATTATAATAATTAATTATCCCAAACTCTCCTTCCCCTGTCCATATTTCTACAGTCACATACTCTTGTTCATTGCCCACACCTACCTCTCTAAATCAAATCCCTTCTCGAATAAAGGTGGCACACCCTCCCCCTACCCCATTCCAAACCCTCCTTGTTCCTGACTTGCTTGGCCACTGAGATCATTTCTCACCTCCTCCCATGTCAACCCGCTGATAGGTGTTGAGCTGCCGCTTTGACAATTATCTGTTTCCTTTCTGTTTTGGATTTACCTCCATTGTAGCATTGACTACACCTGCTATGAAAGTAACTAGCTTCTTTAAGTCAACAATTACTCTCCCCTCATTTGTTTGTGTTTGTTCTATTTCTTTTGTAGTCCTAACCTGATTACCTGTGCTGCTTCTCTCATCCATTCCTCCTCTCTCCCTCACCACCTTCACCGCCTCTGCATATGTGATTTTACTCTGTACTCTTATTTGTTGCATCTCCCTTTCTCTTTTCATGGCTTCACATCCACTAGATGCTACATTGTGATTGCCTCCACAGCTACAGCATTTTGGCTGCTCCTGTTGACACTGGTCATATTCATGATCCTCCCCACAATTTGCACACCTCCTCCTCCCTTTACATGCTGTATCTGTGTCCAAATCTTTGGCAGTTGTAGCACCTCATTGGCTTTGGGATGTATTCTCTGATATTTAGCTCATGAAGCCTAAAGTAACGTTCTTTGGGAGAATTTCTTCTTCGAAATCAAGCACAACACCCTCACTATCTTTCCCCACTCCCTCTCGAGTGATCTGCATTCGCCGGGCCCCTTTCAAAGTTCCTCCTCTAAGGTTTGATTAATTTCTTCAATGGTGACTCCGACTGGCACCCCCCAAATCACTCCTTTACTCCACTTATTTCCTCCTTCAGTACGGCTTGAATTTATTACCTTAAACCTTCCTATTTCTTTCATTTTATCAGCACATACTCTTTGTTCCTCAGTTTTACACATTATCAACAAATTTCCATCCCTCAAAACTTTTGCCATGTATATGTCTCCAATCTGGTTTCGCAAAACGGTTGTTAGTTTTACTGGATTCATTGAAGAAATTCCTCCCTCCTCTCTAAACCTCAGAATGATTTTAAATTCCACAGGCATATTGCTTTTTTGTTTCTCTATTTCTCCCTCAAGACCTCCACTCTTTGCTTTCTTTAAGCTAGTCCCAACAGAGTTGTCACCTCTTTTAGGCAAGGCAAGGCAAGGCAAGGCAACTTTATTTGTATAGCACATTTCATACACAAGGCAGACTCAAAGTGCTTCACATCATAAAACAAAGTGAGAAGAAAAAAGAAAAGAAAAATAGAAGAATTAAAAGAAAATAATATAAATTTTAAAAATGCATTACAGAAAGGAAAGAGAATAAAAACATATTTGCAATAATTAAAAACAGTGCAGACATTAAAAGATTTAGCAGAAAGCTATGGTGAACATAACCGTTTTCAGTCTAGTTTTAAAAGTGGTCAGAGTTGGGGCAAGTCTTACATCTTCAGGAAGTTTATTCCAGCCATTTGTTGCATAGTGACTAAATGATGCTCTCCCGTGATTGTCGTTTACTCTGGGAATCACTAACAGATTGGTCTCAGAAGATCTTAGTGGTCTAGAAGTCTTATGTAGTGGGAGCATATCAGTGATATACTTCGGTCCTAGATCATGTAGTGATTTATATGTGAGCAGGAGGATTTTGAAATCAATCCTCTGACATACAGGGAGCCAATGTAAGGATTTAAGAATTGGTGTAATGTGCTCACTTTTTTTGGTCTTTGTAAGAACTCTAGCAGCAGCGTTCTGAACAAGCTGTAGCTGCCTGACAGTTTTTTTTCGGAAGACCTGCAAGGAGACCATTACAGTATTCTAGCCTACTAGTAATAAAGGCATGTACAAGTTTTTCTAAGTCTTGAGCTGACATGAGCCCTCGAAGTCTTGCTACATTTTTTAGGTGATAGTAGGCTGATTTTGTTACTGATTTAACGTGACTGTCGAAATGTAAATCAGAATTTATAATAACCCCAAGATTTCTGGCTTTGTTTGAGGTTTTCAGGGACAGAGAGTGAAGGTGTTGAATTACTTTAAACCTTTCTTTTTTTAGCACCAAAAACAATTATCTCAGTTTTGTCCTCATTTAGTTGTAGGAAGTTTTGGCACATCCAGTCTTTGACTTGCTCAATGCACTGGCACAGAAGATCTATGGGGCGATAGTCATTTGGTGATAGTGCTACATAGATTTGGGTGTCATCGGCATAGCAATGGTGGTCAATGTTATTATTTTGCATGATTTGTCCTAGTGGGAGCATGTAGATGTTGAATAAAGTTGGCCCCAAGATTGAACCTTGGGGGACTCCACATGTTACATTGGTAGGTTCTGATACAAGGTCGCCAATGGAAACAAAATAGTTCCTATCTTGTAGATATGACTTGAACCAGTTTAAGACTGTGCCTGAGAGCCCCACCCAGTTTTCCAACCTGTCCGAGAGTATTGAGTGGTCGACAGTGTCAAATGCAGCACTGAGGTCTAATAGCATTAATATTGAAGTTTTGCCAGAGTCTGTGTTAAGACGGATGTCATTTACAACTTTAATAAGGGCCGTCTCGGTGCTATGAAAAGGTTGAAATCCTGTCTGGAAGTTGTTGTGGCAGCCAGTTGAAGCCAGAAAGTGATTTAGTTGTTGGAGGACAACTTTCTCAATTATTTTACTTATGAAGGGTAGATTTGAAATTGGTCTGTAGTTGTTGATAATAGAGGCATTTAGGCTCCGCTTTTTTAGAAGAGGTTTAATGACTGCAGTTTTGAAGGCCTTTGGGAAATTGCCTGATTGAATGGAGTTATTAACTATTTGCAATATGTCTATTGATAGGCAGTCAAAAACATTCTTAAAAAAAGTTGGTAGGTAAAGCATCAAGGCAGCAGGTGGATGATTTTAGATTTGTCACGGTTTCCACTAGAGTTTTAGAGTCTATGGCATTAAAGCTTGCCATCATTGCTGTGTTACTTTTGCCTGAACAGGGTGGTGATCCAACTTTTTTGTTTGAGATATTGATGGCGCGTCTGATGCCTTCAATTTTATTAGTATAAAAGAATGCAAACTCATTGCATTTCTGCGTGGAGTGGAGTTTAGCTGGTATTTGTGTTGGGGGGTTGGTCAGTCTGTCAACAGTTGCAAATAGGGTTTTCGCCTTATTAGTGTTGTTGTTTATGATATTGGAGAAGTATGTTTCTCTCGCGCTTTTTAAGACTAAATTGTAGGCCCGGAGGCTCTCTTTATAGATGTCATGGTGAATATGAAGTTTAGTACTCCGCCAGATTCGTTCAGCCTTCCTGCACTCTCTTCTCTGGGCTGTCACAACAGCAGCTTTTCTCCAGGGTGCCTTTTGCTTACCAGAAATTGTTTTAACCGTAGCAGGTGCAATGACATCTATGACATTCAGAATTTTGGAATTAAAGATGTTTACAAGACAGTGTTTCCCGCAGGACTTTTTTCAGCAGCGGTGGTGTGGTCCACGAACCCTCTAGGGCGGTCCGGGGGCATGCCCCCCCGGCCGGAATTTTTTTGTACCCTTTACATTAGAATGCATGAATCTGGTGCACTTTGAGAGGAGAATATGCACTTAAATCCTATTCAAACAGTCCTGTGTATTACTGTAGATGGGATTATTGGTGTTGTAACTTTGCCTTTTGTGTCTTCATTTACAGATTTTTATATTTTTGTATAGTAATATTTAACAAAAAATGCCACAACGCAAATATAATTTGCACAATTTATTTACAGATTTTTGCCTAATGCTTAAACACTAAACATGGTTGCTATGCCCAAAGCATAACTGTTTTTTACATAAGACACTTTGTTCAAAAATGAAATCTCCTGCAACAATGGGCAAAACACATCTTTTTAAATTATAAACCTAACTAAAATTTGAAAAGAACACAGACTCACACACATGAAAAATAAAAAATAAAGCTAATTGAATACCAATCAGTGTGAGCCTTAGCACTACAAATAGACCTCAGGTGAGCTCAGCTCCTTTGTGAGACAGTGAGAGTCAGGGGAAGAGGACAAGAGAGCGACAGGAGGATGAGGACAAAGAAGACAACAGATGGAGAACTGTGAAGTTTTTGCTCATCCACAAAGGCTACATCCAGCCTGGGAGCATTTAATTCTCCTGGGCTTTTTAAAGAAGAGCTCCAGGGCTCTTCTGTAGGGGAATTTGGTGGTGGGGGCCATTGATGCTGACTCTCAAACAAGTCGCCAGATGCTCTCCCTGTAGCCTGTTTCTCAGGTCAGTCTTCACCTACAATACAACAAATAGTAAATCATAAGTGGGTGGAAGTTAGGCAATAACTAAATCATTGTTAATAATAATAATAATCTGGTGTATTACCCTGTTCAGTGTTGAAAAGTCACGCTCACAGTTGACACTTGAGACTGGAATTGTGAGACAAATGGCAGCCAGTTTATTGAGTCCAGGATAAAGCTGACCCCACTCGTCAATCTGTGACGCCAGTCGCGTCATTATCTGCTGCTGGTCCATGCCCTGAAACAAAATAAGCATTAATTAAGCTACAAAACCTGTCAAACCTACTGACAATTTTTTATGTTCATACCTGGAATGCTCCTATCAGGATATGTTGCCTGAAAGAGGTCCACTCTTGGATCACCTGGTCTCCTGTCAGAAATTTATTTGACAGGAGTTTTAGATTCCTCACACAGACAGCCTCGTCCTCCTTGGCAGCCTGAGGCCCAAGAAGATGGAATGCTCCTAGCAGGTCTAGACTCCCAAAACGCCTCTCCAAACTCTCAACAAGCGCATCGAGATAAGGTTCCATCACCTAAACATAATAATAAAATAAAAACATATTTGTTTGTTTTTCTTAATATAGAGCATTTAATAGCAATTGCAAGACTTGTTGTACCTGGTTTTTAAATCGGACCCTGAGTTGCTCTCGGCTGTGCTCCTCTAAGGAGCCTCTGTGTCTCCGGTCCCTCTCCTCCTCATGGACTACACCAAAACTTGATAACCCTGTAGGGTTATCAAGGTCTTGGTGTAGCCGTGAGAGAAATGATCCAGGAGGCTGATGGTCTCCCGCATCCCTTATAGTTCTCAAAATGGCAATCGTCACAGGAACCTAATTGAACAGGGATTATACATTTATTGTAAAAGCAGCCGAAAGTAAGAGCCTCTAGCATTTCAAATAAGATCTCACCTGGTGTTTCAAAGCCAGAAAATTTACATTTTCCTTCTGGAACAATTTGGAAAGGCAGGCCAGGTGAGGGAGTACATCTGCCTGCAGGTAGACTGCAGCCACAAATCTATATGTTGCCAGGAAGGAGTATAGCCCCTTGGCTAGTGGGCAACGGTTGACTTCTGACTCTTCCGCCAAGGCAGACAGAACTGCACCAAGGTTGCGTTGCAGGCTCATTATGGCAGAGTGCTGTGACAGCCGTGTGTCCTTCACCTCCTGAAAAATATTATTTTTTCATGAGATGAAAGCATAAAACCCATTTTTTATTTTTTTGCTTTTCTTTCTGCATAACTTGCCTTCACTTTTAGGTCTGCCAGGCCCAGGGTCTGTGTTACTGCTTTCAGAACAGATGTTCGGTTCGCACTTGAATAAAGTTGGCCCCAAGATTGAACCTTGGGGGACTCCACATGTTACATTGGTAGGTTCTGATACAAGTTGGTCGCCAATCGGCATAGCAATGGGGTCAATAGTTCTTATTTTGTATGATTTGTCCTAGTGGGAGCAGTTTAAGACTGTTGCCTGAAGTTGGCCCCACCCAGTTTTCCAACCTTGGGACTCCGAGATGTTACATTGGTAGGTTCTGATACAAGGTCGCCAATGGAAACAAATGCAGCACTGAGGTCTAATAGCATTAATATTGAAGTTTTGCCAGAGTCTGTGTTAAGACGGATGTCATTTACAACTTTAATAAAGGCCGTCTCGGTGCTATGAAAAGGTTGAAATCCTGTCTGGAAGTTGTTGTGGCAGCCAGTTGAAGCCAGGAAGTGATTTAGTTGTTGGAGGACAACTTTCTCAATTATTTTACTTATGAAGGGTAGATTTGAAATTGGTCTGTAGTTGTTGATAATAGAGGCATTTAGGCTCCGCTTCTTTAGAAGAGGTTTAATGACTGCAGTTTTGAAGGCCTTTGGGAAATTGCCTGATTGAATGGAGTTATTAACTATTTGCAATATGTCTATTGATAGGCAGTCAAAAACATTCTTAAAAAAAGTTGGTAGGTAAAGCATCAAGGCAGCAGGTGGATGATTTTAGATTTGTCACGGTTTCCACTAGAGTTTTAGAGTCTATGGCATTAAAGCTTGCCATCATTGCTGTGTTACTTTTGCCTGAACAGGGTGGTGATCCAACTTTTTTGTTTGAGATATTGATGGCGCGTCTGATGCCTTCAATTTTATTAGTATAAAAGAATGCAAACTCATTGCATTTCTGCGTGGAGTGGAGTTTAGCTGGTATTTGTGTTGGGGGGTTGGTCAGTCTGTCAACAGTTGCAAATAGGGTTTTCGCCTTATTAGTGTTGTTGTTTATGATATTGGAGAAGTATGTTTCTCTCGCGCTTTTTAAGACTAAATTGTAGGCCCGGAGGCTCTCTTTATAGATGTCATGGTGAATATGAAGTTTAGTACTCCGCCAGATTCGTTCAGCCTTCCTGCACTCTCTTCTCTGGGCTGTCACAACAGCAGCTTTTCTCCAGGGTGCCTTTTGCTTACCAGAAATTGTTTTAACCGTAGCAGGTGCAATGACATCTATGACATTCAGAATTTTGGAATTAAAGATGTTTACAAGACAGTGTTTCCCGCAGGACTTTTTTCAGCAGCGGTGGTGTGGTCCACGAACCCTCTAGGGCGGTCCGGGGGCATGCCCCCCCGGCCGGAATTTTTTTGTACCCTTTACATTAGAATGCATGAATCTGGTGCACTTTGAGAGGAGAATATGCACTTAAATCCTATTCAAACAGTCCTGTGTATTACTGTAGATGGGATTATTGGTGTTGTAACTTTGCCTTTTGTGTCTTCATTTACAGATTTTTATATTTTTGTATAGTAATATTTAACAAAAAATGCCACAACGCAAATATAATTTGCACAATTTATTTACAGATTTTTGCCTAATGCTTAAACACTAAACATGGTTGCTATGCCCAAAGCATAACTGTTTTTTACATAAGACACTTTGTTCAAAAATGAAATCTCCTGCAACAATGGGCAAAACACATCTTTTTAAATTATAAACCTAACTAAAATTTGAAAAGAACACAGACTCACACACATGAAAAATAAAAAATAAAGCTAATTGAATACCAATCAGTGTGAGCCTTAGCACTACAAATAGACCTCAGGTGAGCTCAGCTCCTTTGTGAGACAGTGAGAGTCAGGGGAAGAGGACAAGAGAGCGACAGGAGGATGAGGACAAAGAAGACAACAGATGGAGAACTGTGAAGTTTTTGCTCATCCACAAAGGCTACATCCAGCCTGGAAGCATTTAATTCTCCTGGGCTTTTTAAAGAAGAGCTCCAGGGCTCTTCTGTAGGGGAATTTGGTGGTGGGGGCCATTGATGCTGACTCTCAAACAAGTCGCCAGATGCTCTCCCTGTAGCCTGTTTCTCAGGTCAGTCTTCACCTACAATACAACAAATAGTAAATCATAAGTGGGTGGAAGTTAGGCAATAACTAAATCATTGTTAATAATAATAATAATCTGGTGTATTACCCTGTTCAGTGTTGAAAAGTCACGCTCACAGTTGACACTTGAGACTGGAATTGTGAGACAAATGGCAGCCAGTTTATTGAGTCCAGGATAAAGCTGACCCCACTCGTCAATCTGTGACGCCAGTCGCGTCATTATCTGCTGCTGGTCCATGCCCTGAAACAAAATAAGCATTAATTAAGCTACAAAACCTGTCAAACCTACTGACAATTTTTTATGTTCATACCTGGAATGCTCCTATCAGGATATGTTGCCTGAAAGAGGTCCACTCTTGGATCACCTGGTCTCCTGTCAGAAATTTATTTGACAGGAGTTTTAGATTCCTCACACAGACAGCCTCGTCCTCCTTGGCAGCCTGAGGCCCAAGAAGATGGAATGCTCCTAGCAGGTCTAGACTCCCAAAACGCCTCTCCAAACTCTCAACAAGCGCATCGAGATAAGGTTCCATCACCTAAACATAATAATAAAATAAAAACATATTTGTTTGTTTTTCTTAATATAGAGCATTTAATAGCAATTGCAAGACTTGTTGTACCTGGTTTTTAAATCGGACCCTGAGTTGCTCTCGGCTGTGCTCCTCTAAGGAGCCTCTGTGTCTCCGGTCCCTCTCCTCCTCATGGACTACACCAAAACTTGATAACCCTGTAGGGTTATCAAGGTCTTGGTGTAGCCGTGAGAGAAATGATCCAGGAGGCTGATAGTCTCCCGCATCCCTTATAGTTCTCAAAATGGCAATCGTCACAGGAACCTAATTGAACAGGGATTATACATTTATTGTAAAAGCAGCCGAAAGTAAGAGCCTCTAGCATTTCAAATAAGATCTCACCTGGTGTTTCAAAGCCAGAAAATTTACATTTTCCTTCTGGAACAATTTGGAAAGGCAGGCCAGGTGAGGGAGTACATCTGCCTGCAGGTAGACTGCAGCCACAAATCTATATGTTGCCAGGAAGGAGTATAGCCCCTTGGCTAGTGGGCAACGGTTGACTTCTGACTCTTCCGCCAAGGCAGACAGAACTGCACCAAGGTTGCGTTGCAGGCTCATTATGGCAGAGTGCTGTGACAGCCGTGTGTCCTTCACCTCCTGAAAAATATTATTTTTTTCATGAGATGAAAGCATAAAACCCATTTTTTATTTTTTTGCTTTTCTTTCTGCATAACTTGCCTTCACTTTTAGGTCTGCCAGGCCCAGGGTCTGTGTTACTGCTTTCAGAACAGATGTTCGGTTCGCACTGTTGCGAAAATAGAGGTGGAGCTGCTGCAGGTGGTCCCTGAAGGTTGCCATGTAAGGCACATTTGAGGAGGCATCCTTACAGGACAGGGCAAGCCGATGTGCCGCACAGGCAACAGACACCAGCCAGGGGAAGCTGTCCTGAAGCTGCTTGGCCACTCCATTTTGTCTCCCTGCATCAAGTCGAAACCATTAACTTTGTAAAATGTAATTTTTTGGGATAATTGTATACTAATGAATCAGCTCAATATGCATACCAGTCATGACAGCAGCTCCATCTGTACCTAACCCATACAATTTTGATGTAGGAATGTCCTTTTTTCTCAGAACATCCCTGATGGCTGCAACAACTGTGTTAGCTTTGCCATCAGGGATACTGATCAGGTCCAAGAACTGGCTAAACAGCTGCCCTTCCTTATCAGTGTATCTGATAAAGACAGATGACAAAATCAATTCAAACGTGTCACCTTTTACATATATTTAATTAAATAATTTGTACTTTTATCGAAAAAACTTGCCTAACATGCAGATCAAGTTGACGATTTATGGTGACATCTGTGGTTTCATCCACCTCCAATCCGATGGCCACAGATGCTCGGATCTCTTCCAGAATAGGCTCTTCCACCACAGTGTTGATTATTTCTAGCATCTCATCAATGATTCAATGGCTTGTATAATTTGCATATTTCCCAATCTTAAGAAGATAAACATGAAACAGATATTGTTAATGTTGAATGAAAAGAAAAAATATATACTAAAAGTATGGCATTTACCTTTAGCCTTTTGAAGTAATCACACCCCAGTAGCTTTGCGAGTTCAAGGAGAGCAGGGTAATTTGTGTGGTGTGCCTGCTCCCTCTTTGTGAGGTGATAGAGGCACTTAAAACCTCCAATCACAGCCTCATGCTCCATCACCACCATCGGTTCGAGGGCAGCCAAAACTGAGCTTGATCCTATGGAAACAAAACATAAAAATAAAAAAAAAATAGATAAAAATACAGCTTATATGCAAGTATGCTGGTTACCTGTTTTGGTCTATTTACAGACCATATATGCAAAATGCTACCTTGCATCAATGCAGAGTGAGATTTCTCACTGTCCTGGTGATGTTGGGTTGAACGGTGTTTGTCCAGGTAGTCAACACGATAAAGTTCACACCCATTTTCAATAAATGGTCTCTTGGCCACACCTCTTTTGGGTGCTTTCTTGTGTTGACGACACAAGCGACAAAACATTCCTGCAAGTAACAAGACTTTAAATATTTCATTTTTTTCCAAAAAGAATATGGTTGCTCACTAAGGTAATTTATAATGTTAAATACTCACCATGACCATGGATGTAGTACAACCAAGGCTTGAACCTGGGGATATCAACCCAGTTAGGGTCCCACCCAGACAGCTTGTGGCGGGTTTTAGATTGTGCTGCGGATGCCCCTTGCTCCTCTCGTTCTTCTCCTTTCTCCTCTCCCTGCTCCTCTCCTTGCTCCTCTACTTGCTCCTCTCCCTGCTCCTCTCCTTGTCCAGGATCTACCACTGCACCCTCTCTCTCTTGTTCTCCTTGCTTCTCTCTCACTTGTCTTTCCTCCCGTACTTGGTCTACCTGTATTTTATAAACTTGAGCACTTAAACAACAAGTAAGAAATGCTAGAAAATCTTATTTGATTCCTTCAAATTACCCTATATACATGTATTTGTAATGTTCAAATAATATCACCTTGCAATATGCATTCAAATCGAAAACACAATTCTCATTAGCTTGAAAGTTTGCTTCCCTGATTTGCTTTACTAACCTCAGCTCCTCCATTGTCCCCGTCTGCCTTTGTTTTTCTAATCACCCAGCTTTTTAGACTCATCTGCAAATGTAATATATATTATTTAACTATGTTACATATATACATTGTGCACAGTGCATCCCTTAAGAGCTTGTACCAGCCTTTTAACCTCTGAGCCCTAAGCCATTTTTGAGATGTTTTGGTTCGCCTGGATTTATTCTCTTATTAAGATTGCATTCATCACCCTTATAATGCATAGCAGTCAAGCTATCATTTATTTGGGTCACAACCTAAATCATTGTTAATAATAATAATAATCTGGTGTATTACCCTGTTCAGTGTTGAAAAGTCACGCTCACAGTTGACACTTGAGACTGGAATTGTGAGACAAATGGCAGCCAGTTTATTGAGTCCAGGATAAAGCTGACCCCACTCGTCAATCTGTGACGCCAGTCGCGTCATTATCTGCTGCTGGTCCATGCCCTGAAACAAAATAAGCATTAATTAAGCTACAAAACCTGTCAAACCTACTGACAATTTTTTATGTTCATACCTGGAATGCTCCTATCAGGATATGTTGCCTGAAAGAGGTCCACTCTTGGATCACCTGGTCTCCTGTCAGAAATTTATTTGACAGGAGTTTTAGATTCCTCACACAGACAGCCTCGTCCTCCTTGGCAGCCTGAGGCCCAAGAAGATGGAATGCTCCTAGCAGGTCTAGACTCCCAAAACGCCTCTCCAAACTCTCAACAAGCGCATCGAGATAAGGTTCCATCACCTAAACATAATAATAAAATAAAAACATATTTGTTTGTTTTTCTTAATATAGAGCATTTAATAGCAATTGCAAGACTTGTTGTACCTGGTTTTTAAATCGGACCCTGAGTTGCTCTCGGCTGTGCTCCTCTAAGGAGCCTCTGTGTCTCCGGTCCCTCTCCTCCTCATGGACTACACCAAAACTTGATAACCCTGTAGGGTTATCAAGGTCTTGGTGTAGCCGTGAGAGAAATGATCCAGGAGGCTGATAGTCTCCCGCATCCCTTATAGTTCTCAAAATGGCAATCGTCACAGGAACCTAATTGAACAGGGATTATACATTTATTGTAAAAGCAGCCGAAAGTAAGAGCCTCTAGCATTTCAAATAAGATCTCACCTGGTGTTTCAAAGCCAGAAAATTTACATTTTCCTTCTGGAACAATTTGGAAAGGCAGGCCAGGTGAGGGAGTACATCTGCCTGCAGGTAGACTGCAGCCACAAATCTATATGTTGCCAGGAAGGAGTATAGCCCCTTGGCTAGTGGGCAACGGTTGACTTCTGACTCTTCCGCCAAGGCAGACAGAACTGCACCAAGGTTGCGTTGCAGGCTCATTATGGCAGAGTGCTGTGACAGCCGTGTGTCCTTCACCTCCTGAAAAATATTATTTTTTTCATGAGATGAAAGCATAAAACCCATTTTTTATTTTTTTGCTTTTCTTTCTGCATAACTTGCCTTCACTTTTAGGTCTGCCAGGCCCAGGGTCTGTGTTACTGCTTTCAGAACAGATGTTCGGTTCGCACTGTTGCGAAAATAGAGGTGGAGCTGCTGCAGGTGGTCCCTGAAGGTTGCCATGTAAGGCACATTTGAGGAGGCATCCTTACAGGACAGGGCAAGCCGATGTGCCGCACAGGCAACAGACACCAGCCAGGGGAAGCTGTCCTGAAGCTGCTTGGCCACTCCATTTTGTCTCCCTGCATCAAGTCGAAACCATTAACTTTGTAAAATGTAATTTTTTGGGATAATTGTATACTAATGAATCAGCTCAATATGCATACCAGTCATGACAGCAGCTCCATCTGTACCTAACCCATACAATTTTGATGTAGGAATGTCCTTTTTTCTCAGAACATCCCTGATGGCTGCAACAACTGTGTTAGCTTTGCCATCAGGGATACTGATCAGGTCCAAGAACTGGCTAAACAGCTGCCCTTCCTTATCAGTGTATCTGATAAAGACAGATGACAAAATCAATTCAAACGTGTCACCTTTTACATATATTTAATTAAATAATTTGTACTTTTATCGAAAAAACTTGCCTAACATGCAGATCAAGTTGACGATTTATGGTGACATCTGTGGTTTCATCCACCTCCAATCCGATGGCCACAGATGCTCGGATCTCTTCCAGAATAGGCTCTTCCACCACAGTGTTGATTATTTCTAGCATCTCATCAATGATTCAATGGCTTGTATAATTTGCATATTTCCCAATCTTAAGAAGATAAACATGAAACAGATATTGTTAATGTTGAATGAAAAGAAAAAATATATACTAAAAGTATGGCATTTACCTTTAGCCTTTTGAAGTAATCACACCCCAGTAGCTTTGCGAGTTCAAGGAGAGCAGGGTAATTTGTGTGGTGTGCCTGCTCCCTCTTTGTGAGGTGATAGAGGCACTTAAAACCTCCAATCACAGCCTCATGCTCCATCACCACCATCGGTTCGAGGGCAGCCAAAACTGAGCTTGATCCTATGGAAACAAAACATAAAAATAAAAAAAAAATAGATAAAAATACAGCTTATATGCAAGTATGCTGGTTACCTGTTTTGGTCTATTTACAGACCATATATGCAAAATGTAACCTTGCATCAATGCAGAGTGAGATTTCTCACTGTCCTGGTGATGTTGGGTTGAACGGTGTTTGTCCAGGTAGTCAACACGATAAAGTTCACACCCATTTTCAATAAATGGTCTCTTGGCCACACCTCTTTTGGGTGCTTTCTTGTGTTGACGACACAAGCGACAAAACATTCCTGCAAGTAACAAGACTTTAAATATTTCATTTTTTTCCAAAAAGAATATGGTTGCTCACTAAGGTAATTTATAATGTTAAATACTCACCATGACCATGGATGTAGTACAACCAAGGCTTGAACCTGGGGATATCAACCCAGTTAGGGTCCCACCCAGACAGCTTGTGGCGGGTTTTAGATTGTGCTGCGGATGCCCCTTGCTCCTCTCGTTCTTCTCCTTTCTCCTCTCCCTGCTCCTCTCCTTGCTCCTCTACTTGCTCCTCTCCCTGCTCCTCTCCTTGTCCAGTATCTACCACTGCACCCTCTCTCTCTTGTTCTCCTTGCTTCTCTCTCACTTGTCTTTCCTCCCGTACTTGGTCTACCTGTATTTTATAAACTTGAGCACTTAAACAACAAGTAAGAAATGCTAGAAAATCTTATTTGATTCCTTCAAATTACCCTATATACATGTATTTGTAATGTTCAAATAATATCACCTTGCAATATGCATTCAAATCGAAAACACAATTCTCATTAGCTTGAAAGTTTGCTTCCCTGATTTGCTTTACTAACCTCAGCTCCTCCATTGTCCCCGTCTGCCTTTGTTTTTCTAATCACCCAGCTTTTTAGACTCATCTGCAAATGTAATATATATTATTTAACTATGTTACATATATACATTGTGCACAGTGCATCCCTTAAGAGCTTGTACCAGCCTTTTAACCTCTGAGCCCTAAGCCATTTTTGAGATGTTTTGGTTCGCCTGGATTTATTCTCTTATTAAGATTGCATTCATCACCCTTATAATGCATAGCAGTCAAGCTATCATTTATTTGGGTCACAACCTGGACTATCAGAATATGTGTGCTGCAGTGATGTCGTTTGAATGTAGGAAATTATCAATTAGACAGTAAAAAAAAAAAAAAAGCAAATAATATCTCACAATTATTTATTGATATGACACAAAAAAGGCAAATTGATTAAGCTTGTTATTGCTTAAAACACTTCTTCTTAGTCTTGGGAGTCAAAAAGTGATGAGAAAATTATAAAATAAATATAAGTTATACATAATAGAAACTATTCATGATCTTTTAAGAAGTCCTTAGGTTTTTTCCCTGCATTTATGCTAATGACCACATGCTTACAGGCGATTAGCATAAATCCCTAACTAAAATACGCGATGAAAACGGATCTTATATGGCAATAAAGGATCTAATAGTATGGATTCATTTTTCAAAGTTCCCGAAAATACCTAGGCTATAAATTCCTGACTGGATATAAGCTCCTGTAAAGGCTATGAGTGATCCCAAAAAGAGCGTCAACACGCACACACACACATAGGTCTACACACACACACACAATACTAGAGGAAAAACGACACGGAGGTTGCGGTTTATAGATACAATAAAATGATTGGGCTCAGAGGGTTTTTAACACTGGTGGTCATGTAGCGACACATTTTAGCAACTTACTTTCTCTCTCTCTCTCTCTCTCTCTCTCTCTGTCTGTCTCACTCTTTCCTTCTTTCTTCGATCTTCCGCTTCACTCGCTACTGCTAGAATCAATAGGCTTGTTCGGGATGGTCTTGACTTGACTTATCATGCCGACGAGAGCTGCAGGTGTCTGAGGGGGCGGGCTCTAAAAGAGACGGCAGCCAAACACCGTCAAGTCGGACAATATAGTCAACGTGACTGTGGTGCTCAAGCGATAGAACACAGCAGCAAACCAAAGAGGATGTGTTGTGTGTGTGTGTGTGTGTGAATATATATATATATATATATATATATATATATATATATTACACACACACGCAAGGCAACATGTGGAAGGCATTCTTTTTTACCAGTATATTTGTATTATCAGTCTATGTTTGTATTAACCAGACCTCATATATAATAGGCCTACTCACAACACAATGCACGGAACTTAAGATCAAGCCATGAGATCAAAGCGACCAAAATAAAAAGTATTATTTCACCACAAGGTGGCCGCCGAGTGCGGACCTGAACACACGTCATTGAACTTTTAACCAATGAGAACCATTCCGCTGTAGCGGAGGTGTGGACAAGCCGGTTGCAGCCACCGTGGACCGCGCTGCCAAGCGCTGCAAGAAGCGGCTCTTAAAAACTTGTTCCCGCGATGTTTTGGGTCACGTGATATGGTCGAGACCCTGTGACGTCTTTGCAGTCGGCTGCTAAGTCGGACACAATTCTAGCCATCATGCATCGCTTTCAACCCACAATACATCACGTTAGGTAGCGCGCTGCAGGCGGCTACATCGAGTCGAATTCGCCTAGTGTAACTTTGCAACCGTGTAGGGTAGCCTACTGCCAACAACTGCCACACTCGCTGTGTATTTTTCTTCTTTGATGTTGGTTACGTGACGACGTGCCGCGTGCTGCGCAATTGACGTTACGCGCTGTACATTTTCTAATGTCTTAAGGATTTTTATTGCAGCGGTGGAGAAAATTCAGCAGCGGCGGCGCGCACGTGGGGGAAACACTGCAATAACAATAGAAGCCATTTTTGCCCCATAACTATTTAGTAGTGATGTCCAAATGAAGCTTCGTGAAGCATTTTCTTTATTTTCTGAGCCCAATAGATGGCGCTCTCTCTCAACAAAGGGTTGAAGGCCGATATATTTCCATTGCTTTCAACCCTTTGTTGAACAGAGAACGCCATCTATTGGGCTCAGAAAATAAAGAAAATGCTTCACGAAGCTTCATTTGGAAATTTCATGATGGAAAAACACCAAGTGACATCTGTTTCCCCTGAAATGTATTTTTAAATATAGCAGCAACCCCTCCACCTCTTTTCCCAGATCTACAAACATCAATAAAATTATAGTTGGGGGGTGCTGTCTCGATCAGAATGCTTGCACTGTTATTTTGTTCTAGCCATGTTTCAGTTAAAAACATAAAATCAAGTTTAGAAGTGGTAATAAAATCATTGACTAAAAGTGATTTGTTATTAAGAGACCTAACATTTAGCAGACCCATCCTGATGGTGTTATTGACAGGCTTTGAGGTTGACTTTGATTTTGAAAGAACAGGCATGAGATTGTTTAGGTTAGCAGTGTGTTCAAGTTTCCCAATGTTTACTCTCTTAGTAGTCACAACAGGAATGCAGAAGGTGCCATGTTTTGATGTAGGCGACCTTGGGTCCAGCTGATAATGCGGTCTACTGCTGAACCCTTTTCTGTCTCAGTAATATTCAGGGCTGCTGTCAGGGTGGGGAGGGGGTGGCCAAAAGGGAAGAGGTGGTTTTAGTCTTCGTACTCTCGCTACCTTGGCTTATCTCCATGTTATCATCATCAGGTGTTTCTATATCAGTCTCTCCCCACTCTGGTCCATTCACAACATAGTTATGCCTATCCACCACCACTTTCCTCAGATCACCGGTTCTCCTCATCCTTTCACGCTGTTCACGCTTCCAGCCTCCACCTTTCAAACATCCCTTTTTACCAGGCTCATCTAATCCACTATGTCTTTGATTGCTTTGTTTTCACCATGCAGCAATGGAGAGATTCAGCAAGGCAACGTCAATCCTATTCCGTGACTCCCGCGACAACCCTCTTCCAGGTTGACTTCCGGTATCTCCCTCCACCACGCGGTGTTACTCAACCGACCCACAATTCTTCGTGAGAGCAACATTTAAAGTGCCGCACACCTCGGCCGTTCATGAAAAAGAAAACGATATGCCTATTTGCATATTTAACAATGACTTTCATGCAGACATATAGTAATTGGAATAGTGTTGATAAATGTGTGTGGACAGTGATAATAATTGAATGGTATTTTTTATTTATTTCAATCATGTTACAAACTTGACAAAAATGAAACTAAAACCACAAATGAAACGTAAATAAAGCAAACGGTCAAACAGGAAGGAGGAGCTGCTGGACCTTAAGCCGGTCAGTGAAACAGCTGTTTATAAATCCAACATGTGGAGAAGTGGACGACGCGTTTTTTGTAGTCCATTATTGTAGTTTCTCCAGCGCAGACACACCGCCGATCATCAGCTGTCAATCATCAGCAGCCGCGTTATAATGACGTAGCTTAGTGAAAGTCCGGTCGGATTCTCTGAGCACCGCGGCAGACTTTTCCTAAATCCTTTTAAGTTCTCCTATCGCCTTTCCTTAACCCCGTGACGTTTTCCCCAGAGGTCAAGGAATAGGAGATAGGAATAGGAGTTAGGACCTTATTTTTTGACTATTCGACTGCACCCTTAGTCTGTGTGTTCTGTCTTTGCTTGGTCGTCCTGTGTTATCCCGGATGTGTGTCCGCCACCTGATCTGTCCTGCATATGTCTCTATCTTGTTCTTTGTTTTGTCATAGTTTTTTTTGCCTCACTGAGTTTTTGGATGTTTTTGTATAGTGTTTTTGTATAGTGTTTTGGACTCTTTTTTTTTATGCTTATTATTAGGGCAGGGACTTTAACGCGTTAATTGGTGGAAATGCTTTTAAGCATTTCCAACCTATGTTATCCTAATCTTTATTTATTTTTATTTGTTTTATTATTCTTCCGTAAGTTTTTCAGTCGCCTCTAGCTTCTAGCTTCTGCATACTTTCAGCTACAAAACAACTATCAAAATTTTTATGGTCACCTTCAACTTTCTTTCTGCCTTTCATACTTTTTCATATATTCAGCCTTTTCCATATTTTTTTTTCAATGCATTCCTATGGAGATCAGCCTAAAAACCTCTTTAACATCCTCCTCTTTGAACTCCGACTAGTTTCACATACTTCCACCTACAGACTCCATTTAAACTTTAAACCATCTGCAAGACTTTGAACTATAAAAATCTTATTCAGTCTTTTTTATATCTTTTACAGTTTTTCTATAATCACAGTTCATGTTTTATGTTTTTTTCAGACCTCATCAGAGTTTATAATGGGTGTGTATTGCGCGTGCTAGAGTGGCAGAGCAGCCCAAAATACTTCAATTTTTTTTCTTTCCAAACTCCTCCCGGCCACGATGTACTAGTAGTACTTCTACTTCTACTACTACTAATACTACTAATACTTGTACTAATATTACTAGTACTACTGCTAATTATACTGCTACTACTAATACTACTTCTACTGATACTACTTCTACTAGTTCTATTAGTACCCTACTAATACTGCAAACAAAAAGAACATTAAAATATTAAAATGTTCAGCTCTTTAAGGACATTTCAACTTGTCTTCAACATTTCACATATTCAGCTTTTTGATTATTCTCTTCAGCTATTCAGCTTTTTCGTACTTTTCACATATTCAGGTTTTGGAATATTCTCTTCAGCTATTCAGCTTTTCAAACTTTTTGCATATTCAGTTTTTTCATTCTTTTGCACATATTCAGCTTTTTCATACTTTTGCACATATTCAGCTTTGGAATATTCTTGCAAGCTATTCAGCTTTTTTAATATTCTCTTCAGTCATTCAGCTTTTTCATACTTTAGCACATATTCAGCTTTTTGAATATTCTCTTCAGCTATTCAGCTTTTTCATACTTTTGCACATATTCAGCTTTTTCAATATTCTCTTCAGCTATTCAACTTTTTCATACTTTTGCACTCTGTGGCTTTGATCTTGAGAAGTGACAGCAGGTGTGCTCTGATTGGCGGACAGGAGCAGTGGACTGGAGCAGTCAGTGGGATTTGTACTTTTTCAAACATCTGCTCAGGCATACTTTCACCTAGAAACTCCATTTAAACTTTAAAATGTAGACACAAGTCTGTCTATCTCTCTCTGTCTCACTCTCTGTCTCTCTCTCTGTCTCTATCTCTCACTCACTCTCTTTCTCTCTGTCTCTCTCTGTCTCACTCTCTGTCTGTCTGACTACTACTACTACTACGAGTACTTCTACTTCTACTACTACTACTACTACTTATACTTGTACTAATATTACTAGTACTAGTAGTACTTCTACTTCTACTACTACTAATACTACTAATACTTGTACTAATATTACTAGTACTACTGCTAATACTACTGCTACGACTAATACTACTTCTACTAATACTACTAGTACTACTGCTACTACTACTACTACTACTGATACTACTTCTACTACTTCTATTAGTACCCTACTAATACTACAAACAAAAAGAACATTAAAATATTAAAATGTTCAGCTCTTTAAGGACATTTCAACTTGTCTTCAACATTTTTTGCCTTTCATATTGTTTTAAAATATTCAGGTTTTCCATATTTGTTCAGCCATTTAGCTTATTTCATACGTTTGCAGATGCTAAGCTTTCTTAATATATTTTCAAATATTTAGCTTTTTTCATAATTTTACACATATTCAGCTTTTTCATACTTTTCACATATTCAGCTTTTTTAATATTGTCTTCCAATATTCAGCTTTTTCAAACTTTTGCACATATTCAGCTTTTTTAATATTCTCTTCCAATATTCAGCTTTTTCAAACTTTTGCACATATTCAGCTTTTTTAATATTCTCTTCCAATATTCAGCTTTTTCATACTTTTGCACATATTCAGCTTTTTTTAATATTCTCTTCAAATATTCAGCTTTTTTTAATATTCTCTTCAAATATTCAGCTTTTTTAATATTTTCTTTAAATATTCTGCTTTTTTAACATTTTCTTCAAATATTTTTTTTCAGTGTTGCTTCAGCATTAAAGCATTTCCACACATTTTCCACAGGAAATGCATTTTCTAGTTAAGATTAATTCATTACAGAAAAATTAACGCATTTTAATCACAGTTATTTTTGCACCGCGGAACGTTTCTCACTAGCGTTCGTGACTTCAGACAACGATTAATTTCGATTAATTGATTACAAAGCCTCTAATTAATTAGATAATTTTTCTAATCGCGTCCTGGCCCTACTTATAAACCTTGTTTTAACTGCATTTGGGGCCTTACCTCCTTCATTTATAGTCTACATCCTGTGACAGTAACCATTGCAATCCAGTAAATAATTTACAAATAAAACACCCTTCTCATGCCAATTAACTTTAAATATTGATTTCCTGTTAATTGAGATCATTGTTCCATAGAGTTGAACCATGAGAAGAGAATGTATGGGTACATATAATTTCCAAAACTGAAGAATCTGTCTGTAGAAATGAAAGCTTAAAAGAAATCTTGGGTCACCTCAAAATCACATTTTAAAAGAAAATTAAGCCCTCCTACTTTTTTAAACAGGGACCTTGGTATGTGAATCTACATTGAATTTGCTTGTGAAAAATATGCTTTTAACCATTTCATCTTAAAATATACAACCATTGATTCAAAGTGTAAAGCTTTAATGCCACCTAATTCAATTCAATTTCATTTTATTCATAGTGTGATATCACAACAGAAGTCATCTCAGGACACTTAACACATTGAGCAGGACTAGAATACGCTCAAAATTTCCAGAGTCAATACAATTTCAAAACATCCCAACATCACCCAGTGGCGAGAAAAAACTGCCTTAAAGGGGCCCTATTATGAAAAATCGACTTTTCCATGTTTTTCAACCCTAAAATGGGTCCCTGGGGTGTCAATAAGTCACCATCTCTGTTTCACTTTCTCAGTTTGAAAGAAATCCTCCCGATAAAAGAACGGTTTGCAGAATGTCCACTTAATGACGTCAGCACCGAATTTTCCTGTGCCTTATATGGGTCATCTCGGCTCATTAGAATCGCTCCACCTGTGTGGTCCCGCCCACATAATCCCCATACCTGTTGCTGTCAGTGTGATGTTCATACAAACCAGTGAACCAAAATGCCAAAATCAACGGCAAGCGAGTTGTCAGTCCAACTGCTGATATTTACTGGCATCGTCGGAGCATCTACGATGGAAATGTGCACACATGTGCGTCCGTAAATGTGTGTTTGTGTGTGCGACGCACTTCACCGACAGGAGCTCTGACAACATGGGTCGCTACAGCTCAGGATATGCCTCTAACCTGGGGCTAAAGTTTGGATCAGTACCAACAGTCCGAGAGCCAACCACAGACACCGAAGCGGTAAGTTACTAAATATTATGTAATATGCCGTGTTACAGTTTACCGCAGCTTTCTTAGCATTGGTGTGTTAGCATTGGCGTGTTGCGTTAAAAGCTTCCATTGTATTGATATTGAGGACCGTTAACCTTACGTAGTACTGCGGGGCCCAAACCTGTAAAATAACGCTAGACATCAGTTTGCTTGAGAGGGGTCTGTCTGCGGCCTGCAAGAGGGAGGCGTTTCGTGAGGCGTTTTCCCCTCCACACGGGAAAGTCACGTTGAACCATGCGAGATGTAAAATGAGACCGCCAAAACGGATAACAAAACAGGAAGTAAACCAGTTCCGCCGTAAAACTTGACTAGTCTGAATGGCCGAACATATGCAGACTGTAAGTGTCAGTGTAATTTAATTAATTAATTGATTAATGTATATAATAATTGTGTTTAGCGAAGGAATGGCTATATTTATCCATATTATTAAATATAAGTGTATAAACAGAACGAAGCCAGCCCGTTGCCGACTCAGCAAAATGTAACGTTAGCAAAGTTTCAGAGGGTTATTTGCCTGTTTGAGAAGTGACATGCAGCGTATACATACGTTTTATTGCAAATGATCCTAAAAGGTTGAGCCAAATAGAATTGGGTGTTGTAACTTAGCCAGCAATCTGGTGTAACTAATAAATTGTAACTCTGCTATAATATTGACCAGCTCATTCAAAAACATTATTCTCACCGTGGTCTAGTGCAGCAATAGTTTGTTTGAAATTATTGTTCACATTTATATTTAAACACGTACTTCCTACAGTCACAAAAGTGACCATTTCTTAAAGGTTAGGGGAAGGGACCAATAACACAATACCAGACCGTTGCTAGGTAAAACGAGCCGTTGCTAGGGACTCAATAAATGCGCATCACCCTGAGCAGACGAACAGGCGATTAACAGCCACAGAAATATTTGGCCGAACTTGATCGTGAGGTTACATCCTTGTGTTTTTGATAGTGTTGTGTGCACACATTTAAAAAAAACTTTTATGTTTGCTTTCAGCTCCATCCGACCATCATCATAGATGGTAATAAACCTCAGGTGGTTTCAACAGATCAAACACATACATGTGTTATCTGTTTGAAAAAGGGAGAATATGCGAAAATTGCTGCACACGTTCAATGCCATGAAAGGGCAGTTGTTCGTCATGGAGGTACTGTATGATTTAATTTTAAATCCAGAGACATCCATGCAGATGTTTTTCAATGTTGTAAATTTGGTCTTTATTTAAGTGAATAGTTTATATCAAAGTGTGCATGAATGTTGTTGGTGAACATATATAAGAATTTAATGCACAAATTGTTTGTAAATCCAATTTCCATTTGTTTGCGGGTTATAAAATGTACAAGTGCCTGCGAGGCTGTGTCAAAACACCACATCACCATTGCTGTTACTGTGGCCGCACAGTCACTAGGCAGGATGTATTCATATGTCATGTCAAAACCTGCAGCAATACTTTCGGTATTCCTTTGTTCGGATAAGTTATATTTTAACATTTACATGCAAATTAATTTCCCACAGTTTTCAGTTAAAATGCATGCTTTCTTTCTCTGTCCTCCATCAATACTGCAGCCTCCTCCATCTCTGCAGTCCCCTCTCTTTCTGCAGCAGCCAGCGGGTCTCCAACTTCCAGTGTCTCTACTGTTGCCCATGCCTCAGTAGCCCCTGGAGTCTCCTCCTCTGTCTCGAATGCTGCCCGTGCCCCTGGAGTCTCCTCCTCTGTCTCGAATGCTGCCCGTGCCCCTGGAGTCTCCTCCTCTGTCTCGAACGCTGCCCATGCCTTAGCAGCCTCCTCAGCAGCCTCCTCTGTCTCTAACTCTGCCCATGCCTTCGCAGCCTCCTCAGCAGCCTCCTCCTACCCAACCATCTTTACTCTTCCGCAAAGCAGAAATGTTGGAATACTTAAATCAAGGCCAAAGAAAACTACCTGCACCTTTTGTAATTTGATTGTTAATAAAAAAAACATCAAAGTACACATACAGAGACGTCATACATCATCAATCACTGACATAACGTCAACTCACCATCTGCCATCACAATGCATAGACAGTAAGAATGGAATATTCGCTGTCCAAAGAACATTTTCTGGGCCGATTACTCCAATTCATGTTCAAAATTGTACTTGGGGAGAAAAACATAAAATATTGTGTGAGGTGGAGAAATGCAGACGGGCAGGAGAGTTTGCCAGAAGAAGTGGCCTAATGGGATTTCAGTGCATGCATCTGAAATCCATTTCTTTTTGTCCCTTGTCTTCACAAACACACGTGACTCTCAAAGAAGAGGTTCTGAAAGATATGGTGGATAAGAGATGGATATCTGAAAACACTATGCACTTGTGTCTCTCACAAAAAAACAGCAGAGTCCGAGGGATGCCCTCTCAGTGAGGAAATCACACTTGAAAATGGAACATCAAAAATGTATGTGTCTGTGAAGGACAGTGGCACATCATACTACTCTAGGTTAGGGAGAGTAGTGGTTTATTTTGACAGGAAAAAAAATACTTGGCACTGCCCTTGCGCAAAGCAGAAGAACAGCTGTCCACACAAATCAATTGCAAAATGGCACTTGAACCAAACACATCCTCAACTTTTTCAGAAAGTGAGATCAACAGATTCCGATGTGTTTGATGTTTTTGAAACTGATGGACATCAAGATGACCACGGCACTGGGCATGAGACAAGATTGGTATATCCACCAGAGGGAACCGGTCTGATTGCAATGATTGAGTATTTGCTGAAGAACAAGAGATTACCAACTGTCTTGCCAAAAGATGTCAGTACTCCATCAAATGGAAGCACATTGCCACAGCACCTAATCCCTCAAGAAACATTTTGTGCGGTGTGTCCAGGAAGGGTACCTCTTTCTGAACCAATCTTGATATCGCAGAAAGCCAAGATTGTGATGTTCACGGGTGTAGTAGAAGGTCAGTATTTTTAAGAAATGCATAATAATTGCAAATTGCAGTCTAGTCACAGATATTACATTTTATGTGTCTTGCATCTAGTCAAATTTAAAAAAAAATCACATTAGTTCATTTTTTATCCTTACACTTAATACTTATGCTTCTTATACTGTAGATGTGTCCACATATGGTCATTCTGTTTCTGTGTCACCAGTAAGAGGACTATTTGCTGAGTGATAGCGAGGTGCTTAAATGCAGAATACTTGAGCTCCTACACTAATGTCTGAACTTTGTCCTTAGTAGTATACACACACATGACCTTACCTGTACAATCAAAGCAATGGTCTGTTTTATTAATAAATTATGGACCTTTGTTTTACTCTCATGCTTCAGGGACTTCCAAAACAGACAAATTCAAATGACTTTGGCATTTTTTTGATAATGGTAAGATAACAATCACATAAGCTAAATAAAATTTGCTGAATGTACTATCAGTACTGTAACAAGTATGTTTTTCTTACAGTATACCTGGTACCTGGTACTCAACACACCATTTGACTTCACGGTTGTAAGTTGAACAGATCATTTGCTCTGAATAACAGATACATTTTCAAATGGTCAATACCTGTTTAACATAGCATTTTGCATCATTCAGGCCATGTTGCAACATAGAAATATACATGTGCATGAAGTTAATCATTGTGGATTGTGTGAATGTGCTCTGTCTTTCAGGATGATATGCCAGTTCTGCGAAGGTGGTGGTGCGAAGTCCTGGTGGGAAACCTTTACCTGGAAGGGTATGATTGATGTACCATTTGTTTTTCTTTGTTGATTTGAGTTAACATGGAAATATATCTGTTCTAACAACACGGGCTGCCAGACAATTACATGTTTTTTTTTGCTCATTCCAAAGCCTGTCTAACTGTTTGACTGAAATTATCTTTCCTATTGTTAAAGCGTGAATGGACTTGAAATTTACAGTTGATGGGCATTGGGAGCACATTTTCTACAGTGGCTTGCTAAAATTATGTGTTATACTGTTTCTCCATCTGGTTGAATCTGGTCTGTATCGTTTGTTTCTTCAGGCATGGAAGACGGTTTGCCCATTTCACAAGAGAAGGTCAGGACATGGCTGATGGGCTTCTGCCACCTGTCTTTCGCCTTAAAAGGAAAAGAGGAGAAGACAATGTAAAAATAAATGACATCACAATCATTACTGAGTGATATTCATGTTGGCTATGAACTAACATAAGGGCCAAACTCTTGCTCCCTTTGTCAGGAGGAACACAACACAAAAAGGCCTCAACTTGCACAGTTGGTAAGTGACTGACAACAACATTACACATTCCATATTGAGTGCATTCCATATAAAACAATAATGGTATTGTTATATTGCTTAGAATAATGAATGTGAGAACAATCCTGAGCTGCTGAGATTAATGAGAAGTCACTCAAGAATTATTGACGTACAATTTTTACGATTATTTGTGAGAAATATATTTTGAAATTTCAGGAAGCTGTTAAAGAAGCCGAGAGAGACAGAAACCTCCTGTGTGAGGACCTTATTGGCTGCATGAAGACAAGCTCCTCAGTTAGGAAACATATTGAGGTAAGTATATCAGCATGAAGAGATTATTACCAGTACTACCATACCATACTATCAATATGGACCATCACCATGTTTGTTTTCAATTCAATTTTATTTATTTATATGGCACCTTTCATGCAGGTAAATGCAACACAAAGTGCCGTACAGAAAATACCAATTTAGAAAATAAAAACAAAACAACAACAACAATAAAAAAAAAAAACAGAAAGAAAGACCCGACCCCCCCACCCGGAACACACTCGCACACTCACACTAACATGCACGCAACTCAGGTATGGACACCACGCACACACACACACACACACACACACACACCCCCACGCACTGCATTGGCTAAAACTGTAGAGACATGGCTCGGCACTGAGACATCGTGAGTCCCTTTAGCCACAGGTGCAGCTGGCGGATGCGGCTGGTGATGACATCACCGTAGCGGGGCAGTGGAAGCGGACCCAGAACAATTAGCCGCTTCCCCGTGTCCAGCACGCTATCCACCATGGCGACGAAGTTCGCTTTGAGCACCTCCGACTGCTGAAATTTGAGGTCGTTGATGCCAGCCTCCACGACCAGCGTGGAGGCCGAAGGATGTTGGGCACTCACCTGCTAAGCGGCGGATGTGACCTCCGTGACACAGGCACCAGGCCGGCAGAAAGTCCGTGCGTTGCGCACGGACACGTGCCTCACCAGCGAGGTCCCGACCACCAGCACCTCGGGAGTGCGCCGAGCCGGCGCGGCCGTCGCCACGTGCCTGGAGACGCCGCGCTCCTCGGGGGGAACCCGCGGGTGGCGGCGCTGTGCCGCTGCTCGTCCCGAGCGGGATGGAGGTGATGGTGAAGACCGGGGGGGTGGATCCCGGTTCCGCGTCCGTTGAGCCGGGTGGTCGGTTCCTGGAGGCGGGCTGCAGCAGGCGCCAACTGGAGGGAAGTCCTGCAGGCTTAGGATGTTGTACCTGTTGTCGAGTGGGATTTCCAGGGGCGGAGGCGGGGGAGATGGACGAGCCCCGGCGCCCCTGCCCACCACCGACCACGGGTCCCTCGGCTTGACAGGTGTCGAGCTCACCGGTGCTGGGGCCCCTGCTCCATCCTCCCTGATGGAGCACTCCCATTCCGGCAGGCGGAGGCTTGAGGTGGAGGCTGCCGCTCCCTTTGGCTTGGCTCCCAGGTGGTGCCAGCGGGACTCGGCGACAGCTGGTGCCGGTGATCCAGCGATGGCGGAGCCGGTCCACGGCAGGGTCGTGTTGTTTGTGGCCGACATGCTCCGGTCGCCAATGCCGGAAGCTTTCAGGTGGGCGATGAGCCTGGACTGGGTCGTTGCGACGGTGGAGAAGTTCATCAGGATTTTGTCCTTCTCCCTGAGATCAGCCTCCAGGCCGTTTACGCTCTCTCTCAGTTTTGAGAGGGTGGGAAAGCAGGATTCACACACCACCATCATGCTGTGGCCGGCGCTAGCTATAGCAGCTAGCTCCATTAGCTGCTCGCCAGACACACCACGGGACTGTTGCACGGCAGGATCGCCGAATTTGCCACTGAATATTCCGCCAAGATCACTGGAAGGTAGGCTACTAACCTTTGAAGCTGAACCAGCTTCTGTTCTGTTTTGTCACTGTTTTGCCACTGCCGTACCTGTCACTGCCGTACCTGTCACTGCCGTACCTGTCACTGCCCGGCAATCAGGCAATCTTAACTGGGGAGCTTGTCCCACAATGGAAACACAGGGAGGAGAGGCCAACACTGCACTTTGAAAATGAGAGCCTGGATGAGGCCTTCTCATTTTTATATGAGGTCGTGAGGGCAACGCCAAAAGCCACAGAACAAGAGGACTGGGTTGCGTACATTTAAGATGTCCTCCTACCTGAAGTATGACATGATTTGTTAATTTACGTTAAATTATTAATATTGGCACTGTTTAATATTGTAGATAGGTGTTTTTCACATCACATTTCACACTTGTATTTGAAAGAACCTTGAAATAGAACAACGCAGATGTGTGATGTTAAAATTTTGAGAGCATTCAGACCCCCATTTTTAGAATATTACTTACAGTGCCTCTTACAGTGTAAGATTTGACAAAAGGAAAAATAATTGCAAACTGGACACAACATGAGGCTAGATCAGTGACTTTTTCATTTAAGTTAACAAATGTCAATCATCCTGCCAAGGCAACGATTCAGACCCTGACGGAGAATTTCAACATAACAGTGCCAGAGGCTGTGGCGAGATTCCGAATGGGACCTCAATATCATCCATCCATCCATCCATTTTCTACCGCTTATCCTGTATTTTAGGGTCGCGGGGGGGCTGGAGCCAATCCCAGCTGTCATTGGGCGAAGGCAGGGTACACTCTGGACAGGACGCCAGTCTATCGCAGGGCTAACATGTAGAGACAGACAACCATTCACGCTCACATTCACACCTACGGGCAATTTAGAGTCACCAATTAACCTATCCCCATCTTGCATGTCTTTGGACTACATTTACATTTACATTTACATTTAGGTCATTTAGCAGACGCTTTTGTCCAAAGCGACTTACAATAAGTACATTTGTCAAAAGAAGGAAACAAAGAAACCACGACGTATCATTGCCGATAAAGTAAGAGCTAAAAATAGAACAAGTGTTAGGTCCTCATCTGAGTAAAGTAGTACTTCAAGAGCAACAGTGCTAAGATCAGAGTGCTATAGGTAAGGTTTTTTTTTTTTTTTTTTTTTTTTTTTTTTTTTTTGGGGGGGGGGGGGGTGTCGAGGGAGGGTGCTAGTGGGTCATGCTATGTAGAGTCAAGGTGAAGTCTGAACAGGTGAGTCTTGAGCCTTTTTCGGAAGATGGCAAATGACTCTGCTGTCCTGACATTGGACTGTGGGAGGAAGCCGGAGAACCCGGAGAGAACCCACGCTTACACGGGGAGAACATGCAAACTCCACACAGAAGGAACCCGGGCCGACCCGGGAATCAAACCCAGGACCCTCTTGCTGTGAGGCGAGAGTGCTACCCACTACACCACCGTGCAGCCCACCTCAATATCAACAATATGTAAAGAATTGGTGATAGACACATGACACATCAATGTGTGATGTAACATGTAATTGAAAACCTTTATTGTTCTTTTTTGACAGTGAGTTAAATGTGATGGCCGAAGCCCTGGTGGGGCACATGTCCCAAGGAGGGAGCAAAGAAGCTCAAAATTTACAAGGAGAAACTGGAAGAAGCCCTCTCCTCTGAGGCATTTCTGAGCAGGCTATAAAAAAAAAAAATGAGCCTTGAAATGTTTTGGTTTGGTTTTTTTTTTAAATAGATCTTCTTCACTACAAATACGTTTGACAGACCAAATATAGTTGATGAATTGCTACTTGTCACAAAACGACCATGACAAAGAAAGTTATGGTCTATGATCAGTGCTGTGAGTGCATGAGTACAGTAGTGTGTGTGTTGTAGGGTGAAATAAAGGAAATCAGAATACCAAACAAAGCCCAAGAGGTGTTGCAGGTAGGAGAGAGGGCGAGAGGGCCAGCAACTCAAGCTCCAGGAGAATGCTGCTGATGATCCCTGCTGATATCAAGAGAGAAAGCAAGGGAGCAACACTGCTCAGTAACCTACAGAATGGAGAGATTCACAAATGAATTCCCCATTAAGGAATAATAAAAGTTATTGTCATCACATTGTTTTAATTTTGTTATGTAGGCCACTACTTTTATTTATTTATATATATATATATATATATATATATATATATATATATATATATATATATATATAAAATTTACTCTTGTGACAAAGTCAGAAAATTTTACATCTAAATTTTAATATAAATGAAATCCTGCCTTAATTGTTTTTACCCAATTAAAAATGTAATAATAACATTTGTAATGAATTTTGAATACATTCATTATAGGGCAAAGAACGCGTAGACAAAGGGCCCTAGTTTCGTAGACCGGCGCAGGGTGGCGTTCAGCTTGGCGTAGCGGAAGTTTCGTGACAAAAAGCCTCGCCGAGACTGCGCTGAAAGCTTGCCAGCTCCGACCTGGTCTACTTTCGGCGCAAGGCGTAAATAAAGTCCATTCATTCAATGCGAATCACAGCTGGCGGATCGGAAGTTTGGCGGACCGGCGCGCAGTGCGCACACGTCACCGAGACCTCACAGGCAGGTTTCCACAGTTCCAGGCACATTTAAATGCAATACATAATCACAACAAACACTATTTAATGCAACCAATGAATCAACACGTGAATTTATATCTATATAGATTGTCCCGTCACATCTGACGTCAGATCAAAGGCGGATGGCACGTGTAACGGAAACTCAGCCTCTCGGACCAAAACATCTCCATCTCTCTCTCCTGTTTTTTATAATATCGGCATTGATATTATTATGATACGCGCGCACAGCGCGTGATGCGCGTGCTGGGAGCGGCGGCGCTGCTTCTGTCATCGGGTTGTCAAGTGACGGAACTTGCACTGAACCTCCCCTAACGCATTAAAGGTGAGGAGAGGAGCTCATTTGATTGGTGAAGATCTGAATCGGCTGTATTAATCCCAGTCCACGCCTCGTCTCCTCCTCGTCTCCCACTCACGCCTTTTTCTCCTCCCTCTTTCCCACTTGCGCCGGTGGGCGAGACCGGAGGTGTGCCTGCGCGAGCCTGCGCGGTGCACGAAACTTGCAAAGTCCAGGCGGACACGCCCCGTCGGCGCGGCGCAGGTGCGCTGAAAGCTGACTGCGCCTGGTCTACGAAACTAGGGCCCAAAGTCTTTAACTTTTGCATGCAACATGCAACTGTAGTGGGCTCATATCCCTTTAAGAACCGTGTGTAGGGCGTTCCCTGTAGTGGCGGGGGGCGTGTCGCGTAGTGACGTCATTACGCGACACGCCTCCTACAGTGCCTACTACTCGACACGCCTCCCTCTTGCAGGCCGCAGACGGATACACTTGGTTTGCTTGGGAACGTTTGGTAGCTTGAAAGCGGCAGCAAGATCAGCTGCTCTGTTTGTTTATACACGCCGATGCAAAGACGACGTCACCAAACGTTTTTTTGCACCGCTAACGAAGGGATTTTACGAGCTGTTGGTGCATCACCACATCAGTTATAGTGAAATAGTAACGTGTTCCACATTTCAGATGTAGTTGTAAACTCTGACTGTCTGTCTGTCTGACTGTCTGTCTGACTGTCTGTCTGCTTACAGAGCAGCAGCTCACATCAGCGTCCCACAGCGACCCACCACAGCAGCTACTGTTGGCACTCACCACTAGGAGGACTACAGGCTCCTTACCCCAGTAAAGGTGTGTAGTCTGACATGTAGCCTACTTTAGATCAGGTTTAACAGCAACTACTAGTAGTCGTGCAGATGTGTGTTTCTATTATGTGATATCATGGGTTTCATTCCTCCATATAACTCTGTTACAGCTACCCAGGCTACTGTGTCCTGCAAGGACTTCGGTGTTGGCACAGCCATGGTTCCAGACCTGTTTCACAACCACTCCAATAAGGAGATCATCAAAGAGAGCTCGCCTGGACCCGGTAGAGGAGGAGGACACTTTGGAGGGCAGCTCTTCCTTGACTTCAGAAGAGCTTGATATGACCCTGCAGAGTCGGCCACAAACAGTTTGCGTTTGTGTTCTGATATAACTGGGAACTTCAACTGCTGATTAATTTGACAATAAAGTCTTTACAGTAATTGTAAAATGTGTCATGGTTGATATTACTGAAGTAATGGTCAGGAAGACTGCACAATATGTTGCATAGAGGGATTTATTTTTTATAAAACACAATTGATGAACAAACAACAGACTGCTGTATTCCTCTTACGTGTAAAGCACCATAACCAGCTATATTTCATGCGTTTTGGAGAGAGAAGATTCAGACAGACAGTTCCAACCAGGATGTTCCACCATGCAAGCCTCTTCCTCCTCCAGCTGCTGCATGTCTTCTTACCTAGTGTGAATCATGATCATCGTCATGTTATATGAATAATAATCAACAGACAACTTGGTGTAACAGACAGTTTTACCCGTGGTGTCTCCATGCAGCAGACATGTTCGGTGTCTGAAGGCCCACTTAGTCACCTAGATGAATATAGTACAGACTTTGAGCATTTCAACAACAAATCTTGTTAATATGGTAACCTGACTGACTTTGCTGACGAGCTGAGGAGTAAACCTCATGTTTGAATTTTGTAACAGTAAGTTTGGCACGTAATGTTGAGATGGAGCACAATCACGTTTATAAAACACAGCAGACAGCCTATAATTCACAATTCAGCACATAATTCTGGAGGACGACATGATACTGACCAAATTCTGTTCCTTGTTTATCTTTATATGTGTAGAGGATCAAGTTTTTAATCCCGTTAATGTGATGTAAACAAACTGCCTGCATACAGGACGCTGTTTTCATCCGTTTATATGTTGCATCCCCATTAGGAAAACATGCAACTGTGAACTGTCAACATCACGGCACTACTAACGATATTAATTGTTGTTAAATAGCTCACAGATACGTTACTCATAGTGCAAAGAACGCTGCATGAGCGTCATTGTGGCTAGCGCTAGCTACGCTAACACACATCGAGTTACCGTTCAAAACGTTACACAGACATGTTACTAACCATTCAGAAACGTCCTGCTGCATCCGCGGCGTAGAGCTTCTACAGGAGCTGGTCCTGGATCTGGGTCGGAGTCCGGTTCGAAGCGGTACGGCTGGACCGCTGTTAGTTTGTAGCGTAGAACCATAACCATGGCAACAAGCTGGACGCGGACAGCACGGGGCGGAGAGACACAACCACTCCCTCAGTAGGAGCGGGGTCGGGGGTCATCTCATTAGCATAATGCTACACCCCGACAGACTCACCCGTTTGAAAAAGTGGGGTAAAAAAGCTGAAAATGAGGAGTGTGATCCACTCCGAAATACATGTTCCGATTGTTTTTTCCAGTTGAGGAATTCAAAGACCAGGTTTGGAGACATCAATAACTTATATTAACTTGTGGAAAAATAGCATAATAGGGCCCCTTTAATAGGCTTTTAGGCAGAAATCTCGTGCAGCCCACGCCCTTGGGTTCCAACTCCACCCATAACATACCCTATGACAAGCTGTGACCTTTTAATATAAAGGGCCCTAGTTTCGTAGACCAGGCGCAGTCAGCTTTCAGCGCACCTGCGCCACGCCGACGGGGTGTGTCCCCCTGGACTTTGCGAGTTTCGTGCACCGCGCAGGCCGCGCAGGCACACCTCCCGTCTCGCCCACCGGCGCGAGTGGGAAAGAGGGAGGAGAAGAAGGCGTGAATGGGAGACGAGGAGGAGACGAGGCGTGGACTGGGATTAATACAGCCGATTCGATCCAATCAAATGAGCTCCTCTCCTCACCTTTAATGCATTAGGGGAGGTTCAGTGCAAGATCCGTCACTTGACAACCCGATGACAGAAGCAGCGCCGCCGCTCCCACCACGCGCATCACGCGCTGTGCGTGCGTATCATAATAATGACAATGCCGATATTATAAAAAAAACAGGAGAGAGAGAGGGAGATGTTTTGGTCCGAGAGGCTGAGCTTCCGTTACGCGTGCCATCCGCCTTTGATTTGACGTCAGATGTGACGGGACAATCTATATAAATTCACGTGTTGATTCAATTAGTTGCATTAAATAGTGTTTGTTGTGATTATTTATTACATTTAAATGTAACTGTGGAAACCTGCCTGTGAGGTCTTGGTGACGTGTACGCACTGCGTGCCGTCAGCCAAACTTCCACTCCACCAGCTGCGATTCGCATTGAATGAATGGACTTTATTTACGCCTTGCGCTGAAAGTAGACCAGGTTGGAGCTGGCGAGCTTTCAGCGCAGTCTCCGCGAGGCTCTTTGCCACGAAACTTCCGCTACGCCAAGCTTAATCTGTGACGCCTTCCCCCTGCTGCGACTCCACACCCATCTTGGCGCAGGCGATCCACCAAACTGCCAAACTGACGGTACGCAAGGCTGCGCGGCTTGAAACTCCGCCACCCTGCGCCGCCACCCTGGGCCGCCACCCTGGGCCGCCACCCTGCGCCGCCACCCTGCGCTGCGCCACGAAATTAGGGCCCATGGGGTTTAATTTCTCCATAAGAATTGGAAAACTACTGAGTTGACCTTTTTAATGGCATTGGAAGAGACATAAAGGGAGTGACATGGGTAAATAACTTCTGCTTTGGATAAAAGAACTCTACCATAATAAGTAAGGTATCTAGTAAGCCAGTGGCTGAGAGATTTCCTCATATCTGCTATGCCGTTAGAGATATGAATTTCTTCTCTTCTGATGATATTCTTAGTTATGGTTGTTCCTAAATATTTCACTTCAGATTCAACTTCAATTGAAGCAATAGCTGAATCTGTATCAGTCTGAATGGATGTTAAGGGAGCTTTTTCTGCCATGTATTTATTGCTTAGGAAAATACACGTGTAATCTGCAAATTGACTCATTTGGCCAAAATAAACAGTTTTGGAGAGATTGGGCAACCCTGCTGAATGCCACGCAACACCTTGAACCTAGGGGTCATTCCAGGATTCAGTGATATAGAATTTTATAACTTTGCTTCCACCTTGAATTAATGAGATTATTTTTCACATTTAAAATAAATCACATCAAGGTCAAACTTCCTCAAATACTCAAGCAATACATTAAATACATGTTGGTAAAGGAGTAGAAAGATGTACTTTACCTTCAGATGTCTGTTCTGTCTAGAGCATGGCTACCCGACCCGAGCCCGCGGGTAGCCCGAGCCCGAGCGGGTAACGGGCCGGGTCGGGTCTGGTTTTTAATTAATTACTTCGGGCTCGGGTCGGACGAACTACAGTTTTTTTTTTTTTTTTTACACATTAGTTTTTTTCACGTCTGTCACACACCGCGAACAGCTGGAAGAGGTTTTCACTTTAGTCCACAATCCACATGCGCGCACACACACACACACACACACACGGCTCTCTCTCTCTCTCTCTCTCCCTCCCTCCCTCTCTACCGAGGCATCTCACTTCCGAGCCGCTTGACGAGCGTCGCGCTGTTAAATGTCATTGAAAATAACATGCATTTTGCATAATAACATTTCGGGTAACGGGTCAGGTCGGGCCTGGTTTTTAATCTAATAATTCGGGCTCGGTTCGGGTCGGGTTTGAGAGTCTCGGGCTCGGGCCGGGTACGGGCTTAATTTCCCTCTAGTTCTGTCCCACTGACGGCTTTGACTGCAGCAGCAATGTGTTGCCACTCGCTCTGCTTTGTTTTGTTCGTTATCACGCTGCTGTGGGTCAGCAGAAGTGGGAAGTGAGCTATGCATAAATACAAAATAAAGAAGAAATTCAAAGACTAAGTTTCAGCTACTAAATAGGTTGGAAATTTTACAAATTATTTGTTGATCACTCATGGATTATTAAACAAATTGTAAATTAATATTTTATTGTATTAAAATTAAGGACTGAGCGGCTGTGGAGAGACCTGTGGGTAGCTGTCAATTGCATATACTATGATGTCCTGCACTACCTTGAAGAAGAGGGCTTCCTGAGCATCGCCAATCCAACACACCTCTTCTGCTGCCACTTTGTTTTCTTACCAAGCCTGCAGGATGACTTGGATACATTCCGGAATGGTTGGGACCACCATCCGCTGAGAACAGAGTAAAGGCGGGTCCACACCGGACCGACTGCCCGATTCGCGTCAGTAAATGAAGCCTGGCTACTTAACATGGCCGATTCGAACAACAACATGGCCGGTTCACACCTACGGAACTACAGCCGACGCCATACATTCCGCGCTTGCGCGAGATGTAATGTCTCCAAAACAACAGGCGGCGCTAATCTGTATTGTGGGCCAAAAAACACATAAACCGGAAGTAGGCGGTCCTCTCTAGACCACTTCTTCGATTCCACTGGTTATCTGGTATGTTTACCATCGTCACTTCCGGGCTTCACTGATTCGCTAGTCAAGCTGCTAGCCTCCACCAATCAGAATGGTAAAAGAGTGACCGACTCGAACGGCGGATTACACATTTGAATCGGCTGAAATGAACGCCGACGTGGGCCGATTCGAGCGACCACACCAAGCAGACTCATGTCACGGACGCCGACTCTCTCAAAGACGCCGATTTTCGGTCCGGTGTGGACTCGCCTTAACATGACCCCCAACCAGCTGTGGGAGCTGGGTCGTAGACACCACCCAGTTCAAAGAAGATAACGCAGAGGTACATGAATCATTTGGTTTTGTTGTGGAAAAATGAATCTGCCCAATAAAGATCAACAACCAGGATCAGCTTTTTCTCCGAGGTTTATTCCACTAAGTATTCTCATCTGCAGAAGAAAGTACTGTTCACCCCTGCCTTCTGATGCAAAGGTTCAGAATCAGCAGGAACGACCCTGAGTCCAACAGCAATCTCCCTTTTAAGGAGGAGGAACCAAAGGACGGATCATGTCCTATCTTACAAAGACAAGATGTACAGGCAAGGTCAAGATTTACAGAACACAGGCGTCATAGTCCTGAAATTATCTTATGTCAATGTGGCACTCATGTTCATATCATCGACAAACAGGCATTAATTTTCGTCATAGCATAACAGTCAGAAAGGAGATGCGGATCGACGTCTGACCTGACAAATATTCTGATAATAAATTACAGACATCCAAAATTCCCATTACAGTTTTCATGTTTAAGCTGTTGAATTTAAGTATTTGAAAGTGTGCCTACTGTCGCTGCATACAATTTAAAATGCTCTCTATTTGCAGGGCAGGGATATTCCTAACATTGAGTGGGAAAACAGTGGACTTCCTTATGAAGACCACTTCGGCATTGTCGTTCCAAACACAGCATGCCACTGACCGATGGACAACTGACAGCTTTCAGAGCTGCAGTTCATTCAAGAGCTGCATCCCAGTCCTATGGCAGCGATATTTACATTGCTGCTGTTCAGTTTTGTGAGCAGTTTCTTGATCTCTGAATAGAACTGATCAGATAAGACTTCAGTTTTAAGTTATGTGTTGAAATTTTAATGTTTTCGCAGACTTTTGTTCCCTTCAGTTCTAGCAATGAAAAGTACAAGTGCACTTTAAACTCCTGCATTAATTGTTTATTAGAGTGCAGAAATTGTTAGGAATACATTAAGCCAATCATAAAATGCATGTAACTTAACATACCGCATTTTTTTAATGAAAACTAAGGTTGAGATGTAATGTAATAACAATTTAATCGAACAATGCACAAAATTGTGAAAATAAAATCAGTCTAAGTCCACCTTGACAACTTGAATATTTTAATAACCAGAGTAAGGATGGCAAGGAATCTCCCACATGGTCTGAAATTTGCAGGTTACAGTTCTACAAATACAACAACTCCATACTGTCATATGAACAGTTGACAGCTAACAAGCATAAAAACATCAACATTTTACCTAAACAATCTTAACTGACAAGTGTAAATACAGGTCCAGATGCCACTCAGACAAGACCAAATCCTGTGTGGCAAGTGCTAATGCATGCCAGGATGTCACGTTTAAAAGATGTGTGGTCCTTAAAATGCCCTGGGATGCGCAAGGTCTCAAAGCAGGTGGAGGCTGTGAGGTATCTGCCATCGACGACTTCGACAGAGAGACTTGGTGGTAGAACCTCCCATCCGGTCCAGAATTAGACCAGGTTGGTCAGTTCAGTTGGTGTTGCTATGGAGTAGATTCAAATGGATGGTGATTAGTCATCAGGATAAATAGCCAACTATGGCACTAACATTTCACACTGAATAGAAGATTAGTCAAGCCCTTGAGACAAGTAGACGTACCTTCACCTATGAACTGTCGTAGATACCCTGACATGCGGCATTTTGTTTCAACTGAACAATCGTCATCATCGCTGCCACCCTCACGAGGCCATGTGATACGTTGAAGAAGGACCTGCATTGAAAAAAAGCATGAGAAAGACTTTGATAATTGTTTATTCTATTGCAGACAGTCATAGATCCCAACCAGGTATGAACCATAATATTTGCTACAAGACCAGAGTAATTCAAATTAACCTCAGCGCTGACATTCCCTGCCATGTCTTTAGGAAAAAGCAAGGCCACTGTGTCAGGTCTTTGGGTCAGCAGTGTCCACATTGGGGTTTCTTTAATGCCTCGTCTCAGCTGCTTAATTTGCCTCATAACACGTCCTATTACCTGTTATTAGTGTTGTTTAGACAGAGAGAATATAACCCATAAAATTCCTTTATGTTAAAGTAGGCTGAAGAGTAAAATATGAAACACTTATTATGCTGCACTGGTGAATGAGGAAATAATTATACTATTGTCCTGCACACTTGCAGTATTATAGACCTGGGATTCAAATTAATCAGGAAAAAGTGCTGCATTTTATTTTCGTCAGACAATTCTGCATTTATAACCAAAACATCACCCACAGGATAAAACATTTATTGTGACTTGTGTTTTTAGACAGACATTTATCAAACTTTTACTCACTGCAATAGCTTTTCAAACAGCCACCTCCTGTTGTTGTCAGTTAGGGAAGGGAGGTCCCATGCATAGGCCAAGTCCTGGACACTTTGTTTATCCTTATTGGACAGTATGGATCCACCTTCAAGCTTCAAGACAATAAGTCATATAAATGTTATTCATAAAGGACAATGGATACACAATAAAAGGGCGGCCCATTGTACATTACATATTAGACATTTTTTGTCTGGAGAAAGGAAGGAAGCTGCTTTGTCTCTTGTTGGTAAGTCAGAAACTAATTGTAGATTTGGGTTTAGGCATTGTGTGAGTAAAGCTAGTGGTAACATTTAGTCTAGTATTGATAGCTTGTTGTTGAAATTATTGTGAAGCTGTCTATGCTAAGTGAGTAATCAGCTTGTTTCAGCCAGCTCACCTGAAGTGAATAGACTTGATTAGAGGGAGGGAGGGGCCACAGTCAGTACTTGCGGTAAATTGAGCACTTAAAAGGCTGTCACTACAGCGTCAGCTGCAGCGTCAGGCCATCAGAACGAAGACAGCTGAACAAAGACACAGGGAGTCTATCTGTGGGAGTCAAGACAGCTGAACAAAGACACAGGGAGTCTATCTGTGGGAGTCAAGACAGCTGAACAAAGACAGGGAGTCTATCTGTGGGAGTCAAGACAGCTGAACAAAGACACAGGGAGTCTATCTGCGGGAGTCAAGACAGCTGAACAAAGACAGGGAGTCTATCTGTGGGAGTCAAGACAGCTGAACAAAGACACAGAGGGTCTATCTGTGGGAGTCAAGACAGCTGAACAAAGACACAGGGAGTCTATCTGTGGGAGTCAAGACAGCTGAACAAAGAAACAGGGATTCTATCGGTGGGAGTCCATCGAGGAAGCCCATTGAGGTAGGTAACACCCCCCCCTCGCAGCCATGTGTCTTATCCCAGTCAGGACATCACACTGGAGAACATTTTATCGAAGACCCTTCACTCGAGGCTGTAACCCATCCAATCTCTGCTACCCACCATTCTCCACCGGTAAGGAACTTGAGGTACTAGGGGGGCTGTGGAACTGCCAGTCTGCAGTCAAGAAGGCGGACGCCATCTCAGCCTATGCCTCCCTGCAGACTCTCCACTTCCTGGCCCTCACGGAGACCTGGATCACCCCAGAAAACACTGCCAGTCCAGCTGCCCTTTCAACTGCCTACTCGTTTTCACACTCCCAAAGACGAACAGGGCGAGGAGGAGGAACTGGGCTCCTCATCTCACCCACATGGTCCTACCAGGTCCTTCCTCTGGACCACCTACCCCGATCTACACTTGAATTCCACGCCGTCTCTGTCACCCTTCCTTTCAAACTCAACATCATAGTTATCTTTCGCCCACCCGGTCCTCTTGGCGAATTTTTGGATGAGATGGATGCCCTCCTGAACTGCTCCCCTGATGATGGCACACCACTCGTCGTCCTCGGTGACTTCAACATTCACCCGGGAAAGCTGCATTCATCTGAATTCTTTTCCACATTTGACCTCACACTCTCCCCCTCTCCACCAACTCACCGGGCCGGGAACCAACTTGACCATGTCTTCACAAGATCCTGTGGCATCTCGGCACTCTCTGTTACCCCGCTCACTGTGTCCGACCACCACTTTGTGACCCTCTCCATCCCCATGAAGCCCACCACATCCCTCCCCTCTACGCCTCGAATGGTCACCAGCCGCCGCAACCTGAAATCCCTCACTCCCTCCGCTCTCTCCTCAACTGTTATCTCCTCGCTACCATCCTCTGAACAGTTCTCCTTAATGCCTACTGAGGAAGCCTCCTCCATCCTGATGTCCTCACTCTCCTCTTCTTTGGACACTCTCTGTCCCCCAATCTCACGACCGGCGCGATCATCTCCCTCCCCTCCCTGGCTGTCTGAACCTCTGCGAACCAACAGATCATTGTTACGAGCGTCAGAGAGAAAATGGAAGAAATCGGGCCAGCACGAGGACCTTGCTCACTACCACCACCTCCTCTCTGACTTCACCTCAACTGTTTCGGCAGCTAAATCTGCCTTCTACCTGGCAAAGATCAACTCTTCTGCCTCCAACCCCAGGAAACTCTTCTCCATGTTCTCTTCCCTCCTCACCCCTCCTACCCCCCCCCCCCCCTTCCTCCCTTACTGCCGCCACCATGAACATGTCACTTTCCACGAGAGAGTGAGAGGCTGAGGGAACTAAATGGCCCGGCTCTCCGTCAAAAAGGCCAGTAAGACTTGAATTTGCTGTCAAGATATCAAAAATTTGAATTAAGAACAACAAAGAAATAGGCCTCATATATTATAATATAATTATAATATAATAATATTCCAGAGTCAGAGATATCATCAATACAGGCATTATAACCTTTATGGACAGAATAATAATAAAAAAAACGGTAATACAGCTTGCATTTGGAAGGATTCTTTTACATACATACCAAAGTTGATGCAAAATCCTGACCTCAGCTTCACCATGCATGTGGAGAAAAAAAAATGAGTTACACCATTCCAATAGCAGTATCTCCTGTAACACAATGTGAAGTTTGACAGAATAAAGACAGAGTAAATACTAGTTAGTTTTGGACAACTGTAACTTGTAATTGGAGCTACCGTCAAGTCTGCAATTCAGAGGTCGTCCCCATTCCACATTAGGTCGTTTATAGAAGGAGATAAGTGCCATGTCCTGCTCAGCAGGGCTTTTTCTGATGTCCATGCTGAGAAGTAAGGGACTTTTTGTTTCATGAATACGTCGACAGCTGTCAGCACACTGAGATATGGCCTTGGTGGGGTCACTGACAGTTAACCAGCCTAATATGAATAAAAAATAGAAATGTGGTTGTTTAATTATCTATGGCTTTAAAGAACTGTAAAGATAGCAAAAAACAACCATGTTCATTTTAACTGTGTATCTTTCCCTATGCCACTGCTAAGCCTGAACAGCACCTACCATCTTGAACAGCTGCAGCTTGTGGATGGCCCAGTCATTGCTGCTGGCTCTTCCTCAATTACAATGCTTTCATGCATCACCTCATTTCCTGCCCTACTCTCATAAAAGTATTTGTGTTACAACTGCACAGTATGTAAAACAAAGACCATTGCTGATTAGAGAAAAAAAATAATAATACAAAGTTAATGGATACCTTTCCACACACGAGGAAGCATGTACCTCGATGGAGTCAGCAGGAAACATGTTTTTGCAGACAGGACATTCCTGCATGTCTGCTGTTGAGGGGTTACCGGTAAAAATAGTGTTATTTTCAAAAAACTGTTATTAAATACCACACAATATACTTGCAAAAGCAGATTATATTATATTATACTATAGTTCTTACAATTAATAACTAGCGTTTCACCATATATCATGTATAGTCAGCCCCTCCACCTGCCGTCTCTCTCGCGTGCGGTCGCACCGCACGTACACACACGCACAGACAGGGGCGCATAAACAGGCTGCTAATAAACGGTAAATGCGCTTTATCGCGCTAATTGTAGTGTTAAAATTACCCCCTCTCTGCGTCTCCTAAAATCCTGTGGGAAACACTGTGTCACCAGTTAACACTACCACAGTTAGCCTATTTACCGTTAGCTAGTTACTAACGAAGTTTTCACGAACGCCACCTCATTAAAAGTTCATTGTAGATATTGTTCAATATATCCGGTTAATGTGCAACATGTAATATCTATTACTCAATTTTAAGAACACAAATGGCAAATAAAGTAAACGGACTCACCGAAGCACCATCACCTGCGTTGGCCATGGCGGACTGGTCCGTCCTACGTGGGTGGGTGTCACATGACCAAATGAGCGTAACATGATTGGCTGGACGTTGGCTGAATTGAGACAGGGATCAATTGCTTCTCCCTGGTGACCCGGATGTTGGTACTGAATTTTTTTAAATTGAATTTTTTGAGTTGAATTTTTGTAAGTTGAATTTTTTGACGTTGAATTTTTTGAGATGTTGAATTTTTTTAGACTGAATTTTTTGACATTGAATTTATTTACACTGAATTTTTTTCAATTTCAGTGCTAGAAATTCGATGGTTTTTAAAATTCAAAGTCTGATTTTGATACTGAAAAAAGTTAAATCTTAGAAATTCAGATTCAAACTCTGATGGCACAGATTTACTTCCATAATATACCCTCTGTACCATAGCGCTAGTACTAAGCCATTCGGCTGATAGCGGCTATCTTGACCAATGCTGACCATCGCTAAAAATGCTTCCGAGGGGGTGTTTGGCTGGATGTCATGGTGGAAATTACCTAGGGTGCATTTCACTCCGAACCATCACTTTAAATTCAAAGGAAAAACAACTGACGCAACAGTAGCCTACTATTCTGTATTAATAAATAACGTACAGTGGCTTATGGTCATGTTTAAGCTTTTTGTATAACTTCCAACATCAAGGCAGCCCCTGATTTCTGCATCATGTATTCACATTTGCTGACTAATGTTGTATGCTATGAGCTTACCCACTGCTTTTATGCAAGCTCCGGGATTGCCGCTTTGCCTCTCACTGTCAGCATCATGTATACACATTTGCTGAAAGCACATGCTTCACCAATATTCTTATCACTGTTGTATGCTCTCAACACCCTCCGGGATTGCCGGCAATTGATCTCCGTGGGACTGACAGGCTACAAAAGTAAGACACAGAGTTAGTAAATAAGGATGAACTGGTCAACTCAATTTCAAATCACAAAGTAGTATGCACTAACTACTGGGACATCTCAATTGTATCGGCAATGATCTCCGTAATGGACGACAGGCTAATAAGTTACACCAGATCCAGAGTTCAACTAAATACAGCTGATGAACTAGGTCAATCTTACATCATCACAAAGTATTTTTATTTGTACTGGGACATATCAATCTTACTTAGTGATGTCCAAATGGGACAGCTTGTAATTCACCATATTCCAATTATTTTCTGAGCAGCAATAGACTGGAGCTCTCTGTACATCAACACAAGGGTTGAAAGCATTGGAAATGCATATCGGCCTTCAACCCTTAGTGATTGAACAGAGATGAAGCTTGTGAAGCATTTTCTTTATTTTCTGAGCCCAATAGATGGAGCTCTCTGTTCAACAAAGGGTTGAAAGCATTGGAAATATATCGGCCTTCAACCCTTTGTTGAACAGAGAGCGCTTGAGAGTCTTGAATATACAGAGTGAACAAAAATTTGAACGCAAATATAAACTGCAGACTGCCTGCTGCACCATCTGACCGCACCAATATTGGTGGGTACCACCAGGCCTGAAAAAATATTCTAGTATTTTTAAAGCACCTTTCAGGTTACTGCAGTTCAAAGTGCTTCACAGATGACTGACAAGTCGATAATAATAGAACCAGTGTAGACTGTAAAAACAACAAAAAACAAAGAATTTGAGACCACTGCAAGAAAATAAAAACTATGAAAATGTAATAAAAAGTCACATTTAAAAGCTATAATAGCAGTAATAGTAGTAAATTATGTAGGTTATAGTAGGTTTTAAGTTTATGTTTTAAGAGTTCAACTCTTTCAGTTGTTCTCAAATCCGCAGGCAGACTGTTCCGGTGGCTCAGAGTAAACCTAAAAGTTTTCTCACCTGGGCCCTCATTTATAAAACTGTGCGCACGCAAGCTGTACGCAATGTTCCCTAATGGGGCGATTATGCTTCAGCGTCGACACAAGGGCCTGACGTGTGCCTCCCAAAAATCCTCGACGTGCGTCGAGGCGACGCAACGCCAACGCAACACCAACGCAGCGGCATCGGCTGTGATTGGTCCGCTAACTACATCCGCTGGAGACCGCTATCCGGTTTCCATTCATAAACACCGCCATTTAAACTTTTAAAAGGCTACTTTTATTCATTTCACCTCGTTTTACTGTTTGCACCTTGTCGCTTTTGCACAAAGAAATAAAACACCAAGTTCTGAAAAATAGTGGATGTTTAAAGCCGGAAAGTAAACAAATAGGCTATAACGAGGCTAACGACGATATACGTCAAGAGTCTCGGTCGGTCAGTCTTTACAAAAAACATAGCGCCCTTTACCGGTGTGGCATTGAATTGCATTTCCACACGTAAACCCAACGCAGAACCATCACGGTCTCCAAGCAACTGCGTCGCCGTTGCGTTGCCGTGATCACTACGCGGAAGCATAATCAGGGCTTAAATCACAGGATCGCCTACAAGTCTGCGTACCTGAATCCCGCCCTGTACACGCCCACATTTTACTATGTTAATGAGCCGGCATTTTCAGAAACGGAGAAAGAGACACTTGTTGGTGAGGTGGAGGCCCGGACAATAATTTAATTTAGTGGCCACAGCAGCGGGATCACGGATAAAAATAAGCAGTGCGAGTGGCAACACATTGCTGCTGCTGTCAACGGCATCAGTGGGACGGAGCATATGGTGATCTAAAGGTAAATGACATCTTTCCGCTCCTAACATGGATTTAATGTATTGCTAGAGTATTTGAGAGGTTTGATTTTGATGTGACTTTGACGGGGATTGTGTCTGAAAAGGAGGGAGACACAGACGCGACTGAGACCAGAGGGATAAGGGTAAACAGATTTTAAACTTTTATTGTATATAAAACAAAACGTTAAATAGTTTTTGTCCTTCCGGAGTCTGCAGCGTTGGGCGTAGAGGAGGGTGACGGTGAGGAGGGTGATGTGAGGAGGGTGACGGGCCCTCGGCACAGCGTCCGGGTCCTGCGCAAAGCAGCACCGCACCCCGGCTGCGGCGTGGCGCGCCGCCGAAAATCGCGAGCGATCCGCGCACCCCCCGTTCAGACCAGACGCGTATTTCTCCACGGCGGTCGACAAGTGCTTCTGCTCAGCTGTTGTTCATTCAGAGCTATTTTTTTCCGTTATGAAGTAAATAACCCCATACAATTAATACGCCATGTTTCTGTAACCAAGAAGTTTGTACACTTCTTGTATTTATCCGTTCTAGAGCGAGAGAGAGAGAGAGAGAGGGACACACACACAGACAGAGAGAGTGTGTATGGTAGTAGACAGTAGTAGTGCAGATATACCGTTGAAATACACATTTTTTTTATCTACTTGTAGCGGCATGGATGTGATGGTGCCTGTCACTAGAGGTAATCTGTGTGTGTCTGGAGGTATGTCTATGTGTGGGCGGAGTTTGTGTGGGTGTGTGTGTGTGTGTCACTGGGGCTGATTGCCTGATGAATGCCACCTGAGTCTAAGTGGGAATTGTTTGCCTTATGTAGAGAGAGGAGAAGCAGGGTGGATATATTTCTGTTGACCACTAAATCAATGCTAAACACTGCTAATCAAATCAATGTTAACAATTATTATACCAACAAGTCCAGTTCTGCAATTCCATCTGCACCAAATGTATGTACAAGGCCAGTGTCAGTGAAAGGATAAAATAAACACCTTCAACTGCAGTAATGGCTCCTTTTTGGATAAAGTGCGTCGGACAGAACCCCGTATTCCCCTCTCAGTGATTACTTTGGTCTGGATAATCACACTACAAAGTCAACAGAAATATTGGCTACAGATCCGCTTCGCTGGATTAATGCACGTAAAACAATGGACCACTCAGCCACTTTTGATGGTGACCATGAGTAAAATGTGAATGAAGTGACGGAGCGCAACACAAGCTACGGTATGATGAACTCGGCTTATATTATACTGCGAAGTTTATGCCTTGCCCGGACGCAGTTGATGCTGATTTTACTGCATATTGGATGTACACGTATGCCGTGGCTGCAGTTTGATGTCATTCTTGCCCTGTTGCTCAAGATTGAATAACCTGTGGAAGAAGTGGATCGCTTGTTTTGTGGACATTTAAGGAGTGAAGTTGGATGTGGATGTTTCATGCTTGACTGCTGATGCTCAAGCTGGAATAAGTGTGGACTTCAAGACAATATTGGATTGTTTTTGTGCCAAAACCAAGTTGGATATGGATTGATGACACTGATGTGGATTATGGCGTTTGTTCTTTAAATGTCTTATGCTGCATACTGTGCTGGATGTCAATATGAGTGGCTCAAAGGGTGGTTCACATGTGAGTGGATCAAAGTTCGGTTCAAATGCAAATGAAACTGATAACAATGAAAATGTCAAAAGGAAAATCATTCTCACTGAAAAGGCTTTGGCGTGTAAAATCGAGATGTTTCAAAAGGAACGAAAAGCAAGAGTGAATAAAATTAAAGGTGTCATCATTGTTTTAAAGGAACTAATGGAGAATGATGACAATGTTTCACAAGTGCAAACTCAACTGGACATGCTGATGCATTTGCATGGTGAGGCAACTTCCCTGCATGCCTCACTGATGGAAATAATACCTGAGGTAGAAAAAGGAAAACAAACAGTCAGGTTTGCAAGCATCAATAAATACAACAAAGGATTTGTCGAGGATGTGAAATCCTGGCTCTCTGAAATGAAGAGTACAGCCTCAAGACATGCAACAAATGACAATGTGGAGAGACATCCAAACGACAAAGAATGTGAAAATCCTCCTATCTTGCCACTGCATAAGCCACATCTGGACAGTAAAATATCCCCAGACATGGGACAGGAGGAGATGGCTGGAAAAGGTCATGATATGGACCAGGATGACATTCAGCCAAACGACAGTATCTCAAATGTTGGAAGTAGAAAATATGGATTAAAAACTGGGACTTCAAGAACTTCAAGTTCCTCTGTTTCTTCTTCTCGCGTTAAAGCAGAGGCTGAAATGGCTGCTCTTCTCACTCGTCAGAAGTTACTCAAACAAAAACAAGAGCTCGACCAACAAGAAGAGGAAATAAAGAAAAGAAAAGAGAGATTTGAGCTTGAAGTGGAGATAGCAGCTGCCCAGGTGAGGGTGGATGTCCTAAAAGTCTCAGGAAGCAGTGTTAGAGGCAGACGATGTAAAGAATCGGATGGCATGGAGTCCTACATGGCCAGAGGGGCTTATGCTCTTGATGCTGAGGCTGATTCATTTGTGCCTGGTGAAACTCAGATCTCATCTAAGCCTTATCTGACAAAAGCAAATGAAGGGAAAATTACCTTTGATGCGCGATCTCAAATAGTTCAGCAGAGGCTGCCTGGGTTCCTGATGGCTCCTAACGTGAACAATGGAGTTTCAGCTTCTCAATTTGCAGTCAGGCCGCATGCTCAGGTGCCAGTCGTTGACAACAATTTGCTATCTATTATGGCCAAGCAAACTGAATTTTCCGCTCAGCTGGCACAACAACATAATGTATCTCATTTGCCGAAAAGAGAGATCCAAGTGTTTGATGGAGATCCTCTTCATTATCACGGCTTTATAAGAGCCTTCGTGCGCAACATAGAAGAAAGGACAGGTGATTCTGGAGACTGTGTGCACTTCCTAGCACAGTATACAAGAGGAGAACCACGAGAGCTTGTGCGAAGCTGTCAACAAATGCCTGCAAACAGAGAATATAGAAAGGCAAAGGCTTTGTTGGAAGAGCACTTTGGGAATGAACAAAGGATTGCTTTAGCTTATTTGGACAAAGCACTCTCATGGCCTGTGGTTAAAGCAGAGGATGCTAAATCTCTCCAATCGTATGGACTTTTCTTAAGAGGATGTTGTAATGCGATGGATGATATACAGTATATGTCAGAACTTAACATGCCTGCAAACATGCTTACTGTGATCAGGAAGATGCCGTACAAACTGAGAGATAAATGGAGATCAGCAGCTTGTGGTATTCAAGAGACCCACCATCGAAGAGCTACTTTCCCTGACATTGTGAGTTTTATTGAGCATCAGGTAAAAATCGCAGCAGACCCTGTATTTGGCAATATACAGGACACTCCAAAAACAGTACAAATTAAAAATGGCAGCAAAAGTAATTATCAGCGTCGCACACAAAATCGAGGAAGGGTCATTCCATGTGAAAACAGCCAAAATCGGGGTATCATGTACATGACACCTCTCAGATTTTGCTGAAAAGCGGTGAAAATATGCCTTATGTTACCAAACGAGGGAATCTGAAGTTTCAGGTCAATATCTGAGACGGTTTGCCCGTGGCGTCCATTTGAATTTCACGTGCCACAACCCTTTTTGACACATTGGAATTTCGCATTTCATTTGTTGGCATTTTTGGAGGCCCATAACTTCTGTTCTAATAGTGATAGAAGGCTGAAAATTGCTCTGTTAGTTCATTGTAATGTGTACTACACAATTCCACAGGCATAATCAACATTCCTTACTGTTTGGGTGAGAGGGGGGTCACCAAAGTCCAATTTTTTTTTGACGGCCAAAATTATTTTTTACTTTTTGGGTGCTCCGAGCACCACGATGAATGATCACATTTATTCCAAACAGGATTATTTGTTATATGTGGGACCTTTGCTCTTGCCAAAATGATCCTAATGGGATTCATACCAGATAAAGATACATATTTGTTCTTTCTTTTAATGAAATAAAACCTTTGACTATGAAGCTCCTTAATGTGAATTTTATTCATCAAAATGCACCATTTTTGACTTTTTTTCCAGAAGTCTGGAATTTAGATCAGGGAGAATTTAGTGATGATAAAGCATGAAAATAGTGGAAATAACTTAGTCCTGTTTGGAATAAATGTGATCATTCATCGTGTTGCTATGAGCATCCAAAAAGTGAAAAATAATTTTGGCCGTCAAAAAAAAATTGGACTTTGGTGACCCCCCTCTCACCCACACAGTAAGGAATGTTGATTATGCCTGTAGAATTGTGTAGTACACATTACAATGAACTAACAGAGCAATTTTCAGCCTTCTATCACTATTAGAACAGAAGTTATGGGCCTCCAAAAATGCCAACAAATGAAATGCGAAATTCCAATGTGTCAAAAAGGGTTGTGGCACTTGAAATTCAAATGGACGCCACGGGCAAACCGTTTGAGATATTGACCTGAATCTTCAGATTCCTTTGTGTGGTAACATAAGGCATATTTTCACTGCTTTTCAGTAAAATCTGAGAGGTGTCATGTACATGGGTGGCTGAGTTGGCACGGAATGACCCGGAAGTAGTTTTGCTACTACAGTAACATCAGTTGATGGAAAGTCCCATATGAAAAAGGAAGGAGTCCCACTGGACAAAAGGACCTGCTTATACTGCAAGGGTGAGCATGTGTTGGAGTTGTGTTCTCTTTTGGGAAAGAGGGCGCATACAGAGAAGATCACTTTTATGAAAGAGCATGGAGTCTGCTTCGGCTGTCTGTGCATAGGGCATGGCAGAGTATGGACTGCAGGAGGCGACTGTCATGTAAAACATGTGGAGCTAGACACCCTAGCATACTTCATATTCACCCAAAGAACAAGGACCATGATAAAAATCATGAAGGCGTGGCCGATACTAACACAGCAGTGGGCAGCTCTCTGGTGGCGGTGCAAAGTAGTGGTCTCACTGGGGCTGGTGACCATGACTGTAAGCTCTGCATCGTGCCAGTCAAGGTCAAGTCTAAGAAAGGTCACAAAATTGTCGAAACATATGCCTTCTTGGACCAAGGCAGCTCTGGCTCATTTTGTACATCAAGTCTAATGAATAAACTGAATGTCTCAGGACGAGGGACTAAAATTCTCTTACGCACTATGGGCCAAGAAAAGCTTGTGGGAAGTTGCATTGTATCGGATCTGGAAGTGGCTGGCTTGGAAAGCGACCTTTACTGTGACTTGCCAGATCAGGATCTGGTGAGATGGCCGTACTTGCGAGGGGTATACTTACCTGAAATTGATGCAGACATTGATCTTTCGATCGGCTTGAATGCACCGAGAGCCCTGGAACCAATAAGGGTGATTCCAAGTGAAGGAGGAGGGCCATATGCTGTCCAGACGTTGTTGGGATGGACTGTTAATGGGCCAATGTCTGGTGAAGCAGATTTGGAGCCTGCCAGCATTACTGCTAATCGCATCTCTGTGGTAAAATTGGATGAACTGTGGAAGCAGCAGTTTCAACTAGACTTCCCTGAATGCAGCCATGAAGAGCAGCTGGGTCCATTAAGAGAAGATCGCCAGTTTATGGAAATGGTGAAAGGCACTGTTCAGGTGGTGGATGGTCACTACACCATTGGTTTGCCTCTAAAGAATAGAGATGTGTGCATGCCTGATAATCGCAAGCTGGCAGAGCAACGTGCCTTGAGTCTGAAAAGAAGGTTCCAGAAAGATGCCAAATTTCATGCAGATTACACCACCTTCATGCACAACATCATGTCCTGTGGTTATGCTGAAAAGGTTCCTGCTGAAGAGCTGGCATGTAGCAGTGGCAAAACATGGTATATTCCACACCATGGTGTATACCATCCAAAAAAGAAGAAGATCAGAGTGGTGTTTGATTGCGCTGCATCATTCCAAGGGATGTCACTGAACACACAGTTGCTGCAGGGACCTGATCTCACCAGCTCACTAATTGGAGTAATAACCAGATTTAGGAAAGAACCCATTGTTTTGATGGCAGATATCGAGGCCATGTATCACCAGGTGTGTGTACCAGCTGAAGACTGTAACCTGCTAAGGTTTCTCTGGTGGCCTAGTGGGGATTTCTCTCAAACTTTGGAGGAGTACAGGATGTGTGTCCATCTCTTCGGAGCAACGTCATCACCGAGCTGTGCAAACTTTGCTCTGGAAGGTTTGCGGAGGATAACAGCAGCTCCTTCAGTCAGCAGGTGGTGGATACCATTATACACAGCTTCTACGTGGATGATTGTCTTGTGTGCCCTCTGAGTCTGAGGCTATTGCCCTCTACCATGACCTTCGAGCCATTTGCACCAGAGGCGGCTTTCAGCTAAAGAAGTGGATAAGCAACAGTCGAAATGTGTTGGCTGTAATTCCTGAAGAGGAGAGGGCAGTGGATGTAAAAGAACTGGATCTGGACCAAGGCACACTCCCTGTTGAGAGAGTACTTGGTGTGCAATGGTGTGTACAGTCGGACGCATTCAAGTTCAAGATTTCGATCCAAGAAAAACCGTTGACCCGTAGAGGGATCTTGTCTGTGGTTAGTTCCATCTACGATCCACTCGGAGTGCTTGTGCCAGTGGTGTTAAAAGCCAAACTCATTTTGCAGGATCTCTGTCGGAAAGTCCTTCCGTGGGATGATGTCATACCCACACCCATTGCACTGGACTGGACAAATTGGATACAGGAGCTCCATCTACTTGAAGATTTCAAGATCAGCCGATGTTTTAAGCCTGTGAACTTTGGCACCGTATCTTCTGCCCAATTACATCATTTTTCAGATGCAAGTGAGGTGGGTTATGGAACAGCTACCTTCCTACTACTGCGGAACACTGATGGAAAGCCGTGCAGCATCCTTGTCATGGGAAAAGCTAGGGTGGCTCCCTTGAAACCAGTCACCATTCCCAGGCTGGAGCTAACAGCAGCAGTAGTAGCAGCACGTATGGACAGGTTGTGGAGAAAGGAGCTCTAGATCACATTGCTTGACTCCGTCTTTTGGACTGACAGCACGTCAGTGCTCAAGTACATCAAAAATGAAACCTCCAGATTTAAAACATTTGTGGCCAACAGGGTCACGGAGATCCTTAAAGCATCTCATGCAACTCAGTGGAGATATGTGAACACCTTGTCAAATCCTGCAGATATCGCTTCCAGGGGACTTGGAGTGAAACCATTCCTCAAAGAAGAACAATGGATGTGTGGACCGCAATTTCTGATATCAGAGGAGCAATGGCCTACAAACCCAGACAGCTCAGAAGAATTATCGGAGCAGAATGACCCTGAGTGTAGAATAAGCATTTTGGCTAATGCTGTTTCAGCTGAAGAAGAAGTTGACTCAGTGTCTCAATTGATTGACCGTACCTCATCCTGGAACCGTCTGAAAAGAGTGATGGGTTGGGTCTTAAGATTCAAAAACAGACTCTTAAGTCTCTGGAAGAAGAGGAAGGAGGTCAAGGCACTACTATCACACTCAAATAGAGATGAGAGAGAGCAGAACAATGTTCTGAAAAACGAGCTGCAGAATGTCAAAGATTTGTTCGATGTCTCTCTCACTGTGGAGGAAGTAAGAGAGGCAGAGCTGGAGATAATTCGATCATGCCAAAGGAAAAGATTCCCAGAGGAGTTTTCCAGCCTCCTAAAGAATCAAAATGTGAAACAGACGAGCCACATATACAAACTGAACCCAAGGCTTGATAATGGAATCTTGAGAGTCGGTGGAAGGCTCAGTAGGGCAGCAATGCCTGAAGAGTCGAAGCATCCAATCATATTGACCAAAGATCTACAAATCTCTGACCTCATCCTGAGACAGGTACACAAAGAAGTTGGCCATGGTGGAAGAACCCACATGTTGGCAAAGTTACGCCAGAAGTACTGGATTACTGGGGCCAGTCTGGCTATACGAAAGATCTTGGCAAAATGTGTTGTTTGCAGACGAGTCCTGGCAGTGCCAGCCAGCCAACAGATGGCAGACTTGCCACTCAACAGGATTTCTCCAGATGAACCACCATTCACCTCAGTGGGAGTTGATTGTTTTGGTCCATTTGAGGTAAAACGTGGAAGATCTAAAGTGAAACGATATGGAGTGATATTCACCTGCTTAGCTCTGAGAGCTGTACATATCGAAGTAGCTGCATCATTGGAGACAGATTCCTTTATCAACACCTTACGTCGTTTTATAGCAAGAAGAGGCCAAGTCAAAGAACTCTGCTGAAACAACGGAACCAACTTTGTCGGCGCTGAGCGAGAGCTGAAAAGATCTTTGGAACAATGGAACCAGTCTCAGATCCACGATGAACTCTTACAGAAAGGGATTAAGTGGAAGTTTAATCCTCCAAGTGGTTCCCATCATGGAGGAGCCTGGGAGAGATTAATTTGTTCAATCAGGAAAGTTCTCAACTCTACTTTAAGAGTACAAACTCTGGATGATGACGGTCTCCACACTGTGCTGTGTGAAATTGAAGCTATCCTCAACAGCAGACCAATAACTAAAGCATCCACAGAACCTGATGACCTTGAGGCTTTGACTCCCAACCATCTTCTCCTCCTAAAAGGCCAGCCATCTTTTACCCCTGTTGTTTTTCAAAAGGAGGACTTGTATTCTGTACGTAGATGGAGACAAATACAGTACATGTCCAACTTGTTTTGGAAGAGATGAACTAAGGAATACTTACCACAGCTTCAGGAGCGCCAAAAATGGAACAAAATCAAGTGCAATTTCATTCCTGGAGACATTGTGGATGACTCTGCACCACGCAACTCTTGGATCATGGGAAGAGTTGTCAAAACTGTACAAGATAAAGGAGGACTTGTTCGACAAGTCAAGATCAAGACCAGGACAAGCTATCTGGACAGACCTGTCACCAAGATTTGTCTGCTTCAGGAAGCCGAGGACACCTGATGGATTTCTTGTTGACGTGATTTATTTTGACATGACGTGACTTTGAACACAAGACTTGTGGCACTCGTCACACTCTATCTAGGCTCCGGCCTACAGACACTTGGAAGAATCAAACCCACTTGTTTAAGGACATTGAAAATGGATTATTCTGATATTTGTTAAAAAAAAAAAAAAAAAAAAAAGGAAGACGGATATTGAATTGTTTGTCTTGTTTGCATGTATTTTCCATTTATTGCATGCTGCTATTATCGTTCAGTAATTGTTATATAATTATAATAGTTATAATAACTAGAAAAAGCATTTCCTGTAGAAAATGCGTGGAAATGCTTTATGCTGAAGCAACGCTGGAAAAAAGCTGAATAGCTGAAGAGAATATTAATAAAGCTGAATATGTGGAAAGTTTGAAAAATCTGCATAGCTGAAGAGAACTTTCAAGAGCTGAATATTTGAAAAGTTTGAAAAGCTGAATAGCTGAAGAGAATATTTAAAAGGCTGAATATGTGAAAAGTTAAAAAAGCTGAATAGCTGAAGAGAATATTAAAAAAGCCGAATATGTGAAAAGTTTGAAAAAGCTGAATAGCTGAATATGAATATTAAAAGAGCTGAATATGTGAAATGTTGAAGAAGCTGAATAGCTGAAGAGAATATTAAAAAAGCTGAATATTTGAAAAGTTTGAAAAAGTGTGTGTGTGTGTGTGTCTGTCTGTCTGTCTTCTTTGAAAAACTACAACTCCCACTGACTGCTCCTGTCCGCCAATCAGAGCGCACCTGCTGTCACTTCTGAGTGAGAGAGAGAGATAGAAAGACATTTTTGAAATTTTGAGAGGGAGGCAGTGGGCCGCCGCCCGGGGGTAAAAGTTTAAAGTTTAAACGGAGTTTCTAGGTGAAAGAATGACCGAGCAGAAGACTTTTCTCTAAAAAAACTACATTTCCCATTACTAAATGTAGTTTTTAGTACATTCCTGTCCACCAATCAGAGCACACCACTCGTGTCTCCATTTTAAAGTTTAAACGGAGTTTCTAGGTGAAAGTATGACCGAGCAGAAGACGTTTGACTAAAAAAACTACATTTCCCATAACTAAATGTAGTTTTTAGTACATTCCTGTCCACCAATCGGAGCACACCACTCATGTCTCCATCTTAAAGTTTAAATGGAGTTTCTAGGTGAAAGTATGACCGAGCAGAAGACGTTTGACTAAAAAAACTACATTTCCCACTACTAAATGTAGTTTTTAGTACATTCCTGTCCACCAATCAGAGCACACCACTGGTGTCTCCATTTTGAAGTTTAAATGGAGTTGCTAGGTGAAAGTATGGACGAGAAGAAGACGTTTGACTAAAAAAACTACATTTCCCACTACTAAATGTAGTTTTTAGTACATTCCTGTCCACCAATCAGAGCACACCACTGGTGTCTCCATTTTAAAGTTTAAATGGAGTTTCTAGGTGAAAGTATGGAGGAGCAGAAGACGTTTGACTAAAAAAACTACAGCCCCACAGTGCTGTCACCATGGCAACGGCCCTTGCTGCGTGTGTATGACTGCTTTGGAGCGTCTCTCTGCTTCTTTCTATCGCTCAATTCCCCCTCTGCGTTGGGTCCGAACAAAAGCTTCCTATCGCCAAAATTTTCACACCGTTAGCGCCAGAAGACTCGGCTGAAGACACTGATGACTTTTATTTTTTCCTAGTGTCAGAAATGTGGACGCTAGGGCGAGTTAGAAAATGCTGTTCATATCAGGTTTCTTTGAAAATCTGCTTCTCAATTAACATTAGAGCGGATGAGGAAAAAAAGAGACTTGGCCGCGCTTAGAGGTTGCTAGTTCAAATTATGTAAAACTCACAGAGATTTTGAGCACATTGTGAGAGACAGGACAAGTTTGTCTACAAAATTGGAAAATATCACGTCTGTAGAGTGAAGATCGTGGCCGGGAGGAGTTTGGAAAGGAAAAAACTCTGAGAAGCCCTCACACTCTAACTGATGATGTCACGCACTCTAGCCCAGAAGGTTCCGCGCAATACACACCCATTGAAAACTCAAAAAAAGTCTGAAAACAGCATCATATTTAAACACTGATAATTTAAAAACTGTAATAGATATCACAATGAAAAGTAATAGCTGAATAGCTGAAGGTTTTGTGAATGTTTTAAAATTTGAATGACGTCTGTAGGTGGAAGTATGCAGACTGCCATGCTTTTCAAAGAGGAGCATGTTTAAGAGGTTTTTAGGCTGATCTCCATAGGAATGCATTGAAAAAAAATATGGAAAAGGCTGAATATATTAAAAAGTATGAAAGGCTGAAAAAATGTTGAAGATGTCCCGGAAAGAGCTGAAAAAGCTGAACATTTTGATAGTTGAATGGTTTTTGTAGCTGAAAGCATGCAGAAGCTAGAGGCGACCAAAAAACGTACGGAAGAAGAAAAATAAAAACTAGAAAATGCATTTCCTGCGGAAATACGTGGAAATGCTTTAATGCTGAAGCTACACTGAAAAAAGCTTGCAAAGTTTGCAAAAATATTTAAAAAAAAGCTGAATATGTGCAAAAGTATGAAAAATTTGAATATCTGAAGAGAATATTCAAAAAGCTGAATATGTGCAAAAGAATAAAAAAGCTGAATGTTTGAAAAGAATATGAAAGGCAGGAAAAACAGTTGAAGATAAGTTAAAATGTCCTTTAAGAGCTGAACATTTAAATATCTGAATGGTTTATGTAGCTGAATGACACACGTACAGACAGAGGGCGAGTGAAATACATACAGACAAAGAGAGACAACAGACAGGCAGACAGACAGAGGGGAGAAAAACACAGAAAATATAAAGGCACTGAAATAGTGTGTGGATCTAACATTGTGAAGCAAACCATTGGTCTCAATGTTTTAACAAATACAAAACAGACGGGTAAGCTCATTGCAAATATATTTTAATTGCATTATAATTTAATGAATCAATGATGCTGTAGTAATTCACAGTAATTAGCACAATTCAAAATGTAGTTGTAGAGTCAGCAGAATTAAATGAATATATCATTATCAACAGTATTATATACAAACAAGCCTGATACATTTTTCATACAGAATGAACGGATGTATTTGTTTAATCTGTATTACTTCACTGTGATTACTGCACAAGTTGTAAAATTGTTCAATAAATTATGTATAAAACATTGATAATGCTTCAGTATATTATGAATACAAAGTGGCACAAAATATGAATGAATAGTTCTTAAATTGATCTATGAATTGTAAATGAAAGAAAGGAAACTTAGCACAAAATCTGAAAACTGTGTTCATTCTTTTTTTCCCCGTAAATAAAAAACACAATTGAAATTAAATTAATGAAATGATATATATTCATTTTTATACAGATTAATATATAGAAATAGAGGGCTAAATTGAATAAATAAATAAAAAATACTTAAATTCAATTAAATTGAACTATGAATTAGAAATTTAAAAAGCAAAACTTGCATTCACTCTTTTTTCTGCATATCAAACATAATTGAAATGAAAGTAATTAAATCTGAAATAATATTTAGAAATAGAAAGATAAAGAAAAATAATTCTGTACTAAAATTAAATTGAACTACGAATTTGAAATGAAAAAGGGAAACGTCGTAAGCTGCATTCACTCACTTTTTTCTGCATATAAAACATCATTGGACTTAAATTAATTCAATTTGAAATAAACATAGAAATAGAAAGATAAATAGAAAATAAATAAAAACAATACTGACATTAAATCAAATTGAACCAAGTCTTAAGCTTTCTTAACTTTTTTCTGCATAATTGAAATGAAATTAATTAAATTTAAAATGAATATATAGAAATAGAAAGATACATTTTAAAAATAATAATACTGAAATCAAATTAAAAGCAACTCAAAGACCAAAATCTGTGTGCATTCACATTCTTCATATCCCTGTCAATCAAAATGGCCTCCCCTCTGCCACCTCCCCTTATTTAAATGACTGGAGGTGCTAAGTTTCTACACGGTGGTGTGAAAGCCCCTTTAGGGCTTGATTTTGCCTACACCATGGGGGACACTTTAACTAACCATAAGGAAACTCAAATGGAGTTTTGGCTCCACTTTGGTGGCAATTCACTAAGAGTCTGTTATTCATATGGGGATAACGTGAATTGGGAATCATTTCAATTATTGCATGTAGACCCCCTTTTAATTCAAAGAAACAAATAAAACTTAAAATAAAATTAGATTTGAATACAGAATTTGATAATCAATGTATCCCCGTATGCACTGGCAGTTGGATCTTGTAATAAAACAAATAAATAGATGAAAATAAAAATACATAGAAACTGTAGTTTACAAAACTCAAAAATGAACAGCACCTAAGCAGAAATTGTTTTCAAATAGTTTTAGGGCTCAACAATATATATTGTCGCCATCAATAGCAGAAGATTCGTGCTGTATGTGCAAAGGATGCAATATTGGGTAACTAACATCTGTCCACATCCTTCTTTCACCTATTATCTTAATTGTTTTTTATGATAAGCACAGTACATAAATAATATTGTGTTGATCAAGACCTTTAGTCAAGATTCATGGGTAAATATTAGGGAGACAATGTGTCATGCCTAAAAACATTGTTATGATAGCGACACATTCGTCAAAACAGAGCTTTGTATATAAAGTGTCATTTGTTTGATAATGATGAACAATATCACAATTTCAATAGTGGACAGAGGCTTTTCACATGGTGGTTAGACCGAGGCTAATACCCACAATAGTCTAGCACAGGTGTCAAACTGATCCAGTAAAGGGGCTACAGGTTTTCATTCCAACCAAGCAAGAACACACCTGATCCAAAAAATCAACTGTGTGAAGACAATTCAGTTGATTGAATAAGTCCAGTCAGCTGTGTTCTTGCTTGGTTGGACTGAAAACCTGCAGCGACAGCGGCCCTTTACTGGATCAGTTTGACACCCTATGGCTTCAAGCTGCAGTAGCCCTGGACAGTCATGTCAACACTGTCATTTCACTTGTGTGTTATCTCAATATTTAGCTCAGTTTACTGAGCCTCACTGAAATGCAGGTTGTGTCCTTGACTTTGAAGGAACATGGGGTTAGAGTCACTTGTGTGACCTCAGGTCAGAAGACAAGCATGGGAACATTTGTTTACCAATCAAATCTTTAGACGAGGCTTATTTAACCAAGTCATGTGTTGTGGGCCTTCTGGAGACAAAACCTTCAGCTTACTTCACCAGTCAGATACTGTGACAGCTTTTCAGTTGGGTTTAGAATAGCCCAAGGCTAAGGATACACATGTGAAAATCCTCTAACAAACCTACCAGCTGAAACCCCACACTAATGATCACTTAAATAATATATAATAAAACACATGTCTTCTCTTTCAGGTTAATTAGTTTAGATGCATATAACATCTGATCTAACTGACAACTTTCCCCTTCATCTGTCATTAATCTGTCAGAAAACAGATGGAGAGGGAAAGGGAAAGATGACATGAAAAATAAATAAATAAAATAAAAGATTAACTGTGGTGAAATATACAAAATAACATACATTGTAAGAAAGAGATCAATAATAATAATGATAGAAATAATAACAAATAGGTTTCCTATTGTTGAGGGAGGTAGTCATTCTGTCCATGGATCAGTCGTGTATGCTGTTGAATCTGTCCAAATTGTCAGTGGATGACCTTTGACATGTAGGACTGCTTCTTCCAGGTATCTGGACAGTGTTTGTGTGAGGACAGGATCACGGTAGACATGGAGGAGGAAAGGCCTTAAAGGGAAGAGCAGACAGAAACTTTATTCCTCCCATTCCTTTAGTTGTTAATGCAAACAGCACACACAAACAGTAATGAAACAGTATGTTTGCTTGTTGTTTAGTCAAAGAGGGATCCTGTTCTAAAGGAGTAAAAAATGTTACCTTTAGTTGTTTAGCCTGATGCTGCACCCAGCAGGAAGTGTGACTGACAGTGATGACTGATCTGATCTTCCCTGCAGCAGCACACCCGATCACTTTCCAAGGATCAACAGTAGTTAGGCTCTACTGAAGTCAACTGTGCACAGCAATGGATGCACATGTGGTGACGTGGAGATAGGAGGATAGCGCAGGTCCTGATAACTGAAAAACATAAAGTTATTGTCATAAACTGAAGACTGTGAAACAAACGTGTTCAGAAGTTACAAAGACATTAATAAAATACCTTGAACACTGCTGCCATTTCAGTCAGAGAGGTTTATGAAGGCTTCATGATGTTCAGCTTCTTTCACATGTTGAGCTCTCTGTGCAGTCTGTCTCCACTCTAACTGTGAAGTGGAGGAATCACAGAGGAGGAATGAGAATGACAACATTATACTCAACAACATTATCTAAACTGTTGCATTAATACAAAGTAAATACATGAATGTACACTATTGAAAGAGAATATCAGACATACAACAACAAGAAAACAATACCTTATAGTCTGTTGTGAAGAAACCTCAGCACTGGCAGGTGGAACACAGGTCTGTGGTCCAGCAGTGACGGTCCACTGTTGATGCTGCTGCAGCATCTGGTCTGTGGCAGCATGATGTCCTGGTTGATGATCCAGTATCTCAGAGCCAGAGTGATGGTGAGGCAAAGACGGCAGGTGTTATCTCATCCTCTGCTTTAAAGAATGACTGGGATTGGCAGGAAGTAGAAGGTGTCTCTTGCAGTGATGGTCCGCTGACAGTGGACAGAGTTAAGATGCTGCTGCAGCATCTGTCTTGTGGCTGCGTGTCTTGGTGGATGTGAGCTGGTCCTCACAGTGCTGAAGGGTGTGAGGCTGAAGCTGGTGTTGTCATAGTGGAGACAGGAGAACTGTGTCTCTCGTCCAGGGGAAAGTAAACTTACACGAGTTATAGTCTCTAACAAGAAACTGGGTGGGATGATAATGTGGAGTTTCAGCTGATAGAGATCACTAAACCAGAGAGCAGGTGTTACATTAAGAACACCTACTTTCTGATTTCTACACTAAATGTTAGCAGCTGTATACAATGCTGTATACAGCTGCTGAAACAGTTTTGACCTGTGCATTCATCATCTCTGACCCGACCCCCCCACCCAGATGAATGAACAGGTCAAAATGCATTGGCAATATAGCTCATAACAACATATCTGAATATCTGAGTTATCTGAAAAGAAATTATGTACTATCCAATAGTATTTCCTCTGCAACATCACATGGCTGAAGGCATGATTCCAGAGCAAAACCACCATTAGGCATGTCACCTTCCTGCTCATCATCAGCTCTCTGCTCCTTTGGTTGTTCACCATCACTGGACAACATGTCAACATCCTGTTCATTTCCAGGCTCATGTTCTGCCTCACACAGTGCATCAGTCTCACACCTGTCAATTTCCATTAAATCAGCTTCATCATAATCATCATCCTCCATTGTTGCATTGTCATCATTGTCATCGTCCTCATCAGGAAGTGTTGGGTCACATAACTCTGCCTCATCTCTGATAGTAATGTCCTGATACTGTGGGTGGATCTGTTTGAGTTTATGCAGCGCCTGCACTAGTTTAGACCAGGTAACAGTCTGAAACAGCTGATGACCTCTGTAACACAATCGTCTCTTCAGTTTCACTCTCATGACCTGAGACTCACTTCTCAGTCTGGGTAAGGCTTCCACTGTTTCCTGAACCTCCGAGGGAACACATATGACATTACCACGTATTAGATTCTGTCTGCCTTTGGGAAGAGGAATAATCTTGGCCAATGCTATGCACTTGGCTATGAGATGTCTCTCCAGTATGTTGAGATCACACAGTTCAGACGGAATATCAGCGAGCTGTAAGTTGTTAGCAACAGCGAGGCTTGGCATATTTCCATTTTTAAGGTGATTATGACAGGTGTGACAGATCCACTCTCTCCTTCTCTCATCAGGCATCTTACACTGTTGTTCATCTCTGCAGTCAGCATCACAAACATGGACATACTTTCCAGTCAGGCATCTAGCAACCATGTGTGGATTTCTGGCATAATTTGACCTTTTGCAAAGACGTACTTGGTTTTGAAAAGAAGCTTTATGGCAGACAGTGCACACATAAGTGGGACGGTTCTTTATTTGTGATCTGAAAAGCTTTATGGCCTCTTTGATCAAAAAGTTGTCATCCTCTGTCTCACATGTTGGTCTGTTCATCTGTCTGTGTTTATTTTTTATTTTCATGGCACATCTCATGTTCTGCATACTCCTGAACGCAAGATTGTTCACATACCTGTCTCGCATCCGTTTTCTCATTAGTTGTCTGTGTCTTTCCCTGAAGGATTTGTCGTTTCTATATCTCGTTCGGATATAAGATTGCTGTCTCTCTCTGACGTCAGGATTCTCCCTGTATCGATTGCTGAGGAATCGCTTATGTTTCTCTCTGAATTCAGGATTCTCTCTGTATCGATTGCTGAGGAATCGTTTCTGTTTCTCTCTGAAGTCAGCATTCTCCCTGTATCGGGCTCTAATATTATTTATTTTCTGTTTTCGTAATTCAGAGTTGTTTCGATAGCAATTAGTAACAAACTCTTGTTTTCTTTGTCTGAATTCTTCATTAGAATATTTCCTGCTTGAGTCAGATTTTTTCTTTGCTTTAAATGTGATTTAAATTTGATTCTCCTTTCTCTCTGATACTGTTTCAGAGCGCATTAGCCTCCTCTTATATTTTCTTCGGTCCTGCTTACTGAGTTTTTTCAGTTTATGTGAGATGTCATGTGTGATATTATCATTGGCCACAGTTTTTATCAATGGAGCAGATAAGTTTGACTCACTGTGAGGAGCATCATGGGATGTGACAATGTTAGTGGACACTCCCTGTAATATGTTAACAGAGACATCACTGGCATCAGGGTTTACCTTTGCAGCAGAGTTTAGGTCATTCAGCAGAGCATCATGTGATCTGACAGAGTTCAAGTTGAACTGGCTCAATGGTTCTGGTTCAGTTTCCATATCAGTGGATACCTCATGTACGATGATATCAGTGACAGCAGTGTTTATCTTTGCACCACTCTTGTTTTGAGGAGCATCATCCAGCAGAGCAGTTGAAACAGCAGCAGCATGAGTTGTAGGTCGACTCTCTCTGTCTGGGATATTCTGAAGGATGTCTGTGTTCACATCGTAAAACTTCACAGGCTTCAACTCATAGTTACTGGAGGACTGTGCGCCTGACATTCTGTGACACTTCATGAGCCTGTCAATCATATCACTGAGACGTGTGAATGTTACCATGACAGCAGTACCAGCAGTGTGTGAACCCGGGAGGAGTGGCAAACCTTTAGCTGTTCTGGAGTGGGGGTCAAAAAATCCAAACCTGCCTGACCTGGTTCTGAATACTGCAATACACAACAGTCTCATCATCAGTAAACCATACTGCACTTCTGATAACAAGCAGCTCAGTCCTGCCTCAAGGTCCAGATAACTGTCTACAGCTCCAGGTAAAGGGTCTCCAAATGTTCCGTATCTGGAAAGTTGTGTCATGTCCACATAATGTATACACCTGCGTGCAGGAACTTCATCAGGGAGCTCATCTGTAGTCAGATAGATGTCATCATGGTTTAGCCTTTTCCTCACCTCTGAGTACATCACATTACCCTTATCCAAAACAAGGTCCAGGTCTGCTCTGGTCAGGTTTTCATTCTCATGAAGGAATGCAAGAAAGGTTAGTGAGTTACAGGTACACTGCTTATTTCTGTTTATGCCATATCTACTGGAAGCCTGGCTGCGTGATGCACACACATGTCTTACAGAAGGCTGATGTCCCAGGTTTACTGCATGAGAAGGTCCTGCAACACATGGTTCATCTCTATGATGTCCTGGTTTTACGATGTCAGCAGAAGATACCTTTGGTACACTTGTCTCTTCACTTTGACCTCTGTGGTTTACCTGGTTCACATTAGATGGTCCTGCTACACATTGAGCATCACTATGTCCTCTCTTTACAACCTCAGCATAAGATACCTGTGGTACAGATGATGTATCGTGTTGACCTGCCTGTTTCACACTTTGAACATGAGATGCTGCAGACATGTTTACTTCTCCACTGCTCTGAGGACCAACACATTCTGCTTCTTTAGTCGCAGCACAGCGAAACTCATTTGACCTCTGCCAGCGCAGGCGTGCAGCTTGGGACCTCTTATTCTTACTCGGCATTGTTGTACGAGATATTAAACACAATATCAATTGCCAGATATTACTGTTCAGGTAGCAGGATCTAAAGCTGAGTGAAACCTGTGTCTGCTTTTAATAATTAAATGGTACATTAAAACAGAAAACTGCTCAGGTTGTGGAACTATTTAATTTATAAACATTACTCAAGGAACAAAAGTATCAGTGGTCTAACAAATATTTTTCAAGAAAATCCTTGTCAAGCTTGGGCAGAAGAGAAGTTTAAGAATATCAAAAGGGATAACCTATTATATAAGTAAATGCTCATTAAAATTTACAGATTTAAATGCACACACACTTTTTGTTTTAGCTACCCAGGTTTATGTTTTAATATCGGAATGCCAGAATGAAGTTTATCAGCTGATAGTTGGTTTATTACAGCATATAAAGGTTTAGAGAAACTCTATACTGAGTTCTGATCAAGACGGTACTTTTAACCCAAAGCAGAAGACAGATCGGGAGAGTAAGAATCTCAGAGTTAATTCATTGACAGTTTGTTTCACCAAGTTTGTTTCACCAAGTTTGTTTCACCAAGTTTATTTCACCAAGTTTGTTTCACCAAGTTTGTTTCACCAAGTTTCACCAAAATTCCAAAATAGATCAGAGCGGGACAGAGGGATACAAGGTGGAATGTCCAAAACTTCAGACAGAGCTGGTAGAAGTAATAGGATAGACAGAGAGCACAAATGATAAGAGGAGAGATCATGGGCAGCAGGAGCTGTAAGACAAAAAAATACATTAGACAGTTATTTAAATATAAGAAATCCAATTAAGGAAAGACACCACAGATAAATAGGATAAACATTTCAACTAATCAATATCACCATGACACTTCCCCCAGTTGATCACTTACATTGAGACAATTATTTTCTATTACAAGTTTTCTGAATTGTTATATTTAAATATGCAAATGAGGCATGTATTGTTCTGCTAGTCTGAACAAAGACATGTTAAGGAAGAGAAATAGACCAAAATCTCAACATTGAGCAGTTTATGAAAATGTGTGTATGTTTTTGCCTGTAATGTAGCGCCTTTTAAAAGGACAGCAATGCATTTGTGAAGTGTGGTTGTATGAGGTATTTATCCACAGGCAGTGTGTTATCTACAGTAGATATCAGTAAGCACACTGCCAGTTTAGAGAAGCAGCAAAACATACTCTTAAAACATAGTCACCACCAAATACCCCCATTAATACCGCATTGCCAGTTGTTGCTAGATTAATGTGAAACACAATGTTGTCATGAAATACTCAATGGGGCTATTTTAGAAGTCTGTTTCACTACCACCTTAGTGTGTGAAATCCCTTTTTTCACAGAATTAAAAACACACTGGGTCCTAGTTTCGTAGACCAGGCGCAGTCAGCTTTCAGCGCACCTGCGCCACGCTGACGGGGTGTGTCCGCCTGGACTTTGCAAGTTTCGTGCACCGCGCAGGCCCGTCTCGCCCACCGGCGCAAGTGGGAAAGAGGGAGGAGAAGAAGGCGTGAGTGGGAGACGAGGAGGAGACGAGGCGTGGACTGGGATTAATACAGCCGATTCAGATCTTCACCAATCAAATGAGCTCCTCTCCTCTCCTTTAATGCGTTAGGGGAGGTTCAGTGCAAGATCCGTCACTTGACAACCCGATGACAGAAGCAGCGCCACCGCTCCCACCACGCACATCACGCGCTGTGCGTGCGTATCATAATAATAACAATGCCGATATTATAAAAAACAGGAGAGAGAGAGGGAGATGTTTTAGTCCGAGAAACATCGGACTAAAACAGGCCATCCGCCTTTGATCTGATGTCAGATGTGACGGGACAATCTATATAGATATAAATTCACGTGTTGATTCAGTGATAGTTGCATTAAATAGCATTTGTTGTGATTATGTATTGCATTTAAATGTGCCTGGAACTGTGGAAACCTGCCTGTGAGGTCTCAGTGACATGTACGCACTGCGCGCCGTCAGCCAAACTTCCACTCTGCCAGCTGTGATTCGCATTGAATGAATGGACTTCATTTACGCCTTGCGCCGAAAGTAGACCAGGTTGGAGCTGGCGGGCTTTGGGCGCAGTCTCGGCGAGGCTTTTTGCCACGAAACTTCTGCTATGCCAAGCTGAATCTGTGACGCCTCCCCCTGCTGCGCCGCCACACCCATCTTGGCGCAGACGATCCACCAAACTGCCAAACTGACCATGGCAAGGCTGCGCGGGTCGAAACTTGCATTACGCCGGCTCCGCCACCCTGCGCTGCGCCACGAAACTAGGGCCCACTGTGTTTATTCAGCCTACCATTATATTTATGTTTGTGAACTTACTGTTGAGTCACGGAAACTGATGTGGAAGGAGGGTAAGGGAGGGAGAGAGAAAGAAAAAGAGATGATCAGTTTTGTTTCTCAAAACACACACCTCACAGCTCATTTCAATACTGTGGACCATTTACTGTCTAACTTCTTATCAAAGTCTTGCATTTGTGCCTAGAATTACATAAACAAACATTTAAATTGGAAGCTACCTGTGGTTGTACCTCTGGCAACACCCAGCGAGTCAGTGATGTCAAAATGTATTTTGTAAAATGCTCAACAATATTTTAAATACACAATAAAATGGCCTCTTTACATTATACTTCTTCAAGATGATGTAATATTTTTTTGATAATAATAACAGTAATAATAACAAGAAGAAGACATAAGGCAGTTAGAGGTCATTCTAATCTATAAACCAATGAAATATCAGTTCAGTGAAAATCATAATTCATGTGTGTGAACTTACACTTAAGAGTCAGCAACAGGAATGTCTGCAATTAGAGACAAGGGAAGAAGGAGTAGAAGGAGGGGGGGCGGAGAGAGATAAAAAGACATGTTCGGTTAACTCAGCTCATTTCAAATCACTCTTCAATGTGGACAATTATTTTACTTATTTGTTATTTCCTTAAAGTTAAAATATAATGTCTAGTTAGTTATTGGGTTCAAACTTGCACCCTACAAACAATTGACATTGATATTTGGTTACGTTAGGTTGAATGCAACTATTAAGATACATCATGCAGTACTTGCACTGCAGAAGTAGATAACTGCTTCATCACTAGCAAGGTGAATCAAGATTTAGTTCTAGCTCCCAGATAAAGATGGTTTATGATAACGTTTTCCTAAGCGATGTGTGTGTGTGTGTGTGTGTGCGTGCGTGCGTGCCTACGTGTGGGTGCTTGCTAGCTAACAATAGCTGGCGTTATCTTATTTAACCTACCACAGTCTACCACAACATACAACATTAACGTTAATGGTTTATTTTTTCAAATTTCCCAGTTTCCTTCTGGTGTTGCAATAATTATTTGAGTTAGTGAAAAAAAAAAGTTTGGTTTAACCAGTTTTGTCTGTTAACAGTTAGCAGCTATGCTAATGTTAGCAAACAATAAAGGCTTTACTAGTCTGCACAAGGAAGATTTTTGAGTGAGAACTCAATTTCAATTGGCTTTAAAACACAAAACCTGTATTTCTACTGTTCAAAACATTAGTAGTTGGGAGAAAGGCTCACTGCTAACTTACTTACCAGAAAAGACTTCGGAACAAAATGGCGTTGCTGCTGTGGTTGTGTTGCGAAATTCGAGCATCAAAAGCAAATAGTTGGAAAGTTAGACCAACTGTGATTATTTACAGCCTGTAGCCTAAGTGTGCTATAGGACTTCTGTTAACTGCCTGTAACTCTCCATTAGTAGTAGCAGAATGCCTATAAGATACAAAAGATACACTTTATTGATATATAATCATATGCAAATACTCTGTCAGTCAAAATTGAGATTTCAGAAGAGATGCAGGAGATGAGGAGAGTGAGAAAAAAAGGACAAGGTGATGAAGATGAGAGAAGAAGAGCAGCATAGACAGATTACGACAAGGTCCTGGAGCCTGAACCCTTGGCTTCAGACCCGGCACTGTGGGAGGACCAGGAAGGACATTTTTGCCTCTGTGATTGGCTTGCTCAGTTTCTTACACATGCACAGAGAGATAGACACAGTCACACACACATTTACTATACCAAAAAGTAATTGTTTTCAGTCATCGGCATCCAATCAATACACTCAGATTAATATTTTGCACCTTCAATTGAGATGTAATGAGAAGTCATAGCTAATGGGTAATTGCAAAGCAGTTAAAAAAACCATCGCAGAAGGAGAAAATGGCTGTTTCTCCACATTTCTGTCTCCCTCAGCCTGGGGGGGGGGACTTCAATTTGTCACGGCAACCATTTAACTTAGCCTCAGGCCAGAGCCACAGTTAAAGGGACAGTTCAACATTTTGGCAAATTGGTCCATTGCCATAATTCCTATAGTCACAGCAGTAGGTTCATTACCTTTATTTGTCGGTATAAGCTATTTTTAGCTGCTCAGAGCTACGCAACTTTCTAGTTGGTGGAAATGCAACCTATGTTATCCTAATCTTTATTACACACACACACACACACACAGACACACACACGCACACACACACACACACACACACACAGATAGAAAGACAGACAAACAGACAGAGAGAGAGAGAGAGAGAGAAAGCGGGACAGACACAGAAAGAGATAGGGCCTCATTTATCAATCTTGCGTGAAAACGGGCGCAGATCTGAGCGCAGATTTGGTCTTACGACAGGACACACGTGCGATTTATGAAACGTTCGTATCTGACCAATCTCAGCGTACGAATGAGCGGGCCTTGATAAATGCGGCGGCTGAATTCGATCGTCATTAACATGTTACGCCCATAAATATTCCTGTTTCGGAGGCCTCGCCCACTGAGGTCAAACATGGAGAGACAAAACATGGGTAAGAAAAGAAACTTTTCTGACACGGAGATCGGCATCCTGACATCGGAGGTGGAACACAACAAGACAGTGCTTTTTGGCAGCCTGAAGGGTGGCATAAAAGGGGCTCACAAAAACGCTGTCTGGAAAAAGATAACGGAGGCAGTCAACAGCGTTGCCGCAGAGGAACGGACTCCAGCTGAGGTTTGAATATCATTCTCAATAACTTAACCCATGCCTAACGACTTAAATGAATCTTTTCATCCGCAGCCTAAAAGCTTATGTCTGCTAACTGATCAAAACAATTCTTTACATTTAGGTCAAGAAAAAATGGTCGGATATGAAGCTGGCCACCAAGAAACGCGTTGCTGCGTTTAAACATCGCAGCATCAGGCAGACTGGAGGAGGCCAACCAGACTCCAGCCTGATCTTGACGGGACGGAGGAAAAAATTGCCTCCTTAATTGGGTCGGAGTCGATCTGTGGCATAAGTGGTGGAGGTGACACAGAGATCCCTGCGGTCCCTGAAAACGCGCTCACGTCTGACACGCGCGTATTGTTCCTCCAAAATAAGCAAGTCTGCCATCATCAAGACTTGATAACTGTCAAAGCATCTGTTTAAATAGGGGAATGAATAAACATCTGACCAACCACAGTGGAACGATGATTATCTCAACAGGTGCTTTCATTTTTGTTCCAGTTCTGTCACACCCATCGGACAAAAACAAAAACAATTACACATTTTTGCCTTTAGTTAATTTGCAAACACACATTTCTGCTTGTATTATGATTCTTTCACATTTTAATGTGTAATAATTAGTTGTCATCTTAGGCTATTTATCCCATTGTTTAATTTTTTGAAAGTGGTATCAGTAAAAACATGGGCTTTAAAAGAAATGTTTTCGTTTTAATAATCCGTTTTGATCTGTTCTAAATATGTGACTGCTTATGCTTAATGACAGCTGAGGTTTGTTCATTATTTTACGCCAGATTTTGCTGTGCTGCACCGCAAATCCACAGACTCGAATTTGCGTACACGAGCTCAGACCTGACGTGAGATCTGATCGCAGCTTCCGCTTACGTCCAAATTGATAAATGCCGAAGTTTGCGTGGAAATGGTCGTACGCACGGTTTTCGGTCGTACGTTCGTTTGATAAATGAGGCCCATAGGGAGAGACACAGAGACAGAGGGACAGACAGAGAGAGAGAGGGACAGACAGAGAGCGTGATCGACAGATAGAGACAGAGGGGGGGACTGACAGAGAGTGAGTGAGACAGAGAGAGACACAGAGAGAGAGAGAGACAGACAGAGAGTGAGACATGAGAGAGAAAGAGAGAGAGAGACAGACACAGAGTGACAGGCAGATAGACAGAGAGAGAGAGGGACAGAGAGGAAACATGGGGGAGAGAGGGGGATGTGACTTGCAGCAAAGGACCTTCGGTCAGGATTCGAACCAGGGACAGCTGCATACATGCGTACATGGCATGCCCTCTAACCACTCAAACACCTGTGTGCCGGTGAACTATCCCTTTAAAAAAACAGTTGAAGATAAGCTAAAATGTCCTTTAAGAGCTGAACATTTTAATATATGAATGGTTTTTGTAGCTGAATGACACACATACAGACAGATGCCGAGTGAAATACATACAGACAAAGAGAAAGACAACAGACAGACAGAGGGGAGAAAAACACAGAAAATGTAAAGGCATTGAAATAGTGTGTGGATCTTTGTATAACATTGTAAAGCAAAACATTGGTCTCAATGTTTTAACAAATACAAAACAGACGGGTAAGCTCATTGCAAATATATTTTAATTGCATTAAAATTTAGTGAGTCAATAATGCTGTAGTAATTCACATGTGAGAGAGAGATAGAGCCACCCCCCCCCTCCACACACACACACACAGATAGAAAGACAGACAGACAGACAGACAGAGGGACAGACAGAGAGATAGAGAGCGTGAGGGACAGACACAGGGACAGACAGAGAATGAGAGAGGGGGGACTGAGGACAGGGAGTGACGGGGGGGGGGTAGATGGACAGGGAGAGAGAGGGGGGGACAGACGGAGAGAGAGAGAGAGACAGAGAGAGAGAGGGGGGGGGGGATGTGACATGCAGCAAAGGACCTCCAGTTAGGAATCGAAACCAGGGTCGGTCGCATATATGCGTACATTGGTACATGTCATGCGCTCCAACCACTCAAGCTGAATATGTGCAAAATTATGAAAAAAGCTTAATATTTGAAAACAATATTAACAAAGCTGAACATATGCTAAAGTATAATTAAGCTGGATGCTCAACGGCACCTCGGCAGAACCCAGGAGGTGAACTGGCACCTCTCCAATCTTGTTCCATACAGGCACTCAAACCGGCGACCCTTGGGTTCCCAGTTGAGTTGTGTGAAGAGTGCCCTAATGATGTTATCACATGTGAGCAACAGTAAAAAGTTCATCACAGTCAGGCTTGCTGGGGGCAGGCTTTGGTAGCTAAGCAAGCCAGATGGAGTCCACCAATCAGAGCAGAGCAATCAACCGCAGCTGATCCCGTAACGTGTCTGTCTGTCTGTCTGTCTGTCTGTCAGGTGTGTGTGTGTGTGTGTGTGTGTGTGTGTGTCTGTCTGTCTTCTGTCAGAGAAGGATAAAATGGTTGACATTCAAACTTTATTATTGACAGTCATTGTTATTAGACAGAGAGTTAAAAAAAATAGCTAAGCACCCCTACTGACTGCTCCTGTCCACCAATCAGTGCGCACCTGCTGCGCTTCTCAAGAGCAAAGCCACACCCTCTGTCTGTGTGACTGTAAATCCTGTCAGAATTTTGGCTCGACGCACCCTCCAAACAAAAGCTTCCCACACTCACACCGAAACTCCTATTGATAAGAGATTAAAAAAAGCGAAATATGTGCAAAAGTATGAAAAAGCTGAATATTTGAAGAGAATATTGAAAAAGCTGAATATGTGCAAAAGTATGAAAAAGCTGAATAGCTGAAGAGAATATTAAAAAAGCTGAATATGCAAAAAGTTTGAAAAAGCTGAATAGTTGAAGAGAATATTAAAAAAAGCTGAATATGCAAACATTTTGGAAATCTGAATAGCTGAAGAGAATATTCAAAAAGCTGAAAATGTGAAAAGTATGAAAAAGCTGAATATGTGCAAAATTATGAAATAAGCTAAATATTTGAAAATAATATTAACATAGCGTAATATCTGAAAATGTATGAAATAAGCTAAATAGCTGAACAAATATGAAAAACCTGAATATTTGAAAAGAATATCAAAGAGAAAAAAATGTCCTTAAAGAGCTGAACATTTTTATTTTAATGTTCTTTTTGTTTGTAGTATTAGTAGGGTACTAATAGAAGTAGTAGGAGTAGTATCAGTAGTAGTAGTAGTAGCAGTAGTACTAGTAGTATTAGTAGAAGTAGTATTAGTAGTTGCAGTAGTATTAGTAGAAGTAGTATTAGTAGTAGCAGTAGTATTAGCAGTAGTACTAGTAATATTAGTACAAGTATTAATAGTATTAGTAGTAGTAGAAGTAGAAGTACTCTAGTACTAATAATATCAGTACAAGTATTAGTAGTATATGTAATAGTAGAAGTAGAAGTACTAGTAGTAGTAAACCTAGTACTACTACAAATAGTGGAGGTAGTATAAGTAGTAAACTAGAAGTAGTACTAGTACAAGTACAAGTAGTGGGCATGGTATCAGTAGTAGGATAGTAGCAAAAGGAGTAGTAGTACAAGTAAAAGTTCAAGAAGTGGACGTAGTATCAGTAGTAGAAGTAGTAGTAGTACTAGTACTACTACAAGTAGTGGAGGTAGTATCAGTAGTAGGCTAGTAGTAGAAGTATTAGAAGTAGTATCAGTAGTAGGCTAGTAGTAGAAGTAGTAGTAGTAGTAGTACTGGTACTACTACAAGTAGTGGAGGTAGTATCAGTAGTAGGCTAGTAGTAGTAGTATAAGTAGTAGTACTATTACAAGTTGTGGACATAGTCTCAGTAGTAGGCTAGTAGTAGTAGTAGTAGTAGTTTCAACTGCCTACTCGTTTTCACACTCCCCAAGACGAACAGGGCGAGGAGGAGGAACTGCGAGGAGGAGGAACTGGGCTTCTCATCTCACCCACATGGTCCTACCAGGTCCTTCCTCTCGACCACCTACCCCGATCTACGCTTGAATTTCACGCCGTCTCTGTCACGCTTCCTTCCAAACTCAACATCATAGTGATCTATCGCCCACCCGGTCCTCTTGGTGACTTTTTGGATGAGATGGATGCCCTCCTGAGCTGCTCCCCTGATGATGGCACACCACTCGTCGTCCTCGGTGACTTCAACATCCACCCGGGAAAGCTGCATTCATCTGAATTCATAGACTTCTTTTCCGCTTTTGACCTTACACTGTCCCCCTCTCCACCAACTCACCGGGCCGGGAACCAACTTGACCTTGTCTTCACAAGATCCTGTGACATCTCGGTACTCTCTGTTACCCCGCTCACCGTGTCCGACCACCACTTTGTGTCTTTCTCCATCCCCATGAAGCCCACCTCATCCCTCCACTCTACGCCTCGAATGGTCACCAGCCGCCGCAACCTGAAATCCCTCACTCCCTCCGCTCTCTCCTCAACTATTATCTCCTCGCTCCCATCCTCGGAACAGTTCTCCTTAATGTCTACTGAGGAAGCCTCCTCTATCCTGATGTCCTCACTCTCCTCTTCTTTGGACACACTCTGTCCCCCAATCTCACGACCGGCGCGATCATCTCCCGCCCCTCCCTGGCTGTCTGAACCTCTGCGAACCAACAGATCATTGTTGCGAGCGTCAGAGAGAAAATGGAAGAAATCGGGACAGCACGAGGACCTTGCTCACTACCACCTCCTCCTCTCTGACTTCACCTCAACTGTTTCGGCAGCCAAATCTGCCTTCTACCTGGCTAAGATCAACTCTTCTGCCTCCAACCCCAGGAAACTCTTCTCTGTGTTCTCTTCCCTCCTCACCCCTCCTGCCCCTACCCCCCCTTCCTCCCTTACTGCCGATGACTTTGCAACTTACTTTACCAAGAAAGTACATGACATCAGCTCCTCATTCACGCCTATTCCCTCCCAGAAGACATCTCCCCCAACTCTCAACTCGGATGGTCTTACCAGCTTTAGCCCCCTCACCTCTGAGGACGTCCACGCACTTGTTACATCTAACCGCGCCACCACCTGCTCCCTTGACCCGATTCCCTCCTCTCTTCTCCAGGACATCTCACACGACATCTTGCCATTCCTCACCACCCTGATCAACTCCTCCCTCACCTCAGGTGTCATTCCAGCGGATTTTAAGACCGCTATCGTGAAGCCTCTCCTTAAAAAACCCACCCTAGACGCTACTGACATTCAAAGCTACAGACCTGTATCTCTTCTTTCATTCCTCTCTAAAACCTTGGAACGTGCCTCCTACAACCAACTGTCATCCTATCTCTTGCGGAAAAACCTCCTAGACCCTAATCAATCAGGATTCAGGACTGCTCACTCCACTGAGACGGCCCTCCTCACAGTGACCGAGTCCCTGCGAGACGCCAGAGCCTCGTCCCACTCCTCCGTTCTCATTCTCCTCGACCTATCTGCTGCATTCGACACAGTCAACCACCAAATCCTCCTCTCCACTCTGGCTGAACTTGGCATAACTGACTCTGCTCTCGCCTGGTTTACATCATACCTGACAAACCGCACCTTCCAGGTCACATGGAATGGCTCTATGTCCAAACCCTGCTCTCTGGACACGGGCGTCCCTCAAGGCTCAGTATTAGGACCGCTTCTGTTCTCACTATACACCAGATCACTAGGTTCTGTTATCACATCGCATGGATTCTCCTACCATTGCTACGCAGATGACACCCAGCTGTTCCTCTCTTTTCCCCCGTCCTCTGACGCTCACATTGCAACTCGCATCTCAAACTGTCTGGCTGACATCTCTGTCTGGACAACTGCACATCACCTCAAGCTCAACCTGAACAAAACCGAACTCCTCTTCATCCCAGGGAAAGACTGCCCTCGCATGGACCTGTCGGTCACTGTCGAGGGCATCACAGTATTACCTTCCTCAACTGCGAGGAACCTGGGTGTAATCCTCGATGACCAACTATCCTGCATCCCCAACATCACTGCTGTGGCCCGATCCTGCAGATTCGCCCTCTACAATATCCGCAGGATTCGGACCCTCCTCACAAAGGATGCAACGCAGCTCTTGGTCCAAGCACTGGTCATCTCCCACCTTGACTACTGCAACTCTCTCCTGGCCGGACTCCCGGCCTCTGCGATTAAACCATTACAGCGTATCCAGAATGCCGCAGCACGCCTTATCTTCAATCTACCCAAATTCTCCCACGTGACCCCCCTCCTCCGTGACCTCCACTGGCTCCCTGTTGCAGCACGCATCCAATTCAAGACGATGACACTGGCCTTCAGGGCCATCAATGGAACGGCACCCTTCTACCTTCAAACACTGGTCAAACCTCATGCCCCGAAGCGAGCACTTCGCTCTTCTACTTCAGCTGGCCGGCTGGTACCACCATCGCTGAAATCAAGCAAATGTCGCTCAGCAAAGTCCAGACTCTTCTCTGTTCTGGCGCCTCAGTGGTGGAACGAACTCCCGACCAATGTCAGGACAGCAGAGTCATTTGCCATCTTTCGAAAAAGGCTCAAGACTCACCTGTTCAGACTTCACCTTGACTCTACATAGCATGACCCACTAGCACCCTCCCTCGACACCCCCCCCCCCCCCCAAAAAAAAAAAAAAAAAAAAAAAAACCTTACCTATAGCACTCTGATCTTAGCACTGTTGCTCTTGAAGTACTACTTTACTCAGATGAGGACCTAACACTTGTTCTATTTTTAGCTCTTACTTTATCGGCAATGATACGTCGTGGTTTCTTTGTTTCCTTCTTTTGACAAATGTACTTATTGTAAGTCGCTTTGGACAAAAGCGTCTGCTAAATGACCTAAATGTAATGTAAATGTAATGTAAATGTAAATGTAGTAGTAGTAGTACAAGTAAAAGTACAAGTAGTGAACGTAGTATCAGTAGTAGGCTAGCAGAAGAAGTAGTAGTAGTACTAGTACAAGTTTGAGCAGTGGACGTAGTATCAGTAGTAGGCTAGTAGTAGAAGTAGTACTAGTACTAGTACAAGTACGAGCAGTGGACGTAGTATCACTAGTAGGCTAGTAGTAGAAGCAGTTGTAGTACTAGTACAAGTACAAGTAGTGGACGTAGTATCAGTAGTAGGCTAGTAGTAGAAGTAGCAGTAGTCAGACAGACAGAGAGTGAGAGATAGACAGACATTTTAAAGTTTAAATGGAGTTTACAAATCCCACTGACTGCTCCTGTCTGCTGCTCCTGTCCGCCAATCAGAGCACACCTGCTGTCACTTCTCAAGATCAAAGCCCACTGTCACCATAGCAACGGCCCTCTAAGCGCGTGTGTAACTGTCTTCAATCCTGTCTCTATCGCTCCATTTCGGCTTCGCGGAGGGTCCAAACAAAAGCTTGCCACGCTCACACCGAAACTCCTATCGCCAAAATTTTTGCACCGTTAGCGCCACAAGACTCTGCTAAAGACAATGATCACTTTTATTTTTTCCTAGTGTCAGAAATGTGGACGCTAGGGCGAGTTAGAAATGCTGCTCATTTCAGGTTTCTTTGAAAATCTGTTTCTCACTTTGTATGGCAGCCCATTGGGAGAAAAAACCGACGTGGCCGCGCTTAGAGGTTGCTAGTTCAAATTCTGTAAATCTCACAGAGTTTTTGAGCACATTGTGAGAGACAGGACAAGTTTGTCTACAAAATTGGAAAATATCACGTCTGTAGAGTAAAAACTGTGGCCGGGAGGAGTTTGGAAAAAAAAAAAAACTGAAGTGTGTTGGGCTGCTCTCACACTCTAAGCGATGATGTCACCCACTCTAACAGGGAGAGTTCCGTGCAATACACACCCATTGAAAACTCAAAAAAAGTCTGAAAACAGCATCATATTTAAACACTGATAATTTAAAAACTGTAATAGATATCAAAATGAAAAGTAATAGATGAATAGCTGAAGGTTTTGTGAATGTTTTAAAATTTGAATGACGTCTGTAGGTGGAAGTATGCAGACTGCCATGCTTTTCAAAGAGGAGCATGTTAAAGAGGTTTTTAGGCTGATCTCCATAGGAATGCATTGAAAAAAAATTATGGAAAAGGCTGAATATATGAAAAAGTATGAAAGGCTGAAAAAATGTTGAAGATGTCCCGGAAAGAGCTGAAAAAGCTGAACATTTTGATAGCTGAATGGTTTTTGTAGCTGAAAGTATGCAGAAGCTAGAGGCGACCAAAAAACGTACGGAAGAAGAATAATAAAAAAAATAAAAATAAAGATTAGGATAACATAGGTTGGAAATGCTTAAAAGCATTTCCACCAATAAAGATTAGGATAACATAGGTTGGAAATGCTTGAAAGCATTTCCACCAATAAAGATTAGGATAACATAGGTTGGAAATGCTTGAAAGCATTTCCACCAATTAGGGGCTGGAATGTAGCGGCATGGATTTGTTTGTTGCCTGTCACTAGAGGTAATCTGTAGCTGTGTCCCAATTCAGGGTCTGCAGCCTTCGGAGGCTGCATTTGAAGGCCGCTTACGTCACAGAGCTGCGCGAAGGCTGTCCCAATTCGTCTAAATTCGGAGGCTCCTCCAAATGCGGCCGACAAATGTGTCCTCCTTTCGCCCGTATTCGGAGGATGCACCGTTACTATCCTTCGCGGCCTCCCATATCCCAAGATGCTTTGCGCGCCGCTGTTCAACCAACAATGGCGGCGAAAGACGGCAGCAGCTCCGGCACCGGCAGCCGGTAAGTAACGGGGTTTTGCTTAACGTCGGACGTTCAAGGGGCCTTAAATCACATTTGAGTGTTAAAATGCGTGAAGTTAATAATGCTAATACGTGTAGCCACCGGACTGTAGGGCCAGCTACGTGATGTAGCTTAAGGCTATTGATACGAGGAGCTCAGTTAACGTTAGCCTTTAAACGTAACGTAAGCCTAAAACCCTTCACTTTCAAATGTTACAAGCTCCGATGGTAACTTGTTATTGTAACCGTGGAGCTGTTAAGTTAATTTGTTCTCGTTGTAAGTCGTGTAGGCTACAGTCCGCTCCTCTCGCAGCTGAACATATAACGTTAACGATGGGTTGTGAGCCCCGCTGTATTTCTAGGCTGTAAAACTGTAAACCTTTGGATTGAATACAGAGCTAACCTTAGGAGTATTATTACTGTTAATATCGTTATTATATCGTACAATCATTTTGCATGTTTACATAACAGGAAATGTAATATACATGTCGTTTTGTTGTAGAGAGCAAGGAGCAGACTGAGGATTTGATCAAACTCCGGATCCGGGATGAGAACGACCACCTGTTGAGGCCAAGAACACAGGGCCACCGACAGCAGCAAGAAAGAAAACCGATGACTTGGATTTGATCAGGGAGGACATGAAGTTACAGAGGGAGAGCAAGGAAAGGAGAGAGAGAGAGAGGATGGAGAGATTTTTTTAGTTTATTGGAGAGAATGGTTGAGAGGCGTTGAATTTTTTGGGGGGTGGTGGATGTTTATTTCTCTTCGATTAAGTTCTGTGTTGATTTGTAATTTAAATTGTTAATTAAAAATATTGTATTGTACCATTTTCTTTTCCAAATATTGTATAAAGTTAAATAAAAATCATATAACCTTGTAACATTATCTGTTCCATTTCTTATTTACAACTAAAGTCAACTTTTGAACTGCTTTTCAGTGACAAGAAAATCATTTATTTTTTGTGTAATTAACAAATATTTACAAAGTTACAATAACTATTGATAAGTGGGTGTTCTTAACATGTAGAACTATTTACAAAAGATCAGCAGAAATAACTATTTACAGAGAACATATATACAGTATTAACTGAGCAGAAGTCCCTGGTGGTGCTGCTGGACTGGATGGGATGCTACAAGAAGGACCCTGGACTCTTCTGGCTCTGAGTGGGACATCATCTGGAAGGTGGGGGGTGAAGGATGCATGTCTCCACTGTCCACCACATCGTCCATCATCGGGGTTTGCAGGGCTGATGCAATCGACCGATGCCATGTCACTAAAATGTTTAAAAGAGAGGCAAGAATAAAATATTGAATTAAGTCGGGGTTATTTACAGGGTTCGTACACATTTTACTATTCAATTTAATCACTTTATAAGCCAAGCATTTCAACTAAAATTCAAGCACTTTTCAGACCTTAAAAAACAGCATTAAAATTACAGCATTTTCAAAGATTTTACATTTTAAGCACCTGTACGAACCCTGTATTAAGTCTTATGGTTAAATGACATTATCCATGTCAATCTATACTTAATATGGCTTGTCACTTAGCAGTATCATTTATTAACGGGTATATTCATTACCACGTACTATGCTAGCTATGTATGAACATTAATATGGGTTAAAATAACGGCTTTAACGTTACCTCCCCACGGCTCTCTCCCAGTCGGAGATAAACAAGCCGCCGGTGTCGCCGCAGCCGCCTCTCCTCTTGCTCAAAAAAATAAAAATTAAATTAAATTAAAAGAAGAAGAAAAAAAAAAAAATATATATATATATATATATATATATATATATATATATATATATATATATATATATATATATATATATTAAAAACTCTCCATCATGTTCGTCTGTCGTATTTTTGTTTTGACTGGTGTTTTTCTCGGGCTTGGCCGGCAGAAGTGATGACGTCGCGACGCAATCAGGAAATGCTCCGTAGGTTAGACCGTCCCATTTACCGACGGTTGACCCAGCCTTCGGAGGAGTCTCCGAAGGTGTCGCCTCCGTAGACCGCGAAGGCTGGGTCCTCCGAAGGCTGCAGACCCTGAATTGGGACACAGCTTGTGTGTGTCTGGAGGTATGTCTATGTGTGGGCGGAGTTTGTGTGGGTGTGTGTGTGTGTCACTGGGGCTGATTGCCTGATGAATGCCACCTGAGTCTAAGTGGGAATTGTTTGCCTTATGTAGAGAGAGGAGAAGCAGGGTGGATATATTTCTGTTGACCACTAAATCAACGCTAAACACTGCTAATCAAATCAATGTTAACAATTATTATACCAACAAGTCCAGTTCTGCAATTCCATCTGCACCAAATGTATGTACAAGGCCAGTGTCAGTGAAAGGATAAAATAAACACCTTCAACTGCAGTAATGGCTCCTTTTTGGATAAAGCGCGTCGGACAGAACCCCGTATTCCCCTCTCAGTGATTACTTTGGTCTGGATAATCACACTACACTACTCTTCACATTTATAAATGTATTGTCTCTTCCTGTTTCCGACAGTGCGAGTTTAGATACACAAATATGATCGCGTTTGTCAATCGTGGTATTTTATTTTGAAAATTGATTGTTTCGTGTTTCTCTGTGTGATTTCCTGCCAGAATTGACGCGTTCACTCGCGGCACGCGCAAAAAATAGAGCAGACGCCCAGTGGCGTCATTAGGCCTATTTTAGGGGGGCTTCATTATATGTAAAATATATATATATATATATATATATATATATATATATATATATATATATATATTTTTTTTTTTTTTTTTTATTTTTTTATTTTTTTTTTTCAAAAAAGTGCAGACACATTCAATACTGGGTGTACCGCTCCCGGTAGTCTGGCCACAATAATGTGGCCAGACTATGAGTTTAAATAAATAAACCAGTTATTATTAACTTAAATGTGATCATAAATCTTAGTTTCCTTCACTTCATAGTGGAAGCGGTAGAGAGTCAGAGTCAGTGCGTCGTTATCCAGTCCATTCCACTTGGTCATATAGAGCACGCCTACACTGAAATCCAGTCCATATTTTCCCTGCAACCTAAGGGCGTTTTCACACCTGCCTTGTTTAGTTCGGTTGAATCGAATCCTGGAGCGTTTCCCCCCTTGGTGCGGTTCGTTTGGGAAGGTGTGAACACATCAATCGCACTCGGGTGCGGACCAAAACAACCGCACCGAGACCTCCTGGAAGGGGTGGTCTCAGTCCGGTTCCAAACGAACTCTGGTGCGGTTCGATTGTGGTGAGAACATGATACAACCTCGATCCGACCCAACTGCGGGCGCATTGAGCCTGTTTTGGACTAAACCACCTCCAGTAGCCAGCTGCGCTGTGCTGATGTGCATGGCACAGTTCAGGAGGAACGCCGGGATCACACCGGCTGCCGGTAGCGCCGCGTGCGCCTCGCCAATGAAAATCGCGCGTGGTCCGCTGCCCCCCCTGTTCACACCAGACACGTATTTCTCCGCGACGGTCCACAAGCGCTTCTGCTCAGCTGTTGTTCAGAGCTATTTTTTTCATTATGGAGTAAATAACCCCATAAAATGAATACGCCATGTTTCTGTAACCAAGAAGTTTGAACACTTCTTTTAATTATCCGTTCAGAGAGAGAGAGAGAGAGAGAGAGAAGAGAGAGAAGAGAGAGAGAGAGAGTGCAGATATACCGTTGAAATACACATATTTATCTACTCTTCACATTTATTAAATGTATTGTCTCTTCTGTTTCCCAGTGCGAGTTTAGATACACAATTATGATCACATTTGTCAATCGCGGTATTTTATTTGTAAAAAAAAAAATTGCTTTTATTTCGATTGTCTCGTGTTTCTTTGTGTGATTTCCTGCCAGAAATGACGCGTTCGCTCGCGGCACGCGTTAAAAATAGAGCAGACGCCGAAACGATCGCTTCACGACGCGGGACGGCCGCGCCTATTCGCCTATTGTAAAATTGAAAAGTAGCGCTCTGGAGGCTGCTCTTCTTTGTTTACTTCCGGGAGTTTCCCCACGAGGAAATTCCGACCAATTAGAGAGCAGTTTCCCCGCGCATCAAACATTTTGGTCCGCTTGTGAATGCTTCCATGTGAACACAAACCAAACTAGAGGCAATTTGCAACATTGTAACAAGTTGTTCCCTGATTCGGACCAGAGCAAACAAAGTACAGGTGTGAAAACGCCCTAAGTTGCACTCGGTACCTGGGTACCTGCAGTGTAGTGATGTCCAAATGAAGCTTCGTGAAGCATTTTCTTTATTTTCTGAGCCCAATAGGTGGAGCTCTCTGTTCAACAAAGGGTTGAAAGCAATGGAAATATATCGGCCTTCAACCCTTTGTTGAACAGAGAGTGCCATCTATTGGGCTCAGAAAATAAAGAAAATGCTTCACGGAGCTTCATTTGGACATCACTACTGCAGTGTGTGTACCGGGAGCGGAGCACACAGAACAGACGAGAGTAGCATTGGGAGAAGAACATGAAAGAATGGATATACAACATTTTTTCAAGAGAGTAAGTATTCATCACTGCTGATAGTAACAATAAGTTAGCTGAAGCCCCCCAGCTAACAGCAGAAAGTCCCACGTAATTGCCAAATGCTCCCTGTTTGACAAATAAAAACCTGGCTTGCACACTCTGTAGCTGAGAGCCCCCTGTACAGGAGGCAGCTTGAGATGCGTGCTGTAGTATATCTCTGTGCACGTCTTACCTTTTTTGTTTTGCAGTCGGTTTCATTTCAGCTCAAAAAGAACTCTGCTACAGTAGCTAGCTAGTTAGTCCGAAATGCAATGTGAAGGTCCTGGTTGTTTAGAGTTAGGTGTGCACTCTTCATATTATCTTTGGGGTGACTTCCTTCTGGAGCATCAGCTCCAGCATCAGATGTACACTGTGAAACAGCTCATTCACGTATGATTATGTGGATAATAATAATAATAATAATAATAATAATACACTAATAACAATCACTCCAACACCCCTATTGACCTGTAGGAGTCAGGGCAGAGGAGCAGAGAGGGTGAGAGGGAGAAACCTCTACTGGAAAGGTGAGTCTAAAGGATTTCACAGGATAGAGTCATTTGTGATGCAGACAGTCTTGGAATTGTAAGGAACTCGATATGAATATGAAATATGAAACATTTCAGTCCAAGTGCACCATATAAGACTTATTTAACTTAAGCTTTTATTTTGGAGAGTAATGACTGGAAAGTGAAGATAGCCAAGAGAGAGATGTATAAGCCAAATTAGCCTGGCCAAAATATTTTCAAGAGTACCTTAATATAACTATAATTTATGTAATTAAGTAATATTTTTTCAGCGCTTGAAATTACAACCATTTTAGTCACATATGTGCCCAAAATGTATTCTGTTCGACTTCAAAATATTTGGGAGTAAGCAATTATTGTGTTGTGAGTGAAAGTCATGGCATTACCCTCTTTGTTGATCAGTTATTAATTCAAATCATTGTGTTAAATGTATCATGAAGGGTCAGGCAGAAGGAGATGTGGAGGGAGAAAAAGATCAACAGGCAAGGTCAAGGCAGAGAGAGCAAGGGGATCCAGAGATGGATCAAGAGGCAGAGGAAGATCAAGATATTACAGAGAGAGAAGGAGAGCAAACAGATCAAGAGAGGGAAATTGATGAAGCAGCTGCAGCATCTCACTCCACTACAGGGTTTGATTTAGGTGACAAAGACACAGGGCCCAGACAGGTAAAGCTGAAGAGCTACCCACAAGATAGCTTTGGTACGCAGAAGCGAGCATTTCACCACAGCTGGTTTGAAAAGCACAACTGGTTAGAATATTCAGTCAATCAGAATACAGCTTTCTGCTTCCCATGTAGAGTGTTCGGCAAAAACATCAAACATGATAGTTTGGTCAGTAGTGGTTGCAAGAAGTGGAAGAAAGCTTTAGTCATCTTTGGCAAACATGAGATTGCACAAACACATAAGGACAGTGTTGTTGCATGGAAAAGCTACCAGGCAACTAGAAAACAGGGAGACGTTGCACAGATGATAGCTTCTGCAAATGTGAGTGAGATAGTAGAGAGAAGAGAATATCTCAGGCGATTTGTTGCAGTCACTTCTATGTTAGGGAGACAGGGACTCCCTTTTCGTGGCCATGATGAAGGAAAAGACACAAAAGGCACAAACAGAGGGAATTTTCTTGCGTGCATGGAGCTTTTGAAGGAATTTGATCCTTTTCTTCAAAATCATAACCCCCCATCAAATGCTCATTATACCTCAGCAACCTCCCAGAATGAGATGATTGACTGTTGTGCCCAGGAAGTGACAAGTGTCCTTGTAACTGAAATGACAATGTCCAAAATCTATGCCATCATGGCAGATGAGGCAAGAGATGTCAAATCAGAGCAGTTAGCTGTTTGTGTCAGGTATGTGTCAGGTGGTGCAGTGAAGGAACGTTTCCTAGCACTTGCAGAGATGAGATCATTTGATGCCCAGTCCATTGCAAATGAGCTGCAGCAGCAGATTCAAAACAATGGTCTTGCAGAGCTTAAGTGTGTAGCACAAACATATGATGGCACAGCTGTCATGAGTGGGACCGCTGGAGGTGTACAAGCACACTTTAGAAGGCTCCATCCTGAAGCTATCTATGTGCATTGTTATGCTCATGAACTCAACCTGGTGTTATGCCATACTTGCAAGGCCATCCCAGAGGCTGTGGAGCTTTTCAGCTTGTTGGAGTGTGTTTACTCTTTCTTCAGCACCTCCCTAGTGAATCATCACAAGTTCATGGAGGCTCAGACAAGGCTTGGATTGACAACAGTTGAGCTTGTGCAACTTTCAAACACTCGCTGGGCATGTCAGCTGCCGTCAATCAGTGCAGTTCTTGACACATTGTCTGCCATTTTGGAGTGCCTTTCTGCTATTAGATCCCCTATAGCTGTTGGTCTCAGAGCAAAGCTCTATAAGTTCTCAGCAGTCTATGCACTACTGATGTTTCAGTCACTTCTGTCTGTAACCGAAGGACTCCACAAGCTCCTTCAGAAAGAGACTTTAGACCTGGCAGAAGCTTTGATCTGCAAACAAGCAGTGTGTGACACACTTAAGGGCAAACGCACAGATGCATTTGCCACAGAGCTTTATGAGAGAACCAAAGCCCTGTGCCACATCCACAATATCTCTGAACAAGTTGCCAGGACAAGGCATAAACAGAGGAAAATGGATGATTTTGTGCTGGAGACAACTGCAGGTGCACGCACTGAATTGAACAACTCAGAGACATTGAAAAGAGAGTTCCTTTTCCCTTGTGTGGATAGGATGGTTGGTGAGCTTGAGCAAAGGTTTTGCAGTGTAGATGCAGGGCTACTAAGAGGCATACAGGCATGCAGTCCTAAGTCTGAGAACTTCTTGAGTGAATCACACTTGAATGAACTTGCAAAACACTACAGCATTGACCTGAAAACAGAGGAGGTTCTGGTGGCCAGAAACTTTCTTGCCCGGAAAACAGTTGTCTCCTTGATTCAGACATGTTTCCCTCTCTGAAGGCAACCATCCAAGTTGCCCTAACAGTGCCTGTAAGCAGCTGCTCGTGTGAAAGGTCCTTTAGTGCACTGCGTCGGCTGCACTCCTGGCTACGTCAAACAATGGGTCAGAAAAGACTTCACAGTCTTGCAGTCATGTCAATTGAAAAAGAGGAGCTTCAGCACCTAAATCACAATAGAGTGATAGACGCCTTTGCCACCCTTAAAAACAGACGACATTCTTTGATGCTTCCACCCACTAAGTAACTGCCAATTGTAGCCCTGTTATTTTAAAATGGTGTACTTTGTGAGAACACAGTGCTCTTTTTGCACACAATTTTGGCTAATACATGTGGGCTCTTAATGAATAAGAAGCATTGGTTAAATACGGCACTGTAACTATGTGGATTTTTTTCTTTTGTTGTTGTTGTTGTTGTTAATGCTGTAAACATACAGTAGTTCCTGTGTTTGTTGTTGTACTGTGTTAAAAATGTAATGGTGGCCTAAAACATTTACACAGTAAAGTATCTCTGTTAAATCTGTTAAATCTGTCCAAAACGTGCAATTACTCAGTTTTTGTTAGCTGTTTGTGAAATTAAACGTTCACTCACATTCTGTGCATCTCCTTGGGGCTAAGCCCCCCCTGTCCTTAAAACCTAGTGACGCCCCTGAACGTAGTTCTCACGGCGTATGTGGAGGCGTATGTGGAAAGCCTGCGAATAAACGCCCGTTTAAAGAACGACCTGTGTCTGTCTGTCATGCGAGAGCAACATTGACAGTGCGTGTGCGTATGTCAACACCAAAACACCAAGGAAGGCTGAGGAATAGTGACCCACTTATATTAATAATAATAATAGTCATAATAAACTAATAGTATAAAGCAGCCATCCCCAATTAGCGGCCCGCGGGCTAAATCCGGCCCGCAAGAGCAAAGTGTCCGGCCCGTGCGGACCCAGTGACACTATGCAATAACCTGCCATAAGGTGAAATAAAGAGTCTGTAAAGTTGGAAATATATTCACAGATTCGGGATCAATACATCTGAAATGAAACGTTTTCAAACACAAATGATGCCTCTTTCCCACCGTAATATAAAAGACTACGAGCTACAAGGACCAAAACCCAGATTTTTTACATAAATAAGCGTCCTCCGAGCTGGACGGAGAATATTGATCTCAATGTGCAGCTGGCAGCCGGGCGAGTGCGCAGGGACCGTCTGCAAATTACAAGACAAAAGCAAGACGCTGCAAACAAAAATCATTAACTCCACTGTTATACAATATTTTTTTCCTCTTGTGCCCCACTTGCTGTAGTGCTGTTGTTTTTTGTTGTTGATCAAAATATTCTCCAGGGGCATTCAAATAAATAAATAGTTGATATTGGACTTTCAAGTCTTGGATTTTCTTTCAAGTGTACATTTTTATCTGTCCCTCAACACAGGCTATGACTACTACTATCTGCTACTACAACCAACTACCACTGGTAGTACTAATCATTACAATCATAATACTTCTAATAATAGCAGCAACAATAATAACATTTGCACATAAAACAATGTTTAGTGGTCCAATAAAAAAAAACAGACAATTTGGCCCTCGACTTGGCAACCTGGACATAATTTGGCCGTCAGTGAAAACTAATTGGGGAACCCTGGAAGGCTCAGCACTGTGTTTTAGTCATTTTTGTTTTCATCTTTTCTTGAATGCTTAAACTCCTCAACCCCATTTAGTATGTCAACATTTTGTATTAGTACCAGCAGTTTGTAAGAAATTGGTCAGTAATTGATGTCATATTTTGGTTCTCAAAATTCACCAAATTGATGCATTAAAATTAAATCTATTAAAAATGTTCTCCCGTAGGGGTCATGCCCCCGGGACCCCCCTACAAGATCGCAAGCCCCCCCACGATAGAATCCTGTGGGAAACACTGATATTGGTACACAAAACTGGTAGATCGGCCCCTTAGTCATGACTGATTCTGGGCTGGACCAATTACAGCTGAGGGGCGGTGCCCAACAGTGTACAAGCATTATCACAAAAAAGTTTGTTTCCATTCATAGGCTTCATTGTCTTTCCATCGATACCTGGTGCGTCGGTCTCGGCTGAAAATGCCCGGGCCGATTTTTTTTTGGTCCCAGTCCAGCCCTGTGCTAGTCTAATATTTAACGCTAGACTGTTAGCTGGGCTGTTAGTCTCCATCCATCAATTGTCTACTGCTTATCCTGTATTCAGGGTCGCCGGGGGGGGGGGCTGGAGCCGGTCCCAGCTGTCATTGGGCGAAGGCAGGGTTCACCCTGGATTGGTCGTCAGTCTAGCACAAGGCCGACATGTAGAGACAGGTAACCATTCACGCTCAAATTCACACCTACGGGCAGTTAAGAGTAATCAATTAACCTATCCCCATCCTGCATGTCTTTGGACTGTGGGAGGAAGCCAGAGAATCCGGAGATAACCCACACTCACACGGGGAGAACATGAAAACTCCACACAGAAGGAACCCAGGCCTGACCCAAAAAATCCAGAGTGGGACCCTCTCGCTGTGAGGCGACAGTGCTACCCACTACACCACCGTGCAGCCCTGCTAGTCTCATGTTGTGCAATAAAAGTTCAATGTGTTAACAAACATATCTCATGTGGTTGATAACAATCATAATCATTATAACGACAGTAATAGAGGTTATTTATACAGACCTTATCAAAACAAGCAATTAGCCAACAGTGTGCTTTAAGAGGCGGACATAAAAAAAACCCAGATACACATTTAAAACATATATACATAACTGTCAAACTTTACTTATGTGCATTATGATACTATGATACACTACTATACTGTATAGTGTTTTATGTTCATACATTACGTTCATACATATATAGTGGTATTATTTTATACTTTATATTTTTATACTTATTTGACTGTTTCTTTCCTGACTCTTATGAAGCAACTGCAGCTGTAAAACTAAATTATTCTGATTATTCTCTACAGATATGTATGAACAAATATAAATAAATGCGAATATGGTCACAAACTACAGCCTACAGATCGCGTCTAACAGGATGTAACTTTTTGTATGACCTTCTGTCAAATCTTCGAAGACTGATGGAAACTGGAGCGCTATTTTAGGCTCCGCCTCCTGCTGCTCCGCCTGCTCTCGTCTACTTTCCAGGCGAGGCGGGTGCAGTCGAATAGTCTTTTTTGCTTAGGAAGGTTCCTAACTGAAGAAGTGACCCGGAAGTAAACATGCGGCCGCCATGATAAGAGCCGTTCGAATTCTCATGCAAAGGAAAGGAGCTCCAATGCTTCCTTTCAGAGCTCCTTTAGCATAGGATGCAACGGACCTTCCTATGCGAAAGGAAAGGAGATTACGCCGACCCACAATTCTTTGCGAGAGCAACATTTAAAGTGCCGCACACCTCGGCCGTTCATGAAAACAAACGATATGAGCATTTGCATATTTAACATTAACTTTCATGCAGACATATAGTAATTGGAATAGTGTTGATAAATGTGTGGACAGTGATAATAATTTAATGATACTTTTAATTATTTCAATCCTGTTACAAACTTGACAAAATGAAACTAAAACCACAAATGAAACGTAAATAAAGCAACCGGTCAAACAGGAGCTGCTGGACCTGAAGCCGGTCAGTAAACCAGCTGTTTATAAAACCAACATGTGGAGAAGTGTACGATGCGCTTTTTGTAGTCCATTATTGTAGTTTCTCCAGCGAAGACGCACGTCAATCGCCGGTGCCGGATCATCAGCTGTCAATCATCAGCAGCCGCGTTATAATGACGTAGCTTAGTGAAAGTCCGGTCGGATTCTCTGAGCACCGCGGTAGACTATTCCTATGTCCTTTTGAGTTCTCCTATCGCCTTTCCTTAACCCCATGACGTTTTCCCCAGAGGTCAAGGAATAGGAGATAGGAATAGGAGTTAGGACCTTATTTTTTGACTATTCGACTGCACCCCTAAGTCCTTTTGAGTTCTCCTATCGCCTTTCCCCGTGACGTTTCCCCCAGAGGTCAAGGAATAGGAGTTAGGACCTTATTTTTTGACTATTCGACTGCACCCGCAGTTCATCTCGAACGAGCCTAATCATTAGGCTTGTTTCGAATCAAGCATGCGCATGCATTTGCCTCGCAAAACAAGGCATTCTGGGAAAAAAACGTCACAAATGCTGGTGATAACTTCCCTTTGCGACATGTCACATGACTTTAATAACTCGCGGTATCTCCAGGGTACCTCCCTTGGCATGCTTTTCTCTGCAGATGGTCTGAAATTAATGCGGACATAAGACACTCCCCTCAACGTTGCCCTAGTTGGTTAGAATTATCACGTGGTATTTCCCACGTGAGAAAATTCCTCAGCCTCCGTCAACAACGGGACTTCAAATGCCTCGGCTCGAGTTCGTCAGCGACGAAGAAAGCCAGCGCCACTGAGCAGGCCATATTCTTTGTCCAAAGTCCGTGAAGTTTCCCCTGGCGCAATAGTTTTTGTTATGTCCATATAAAATAGAATGAAAAATATAACTAGTCTGTGAAGTGCACCTGTGTCCGACTTGACGTGGTGAGAACTTGACGTGTTTATGACTAGTTCCGGCGGAAACTCTCAAGTCTCGTTCATGCATCGGCGCAAATGCATGCGATCCAAAACGCGCCCATTAGGCACGTTTCGAATCATGCATGCGCATGCATTTGCCTCGCAAAACAAGGCATTCTGGGAAAAAACGTCAGAAATGCTGGTGATAACTTCCCTTTGCGACATGTCACATGACTTCAACAACTCGCGGTATCTCCAGGGTACCTCCCTTCGCATGCTTTTCTCTGCAGATGGTCTGTGTTCGAAATGCCATACTAACGCCCTACTCGTACTCAATTGTGACGTAAATTTGAGTACGTAGTGCGTTCAGATACAATAGTATGCGGATTTGTGTATGCGAGAAATGCCCGGATGTATACTGCATTGGCAAGAATTTCTGAGTACACAGCAGACCTTGCTAAATCTACTCAACTTGCCCAAAATGCATTGCGGCTCGTCTGACTTCTGAAAAGTTTTGGATAATGGCGGACGATTGCGGTGATTCTGGCGACAGCCCGACACAAACCGCGTACACATGTAAGTATACTGTAACACGATTTTTATGTTTCCAGCTGACTTTTAAATCGTTTTGATAATGAACGTTACTTTATTGTTGTTGGAATTGTACGTTAACGTTACGAATCGAAGGTCCTGCTAGCCGGCTAGCCTACAGACGGTAATTTACCATAGAGGTTAGCAAGCGTAACCGAAGCGGCAAATGTGCCGTTTTTACCGACGTTAACTAAGAAGATGGTGCTTATGTTAAACCGTGGTTATATATTTACTAACGGCGGTTAATAACGCGGTGCACCGTTGTCCGTTAAAGGGACGGGATGCAGACACCGGGCGCCTCATCCGGTGGAGGGAACGATGAGGAGAAGTTCACCGGCAGGAGGAATGCTGCTCTGAGAGGCTTCACTTAAGAAAATGTGGTGTTAAATGTGATAATTCTCATATGCAGAGCTTAACTACTACTGTTGCATATTAAACTACTCAATGATATAAGGTTGAACACCAGCGTATATAGATGGGAGATGTCCTGCTCTCCTGAGATGTCTACCTGAAACGTTCTGCTATTACCCCACTACACCCCATCTCCTCAGCCATGATGCCAACCACTCCAGCAGGGTCTCTCCTCCAGAGCAGGAGGGAAATAGACCTGCAGGCCTAAAAAATGAGTCAACAATATATTCAGATATTTATTATTTAGATTTGTACACAACCTAATGTGTTTGCTACGGCTTTGCTACAGTGCAGACGCTTTTCCTCTTTGCTCTCACCCCTGCCTGCGATTTTTCTGCTATTTTTTGCTATCTGCTTCTCCTCAATAAGAAACAAAGAGCAACAGCTCCTGGATATTTACAAAACCAGTGGGATTATATTTTCTTTGAGATAAAACGGGCATTTTTCAATATTTTTACGACTTCCTCAACGCTACGGGAGGAGGCCTACCAAACAAGATAAGCCTGAGCCTGCTAAAGGTAATTAGCAGAAGATGCCTCCCTTCTCTACGGAAGATTACCATAAACTCCTACAGAAGATTTTACTGCTGGAAACAAAAATTAATCGGTTAGAAGTAAATGTAGAAGTGAATGGACTTTGTGGGAACAACACCACTCTAGCACTGACTCAAAACAGTGGACAGGAGCATGCTAGAACACAGCTAACTAGCTATAATGAAGCTATGAAGAAACGGGAGGATCCTGTACACGGTCATAAATCTACCAGCGATAATCCTCCCTGGAACACACTTGGTGCGAAGCCAAAGAGAAGACCATCTCCCTGTGACATGGGAGAACGGATATCTGGCAGGACCCAGCGCCCCGATATCTGTGATCTGACCGGCTGGCCTGCGTTACCATCTCCATCCAGGCACAGCGTCTCCTCAACCCCACTGCCTCGTAGGACACAGCAGCGGACAGCTGGGGAGAGGAGAGCTACCAAGAAACCTCCCCAGCAAACAACTGTTCAACTAAAGAACAGGTTTGCTCCACTGCTGCAGGACCATGGATCCCCCTCTGATTGCCTGGATAACCCCCCACCACCACGCAGCAGGGTAAGACCTGCTAACTTAAAGCCACAGAGAAAGCTAACGACAGGGCCTGAAAATCTGATTGTGGGTGACTTTTCTGTGAAAGATATGAAAAGCAGTAATAACATCAAAGTACTCTGCTTTCCGAAGGATACGGTGTCTGATTTGGAAAAAAGAATCCTGGAAATTGTGGCTGCACACCCAACTGTGAAAAATATCATTCTGCACATTGGATTTAATGACATTGAAAAACAACGATCAACAGAGTTGAGAGAGGACTTCAACAAACTCTTTGAAACAGTCAGCTCTGTGAATGCAGAGGTTTTCATCAGTGGCCCTCTGCCCCCGACCGGGAGAGGAGCTGAGACATTCAGTAGACTGTTCTGGCTCAACAAATGGCTCTCAACTGCATCTCTTGCCCGCCCAATGCATTTTATTGACAATTTCCGCTTTTTCTGGGACCGCAGGCATCTTTTTAAGACAAACGGACTTTGCCTAAATAAGCTAGGGGCAAAGCTATTCACCACCAACATGTCTTACTGCCTGCGTCATCCATCTGTCGCCGAGGACAAGAGACGAGAGGAACCAACAAAGAGGGAAGACGAAACACAGATTATCAGAAACGTCGAAGGAGGACTGAATGTGGATCCCCCCCCCCCCCCCCTCCCAAATCCCAATCCAGGTCTTCGTCATTCTCACTCCCTCCAATAAACCTTTCTCTGCCCTCCTCCCCCTTGGAATTCCAGGAGCTACCCCCACCTACCCCCTGCCCTACTCAGACCCCCCCTCCCAAGGCTGCAACTAAGTCACCAAAACTCAAGACCCCCTCTTCCAAAGCTGCAACGAAGTCACCAAAATCCAAGATCCCCTCTTCCAAAGCTGCAACTAAGTCACCAAAACTCAAGACCCCCTCTTCCAAAGCTGCAACGAAGTCACCAAAATCCAAGACCCCTCTCTCAAAGCTGCAACTAAGTCACTAAAATCCAAGACCTCCAAGACTCTTCCCTTATGGCCACCTCTTCCCTTTTGGCCACCCCCTCCCCACCCTGAAAGCAGCCCTGAATATTACTGAGACAGAAAAGGGTTCAGCAGTAGACCGCATTATCAGCTGGACCCAAGGTCGCCTACATCAAAACATGGCACCTTCTGCATTCCTGTTGTGACTACTAAGAGAGTAAACATTGGGAAACTTGAACACACAGCTAACCTAAACAATCTCATTCCTGTTCTCTCAAAATCAAAGTCAACCTCAAAGCCTGTCAATAACACCATCAGGATGGGTCTGCTGAATGTAAGGTCTCTTAATAACAAATCATTTTTAGTCAATGATTTTATTACCACTTCTAAACTTGATTTTATGTTCTTAACTGAAACATGGCTAGAACAAAATAACAGTGCAAGCATTCTGATCGAGACAGCCCCCCCCAACTATAATTTTATTGATGTTTGTAGATCTGGGAAAGAGGTGGAGGGGTTGCTGCTATATTTAAAAATACATTTCAGGGGAAACAGATGTCACTTGGTGTTTTTCCATCATTCGAATATCTTTGTGCTGTGTTGAAATTCTCTCCCAGAGTTCTCCTGTTAATTATTTACAGGCCACCTAAATATTCGTCAAATTTTTTCGATGATTTTACTGAATTATTGTCTAGCATCTCCACTGATTTTGACTGCCTAGTTATAACTGGTGACTTTAATTTTCATATTGATGATTTGAATGACAAGGGTGCAAAATAACTTTTTAATATTCTAGACACATTTGACCTTTCTCAACATGTGAAAGAGGCTACTCATTGTAAGGGACACACCCTGGACCTGATTATCACAAAAGGTCTCAATGTTTCTGATGTTTTTGTGACTGATCCTTCATTGTCTGACCACTTCTGTGTTTTCTTTAATATTTCTTTCATTCCTGACACACAAACAGAATCAAATAAGGTCAAAAAGCGGTACATCAATGAACATGCCAATGTACTCTTTAAAAATGCCATTTCCTCGTTACCACCTCTAAACCCATGTCATGCTGATGATCTTGTAAACATCTTTAATTCCAAAATTCTGAATGTCATAGATGTCATTGCACCTGCTACGGTTAAAACAATTTCTGGTAAACAAAAGGCACCCTGGAGAAAAGCTGCTGTTGTGACAGCCCAGAGAAGAGAGTGCAGGAAGGCTGAACGAATCTGGCGGAGTACTAAACTTCATATTCACAATGACATCTATAAAGAGAGCCTCCGGGCCTACAATTTAGTCTTAAAAAGTGCGAGAGAAACATACTTCTCCAATATCATAAACAACAACACTAATAAGGCGAAAACCCTATTTGCAACTGTTGACAGACTGACCAACCCCCCAACACAAATACCAGCTAAACTCCATTCCACGCAGAAATGCAATGAGTTTGCATTCTTTTATACTAATAAAATTGAAGGCATCAGACGCGCCATCAATATCTCAAACAAAAAAGTTGGATCACCACCCTGTTCAGGCAAAAGTAACACAGCAATGATGGCAAGCTTTAATGCCATAGACTCTAAAACTCTAGTGGAAACGGTGACAAATCTAAAATCATCCACCTGCTGCCTTGATGCTTTACCTACCAACTTTTTTAAGAATGTTTTTGACTGCCTATTAATAGACGTATTGCAAATAGTTAATAACTCCATTCAATCAGGCAATTTCCCAAAGGCCTTTAAAACTGCAGTCATTAAACCTCTTCTAAAAAAGCGGAGCCTAGATGCCTCTATTATCAACAACTACAGACCAATTTCAAATCTACCCTTCATAAGTAAAATAATCGAGAAAGTTGTCCTCCAACAACTAAATCACTTCCTGGCTTCAACTGGCTGCCACAACAACTTCCAGTCAGGATTTCGACCTTTTCATAGCACCGAGACGGCCCTTATTAAAGTTGTAAATGACACCCGTCTTAACACAGACTCTGGCAAAACTTCAATATTAATGCTATTAGACCTCAGTGCTGCATTTGACACTGTCGACCACTCAATACTCTTGGACAGGTTGGAAAACTGGGTGGGGCTCTCAGGAACAGTCTTAAGCTGGTTCAAGTCATATCTACAAGATAGGAACTATTTTGTTTCCATTGGCGACTTTGTATCAGAACCTACCAATGTAACGTGTGGTGTCCCCCAAGGTTCAATCTTGGGGCCAACTTTATTCAACATCTACATGCTCCCACTAGGACAAATCATGCAAAATAATAACATTGACCACCATTGCTATGCCGATGACACCCAAATCTATGTAGCACTATCACCAAACGACTATCGCCCCATAGATCTTCTGTGCCAGTGCATTGAGCAAGTCAAAGACTGGATGTGCCAAAACTTCCTACAACTAAATGAGGACAAAACTGAGATAATTGTTTTTGGTGCTAAAAAAGAAAGGTTTAAAGTAATTCAACACCTTCACTCTCTGTCCCTGAAAACCTCAAACAAAGCCAGAAATCTTGGGGTTATTATGGATTCTGATTTACATTTCGACAGTCACGTTAAATCAGTAACAAAATCAGCCTACTATCACCTAAAAAATTTAGCAAGACTTAGAGGGCTCATGTCAGCTCAAGACTTAGAAAAACTTGTACATGCCTTTATTACTAGTAGGCTAGACTACTGTAATGGTCTCCTTGCAGGTCTTCCGAAAAAAAAAAAACTGTCAGGCAGCTACAGCTTGTTCAGAACGCTGCTGCTAGAGTTCTTACAAAGACCAAAAAATGTGAGCACATTACACCAATTCTTAAATCCTTACATTGGCTCCCTGTATGTCAGAGGATTGATTTCAAAATCCTCCTGCTCACATATAAATCACTACATGGTCTAGGACCGAAGTATATCACTTCTAGACCACTAAGATCTTCTGAGACCAATCTGTTAGTGATTCCCAGAGTAAACAACAATCACGGGAGAGCATTATTTAGTCACTATGCAACAAATGGCTGGAATAAACGTCCTGAAGATGTAAGACTTGCCCCAACTCTGACCACTTTTAAAACTAGACTGAAAACTTTTATGTTCACCATAGCTTTCTGCTAAATCTTTTAATGTCTGCACTGTTTTTAATTATTGCAAATATGTTTTTATTCTATTTTCTTTCTGTAATGCATTTTTAAAATTTTTATTATTTTCTTTTAATTCTTCTATTTTTCTTTTCTTTTTTTCTTCTCACTTTGTTTTATGATGTGAAGCACTTTGAGTCTGCCTTGTGTATGAAATGTGCTATACAAATAAAGTTGCCTTGCCTAATAATCGTAAAACATTTAACAGGAAACATTTGTCTCTAAGAACTTCTACTGTGTGGTATTACTTATAAACTGCACTACTGATAAACAAAAATAAAACCTCAACAGTAATCATGTTCCTGCAACACAGGGATCTGGACATTTGGAGCAGACACTGCAGCTAGGAGCCTCTGAGGATGTCCCAGGACTGCTGGAGACTCTGAGGATATCCCAGAACTGCTGGAGTCTCTGAGGATGTCCCAGGACTGCTGGAGTGGCTCGGCTTCGTTGCTGTCACCCCCATCACCACCGTGGAACTATGGACATGGAACCCATCTGTTCTGTTAGTAAGCAGTGGACGAGGTTCTCCGTGGAACGCCTTGAAAGACAGAAGTCCTTCCTTAAATCCCCTTCCCGAAGTAGAGGCCCATCGGGGGAACATGAGGATTGACCTGCAGTCCGGCCCTCTGGCACCAACCTGTAACAGAAAACATCAGATATTACATTTATTCTGAATGCTTTCCTATTAATTTGTTGATAAATTACTTATTCCTGCTTATCATAAACGTATTGCAACCTGTATATATAACATGGATTATTTGTCTAATAAATTATTCATTAATATCCCACTTGCTTGTACTTGTTTATTTTTATCACACCAAACTTGTAGCCTACATTTGTTTATGCATGCATATACACATCTATTGATAATCAAATAATAAAGGAACATATTTAAACCAGATAAGTCATATTACTTACTTCAGAGGGAAATCCAAATTCCACGTATGTGAATAATGTAGCTCCTCCGACGGGCAGATTGCCTCCGTCGTCTCCGCGGTAAAGGTGCTGGTGTTCCGTGGTCAGAGGTATAATACGATCTATGAACGGACGATTAATGATCGATAAAAGCTGCTTAATAGTCGCGATCAATGGCGGGTGAAGAAGCTACTCAGGTAAGAGGAAGAAAGGGAACGCGTGGGAGCGCGCATATATAATAAACTGTAGAAAACATTTGACAGTTGTAATTTGACTTAAAAATATTTAAAAATATTTAATTAACTGTAATAATTATCATGCTTTATATTTTGATCAGTAATTTATTTTAAACGGGAGCTAGAACCGCTAACGTAATCGATTCGGTTACGTGAGAGAATGATGAGGACGAGATGTCAATAAAGTTAAAAAAACAAAAAAAAATGTAGTATGAGATGTGTATGTACTTCGGTGTGAACAGCAGCATACTCAAACGTTCATTTAGTAGGCAGTATGCAGTACATACACGTTGAGTATGTAGTAGGCAGTACGTTAGTATGGCATTTCGAACACAGCCATGGTCTGAAATAAGTGCGGACACAAGACACTCCCCTCAACGTTGCCCTAGTTGGTTAGAATTATCACGTGGTATTTCCCACGTGAGAAAATTCCTCAGCCTCCGTCAACAACGGGACTTCAAATGCCTCGGCTCGAGTTCGTCAGCGACGACGAAGAAAGCCAGCGCCCCTGGGCAGGCCATATTCTTTGTGCAAAGTCTGTGAAGTTTCCCCTGGCGCGATAGTTTGTGTTATGTATACAATTATTAATAAAGTTTAAAAAAAAAAAAAAAAAAAGTCCGTGAAGTGCACCTGTGTCCGACTTGACGTGGTGAGAACTTGACGTGTTTATGACTAGTTCCGGCGGAAACTCTCAAGTCTCGTGTATCCGCCCTTTCCGGTCATGTGACTTGTTGGATCGTTTTGGGACCGCGCGTCCTTCAGTTCTTTGGCGCGTATCTGTAGACTGGGAGCTAACCGGCTGGCAACAGATATATTTTACTGCTCCAGATACGCATAGAAGTGAGGAAAATGTCCGACTGGACCAGAGGCAGACGGCGTGATTCTCACGACAGTGAACACGACAATAGGTAACGTGACGTTTTGTTTTGTCATGTCAATGTGACGGTTTCCTCTTAAAACAGCGTTATTACGAGCGCCCATTGTGTCTTTGTCCACTACACAGGAAGCACTGTGTTAATTTAGCTAGAATTCTGGTTAAGCAGGCAACTTACTCGGGAAAACTTGCCAGCTTACGAACGTGACATAGCATATTTGCTAGAAATGTTATTGTATGAATAGCTGTACTAACGCGAACACTGTAACAGTATCTGTTCATGTAACAATACAGGTCCGCCTTCCTCTTTCCTGTGCTAGCTTGTGCGATTAGCTTTACCCTGTGTCGGACGTTAGCACGTTAGCCTTGAAGTAGCATTAACGTTAGCAAGTTATACGCGTTTGGGTTGCGTTTCGTAACTCTGTGACGTTAATAACGATAGCACCGTCCCCTGCTCGGTGGTTGGTGGCGTGTGAAGAGGTGATGGGCACGAGGCGGTAAACGCTCGCCTCGAGCTGGAACCCACGTTGACAGGAGCACGATACGTAGCACGAGCAGTTGCTTGGGAGACGGCGGTTTTTTTGCTCACTGTAATGTTAGTTCCACATATCAACTAAATGATCTGCCTGATGGCTATCAGTCCACTGTGTTCCCAGCCCACTGAGGTGATAGGCTTCTGCCACTCAACAGGCTCGTACTTTAACGGATGAATGAACAGATGGTCAGAACATATGTGAATGGAAGCAGCGTTAGATGGCGGGAGAAGCTTCCGAATCCTAACTAAGGACACAACAGAAAGCTGATTTAAGCACGGCTCCAAGTGTGTGAATATTATTTATCAGCATAAGTTGTCTAGCTTTTCGGATCACAGAGGTAACTATCGCATTCTTTAAAAGACCGGCGATTTTTAAAAAGCCAGAAGCTCATTTAAGATAAGTAAGTGCTGTTATGACGAGATGAATGACTACAACCACCTGGATGAAAAAATATCTTCACAGTATTGTTTTTTTTTTTTTTTTTGTATCTGCCATGATGGCTTGCATTTAGTATTTATTTATCTTTTGATAGTAATACCCTTTTGTATGCTTCCTATCCATATTCCTATGTCTGGAGCACTGTTGTCACTTTTATGTCTATGTCGGTCGATGATGTTAATGTTGTCTGCGTGTGTGTGTAAGCAGCCAATTCTTTCTTTGTACCTGCAACCAAATCTACCTTCGGGTACAAATAAAGTTACCTTACCTTACCTTATCGCAACTCCCTTTCTTATGTCGATCATGTGAGCCGGATTGTTTGGATTGGGAGACATTAGCATAGTTACCATAGCTTGCTAAAATTGATATTTCAAAACTACGCTGCATATAGCCTGCAAGCATTACTTTCTGTTGAGATGTATTGGTTTTGGACAGGATTCAAATATTTATTCCTGTTTGTAAGGAAGACCTATTCAAATGGAGTTTAATTTGCTAGTATGCTTAAATAAAATTATGTCTCATGTCTTTCATCTGTAGGAGCTATGGCCCATCTCGGTGGTCCAACTGCAGGAAACGAGGGATCGATGGAAGCCTGCGGGCCAACAGAGAGACAGATGGGAAAGTTAGTAGTGAGCAAACCGGTGGGCACACTGACAGCAGCTACAGACACTCTGACCACAGACATGCTAGGTAAGAGTATCCTGCTACAATACCAGTACATAATACGATTACATTCCAAATCATTCTCAGAGTACAGACAACAAAGTGCACATTAAAGCTGGGGTATGTAATGTTGGGAAGCTAGCAAGAGTGTGACCCCCCCCCTCCCGTCAGTGAGTCCGTCCAAGCTGATTCTTCCGGCATCAGCGAGACGTGAAGGCTGTGCACTCAGGTTTAGGCGGGGAGGGCGGGTGCAGAACTAGACATGAAGGCATCTGATTGATTTTTTTACTCTGACCAATCAAAACCCTTTGGTGCGAGGGGCGCAGATGAGGCGCGAGTGCACAGCCTTCACGTCTCGCTGATGCCGGAAGAATCAGCTTGGATGGACTCACTGACGGGAGGGGGGGGGGGGGGGGCACTCTCTTGCTAGCTTTCCAACATTACATACCCCAGCTTTAAGTGAAAGATGAATATGCTTACTTTATACAGTGTGAGCAGTGTTAACGGGTGTGCAGGCTTCAACAAGGTTACAGTTGATGGGAGGAAGCTGTGATTATCATTTGAGTGTACATTGTTATCTTTTCCAATTATTCTTAATCTCTTTATCCTTGCAATGTACTTAAAAGCATGTATTCACTGCAAAAATGTCAAACTGAATGAAGCACCAGCAAAATTTGGAACCCAGGATTTCTGACTGTTGACACTGTGGTAACGCAAACTTACGTTCCCCTCTGTATGTGAATGCGTGTGCTTCCTCCTCAGTTTCACCACTCCAGAGATCACAGGCCCAGTGTCTCGCTGTAGTAGACAGGTTGACTGGGGAAGCCAGGTGGAGGATGATGAAATGAGGAGGGATGTACATAGAGACATGCAACGGTAACAGAACTCTGCTTCCATTTCTGTGGTTTATCTCCAATTTATTTAAATTGTGCTCTTATTTCGTGCAAAACTTCACTGACTGTGTGCCCTCCCTTCAGTTATAGGAGGAGGATACTGGGTGCAGAGGTCGCTCAGAGAGAGAGAAAGACCTCCTCTGGCTCTTCGGGCAGGTATGTCACAGTCGCTCTCTCAGGTTGTCTCTACTTGACTGTTGCATCGGATCACAGGCCATTACATGTATGTTTGTCCATATTGAATTTACTCTTATTTTAAACTCATTACTATTTTTTGACCATACCACGTGTTTACCTCTCAAAAGTGGTGTTGAATTGTTTTTTCAATAAGACTTATTTTAAGATGTCATATCATACTGTTACTACTTTTGCGGTGTGTATACCACACCTGCTTTATGTGAATTTTCAGGGAATTTTGCTCTTATGTAGAATTATAATGGACTCTAATTTCCTATTTTATTGAAATGCCTCATCAGAATATCCTGACTTTCACTGAACGACACTTCGAGGTTGTCTGCTATCAATCAGAAGTGAAATTAGTGTGCACTATGTGCCATTTCTTTTTAAATGTAATATGAATTCAGAGGGACGTTGGATCATATGAGAATTTAAAGTCATTTTTAAGGTCTGATTGGTCTTTTGGAAATGTGTTCTTTATTGTAAGTTTCAGTAAATATTCTCCAATTAGAGTTTCACCTTTTTCTGAAATACAGTTTGCGGGCACTAATAATCGTTTTTGAGTTATCACATTTAATGTATTATTTCCTATTTACCCATTCTGTTTCAATTATTTAACTTCTTTGTTTGTTTACCCGTGTCTTTGGTCATTCATTATTGACAGACTTATTGACTGACTGAAAAAAAAGCACAGGCTGGTTTGACAAAGTGTGTGGTATATTGTGACTCCTCCATAAATTATTGAACATACACTTACATATTTATGCACATATGTATGGTCTATGAATGACAAGGTATTAAATAGAATGGAACTACTGTATATGTCTTAATTTTGATTAATCAACCACATGATTAGACACCATTTGATGGAAAAAAAATTTAAATGGATTTCATAGAGCCCTCAATAGCTGGATGCATTCCATATAATGCATGGTGAGATATATAGATGACAAATCAGTAAGCAGACATGCTTAGTTGGAGATGGATTTTGGTGTTTTGCAGTGGAGGTGGCTCTGCTGTGTTTCTCCTGGATTTCATTGGGCCCTAAATGTTATGGGGCAAATTAGACTACGGTGGGCCGCCACAGTCTAGGTAATTACTGGAAAACACTGGTGTGTGTGTGTGTATATATGTATAAAAGTTAAACCTGTCTGCTGCAGCTGTGACTCAAGAGAGGGAGAAAACATTGAGACGGATGAGGCTGTATTGCTACGGCGACAGAAACAGATCAACTATGGCAAGAACACACTGGCCTATGACCGATACGTCAAAGAAGTTCCGAAGTAGGTTTATTCAAACATACACACACCCTCAATCAAGACATCACTGCAACTATATATTGAATAATAATGTTTTGGAAAGTTTTTCACTATTTTTTGCATTTTTATTATTAGAATTATATGATTGATATTGTGTTATTTTTATGTGTAAACCTACATGTTTATAAAACATAATCTGTTTTCATATTGTTTTTTGTTTCTAGACACATGCGTCAGCCAGGTGTTCACCCAAAGACTCCCAATAAGTTCAGGAAGTACAGCCGTCGCTCCTGGGACCAGCAGATCAAACTGTGGAAGGTCAAACTGCACGCCTGGGACCCCCCAACGGAGGATGGCCAAGACAAAGTCCTTGATAACATGTAAGAAGACATTTAGCCTTCAGCAAAGACACACAACTGAATCGTGTACATGTCCTGTAGTCTCAACGAGGTGTTGGTCATGTCTGTTCTTCTAGTGAGGAGTTGGGTCTTGGTGATGTAATGGACATTGAGCTGGACTTCCCAACCTTGCCAGACTCCCAGAATGCCCCAACGACACACAGCATTTCACTGGACGTGAGTTTGATTCAGTCACTTATGTTTCGTAGAATTCTAGCAAATCTGAATAATTTCAAGACATTTACATTGTAGCTGAAATTATAATCAATGTTAATGGAAAATTGAGTTAGATTTAATTTGGCTTATCAAAAAACAATCCTTATTTGATGTTGTTTTGAAGGAGCGCCGTCTCTGCGAGTAAACACTCAACCTGCATCAGCGCATGTGAGCACGAGCGCAGCGGATTTTGGACAGAGACACACAGCCGCATTTTACCGGTCCGGTTCCGCTCACACCACGAGTCTGACGAGTTCAGCAGCTTATCAAAATACAATGTCAACTTTTCAAAGTGGAAAGCGACATTGTGGTGGTTCAAGGAGGCGGAACGGTCATCAGAACAACATCAAGTGCGTAAAGTACAGGAAGAACAATGTAGCGGGGGTGCGCGGTGAGGATTGTTGCGGAGCAAGTCTACACTGCTGCACGGGGATGAGAGAGGGCAGCTCATAACGGCCACTATACGGCCAGCATTTTTTAATGTTTTCTCCACTGAAAGGGCTAGTAAATATTGCTTTGCGGGCCGGATTCCTGTGAAAAGTGGCACCGGTGCTTCCGGCGTGCCTGCTTTGACAGCAGTAGAACTGGTAGCAGCGCCTCCTTCCATGCTTCAAACCCCGGCCGCTCTGCTGTTAGATGGGCGGGCGCATCACTTAGTAGATAGATTACCGGTTGCCAGGTTCACGCACATGCAACAGGAAACATCAAATCGAAAATATTTTTTTTCGCCAATTAACCAAGACAGCAATGACTTGTCGAGTCATTTCATGCAAGTCTAAGTCAAGTCTCAAGTCATGGATAGCAAGTCCAAGTCCAAGTCAAGTCTTTTCTCACTGTTGATCAGGCAAGTCACAAGTCCTCAATCTGGCAACTTAAGTCCGACTCGAGTCAAGTCACTAGACTCGAGTCCCCCATATCTGAAGGTTAGGATTCTTTATTAGTACCCGGGGCCGAGGAAGCACACTGTTAAGTACCGAACGGAGCATCACACTAGTCCAACAATCCGGACTTTAGGCTCCATCGTGCCTGGGCGTGGTACGGATGCCCTAGTGGGAGTGCCCTTAAGTGTCCCAGTGTTTGTGGTTCAGCTGAAGTCATTTTCCATAGACCTGCCCCCTTTGTTGCTGGTGGGCATAAATACAGTTGCTTTGAGCCATGATTGGTGCGTGTCACTTGTACACGAGGAGCAAGGCACTCCTGATTGTTTAGCAGGACTGAGTTCGACTATCACAAATGGGGGAAAGCATGAACATCAGTCAGACAGAAACTGCAACTTTTGCGATTACGTAATTGCAGTGTTCTAAATTGCAATTTTGATTAGAAAACTATGAATCATTCAGCACTAGTGTTCAGCTAATACACAGAGCCAGTCGTCAGAGCAAAGCAGGTCTGCTGAATATGCAAAAATCTAATCTGTGCATGGATTTGTGTACCTGATCTAGTATTTTAGGCTGTGTTGTTAATGGAGAAGCTCTATATTCTACATGCCAGTGTGTCCTGGCTTATATGGGAGTTTCTCAAAGCTACAATCCAGAGATAGCAGGTTTCTAGAATCTGTAGTGTTTAAATGTGAAACACAACAGGGGAACAACCAACATCAGCGTGAACTTTTTCTATTGTATCCCGTTTATATTGAAAGCTTTAAAAATGTTTTAACCTTGATTGCTTTTGCTCTCTTGATCAGGGTGAAGACTGTTTGGGTACTCCCGTTAAAGTACAGAAGACGAAAACAAAGTGGAGCCTGACATGTCATAGTTAATAATGGAAAAGAAAATACATGCCCTCCTAACATATTTTTTTGTTCATATTCTGTTTCCATTCATATCGGTGCTTCTTGACCCGTAGGTTGGGACCTTTCACAGACTACTAATCTGCTCAGGGAGTCTTCTTTTTAAGGCAAAATTTTACATTTGCATGTTGAATCAAGCTTTGGTCTGTTTAAATGATTTTGGATTCAATGTACACCAAAACACTTGTAGCACTGATATGTACGTGGCCTGTTAGAGCAGACATTTTGGCTTCTTTATGTGTAAAAATCACATCCTGCTTCAACTTGCTCAATAGAATGCAAGAATACATAGAAACTGAGTTAACTCAAAATGTTCTTTCAATCATTTAAAGGAGACAAACTAAAGTTTTTTCCCTTTTTAATGATCTATATTGACTGGGTTGATTCCCCAAGTATGTACAGTTTTAGATACCCATGAGAATTACTTAATTTACAATGGCCTGTGATTTGTTTTTATAGTGGTTGTTTTTTAATACAAATGTTGCTGTGTTCATTGCCGATTCCTTCATGCTGAAGACTTTCAAATAATAATAAAAAACAACTTAAATGTGTCATTGTCTTGCTTGAGCATAACTATTAAAGCATTGTTCCTCATCCAGGACTGACTGACTGATAGTTAGTTGGTAAAGGAACCAGATTAGCTGCTGAGTTAATTCAGTGTCAGCTTTGTTCACTCATAGAACGGTCGGATTTGATCAAAGTGAGATTGTAAAATGGTATACTAGGATCCTCTAAGTGACTGAAATATTTATTTATGTCTCCAGCTGGTAAAGTTACCTCACACAAGTCTTGTGCGCTGTCTTAACTGGATGAATCTCAGCAGTAGGGAAAGGACTAATTAATTACCACAATTGGGATACTTGGACATACAGCTGTCTAGCTGCTATTATGGTAGATAATTGAAAAATAGAGCCCCATCCATCCACCGCTTATCCTGTATTCAGGGTCCCGGGGGGCTGTAGCCGATCCCAGCTGAGCAAAGGCAGGGTACACCCTGGACAGGTAACCAGTCTATCACAGGGCTGACATGTAGAGACATTCGGGTAACCAGACTATCACAGGGCTGACATGTAGAGACATTCGGGTAACCAGACTATCACAGGGCTGACATGTAGAGACAGACAGGTAACCAGTCTCACAGGGCTGACATGTAGAGACAGACCGGTAACCAGTCTCACAGGGCTGACATGAAGAGACAGACCGGTAACCAGTCTTATCACAGGGCTGACATGTAGAGACAGACAGGTAACCAGTCTCACAGGGCTGACATGTAGAGACAGACCGGTAACCAGTCTCACAGGGCTGACATGAAGAGACAGACCGGTAACCAGTCTTATCACAGGGCTGACATGAAGAGACAGACCGGTAACCAGTCTTATCACAGGGCTGACATGTAGAGACAGACAGGTAACCAGTCTCACGGGGCTGACATGTAGAGACAGACCGGTAACCAGTCTCACAGGGCTGACATGTAGAGACAGACCGGTAACCAGTCTATCACAGGGCCGACAAGTAGAGACAGACAGGTTACCAGTCTATCACATCCTGCATGTCTTTGGACTGTAGCAGGAACCCACGCTTACACGGAGAACATGCAAAATCCACTCAGAAGGAACCCGAGCCCAAACCGGGAATCGAACCCCGGATCCTGTGAGGCGACCGTGCTGCCCACTACACCACTTTATGATTATTTGATTGTTTAATCAAATTTTTTTTGTGCATTAGTGCCATCTGAAGAGTTTGTATATTTTGATGATTATTGAATCGCAATTATTTATGCCAGAATGATCATGCTTCATACCTACTGTGCAGGTAATATTGTTTTCCATTTGTGAACCATTAGTTAAAGTTAGCTATGTTTGAATGACTTTACAGCGCCTGAGAGAAGCGTTAAGCTGCGCCGCCAACCTTAAGTGGCAGTCAGAATCGTGAAGCCGGGCGGGAGTCGCGGAATAGGACTGACGTGTCTTTGCTGAATCTCTCCATTGCTGCATGGTGAAAACTTTGCAACAAAGCGATCAAAGACATAGTGGATTAGATGAGCCTGGTAAAAAGGGATGTTTGAAAGGTGGAGGCTGGAAGCCTGAAAGGATGAGGAGAACCGGTGATCTGAGGAAAGTGGTGGTGGATAGGCACAACTATGTTGTGAATGGACCAGAGTGGGGAGAGACTGATATAGAAACACCTGATGATGATAACATGGAGACAAGCCAAGGTAGTGAGAGCACGAAGACTAAAAGAGGTGACAACTCTGTTGGGACTAGCTTAAAGAAAGCAAAGAGTGGAGGTCTTGAGGGAGAAATAGAGAAACAAAAAAGCAATATGCCTGTGGAATTTAAAATCATTCTGAGGTTTAGAGAGGAGGGAGGAATTTCTTCAATGAATCCAGTAAAACTAACAACCGTTTTGCGAAACCAGATTGGAGACATATACATGGCAAAAGTTTTGAGGGATGGAAATTTGTTGATAATGTGTAAAACTGAGGAACAAAGAGTATGTGCTGATAAAATGAAAGAAATAGGAAGGTTTAAGGTAATAAATTCAAGCCATATTGAAGGAGGAAATAAGTGGAGTAAAGGAGTGATTTGGGGGGTGCCAGTCGGAGTCACCATTGAAGAAATTAAATCAAGCCTTAGAGGAGGAACTTTGAAAGGGGCCCGGCGAATGCAGATCACTCGAGAGGGAGTGGGGAAAGATAGTGAGGGTGTTGTGCTTGATTTCGAAGAAGAAATTCTCCCAAAGAACGTTATTTTAGGCTTCATGAGCTACAATATCAGAGAATACATCCCAAAGCCAATGAGGTGCTACAACTGCCAAAGATTTGGACACATAGATACAGCATGTAAAGGGAGGAGGAGGTGTGCAAATTGTGGGGAGGATCATGAATATGACCAGTGTCAACAGGAGCAGCCAAAATGCTGTAGCTGTGGAGGCAATCACAATGTAGCATCTAGTGGATGTGAAGCCATGAAAAGAGAAAGGGAGATGCAACAAATAAGAGTACAGAGTAAAATCACATATGCAGAGGCGGTGAAGGTGGTGAGGGAGAGAGGAGGAATGGATGAGAGAAGCAGCACAGGTAATCAGGTTAGGACTACAAAAGAAATAGAACAAACACAAACAAATGAGGGGAGAGTAATTGTTGACTTAAAGAAGCTAGTTACTTTCATAGCAGGTGTAGTCAATGCTACAATGGAGGTAAATCCAAAACAGAAAGGAAACAGATAATTGTCAAAGCGGCAGCTCAACACCTATCAGCGGGTTGACATGGGAGGAGGTGAGAAATGATCTCAGTGGCCAAGCAAGTCAGGAACAAGGAGGGTTTGGAATGGGGTAGGGGGAGGGTGTGCCACCTTTATTCGAGAAGGGATTTCATTTAGAGAGGTAGGTGTGGGCAATGAACAAGAGTATGTGACTGTAGAAATATGGACAGGGGAAGGAGAGTTTGGGATAATTAATTATTATAATCCTTGTAAAACATTAGATCTGGGTAGGTTAAGTCAAATAGCAGGTCTGGATGGCAATAGGGTGATGGTGTGTGGGGATTTTAATGCAGATAGCACTTTATGGGGAGGAATAAGAACAGACGTTAATGGGGAGATAATTGAAGAATTGTTAGAGGAAAAAAACATGTTTGAATGATGGGAGAGGGACTAGATTAGACACACAGGTAATACTTCGACACTAGCTTTAACCATAGTCTCTATGAATTTAGCAGGGATATGTGAATGGGATGTATCAGAGGAAACAACAGTAGGTAGTGATCATTTTCCAGTATTGTGTAGAGTATTATTACAAAGAAAGAAGAGCCAAGCAGAATTATTGAGTAAATGGGTGTTTAAAAGTGCAAAATGGGATGTGTATAAATATATATGTGAACTAGAAAGTGATAAAATAGACTGAAGTGAAAATATTGAAGAGATAGATAGAAACCGCAGACTAACATTAAAAGCTGCTGATCAGCCCATTTCCAAAAGTAAAGGAAGAATGAAGAAATAGGCAGTTCCCTGGTAGACAGACGAATGTGGTAAAGTAGTGAAAGAAAGGAATAAAGCTCTCAGGCTATTAAAAATAACTCATAACTTCCAGAATTTAATTCATTACAAGCAAACACAAGCAAAGGTAAGGAAATGCATACGTAATGCAAAGAGGCAGAGCTGGCAGACCTTTTGTAATAAAATTGGTAGAACTACACCAGTGGGAGATGTATGGAACATGAGAGGAATCAGAAGGGAGTGGCAATATCCAGTATTGAAAATGGGGGAGATTACTGCAGTAGATGATGAAGGAAAAGCAGAGATTATAGCGAAGGCACTGAGTAAAATTCATAGTTCTGATAATTTGACTGAGGAGGGCAAAAGAGAAAAGCGAAAGGCCACTTTAGCTCATCTGGGAACGCTGGAAAGAAGAAGCGAGTCTAATACTACTATGGATGCTCCTTTTACATTGGATGAAATGAAAAGCGCAATAGGAAAAGCAGGACTAACATCACCTGGGAAAGATGAAACTTGCTATGTCATGTTAAAGCATTTAGGGGTTCTAACATATAGGAAGTTGTTGGGCTTCTATAATAAGGTATGGGAAGAGGGAACGTTACCAGATAGCTGGAAAGAAGCAGTCATAATTCCAATCAGGAAACCAGGAAAGGATGCATCAAATCCTAGTAACTACAGGCCAATAGCATTGACATCAAATATAGGCAAAATAATGGAATGAATGATTACAGAAAGACTAGTATTTTATGTAGAGAGCAGAGGAATGATTTCACCACATCAGAGTGGTTTTAGGAGGGGCAGAGGAACAATGGATCCTGTCGTGTGCTTAGAAACAGACATTAGGAAAGCACAAATTAATAATGGCAGTTTTCTTTGATGTAGAGAAGGCATATGATATGGTTTGGAAGGAGGGGTTAATGATTAAATTAAATAATATAGGAATAGTAGGTAGAACATATAATTGGATTAAAGATTTTTTTATTTGATAGAACTATACAAGTTAGAATTGGAACAGCCTTATCAAGGAAATAGAAAATAGAGAATGGTACTCCACAGGGCAGTATAATTAGTCCAATACTCTTTTCAATAATGATAAATGATGTTTTTTCTCTTGTTCAGGATGACATTGGGCAGTCATTATTCGCTGATGACGGGGCTCTGTGGAAAAGGGGAAGAAATAGTAGTCATATTATAGGGAAAATACAAGAGGCAGTTAATATGGTTGAAAAGTGGTCATATTCATGGGGATTCAAGTTTTCAGTGGAAAAAACAAAAAGAGTCATTTTCACCAGAAAAAGACGGGTAAACGCACAGATAAAGATGTATGGACAAAGTATAGAACAAGTGAAAGTCTTTAGTTTTTAGGCATGTGGTTTGATGAAAAGTTAACATGGAATGAACACATAGATACGATAAGTACCAAATGTAAAACGATTTTGAATGTAATGAGATGTTTAACAGGGTCAGAATGTGGGGCAAGCAGATCTGCTATTAAAAACATTTATATAGCTTTCATTAGATCGGTTTTAGAATATGGTTGCATAGCTTATGGTTCAGCATCGAAAACCTCACTAAAGAAGTTGGAGGTGATTCATGCTCAGGCTTGTGTTGTGGTGCTTTTAAAACAACTCCTGTGTCTGCTCTTCAGGTAGAGATGGGGGAGATGCCGCTGCAGATTGTGAAGAGTGAGAAGAATTGTGAGAGTGAAAGGGCTAAACAGCAGTGTTTTGCATGGACCAGTAGAAAAGTGGCTACAGAGTTAGGTTTAACTCAGAAAACATTTATTCCTAGCAATCTCGATAACACCCACCTTGGTTATTTCCCCCAGTGACAATCGATTTATTTTTGTTAGAAAAAATGCGTACATTACCTGGAAATATTGTTAATTTGACTGAAAACAGAATACAAACGCAATACCAAACATACGTACCAGTATACACAGATGGATCAAAAGACCCAAATACAGGAAGCACAGGCTTTGCCTTTTTTATTCCATCATTACAAGTTTCTGTTAAAAGAAGAACATCACAACATTTATCAGTGTATACAGTGGAAATGATGGGAATTTGGACAGCCTTACAATGGATAGAACAGAAAAACATCCATCCATCCATTTTCTACCACTTATCCTGTATTCAGGGTCACGGGGGGCTGGAGCTGATCCCAGCTGTCATTGGGCGAAGGCAGGGTACACCTGGACAGGACGCCAGTCTATTACAGGGCCAACATGTAGAGACAGACAACCATTCACACTCACATTCACACCTATGGGCAATTTAAAATAATCAATTAACCTATCCCCATCCTGCATGTCTTTGGACTGTGGGAGGAAGCCGGAGAACCCGGAGAGAACCCACGCTTACACGGGGAGAACATGCAAACTCCACACAGAAGGAACCCAGGCCGACCCGGGGATCGAACCCGGGACCCTCTTGCTGTGAGGCGAGAGTGCTAACCACTACACCACCGTGCAGCCCACAGAAAAACATAAGAAAGGTTATTATTTTTACTGATTCAAGCTCTGCATTGATGTCATTGCAGACATTCAACTCTCACAGAAGACAGGATATTGTGCATGAAACTCTGTATAGATTTGAAAGAAGGTATCTAACAGTAGCATTTATGTGGATACCAGCTCACAGAGGGATTAAAGGCAATGAAAAAGCTGACGATTTGGCAAAACAGTCACTAAAGCAGAATAACATAATGAACATTTCATTTAGCAAAGCAGAAGCAAGAGATATAATTAAGAAAAACATTATAAAAGAATGGCAACGCAAATGGGAAACAGATGTTACAGGACGACATCTTTATTCAATACAGCGAGAAGTAAACACAAAGAAAACAACCAAAAGGAGCACCGAAGAAGAAAAGATTTTAACAAGATTGAGGGTAGGACATACAAGACTTAATAAAACATTGCATTAAATAAAGAAACATCCTACAGGTTTATGTGAGGAGCTGGACTGTGAATGGGCAGGAGATGGCAGACGCTAGTGACGGATCAGGAAGTGAGATGGGAATTGAAGTGGATGGCGGTAGCGAAGATGACTGGAGTTTGCCAGGGAAGGTAAACAAGAGAAAACGTAGGGAAGGAAGACAGCAAAGAGGTAGAGGTAGCTCAGAAAGATCTGATAGCGACGGAGGTGCTACAGCAGTAGTGAAGGAGAGTGAGGAATATAAGATCATCATCAAACTTTCTCAAGACGGTGCGTCGTTCGGTGAGTGGAACCCTATTATGCTGACGAAGGCGATTCATAAGGCTGTGGGTGAAATAAAGAAAGCTAAAGTGTTGCGTAATGGATCAGTGTTGATCTTCTGTAGGAGTAGCATACAACAAGGAAAGGCCATAAGACTGGACAAGATTGAGGGTAAAAAAGTGCAGTGCTCAATACCCGAAGATCGGAAGAAATCGATTAAGGGCGTCATTTCAGGGATACCTACGGTTGTGTCAACGGACCAGATTAAAGAAAATGTGATGGGAGCAAAGGTGTTGGAAGCCAGACGACTGAAAGCGAACAGAAATGGAGAGAAATGTGACAGCCTGTCTGTGGTGTTAACATTTGATGAACCCAGGGTACCGTTCAAAGTGTACATAGGATACATGAGCTACGAAGTGAGAGCATTTGTTCCGCCACCACTACGATGCTTTAAATGTCAAAAGTATGGCCATGTAGCAGCAGTTTGCAAAGGCAAACAAAAATGCGGTAGATGTGCAGGTGAGCACGAGTATGGCAAGTGTAAAGAGGGGGCTAAGCTAAAATGCTGCAACTGTGGAGGTGAGCATACATCTGCTTACCGAGGGTGTGAAATGAGCAAAAAAGCAGCTGAGGTGCAGAAAGTCAAAATATCCCAGGGGATTTCATATGCAGAGGCGGTGAAGAAAGTTAAACAGACAGTTGCCCCTAAACCAGTGGCAGTAGAAGATAACCCCAGACCATGTGGAGAATGTGCTAAGGCCAAAAACATAAAGGATGATATGCTGATGGTAAGAAAGAATGAATTTGTGCTATTTATGGTTGAGGTAATAAATTGTTCAGCACAAGCAAGCAGAAAAACCGAAAAAATTAAGATCATTGTGAGGGCAGCTGAGAAATATCTGGGTCTGGAGGGGATAAGCTGGGAAGCAGTAGAGGACATGTTAGCTAAAGAAGCATCAAACTCTCAGACATGGATTGGAGGATCATCATGTTCTTAACTATATTACAGTGGAATGCAAGGAGTTTTACCTCTAATGGACAAGAATTTAAAAGGTTTATGGAAAATCAGTCAGACAAGCCGCATGTAATATGTGTACAAGAAACATGGTTAAAGCCACAGTGGGACTTTGTTATATATGGGTACACTGCAATAAGGAAGGATAGGGAAACTGGGAACGGGGGAGGAGTGGCAACAATCGTGATGAATGGGTTGAGCTATAATTTAGTTAAGATAGGAAAGGAGCAAGAATCTATTGTAATCAAGGTGTGGTCAGGAAAGAGTAGCATTACAATAATAAATTACTATAACCCATGCAACAGACTGAGCACTGACATACTGAATGATGCAAGTGGGCCAACACAAGGGAAGGTAATATGGTGTGGGGACTTCAATGCACATAGCCCATTATGGGGGAGCAATAATACAGATGCAAACGGGTCAGTAATAGAGGAGTTTATGGATGATATGGGTCTTGGTGTGTATTAATGATGGAAGAGGTACGCGATATAATAGCTCACAGAACACAGAAAGTGCAATTGATCTGACGCTCACGTCCACTGAAATTGCAGGGGTCAGTACTTGGGATGTCTTAAACCAGTCAAAAATAGGAAGTGATCATTACCCAATATTGGTCAAAGTAGGAATAGAAGTATATCAAGAGGGGGGTGCAAGGACACCAAGGTGGAAGTTGGATGAAGCAGATTGGGGTGCATTCCAAATAATAAGTGAAGGCAGGTGTGTAAAACTACTGGAAGAGAGTATGATAAATATAGAAGAAATGAACGAAAAATTGGTAACAGCATTGATACAGACAGCAGATGAAACTATTCCAAAGAGTAGTGGAAGCAAGCGGAGAAAGAGTGTGCCGTGGTGGGATGATAACTGTAGCAAAGCAATCAAAATGAGAAATAGAGCATTTAGACATCTGAAAGCTCACCACACACTAGACACATTAATACAATATAAGAGAGCACAAGCAGTAGTTCGGAAAACAATAAGATCAGCAAAACGGTCATACTGGAAACAATATTGTAATAAAATTGGGAGAGAGACTCAGCTGGCAGAAGTATGGGGTATGATCAGGAAAATGAACGGCATAAAAAGAAACTTTGAAATCCCAGTGATACATAGCAATAACATAACAGCAATCAGTACGGTAGAAAAGGCAGAGCTCCTAGCAAAGACGTTTGTCACAGTTCACAGCTCAGAAAATTTATCAGTTAAAGCTAAACAGTGCAGAGACAACACCCTTGCACAACAAATAGGAGGCTCAGTAAGAAGAAGCACTTTGTCAGGTGGTGACCTAGATCTGCCTTTTTCTTTATTTGAGTTAAGGAGAGCAGATATAAATGCGCGGCAAACCTCACCAGGGAAAGATGGTGTATGCTACAGCATGTTAGCTCATTTGACAGATAACGCACCGGAAGCAGTGTTAAGGCTGTTTAATAATATATGGGAAACAGGTAAACTTCCTTCAACATGGAAGCAATCAGTTATAATACCAATACTTAAACCAGGCAAAGACCCATCAAGTCCCTCTAGCTATAGACCCATTGCATTAACATCACAGTTTGGGAAAACCATGGAACGGTTGGTAACAGAGAGACTGTCACATTTTCTGGAAAGTAAAGACCTTCTCTCAAACTACCAGAGTGGTTTCCGTAAAGGAAGAGGGACGATGGACAGTGTTTTATGTTTGGAATCAGAAATAAGGAAGGCTCAGACTAACAAAGAAATGGTGATTGCTGTATTTTTTGATGTAGAAAAAGCATATGATATGCTATGGAAGTAAGGGCTACTCATCAAACTCAATAGATTAGGGGTAAATGGTAAACTTTACAACTGGGTGTTAGATTTTATGTTTGAAAGAACAATAGAGGTTAAGGTGGGCACAGAATATTCTAAAACATATTGCGTAGAGAATGGAACGCCACAGGGAAGTGTCTGCAGCCCAATCCTTTTTAATGTTATGATTAATGATATTTTTGAGCAGGTTGAGCAAGGTGTAGGCAAATCATTGTATGCAGATGACGGGGCATTATGGACAAGGGGCCGGAATCTTGCATATATACAGAAGAAACTGCAGAGAGCAATTGCAACAGTGGAGCAGTGGGCAGATGAGTGGGGCTTTAGGTTTTCTGTTGCAAAGACACAATGTATATGTTTTTTCTGGTCGCCACAAAGAGGCTTCTTTGAAGTTATACGGACAAAAAATTGAGCAGGTCAGAGTTGTCAGATTGCTTGGAATGTGGATGGATGAAAAATTAACATGGAGACAGCACATTGACAAAGTGAGGGATAAGTGCAAGAGAGTCAATAACCTCTTAAGATGCCTGTCAGGAAGAGACTGGGGTGCAACCAGAGCGTCTCTGTTAAATATCTATCATGCAATTATGAGAGCAATACTTGATTATGGGTGTTTAGGCTATCTAGCAGCAGCGGATAGTCATCTGAAAAAGCTGGATGTGCAGCAAACACAGGGACTGAGAATATGTAGTGGAGCTTTTAAATCCTCTCCAGCAGCAGCCATACAGGTGGAAATGGGGGAGCAACCATTACGGATCAGGAGAACCAAACTTCTGTTGGCATACTGGATACATTTACAAGGGCATAGGACATCACATCCTGCTAAAACCATCCTGGAGGACTGCTGGGAACACAATAAATCCAATATTATGAGTTTTGGGTGGATTGGTAATATAAAAGCAGTACAAGCAGGTTTAGAGCATATACAGTTCAGTCCGACAGTCCCACATTCATGTACTCCTCCCTGGTTATACATAACACCATCAGTAAACTTTGATATACAGCAAAAGTTGAAGAAAAGAAAAGGGCATGTCTCGGCGGAGAGTGTAGCTGAAAGCTATCTGGAGCAACATATTTCAGACAAGACGGTAATCTACACTGATGGGTCAAAAGACCCAGATACTGGTAGAACAGGAGCTGCAGTTTTCATTCCACAATACAAAATACACATCAAGAAAAGAACCACGGACCATTTATCAGTGTATACAGTTGAGCTTGTAGCTATCATTTTAGGCTTGGAGTGGATAGAGGAAAATAACCATAACAATACACTAATAGCGTCTGACAGTTGGGCAGCACTTACAAGCATCAAAACCATGAAATCGTGTAGACAAGATCTCATATATCAAATACATAGTCTACTTCTCAGAATACACAATAAGGGCATGACAGTTTGCTTCATTTGGGTTCCTGCCCATGTAGGGATAGAAGGAAATGAGGAAGTTGACATGCTGGCCAAACAATCACTCAGATCACTCACGGTAGATACAGTAATTCCATTATGTAGGGCAGAGGGTAAGTCAATAATCAAGAAACACTTGGGGAAAGTATGGCAAGAATACTGGGACATCCAAGACACAGGAAGACACCTTTATAACATACAGAAACTGGTTGGGTTGGGAAGAAGGAGGGGCAGGAACCGCAGGGAGGAAGCAGTCATCACACGACTTAGAATAGGGCACACAGGACTGAACGGTACATTACATAAAATAGGAAAGCATCCGAATGGCCTATGTGACCAATGTGAGCAGACTGAATCTGTCCAACATGTGCTGCTGGACTGTAGAGGGTACGAGGAGGAAAGAAGAATATTGGCAGCAGCTGCAGAGAAATCCATGGGGGTATTTAGTATGGAGAACCTGCTAGGAACAGAGGCTGACAGTATGCTCAAGCATTTGATGACATATCTGAAAGATACAGGTCTAATGGAGAGGATATAATTCTAACATTATTTAGTTTTTTTTTATTTAGTTTCCTGTTTTTTTTTTTTTTTTTTTTGGTATATTTTGCCTTGTTTGTTTGTTTTAATTTGTTTTGTCTGCCAATCTACTGTTCCACACTCCAGTCCAGTTGATGGCGGTAATGCACACTTAAGTTGGTTGCCAACCGCCAATAAACTCCAAAGAAGAAGAAGAAGAAGAAGAAGGTTTATGTGAGAGTTGTATAGGATCGTATCGTATCCTGACTACGGGGGCAGTGTTGCGCACACACGCGTTTAAACGACCTCTAATCCAAAAAAGAACGGGGAAGAAGTCAACGAAAGGACGAGGGGAGAAAGTAGTGACTGCTACAGTGCGGGATAAATTGCTAATCATTTGAGAGAAAGGGTGATTGTGGACCATGCTGAGGGCCTGTCTGAGAGGAGCTAATGCCACAGCCCAGGTAAGACTCGTACCAGCGCAGCTACCCTTTACTCGCATGAGCTAGCATGCTGGCGTTAGCATTCTGTCACTCAGTGACCCACAGACTGTCCAAGGTGGCAGGGTGGGTTTGACTGTATACAAGGTTGTATTGTTAACATTAACATGTTATCCAACGTTACAATTTAGAATAAACACAGCGTTTTATTTTCGACCAGACGGCGCATACTGTTAGTGTTAGCTGGTTCGCTTCGAGTGACATGTTAATGACGTTCGCTCCCAAGAAGCTAACGCGTTGAGCTAGCTAAGGTTCCCTGCAGAGGCCATGATCTCGCTAAGACACACTGGAAATACGTCTCCTAAGTTAGATTGAGTCGTCATTTCGTGTCGGTAAAAGAGAAAACGTCATGTTTTACAACAACTTACTTTAATGTTTATGTTTTGTAAATATTCCTAACTTAAACTATTTTTTTTTGCTGATTGTAATGTTAACATTTATTTTAAAACGTCTGGTCCAGTTTATAGCATTAAGGCAGATGTTGTGTTTCCCTCCTACCTCAACCCTCCGCTGTGCCTCACCCTCACGGATGGGGGGCGCTGTCATTTGGTCCTTCATATCAACGGCGCCTCTCCTGTAAAGTTTTTTTTTTGTTTGTTAAATCAACTGTATTTCAAAGTTTCAAAATATTTTACAGTGACAAACTCATTTATATAAATCAATTGGTTTCAGTCACTTGATTGTGATGACGCGTTACGGGGGCGCAGTTTCGAAATGGCTGTCCGGAAGTAAAAATGCCAACTACGTCTTTGGAGGAAACTGTTCCAGAGAGTCTGCATTGTAGGGATTTAGAGCCAGTTTCTAGAATACGATGTAAACAATTAGTTAGTAAATATGTTGGGCGTCACCCGTACCTCCATGAAGATGAGTGAGTTTTCTGGAGCGAGGGACGTGGCTCCTGGAGGAAGCTCACGGACCTTGGCATCAGGTACCCCAAGGCGGAGGAGGAGGGTCCGCCGAACCCCGACCGTTGACGCTGCCCTCGTTTCCCCAGCTAGAACGGAACCGTCGGACTTGCGTACGCGTAACGCGGTCAGCACGGACACTGGTAGTCCACCGGCATGTGGGCCTGACGGACGCCGTTCGGGGAAGGAGGGAAGGAGGGGGGAGCGCGGCAAACGGAGAGGCAGGCAAGCCCGAGACGGGCCCATGCACCACACCAGGCATCCCGAAGTCTGAACTTAGGGGGACGAAGGCAACTGGTGCCTGCGACTGCCCCAGCAGCCGATTGATGGCAAAGCGTCTCTCAGCCCCACAGACGTAGGTTTAAAATCCACTTTTTACGGCATTATTCTGTGAGCTTTTTACAATTCTCACCTTTATGGACGACAACCTTTGGTACTCTTAAAAAACGTTTCCTTTTCACAGGTAAAACGATTGGAGCAGCTGTAAACTACACAAAACATGGGCATCTTGACTTTTTCACACGGCAGTTCTATGGGCAGACTTCACTTCCTGCCCTCCATCTGGATTTAGCATGTTCACGATGCAGCACTGTGACGTCACGTGAAACTAACCTATTATCCCATTCAGAAACATATTCACACCTCCTAAGGAGCACACTTTACTATTTATATCAGATACTCATATTGAACTTGAGAAGCGATCATAAAAAAATTATATAGAGTATACAAACAAACAAAAAAAATCAATACGCCAAAAATAAGCCACCTATCAATTCGTTCATAAATCAATAATCATTTACATTAGTAGCGCCTCCGCGCAGCACAGTAGGCTTCCTCCGCAAGACACGGGGCCGCAACAATCCTCGCCGCGCGCTCCCACTACGTTCTTCTTCGTGTACTTTACGCGCTTGATGTTGTTCTGATGCCGCTCTGCCTCGTTAAACCACCACGATGTCGCTTTCTTCTTTGAAAACACGGAAAGTTGACACTTTATTTTGATAAGCTGTTGCACTCTTCAGACTCGTGGTGTGAGCGGAACCGGACCAGTACCAGAAAATTGCCGCTGTGTGTCTCCGTCCAAAATCCGCTTTCGTCGCGCTGCCTGCTCGCACAGATCCGCTCGTGCGCACATTCCAGGGCTCCAGAGTGCGACCATTTTGGTCGCATATGCGACCAAAATTTTTATGAGTGCGACTGAAAAAAATAGTAGGTCGCACTGGTGCACCTAATGCTGCTCGAGTGAAAAAAAAATCATAAGCGCAGTATCTCTTTATGTTCTCCTGATGGCATCGTGGTCTAAACCAATAAGAGACGGAGCTCGGGCGGGTCCTTGCCTCTGATTGGCTGTGGTCCTTTTCACTGCTGTAAATTGTGTCAGTTCGAACAATGCGAGCGAGCAGAGCAGGTACTCCTGAGCGCTTCGATTCTCTCTGAAAGTGAAGAGAGGCAGAAAGCCTCGCCCCGAGACTAATTAAAAAGCCCAAAAATATGCCTTCAGACAGGACTGGTTGAAGCAATTTCCCTGGCTGATGTACGATAAAGAAAGGGACTCAATGCACTGCATTTATTGTCGGGAGTGCGGTCAGAATTTGTCCGGTAATAGTGCGTTTGTGGAGGAGTCAACAACATTTCGCATCGAGACGTTGAAAAAGCGCAATATGTCCAAAAAGCATACTACATGATGTGATAAGTGTGTTAATAAAGTGGCCCTCATCCAGCTGCGTTTCAGCGTCAGGCTGTATCGATCAGGTCCGCTGAGGAATCTGAATTTATTATAAAATTAAACGTCGCATATAATATTGCAACAGAAGGAGTTGCCGTTCACTCAATTTAAGTCCGAATGATTCTGATGAAAAAAAATGCCGACACACTGAAGAACAAGACAGCTGCGGAGGTTGGAAACGCCACGTACACGTCATTCATGACTGACGGCGACACAGACGTCTCTACGAAGGAGTGCGTTATTGTCTACTGCTGCATTTTACGTAAAGGGAGGCCGGTCAACATGTTAATTGGACATGTCGAGGTGGAGCATGGACACACACAGTGTTTGAAGGCCCACATTACAGCATGAGTCATCATGAATAGGAAATTGTATAGTAGCCTATTCCTAATATTATTATTAAAAATGAATAGCCTAAGTAAAAATATAAGTAGGCTAGGCTAAGATCACATAAACAGTTTTCCATTTGCAATCTATAGGCTAGTGACCTGTATGATCTTTTTATGCTGCCACAAAGCAAGCATTTACTGCGCTTGGGCATCAGTGTGCAGATTGGCTGGAGAAAACGGTTCCTCTGGGTGCTGATGGTGCTGCAGTTAAGCTAGGCCATAAGGGGGGTGTCATTATGTAAAAGGAGAGCAATAAAAAGGTGACCTTTTGGCATTAAAGGCGACACGATGAAAAATGTGGGTGCACCTAAATTTTGTGCTGGTGCACCTAAAAAAAAAAGTTAGGCGCACCAGTGCAACCAATGCAAAAAGTTAGTCTGGAGCCCTGGGACTGGTTGAAGCAATTTCCCTGGCTGATGTACGATAAAGAAAGGGACTCAATGCACTGCATTTATTGTCGGGAGTGCGGCCAGAATTTGTCCGGTAATAGTGCGTTTGTGGAGGAGTCAACAACATTTCGCATCGAGACGTTGAAAAGGCGCAATATGTCCAAAAAGCATACTACATGCCATGAAAAGTGTGTTAATAAAGTGGCCCCTCATCCAGCTGCATTTTAGCGTCTGCTGTATCAATCAGGTCCGCTGAGGAATCTGAAATTATTATAAAATTCAACGTCGCATACAATATTGCAACGGAGGAGTTGCTGTTCACTAAATTTAAGTCAGAAATTATTCTGATGAAAAAAAATGCCGACACACTAAAGAACAAGACAGCTGCGGAGGTTGGAAACGCCACGTACGGTACACGTCATTCATGACTGACGGCGACACAGACGTCTCTACGAAGGAGTGCGTTATTGTCTACTGCCGCATTTTGCGTAAAGGGAGGCCGGTCAACATGTTAATTGGACATGTCGTGTGGAGCATGGACACGCACAGTGTTTGAAGGCCCACATTACAGCATGAGAGATCATGAATAGGAAATTGTATAGTAGCCTATTCCTAATATTATTATTAAAAATGAATAGCCTAATTAAAAATATAAGTAGGCTAGGTTAAGATCACATAAACAGTTTCCATTTGCAATCTATAGGCTAGTGACCTGTATGATCTTTTTATTGTGCCACAAACAAGCATATGCTTGGGCATCAGTGTGCAGATTGGCTGCAGAAAACGGTTCCTCTGGGTGCTGATGGTGCTGCAGTTAACCTAGGCCATAAGGGGGGTGTCATTATGTAAAAGGAGAGCGATAAAAAGGTGACTTTTTGGCGTTAAAGGCGACGCGATGAAAAATGTGGGTGCACCTAAATTTTGTGCTGGTGCAGCTAAAAAAAAAAGTTAGGCGCACCAGTGCAACCAATGCAAAAAGTTAGTCTGGAGCCCTGCTGCCAGGTATCTTATAAAAACACACAGATTAACATGTGTGTGTAGGTGTGTAGCACGCTATACAAAGAAAAATATGGTGCTACCTAATTTGTTTTGGTGCTACTAAATGAAAAGCTAGGTGGCACCAGTGCTACCTGTGAAAAAATTAGTCTGGAGCCCTGGCACATTCGCTGATGCAGGTCGAGTGTTGTCGAGAAATATATGCGGAGACGGCGCTCCTTAAAAACATCAAGCCATGAGTGTGTAGTATTAGGACGTGGTGATGTATGTACAACCGGCTAACTGGCCAAAGCCCGTTCGGGCTGGAGTGGTGTGAATGCAGGGGGATCCCCCTGGGGCAATCGTGCCAAGGCACGCTACTGATCGTGCCCTTAGGCAGCCTATGTTAATAAAATAAGGATTGTTTTTTGATAAGCTGTGGAACTCTGAGTTAACCTATTTCTACCTGAATTTCTATGAGCTATCAGGCTGTTGAGCAAACCTATAACTTATATTTTACTTGATAAAATAAGACAATATATGCACTCATATGTCGTTATAGTGTTTTACAGTATCGGTAGCTATTAATGTGATGCTTCTCATTTTCCAGCCGTATTTTTCCGGCCCCTAATTTTGGATCATTTCCATCAACCGGCACCTTAATAAGTCACTCTCTCCTTGAATCCTTGAAAACCTTGAATACACTCTGGTTGAACGAAAATGTTGAATGCAAATATAATAATTGCAGAATTGCAGACTGCTTGCTGTGCCGCCTGACTTAATCCAACTGCACCAATACACCATCCCACGCGTCTCGTCTGTTCAGGGTTTTTTCGGTGGGTACCACCGGGCCTGAAAAAAATTCTAGGGGAAACATTGCAACATAAGGCTAAAGTTTTTGGTCAGGGGTGCTTTGCACCTTCTTTTTACATTTATTAAGTAAAGAGATAATTTTCCATGCATTCCGCACTGGATGAGATTTAGACAATGGACATTTATGTATAAAGCATTAAGGTAGAAGTATTATATTAATTCCTTGACTGGAAAGAATATGATTTTTGGTCACATGTGCGCCCTGAATTGTCACTCTGGAGCCCTGGCTTCCTCCAAAACAGTCCATGTGGAACAATGATCCCTGCTGAGCAGCCGCATAATGCCGAGATAGGAATTTAACAAAGCTTCAAGGCAGAGTTTTTGCCTCAAGCATTTTTTGGATTGAGTTACTCGAATATCTCGATTCATTTCAGCCTCAAATAATTTAATTTCTTCTTTGCCCTCATATAGGAACAGCCGGGTTGGTTTCCACTGTCTTCTTACAGTCTTTTGTACAATTCATCTCTAGGTCTTCTGCTATCTCTCTAGGGTCATTCCGTGTCATTTCATCAAATTTCTGAAAATCTTCCCACCTGACCATCACAGAATTTCTTGAAAAAAAAAAAAAAAATCTAGTACAAAGACACACACAAATCCAAAATATTAGGTCTCTACTGTCAACAGTTTTCTCATGAAACGTCATTGAATGAAGGGTAGTTTAGACGGTTTTTGGCATGATACTCTGAAAAGCCATTTTTAAACGGCATTATCTGGAAAACTATCTCACCTGTGGCCTTTAAAATGTCTACAGTGTATATCTGTTACTAATAGCCTCCAGTCAGGGGTGTAGCTCAATGATAAACTAGTATGGTAGGTATTTAAAATGAGGCTTGTTGAAATAAAGTAGTACATTTGAAAAGTGGCTGAGCTCCCATTTTTACAGATTACAGATAAAAGCCTCTATCTCTGGGCTTAGCTTAAACATTCTACAAAATATGGTCTCTCTTAGATTATTAGTTTCACAAATATTAAGGCTCAAAAATGGAAGTTAACACATCTTTGCCCAACTTCAGAGTCATATTCCAAAAAACTGACAACAAGTATCAGGTCCAAACTTGCTTTATTTGAAAGATCATATTCTTGTTAAAATCATATTTAAAAAAATCAGAAGGGGGTTTTTGCCTCATTTTGTCGCAGTGATTTTTTAAAATCCTGATATTGGTGGGGGTTTTGTGGCTGGTTTTGGTATTGCATGTCCTAATAGCCTATCAGTAAACATCACAAGAGGGCAATTCAATTGTGTTTTTACCATTTACCAAAGGTAAAATTTTGAAGGCCACAGGTGAGATAGTTTTCCAGATATTGCTGTTTAAAAATGGCTTTTCAGAGCATGATGCCAAAAACCGTCTAAACTACCCTTCATTCAAAGATTGTTTCATGAGAAAACTATTGACAGTAGAGACCTAATATTTTGGATTTGTCCTATTAACAAGTGTGTCTTTGTACTTGAATTTTTTCAGGACATTCTGAGATGGTCAGGTGGGAAGATTTTCAGAAATTTGATGAAATGACACGGAATGACCCTATTTGAACCAGTAGTAACACACAAGCCATAGCGATACATCCACCATAAACATTGGCGCATGCTAGCGTAAGCGGCATTGTCTCTGTGGCTCTCCAAGTAGGCGATGACAGACTCATTAGTATTATTTAAAGGTACAGGCTAGGGTTGTCACAAGAACCGATACTTCGGTACCAATTCGATGCCGACACGGAAAAAATAATTCGATACTTGCTTTTTTCTGGCATCGTCAGAACCGAATATACAACTTTTCACTCGGCGAGCCGTGTCGATTCTTGGCGGAACTGACGGGGGCAGTATACGCGTGTGAGCAGCACAGAGCAGTAAGCGGCGCTGAAGAAGAAAACTTGCCGTCTTCGGAAAAAATGGCTTCAGCGGGTGGGAGCGAAAGCACAACACGTCGGCTCGTCGACAAGACAGGTGCGAAGAGTCGCGTGTGGAAATATTTTGCATTCGAGGCAGATGAATCCGGAGCAATTCTTGATTTAAACAAGCCGACATGCAAAAAGTGCCTCAGAAGTTTTCAGACCAAAGGAGGAAGCACGTCAAACCTGGCTATAGGCCACTGCTGTTCTTTTTTTAATGTAAAATAGTTGACTATTGTTATTTATGACCATATTTATAAGCACAGTATTGTTTGTTTTTATACTGGATGACTATAGGTCTGTTGGCAGCTGGTACTGCAATTTAAACCTTGTGCAAAAAGATCTTAAAGCACAGTGGTGTTACATACTTGACAGTTTGAAGCAGTTTTCAATAAATTAGTGAATATAAAAGTACATGTGCCCTGTTGTTTTTTTTTTTTTAATTGTGGTATCGAATTAGTATCGAGAATCGTGGAAATTCACAGGTATTGGTATCGACTACTGAAATTCTGGTATCGTGACAACCCTAGTGCAGGCACAGAAATAGCCTGTTCTCAGGAGAGCGCATACCAAGTTGGACCTCTGACAGCTGTGTGGAATTGATGAAAAACAGTATAATATGGCACCTTTAATTGATAGGCCGTCCCTCTCATTATCTCTGGGGGGGGGGGGGGGGGGCTGCCAGTGGCCTCAAGAAGTTTCCTGCCTTGCCTGTTCAAGTTGTGTTGCTGTTGTTCAGCATGTTGTAACAGCTGTTTGTGGCTGTGCAGTGTAAATAATTTGCTCTTTACAGTAATTAATGCTCCTCTGATACTGTCATTCACCTTTCAAATTCATGTCATCATGCAGTTTTATACATCTCACAGGTGCATAATAGAAGATGTATAGCTGTGCATGTTTCTGACCTTAAAGGTCAAGCAGGCCTGTATGAACTGTCCGTCCCATAGTAATTTTCTCTGTCCACCTTTCTTTCCCTCTAGAAACACTGCAGGAGACCCCCTCTAACCAATCTGCAACACTACCGGCACTACACAGCGGGAGAGACGAGGTAACGCGCTGCGAGAGAGAGGAATTGTGCGAAATTACAGGACAAAATCAATCCACCTCTTCTTGAAAGTGTAGGTCTAAATACAGCAGCAAGCTTGAGGAAGAATAAATAACAGAATCAGAAATGCTTAATTGATCTGAAATTAGATTGGAGGAATACTTCACCCATTTGCATGAAGCTTGTATGGTGAGAAACCCGGTGGTATGTTTGAATGGTCGTCATCATTCCCTCATTTTCCTGAGGGAATACAAATGACGCTCTGGGCTCTGTCCAAAATCCCCTGGCCACCTGCTCTGCTCGCTGCCGGCAGTTTACTAGAAGTATGTGCAGAGGCGACTTGTCAGTTAAGTCATGTTGAGGCGGTGATCCTTGAAAACAAGGTGTGTGTGTGTGTGTGTGTGTGTGTGTGTGTGTGTGTGTGTGTGTGTGTGTGTGTGTGTGTGTGTGTGTGTGTGTGTGTGTGTGTGTGTGTGTGTGTGTGTGTGTGTGTGTGTGTGTGTGTGTGTGTGTGTGTGTGTGTGTGTGTGTGTGTGTGTGTGTGTGTGTGTGTGTGAGAACATATGAACTTAACCGTTCTGGACCCTTTCAACTGTGACCCTTAGAGGACAAAAATGTCTGTGTCAAAAAAGTGACGTAAAATCATTATATATAATTTTTTTTTTTTAGTCAATGTTGTTAATTAGCATCAGTCCTGATTAGAGTCCCCCCCCCCCCCCCCCCTTCTTCTTTTTTTCCTCATACACGTATTATCATGACCAGAAAACGCCGACGGTGAATTGAGTTTACTTTTCACCAAATCCATCTAGGCCTACTTCTCCAGGCTAAAGGCGTGCACGCAGCGGCGTCAGTTCTGCCCCCGCCCCTCAGTTTTGAAGTCTTGACTTCAGAATGAAAGCCTAAAAAGAGAGATTGCATGATTTTATGCTGTAATGGCAGTGGGATCAAACATTGTAGTTTTTCCTGGTTTCAGTGGGATATTGTTCTCCTAAATTTCTGAGTGTGATTTGTGTTTACAAATCTAAAACTGCATTAAAAAAATACAAATTCATCACAGATTTCGGGCGGTCTCTCTCAGATGATTAGTTTCACAGATATTAAGGCTCAAAAATGGAAGTAAACACATCTTCGCCCAACTTCAGAGTCATATTCCAAAAAACTGACAAGTATCAGGTCCAAACTTACTTTATTTGAAATATCATATTCTTGTTAAATTCAAATAAAAAAATCGAGAGGGTGTTTTGACTCAATTTGTCGCAGTGATTTTTAAAAACCCTGATATTGGTGGGGTTTTTGTGGCCGGTTTGGGTACTGCATGTCCTAACAGCCTACCAGTAAACAGGGCAATTCAGGGCAATTCAATTCAATTGTGTTTTTTACCATTTAGCAAAGACTTATATGTGCCTAAATGCTACTGATAAATTTACCCTCACAAACACATTAAAATGTAGCACAGTTATAGATGCAATAAGTCATTGAATGTGAGTTAAACATGGTGAAAGCAGCTTTTAATGTCTTAAACCATGAACAAACATGATAGCATAATATTGACAACTGTACATTTTGTCATACTTTAAGTATATAAATTACACAACCAAATCAAATAATAATTTGAGCATAAATATTTTACATTACAGTACAAAAGTCTCCAAAGTTTGATATTGAATAACAGTTTGTCTCTATGCTCACTATGAAACAATGTGTGAGTTGTGTGTATGATCAGAAATGGTGGATAGGAAGTATCAGAGATATTTCAGATGAAGATGTACTGGTTCAGTTCATGCACCCACATGGCCCTGCCAAGAGTTTCTACTGGCCAAGAAGAGAAGAAGTGCAATGTGCACTGCAGGCTAGAATTGCAAGGATTGACGTTCCCGCTACAGAAACTGGGCGCATGTATGCCATCAAAAAAGATGAGCACAACAGAGCAGAGATGTACATTAGACAATTTGTAAAGTGACTGCCAAATTAATGAATGTGATGAAGGAATTTGATCTAAAGCAGGTGTCTTAAACTGATCCAGTAAAGGCCCGCTGTGGCTGCAGGTTTTCATTCCAACCAAGCAAGAACACACCCGACTCGACTTATTCACCTACCTGATTTGCCTTCACACCTTGATTGGTTGGATCAGGTGTGTTCTTGCTTGGTTGGAATGAAAACCTGCAGCCACAGCGGGCCTTTACTGAATCAGTTTGAGACACCTGATCTAAAGGATGAAAAATGTGTGATCCCTCATAGTGAGCATAGAGACAAACTGTTATTCAATATCAAACTTTGGAGACTCAAAGCGCTTTGACAGGGTTCCAGGTTCCATTCATTCACACACAGTCATACCGGTGGTGGTAAACTACCGTAGTAACCACAGCTGCCCTGGGCTAGACTGACAGAAGCGGGCTGCCATTCTGCGTCTACAGCCCCTCCTGACCACCACCTCAAACATACAGCACTCACACTCATTCACACGAGACAAGCTATCATGTTTGTTCATGGTTTAAGACATTAAAAGCTGCTTTCAGCATGTTCAACTCACATTCAAGGACTTATTGCCTCTGTAACTACAACTGTGGTACATTTTAATGTTTTCGTAAGGCTAAATTTATCAGAAGCATTTAGTCACATGTAAGTCTTTGGTAAATGGTAAAAAACCCAATTGAATTGCCCTCCTGTGATGTTTACTAGTAGGCTGTTAGGACATGCAGTACCAAAAACGGCCACAAACACCCCACCAATATCAGGATTTTAAAAAATCACTGCCACAAAATGAGGCAAAACACCCTCCGGATATTTTAATATGATTTTAACAAGAATGTGGTCTTTCAAAAAAAGTAAGTTTGGACCTGATACTTGTCAGTTTTTTTGGAATCTGACTCTGAAGTTGGGCAAAGATGTGTTTAGCCACATTTTAAGTACCTACCATACTAGGTTATCATTGAGCTACACCCCTGACATTTCCTGTCTGGGCCACAGGTGAGATAGTTTTCCAGATATTGATGTTTAAAAATGGCTTTTCAGAGCATGATGCCAAAAAGCGTCTAAACTACCCTTCATTCAATGATGTTTCATGAGAAAACTGTTGACAGTAGAGATCTAATATTTTGGATTTTTCCTATTAACAAGTGTGTCTTTGTACTTGAATTTTTTCAGGACATTCTGAGATGGTCAGGTGGGAGGCATTTGATGAAATGACATGGAATGACCCTACACAAAAACGTTTTTAGTGTGTAAATGCAGAAGTCTTATGCGTTTCGCCCTGCTGTCCATACGGATCCGGCGTTTCCGTGGCGTGAAAACACACTTTTTTGAAATCAGCTCTCAGGGTGGAAAAGAAAAAAAACGGCACCCCTCTGTTTCATGTTCGTTTTCGTGTAGACGGCGGAAATGAATATGCTGACGTCATCGCCCCGCTCCTCCACCCTCGAGCCTGAGTTCTTCCCCTGCAACGTCTCATAACAACAACAATAACGGCGGCCTCCGTGCTCGTAGCAGATATTCTGGTTGTCTGTACGTCGGCGTATCAGGGCCACTGTATGGGGGGAAAAAAAAAACGGAGCCGAGAGAGGGGGGCGATATTCCGGGAAAAAAGCTGCAGATATGCTACTTTATTACGATGCTAACGAACAACCGCTAGCTAACTTCCCATGAATGTAGGCATTTATTTGTCTAATGAATCCATCCCAACGTTTGACAACGCCTCGTCACTCTTAACAAAAGTAGCTCTGGAAGAAATAAAATAGAGCTGTTATTTATATTATTTATTATTAGGGCCGGGACTCGATTAAAAAAAAACCGAATTAATTAGAGGCTTTGTAATTAATTAATCGAAATTAATCGCATATATATTTGACCTGAAAACAGTGAGAAGTAATTTTTTTCACATGGAATTTTAGTATACCATTGAACGACTGAATACATAAGCTTAAGCAACAAAATATTGTTTATTTTTGTTCAACCAAGTCCAACAGACCAGTGCATTTTTTGCCATTAAATGTAGCAATAGTGTCTGAAGGAGTGTGGGTTGGGTGTGGGTCCTTGTACTCGGAGTCAGGCTAACGTCCACGCTAGCTGCTATATGTTTTACATTGAGGTGATACTTGAGGTTTGATGTGCTGCGGTGATATGCAAATTCCTTGTTGCATAGCTTGCACACAACCATGCTCTTATCGACGCTTCCATCCGTTCGTTTTTTATAACAAAATTTCCCATCCACGGGGCCAACCAAAGCAGTCTCATCAGCTTCTTCTTTGTTGATGTTCACTGTGGTTTGTTGTAGTCTGAAGTCATGAACGCCAGTTGGTGCTCCAGTATAATCGGTCCACCTGAAACTCATCCAGTGAGAAACATTCCGCGGTGCAAAAATATTTTTTTTCACACATTAATTTTTGTGTAATTAATTAATCTTAATTAACGCGTTAAAGTCCCGGCCCTATGTATTATATTTTTGCCATACATGTAGCCATGCTGATTTAATATACATCTGAAGTGGTCCCTTATTTTTTCCAGAGCTGTAAAATGCATACATGCATTATTTTAAAATTGTGTGCATTAGAAAAGCTTGTCTTTGTGGTATTTTATTTTATTTACTGATTAATATGTTATTGTTCTAAGATTTTCTATTAAAATAAAGTCAGTCCAGAATGACAGAAAAAAAATCATGACTTTGTGCTGCAATGGCCCTGGGGTCAAAAATGACAGTTATAATGGGTTTCAATGAGGATATTTTTGTCTCTAATAATCACATTGTAACAAAAGTGTACACAGTGTGTTATAGACATAGTATAGAAGGTTGTTGGAAAAAAAAATTGCCCCCAAAATACACCCCTTGCCATAATGTTATGCCATATGCATTAACACAGCCAACACGATTATAAAAACAAAAATGAATAGGACAAAAAGTCTTCAAGTATCCTTAAGGGTTAAGTGATGAAACATTCTTAATCCATTGGGTTTAATATGACGTTGGTCCACCCTTTTCAGCTACAACAGCTTCAACTCTTCTGGAAGGTTTTCCACAAGGTTAAGAAGTGTGTTTATGGGACTTTTTGACCATTCTTCCGGGAGTGCCACACACTGATGTTGGACTCTAATTCATCCCAAAGGTGTTCTATCAGGTTGAGGTCAGGACTCTGTGCAGGCCAGTATAGCTCTGTCATTTTACGTGGTCTACCACTTCTTGGCTGAGTTGCTGGCGTTCCCAATCACTTCCTGACAGTTGAGTGTGGAATATTTAGGAGTGAGGACATTTCAGGACTGGACTTGTTGCACAGGTGGCATCCTATCACAGTCAGTGGAATTCACGAGTGAGAGACATTCTTCACACTTGAGTCTGCTGTGCTGCTATCACGTGCCATGGAGTGTTGTGTTGTGTGTGTGTGTGTGTGTGTGTGTGTGTGTGTGTGTGTGTGTGTGTGTGTGTGTGTGTGTGTGTGTGTGTGTGTGTGTGTGTGTGTGTGTGTGTGTGTGTGTGTGTGTGTGTGTGTGTGTGTGTGTGTGTGTGTGTGTGTGTGTGTGTGTGTGTGTGTGTGTGTGTGTGTGTGTGTGTGTAATATTGACGTTTATCCATGTCTATCCTTTGCTTCCACCACAGTGGTGCTGCTAAAGTGGTTGCTGCTGGCTTGATGACAGTAGGCGGTGGCATCGGCGGTACAATACTCTATGCCAAATGGGACCACAAGTTCAGAGCAGCCGTGGAGAACAATGTTCCATACTCAGACTGGCTGCTGGGTCTGGCATTGGGACCCACTTCTCGCGATGGCATCAAGAAACAGGTCAGGATGGATTCACAGCATGTTTGGGCAATTTGCTAAGGCTCGCTGGAATCTCTCTAAATTACATTACTATTTCAACAATATGACGGGGTGTAAAAGAGAAATGGAGCCTGTGAAATAAATGCTTACAATTACATGATTGTGACAATAACACAATTGACTCTGACACACAGGTTGGCAAAATTCACTTAGCTTCAACAGTGACAAATGTGTTTCCTCTCCTTTCGCTCTTTTATTAGCTCAGTGTCCAAAACATTCAGGTAGCAGCTTCTCATATTAACATGATGCTGACTGATAATTTAGCAGGTTAAAATGCTAATAATAATAACTTTAACTGTATAGCTCATTTCATGCAGAGATGCAGCTCAAAGTGCTTAACAAAACAGCAAGAGTAAAAAACATTGCAATACAATTCAATACAACCACTCATACCAATGATACCAATAAAGTTAACCCTAGTTAAAAGCCAAACTAAAAAGACTGGTATTTCATTTATTTTGAACAATTCTAAGGGAGTTTGCTGTAAACCCACAAACCAACAAAACAACTTTCAGTAACACTTCCTTTAAAGAGAGCACACATAAGCATTCAGCATAAAACAACGTTGTAATGTCTATGGTAGCATCAGACTAGTTAACAATGGTTCATTTAACTTATGATGCTACCATAGACATTACAACGTTGTTTTATTCTAAAATTGTTTCTTGAGAGGAACATGACCATGTCAATTGTCATGAAGTTATGTCGTTTATTTAATCTTTATTTATACAAGTGACAACCATTTATGAGTGGATATGTAGGCCAATGTTTATGTCAGGTGTCATGTAATGTGCATGTAGGTGAATGCTTATGTATGCTCTCTTCAAATGAAGACTTACTGAAACTAACTAAAAGTTGTATCAGGCTGTGCCGCAGCAGCTATTCTCAGCTTCTCTCTGAAACATTCTGGCTGCGGTGGAATAGTCTATTTTCTTCGGATGTAAAGGACCTTCCTATACGAAAGGAAAGGAGATCAAGCCGACCCACAATTCCTTGCAAGAGAAACATTTAAAGTGCCCACACCTCGGTCGTTCATGAAAACAAAAAATATGCTTATTTGCATATTTAACAATGACTTTCCTGCAGACATATAGTAATTGGAATTGTGTTAAATGTGTGTGGACAGTGATAATAATTGAATGGTATTTTCTTATTTCAGCCATGTTACAAACTTGACAAAAACGAAACTAAAACCACAAATAAAATGTAAATATAGCAAATGGTCAAACAGGAAGGAGGAGCTGCTGGACCTGAAGCTGGTCAATGAACCAGCTGTTTATAGAACCAACAACATGGGGAGAAGTGGATGATGTGCTTTTTGTAGTCCATTATTGTAGTTTCTCCAGCGCAGACGCACGTCAATCACCGGTGCCAATCATCAGCTGCCAATCATCATCAGCATTATGACGTAGCTTAGTGAAAGTCCGGTCGGATTATCTGAGCACAGTGGTCGTCTTTTCCTAAATCCTTTTGAATTCTCCTATTGCCTTTCCTTAACCCAGTGACGAGTTCCCCAGAGGTCAAGGAATAGGAGTTAGGAATAGGAGTAAGGACCTTATTTTTGGACTATTTGACCGCAGCCCATGTTTGAGCTCCTGCCCCAAAAAGCCCAGTCTGCTGTGATTGGTCAGCAGACCACTGTGTTGTGATTGGTCAACCTCTTAGTGTGTTGTTGGTCAGAAATGTCCAGCCCCTTACAGGGCTCCAGACTAACTTTTTACATTGATCACACTGGTGCTATACACTGATTAATTAACACATTTTATAAAGGACAAAAACAGGAACAAAGGTGCAAATAAATGTTTTTTCTTCATTTAAATCTCAACACAAAAAAAAATCACGATAACCTCAATTGTTTAAAAATAAACTTTAAGGATATTATGCTCATGTGTTACTTAGTGACCTCATCACTTTTAATTGAGTTGTTGGAAGCAATTCAGGAGCAGAGTTCCCTTTGGACAGATGTGAGGCTCGATTCCAAACCTGTTGGCCTCAGTTAAAATGGCTGCTGTCCCTGCATTTTACATGCAGGTTACCCAGCCTCACTCTATGATGGAGAAACAGGCAAAGGCGCCCAAAGATATATCAGAGAAGAAGCTGACGGAGGCATCAGAGAGATCAGCCAAGGACACGAGTCCGGTCCAGACAGGGCCTGCACAGAGCATAGAAGGTAAGCCTCTGATCTGGTTCAGACTCCTATATTATGTACTGGCAGTTAGTGTCATTCTGACACCTTGCTGCAGTCAAGCAAGTGTGGGGGAGGGGGGATACTGTGGATCCCTAATAGAAGCATAATGCGATTCATCAATTAATTTGCTTCTGAATCAGTGTCTGTTCAGCTCAGATTTTATATTTTACTTGCTCATGAATTGAAGAATAATAATATGGGGTTTTCACAAGTCATAGTCTGTTTGATTAGTGTGAATGCTTTTCATTTCTGTTCTGTGTAGCCTGGTTCGGTTTCCCATTGCACAAATGGAAGCATGCCAAATAAGACATAATGAAGCTGAGGGGTGTATTAAGGAGCAGGGTCAACATTTTTTCACTTTAGATCTGATCTTTCTAAACCTATAACCGTCAATATTTTTTGTAAACTCTTACATAGTCTTATATAGACTGTTAATTATTCCGTATGTTTCCTTGGGTCCAGATGCCAACAAACATCAGATTTCTGCAGAAGGCCACTACAGTCCTCTCTAGTGCTCCATGAATGGAACAAAACTGACATAGCAATATTGTTTTTATATTGTTTTTCTGCGATCCATCCAGGAATTTTCACCCAAACTTTTGTACATTTTTTTGTACATTTTAAAGTAAAATGTGTCAGTTCAGGCCCCTCCCACTCTTTTCCAGTTGACAGTTCGCCAGCAGCCCTGTTTGTCGCCAGCAGCCCTGTTTGTCCCCACAGCGAGAGAGGGAGAGGCGAGCACAAAGGAAGCAGCAAGGTCAGGCGAGGGGTGCTGTGAAGCTCACGGTCAGATCCACAAGCCACCTTAGACACGGGCCTTTCCAAGATCACCTAATATATCTGGTCTACGGCAAATTTATCTGGCTAGGTATATAGAGGTTATCATTAACCTGTGGTGGGCCAAATTAGACTGTAGGTTATTAATCACTAATACTGCATTAGTCTTGGAAAACTATTTTCCTTTGTATCAAGCAGCAAAATCGTTTGAGCGTGATGTGTTTGACTTAATTTGCTGACATTGAGATTTTTAAAGGCCGATATAATAACGATAGTTTGGAGCAGGAAAAAGCCGATAGCCGATACCGAGCACCCCCCCCCCCCCCCCCCCCCCCCGAAAAAATTCAACACTGTTGGAAATTCACAATCTCTGACTTTATTAGCAGCAACTGCTTTACTGAACAGCTAATAAATATCCAAATGTATAAAATCACAAAGTGAACATCAAACTCAAAGTAATAAATACCAAAATAAATATATACATCTTTAACTGGATATAAAAGTAATAAATACCGAAATAAATAAATCTGCGTAACTTAACATCAGTCTCAATGTAATAAACACCTACCGTAGATGACCATATAGTAGCCCGGGCGTTTAATATGCTAAATCGACTTGGAGCCCAGGCGTTTATAAGAACCAGGTGCGTATTTGCAACAGGCTACAATTTATTTTTGCAATGAGCAGCACCAGACCATCATGCTAAGAACAAGGAGCTCACCATAGCAACACTGGAACAAAACTACTTTTTCCCCCCGACGCATCTTTATTGACATCAGACAATAAATACAAAGACAGTTTGTCTGTGTTACCGCGACACAGGGAGCTGATCAGAGCAGTGTTATGAATGATAACGCAAGGGGGGGTCTGTGTGTGTCTGTGTGTGTGTGTGCGCGCGCGCCTGCATGCGAGAGAGAGAGAGAGAGAGCAAGAGGAGGGGCTGACTGACAGAAGAGGTGAGAGCCGGTGAAGTGCTGTTAAAAAAAAACTTGTTTTCTGTGCAAGACTATGGTAAACACTTAACCGCCCAGGCGTTTAATTGAACCGGCGTTTATTATGCCAAATGAGGTCAGGACCCCGGCGGCTATTAGAGCACAGGCGCGTATTTGCCCGTTTATGCTTGTTGAACAGGTGGTACTTATTGCCTCCACCAAGGAGGTTATATCTGTTCACTTTCAACTTGTGAAGGTTTAAATACACTTACAGTAACGCGTGTCGTCGTCTCCACACTGAAAAAAAATTGGAGTGTTATCTACTTAAAAACCTAGGAAAGTTTTTGCACTTAGAAATTGTAAGTAAATTCTAAAAGGACGATCATCAAGTAAACCTTACTTGCAGGATACAAGTTACTTTTACTAGCAAACCTCAGGTAATTTACTGATTATTATTAATATGGACATTGAATTTTACTCTCTCCTTCTTTGTAAGTTTTACTCAGACTCTGACTGCTGCAAACTGAAAAATCTCACCTAAAAATCAATGGCCTTTCAAGGTAATTTTAAATACCTTTTTAAGTTTTATTTATGGACTATATGTAAGTAACATTTACACAGCATTTTACATATTTTCTGCAGTTTAAATTGCCTAAATTTGTTCTTAATGTTTTTGTGTATTGAAACAATGACTTTAAAAATGAGGCAGCTGTTAATTCAACACATTTATTTTTCTGTGAAAAAATATGTTTTTCAATAAAACATGTTTTAAAAGGTTTGTAAACAATACAACACTCACATCTGTGACCCTTGAAAATGACCCGAAGACAGCACACATTCATAAAGTGCAACAAGTTGAAATAAAAATAACATCATTAAAACGAGAACATAGACACATGAACAAATGTGCTGTTTTTTTCTTATGGTTCCCTCTTTGAAAGGACAACGCTTGGGTCAAACATGTGCACTCAAGCTATAAGCTTGTTTCGCAGAGACAGGATCTTTGGGGACAGCTTAAGGACATCAAGCTCTAGAAGAAGCTTCTGGAACACTTCAAAAGTATACTTCATTTTTGGTGGGTAACTCAAGTTCATGGCATAAACAATGCCCATCAGCAGGAGACAGGCCTTTGCAACACTTCCACAGTTGTCAAGTACCTCAGTCCCTTCAACCACAATCGACACATCAGCGTCAGATGCACATTCATCTTCTTCTCCTGTGTGGTAGACACAGATCCTCAGGACTTGCTCAGCCTGGTCCTCTTGAGCTGCCTCTCTGCTGATACCCTGTAAAATATATGTGGATCCATGTTCAGGTGCATAGTAGAGCTTAATTTCTGATTTAAGTTACAGACTACTGTCAAAAATATCAATATTTCGATAACAGCTTAAGTTTGCCATCGCTTTTACATTCACAAACAACCTGTAAAACCTGTAGGCTGTAAAATACAAAGAAATCAAATGATTAATGCATCATACTCAAAGTTACTTGAATACCAAGGACAATGGAGAAGCAGCATTTATTGGGCTATATTAATATCACTAGAATATATACAACATTAGATTGTCCTTTCAACTTTTGTATCCATTACATTTTATGCTGCGCAGCACATAACTTCAAAATTTAAAACATATTCTGCTTCATTTTAATTTGGAATAGTATATGTTCTCTTTCAACTTATTAAGTGCAAAGCACTACACATTTTTTTAAATTATATTTTACTTTTTCTTTTTTTTTTACCTGAATAGCCAGATGACGTTGCTTGTGACACTGCTGTAGTTGCTGCTTGAGAGGGCACTGTATCAACAGCAGAAAGTCGGTGGTTTGGGCTGAAGGACAAAAAAACATAGACAAGATAAGACATTAAAACTACAGAATACTACATTAAAACTACAGAATCATGTAACCAAAATAAACTGTACCATTGTCAAACCCATGTCGTTCTGAATATAATATGCACACTTATTGTCACACTATGAGGCCACAACAACCACACTCCACTGCACCAATAGCTTTTAAAGACTGGTGATGCCAGGCGTGTGTTTATATAGGCCTATTTGTCAGTCTATAGCTCCATGGGCACGAGAGATAGGTGCGCACACACACACACTGTGACGGAGCGTTGTTCGGTTCTTTAAGATTCTCCCCACCGAACGGGGCGTCAGAAGAAGACAACGTTGTTTTAACTCTTTGTGGTTTTTTATTTGCTTTGTTTGATTTTTTCTTATGCAGTTGTTTTAGTCCACAAACAATAGGTTATAAACCTGTAGAATAGAAAAAGTACGGTTTAAACAACAATATTGGTAGCCACATGCATGATATACTATCAATTCTGAATAATATACAACTATAGATCACAATATAGTCAGTATTTAGTATAATATAATAAAGTATAAAATAATTAGTGGTTAAACAGAATATGCAACAATTGCAGAACTGCAATAATTCCCTGCACAAGCAACATTGCACATTAAATACTAAATATACATTAAACATTGCACTGCCACACACAAGGCCCATTACATTACCACCAGTGAGTGAGTGTTGAGTGTAGTTTTATGTAGCAACGCCGAGCATAGCAAACCATTACCTATGTGTAGCGATTAACTACATTACCCAGCTTGCACCGCAAACAGGAAGTATTCATGTAACCGTGAAGACGCTACAAATTCAAACATTTACCGGGGAACAGAGCGTAACCAGACAAACAAACTCAAACCGCGGCTCAATGAACATAAACTGCAACTCACCGGTGGCGCATCTCTCCTGACGAGACAACATGCTAGAAGCGCTAGCGGTAGCGCTAGTGTGCGTTTATAGCCCGTGCCCATAGTCAACGTGCCCGTGCACGCGCTTCAATCAGGTAAGTGAACCTCCCACTCTCACACCACCTGCCGTTGAACACCCGTGACATAGTGAGCGTAACCATAACGTAGTGAACGCACCGTCAGACCGGGGCTCGCTCGCTCTCTCTCTCTCTCTCTCTCTCTCTCTCGGTCGGACAGTAGATTACATTTATATAGCGCCTTTCGGTCGTACCCGATATCCAAAGCGCGCACAGTAACCATTATTCATTCACACCGGTGATGGTAAACTACGTTTGTAGCCACAGCTGCCCTGGGCTGGGGCAGACTAAGCAGCGGTGTCGGGGGTCGGGGCGCGCTCCGTGCTCTCACACACCGTCACACACACACACACACACACAGAGGGGCAGAAGAATTACCGTTACTACGCGACCCGTCCATGTGCCTGTGTTTAACGTTACGCCAGCTGGAGGGAGAGAGAGAGGCAGGCGAGGCCTAATGGCAAACACTGGATGCGACGGTTAACAAGTGCCCCCCGCCCCCAGTCGACAAAGGAGTAACTTACTCCAGTAGTACTCGAGTAGTGACCCCGAACCTTCGGATAGTTAAATATGCCACTCGTTGCAGCCCTAAACATGTCCACCACATTATATCCTACATTGTTATGAAAACCACCGTCAACTTCACATTAAAAGAACGTGCTCGACCGTCCGGGAGCTAGGCTACACGTTTCATAAACACAAAACAAACCACTCGGTTTAAACTTAAGATAATTATCAAAAACGATGGTGGAGCTCACAACTCGTGCACTTACTCAGGGAACAGCACATGGATGTATTAGGCTATATTATCGGAACAGCAAGGTCCGACTGTTGTACCCCGGGGGTGCACCACCAAAGTCCACAGGGACGTTGCGTTTAGTCACCATAGTAAAATTACGCTACAACATGTAGCCTATGGTAATGGCAAGTGGGGTCATGTTACATTTTATATTATCATCATATTATATTTGAACTTTTCATATGCAGGAAAACCCCTGAATGACTTACCTTCAAGGTGATTTAGCCGCTCCTGCCGCCATTAATCCTGACCGCAGTCACCCTGTCTTCATGGCCGTTTCTCAATATGCGTTCTTCTCTGTACTTCTGTTCTTGTGGACTTGAGAAACGTCATCAGCGTCGGACCGAGTACTGTTCCAATTCAAAGTTCGCATCTGGCCAAGTACGGTCAAATACCCCGGATGTGTTCTTGCCCCGCCCATTTCACCGGGGATGCATCGGAGGAGACTTGTGTGGACTTTGGGCAGTTACGTATCCCAGAATGCATTTCAATAAAGCAATGGCGGAGGAGAAGACGCACAAAAGTTAACGTTAGAAGTTTTGAAATTCCACTGTTTTGGGGTGAATAAATGTTTTTATGTATTTTTGCGGGAATGTCATTTTTACAACTTCAAATCGGTGCTGTGGGTGATTTATTACTGTAGCACGTAGTTTTTATTCCGACGTTTTCGCCGCTAACGGCTATCACGGCTAGCTACCTTGCTAGCCGCTAGCAAGTTGGCCCGGGCACTTAGCATTACTGCTACCCCGCTGATGACTGCCTTGTCCCGGCGTGACAAGGCAGCAAACATCATATTATATCCTCATATAATATATAATAAAATATACAAATGAAACGGAGTTGTTTTTTATAGTGTTTATTTTATTTTAACCAGTGAAAATAACTGGAAGTTGAACGCCGTCAACCGGCAAAAACGATGACGTCATCAAGTACGTTCCTGTTCCAAATGCAGAAAAAACACCGTCCTCCCGTACCCCCGAAGTTCGTTCTTCCAACTGAACTCCGCAAGTCTAGACTCCCGGAGTTCACGAGTTCGAACTTGGCGTACTGGGTATTGAGAAACGGCCCATGTGTTTTCGCGGTCAAAGACGCGCATGCGTCCTGGAGGCGAGCATGGTCACAAGGCGCATGTGCGGATTCATAACATGAAACACTATTAAAACTTACTTGATATTTCTAAGTTCATGTGCAATGATATGAAACCTTTGAATATTATGTGAAAATATATAGTAAAACTTACTCTTCCCACACTGTTTATTTATTACGTGAATGACATATATAGATTTACTTGAATAATTCCAGTTCTCACTGATACTTACAATTAGAAAATAAAAATTGTGACCGTTAACCTAATAAATATTACTACACCACAAAATCCTTTTTTTCAGTGCACCTCCTTCTCCTCTCTCTGCTGCCGCTGCGCTGCTCGCGCTCCGTCTCTCTCTCTCCCCCCCCCCCTCCCTCCCCCATGCACGCTGTGTGTGCAGAGCAGCCCCGCCCCTCAGTGATCAGAGAGACAGAGAGCAGCAGGCCATGGAAGTAGCAGTTCACGGCGCTGCGGGGGAAAAAAACAAAAAAAAACAGCCATCGGGCACTATCGGGGCCATTTTCCGTCAATTATGATAGTTTGTAAAACGTCCTATCGGGCCGATTAATCCGCCAAACCGATGAATTGGTCGACCTCTAGTAACTATTGCGCACATCGAAATGTCGATGCTGCAACAATATATGGCGCAGCCCTGTGTCCATCTCAGTAACTTCCCAAACTAGCCGCACCAGGGGTTGAACCACACCAGGGGTTAAACCGCCCTAGATGAAATAAGTCATAAAAACCCTTGATTTCATTACTTTTTAAGTATTATATTTCGAAAGAATGAATAAAAAAAAAACAGTCAAAAATATTTCCACTGTAACAACAACTACAGCATACACTGGGCACATCTGGGCGAGACCCCAGGGAGGCTTCCCCTGAGAGGGTGCTCTTTGGGTGTTGTTTACCTCTGTTCCCAAGTCAGCAACGTCCATCTACATTTGGCATTTGTATGCTCCCTGTCCACATGAAACTCTTGAATTGATTTATTACCTTTTGAACAGGAGGAGTTGGGAGGCCCAATGTGATTTGTAAGCTGCTAACTGTAGTTTTAGTCACATATTCGATATATTTCTTTTTACAGCACAAAACAGCAGCAGCAGTCTACAGGTAATGGGCCCACGTGAGAGGAAGACTGAGCCATAATGCTAGATCCATTCTGTTGTTATTGTATCAGTGATTTAATTTGCGTTAAGTTAAAACCCAAGTGTTTAATGTGCTTTCTGTTGTTTCTCTGCACCCACAGAGTTCTGTGAGGGTGAGCTGACTTTCCTACTAGCTGTATAATACTGTAGAATACTACAGAGTACTGTAGAATACTGCAGAATACTGTAGAATATTCAGAATACTGTAGAATACTTCAGAATACGGCGAGTTGACGCTACATTTAAACGTACACTTTCTGCTTCTCACTCTTTCTATCTCTGAGTTTCCTTCTTGCTAAATTCCAGTTGTTTACACGCTATCTCTGTTAGCTACTTTAGCTTAACAGTTAGCTTAGCAGCTGCGATGACTTCTCTCTGACTTCTCACTTCTCCTGTTTAGCTACTTCCCCATCTCCAAATGTAGCTCACTTGTTGCATGTCTTAAACCACCTCCTCTATAGATCTTTATTTTATAGAATACTGTCATTGAAGAAACCCTTTGAAACAAAAGGAACTGACTGGACTGATGAAATCATCCTGAATGCTCGTCTCTGCAGCTCATTTCATCAGTCGTCTCCACTGTTTATCACACACAATGCCAAAGTCTTTTAGACATTTTCCGTAACACAAATCTCAGTACTGAATGTCCTGGACATGACAGCGGTGTTGAGCTTCAAGACATTCAGCTCCATTCAGATGGATCCGTATAGTGAGTTAATGTTAGACAGCCCGTCTTCTACTGGAAATCCAGTAAACAATCAGAGAAGGGTCTACATGATCCAAATTCTTTGTGATTGTTGCGCTCACATGTTACAGAACTGTCACTTTCTGACACCAGTTTGGCTCCATCCACAAAATACGTCAACCCTGTTTACAGACACAAAAAAGTTTTATTTCACAATAGAATAATAAGAATTAGGGATGAAAATTATCGAGTAATTCATTAATCGATAGTTGTTTCATCTTATCGATCGATGATTGATTAATTGATAAGCGGCAATTCTTCTGAGATGCTGAATTTCCCTCTGAATAGGTTTTATCTACTGTATACTAAACATAAAATGCTATCTTCCTTATGATATAAAGAAAAATGCAAATCATATTTTGAATAATTTCATTTTAATGCATTAACTTGGGGAACCAAATATGACATCATTTCCTGACCAATTTCTTACAAACTGCTGGTTCTGATCCAAATGTTGACATACTAAATGGGGTCGAGGAGTTTAAGCATTCAAGAAAAGATGAAAACAAAAATGACTAAAACACAGTGCTGAACCTATACTATTAGTTTATTATGACTATAATAATAATAATAATAATATAAGTGGGTGACTATTCCTCAGCCTTCCTTGGTGTTTGGGTTTTGACCTCGTTCACATACGTCCACTCGCCCATCTCTGAGCGACAGCTATCAATAAATGTGAATGTGTTCTAGTGGAATGTGTCCAGGACAGGCGATGCGATGCGGGCGGGTACAGAGATAAAATAACTTTTAACTTTCTGCGATGCGAGTGAAGCGAGTACCAATCGGAATGTAGAATAGAGATGATTGACAGTGGACGTGACTGACAGAGAGTTGCTGCTTGAACTAGAGCCAGTCTCTAGAATACGATACAAAAAATTAGTTAGTAAATATGTTGGCCGTGACCCGTACCTCCATGAAGATGAGTGAGTTTTCTGGAGCGAAGGACGTGGCTCCCGAAGGAGGCTCACGGACTGAGGCATTGGGTACCCTGAACGGAGGAGGAGGGTCCGCCGACGCAACCCGCCGAACCCTGACCGTCAACGCTGCCCTAGTTTCCCCCGCTAGAACGGCACCGTCGGACTTACGTAACGTGGTCAGCACCGGTAGTCCACCGGCAGCCGCGCCCATCTCATGCGGGCCCGACGGGCGCCTATCGCCGGCTCGAGGGTCAGGCAAGGAGGTGGGAGCGCGGCAATCCCGAAGTCTGAACTTAGGGGGACTAAGGCAAATGGAGCCTGCGACTGCCCCAGCAGCAGAGAACACGAGCGTTCCCGATTGATGGCAAAGCGTCTCTCAGCCTCACAGACGTAGGTTTAAAATCCACTTTTTACGGCGTTATTCTGTGAGCTTTTTACAATTCTCACCTTTTATGGACGACAACCTTTGGTACTCTAAAAAAACTTTCCTTTTCATGGGTAGAACGATTGGAGCAGCTGTAAACTACACAAAACATGGGCATCTTGACTTTTTCACACGGCAGTTCTATGGGCAGACTTCACTTCCTGCCCTCCATCTGGATTTAGCGCGTTCGCGATGCAGCACTGTGACGTAACGTTAAACCAACCGATTGTTTATCATTTTTGAAATCAAAATTCCAGAATTCACTACCTCTTGACTTGACTTCTCAAATAGGAATGTGTTGATGAAAATCGGCATTAGTGTCACCCTTTTAAACTTTCACAGTGTATGAATGGAGTCAGTAGCCTAGACGAAGTCCTTTTATAGGTTGTAGGACACACTGTAATGAAATCCAGAGTCAAATACTGCTGTACAACTGAAATGGTGCAGAAAATGGATGTAGTTTTATTTGGTGTAGTCCAGCTGTGACAGTGACGCTGTGTTGAAGTCATCATGATAAAACATGGTCCAGCAGAAACCGACAGCAACGGGAACTACCGCAGAAGAGGTTGAAGTCCTTTGCTTGGTGTTTCCTGTTTGTCTGGACAGACTTGTCACCATGATAGTGTCCCACCGAGTCAGTCATGAGACTTTACAGGTGTTAGGTTGAGATCACATGAAGGCAAAGTTAGAACATGGGTGTGTTGGTCTGAGCAAGTGAGCCAATAAGTTCATTGGCCCTCACTTCTGCATCACAAGATGGTTGATTTTAGGATCGCTGTCTTTTAGTCCTCAGTTGAGTAGAACTCAATAATCCCAAACTATTGTAGATGTAAAAAAAAAAATACTGTTATGCAACATGATAAATAAACATCTTCAGGCTAAATCATTGTTCTGTAATTTCAGACATTCAATTTTTAAACGGGTTCACTTTACAGTAGGTGCACAGCTTCCAGCTCGGGCTGGGTGATGGGGAGAAAATATGATACAATATTTTTGACCAAATAACTTCCATCCATCCATCGTCTACCGCTCATCCTGTATTCAGGGTTGCAGGGGGGCTGGAGCCGATCCCAGCTGTCATTGGGTGAAGGCGGGTTACACCCTGGAGAGGACGCCAGTCCATCACAGGGCCAACATGTAGAGAAAGACAACCATTCACACTCATGTTCACACCTACGGGCAATTTAGAGTCATCAATTAACCCATCCCCATCCTGGATGTCTTTGGACTGTGGGAGGAAGCTGGAGAACACAGAGAGAACCCAAATAACTTGATATCAATATTTGTACGGTTGACTTATGGTTCTAAATAATCATTAGTAATGTGGATATAATGTCTACGTTGGTAAAGGCAAACAGAAAAGCTGGAAAGTGTGGTAAGTTCAGAACATGACATCGCCTCACTATAATGCAACCTTTAAAACCAGGAAAAGAAAACACTGTTGTCACAATGCTCACATACATCTTTGTGTCCCACCAGAGGCTTCAGCAGAGGCCACGCATATCATCTCAGCCATCAGTGAGATCCCATCAGTCCCTGCTCCATGTGACACAGAGGCAGCTGCATTCAACGGTAACGCTCCATCTTCAAGATACACTTGGTGATGTGGACAAAGCTGGATTCTTTAAAAATCCAATTCATTATTTTCTTTTTGCATTTGCTTTATTGATTGCTGTCAAGATGTAAAGAGACTTTTTTAACCCTTGATGCACCTTTTAAAATGAACGTACATGTAGACCTAACCATAGAAAGAAAGTTTTTTATAATTGTTTTTTTATGTTTTTATGCCCTTTTTGACATAAAAACACCTGATTTTCTCAATGAGAAAAACGCATAATATCAATATTTTCCAAAAATAAGGTGCAAAGTGGAATATTGAGGATGAGGTTATTACAGCCTTGACCTAGGTCAATAATTGATAACAACATTGATTTTGATGCATTATTATTTTTGGAGCAGTGAGAGTTTATTCAACAAACCTACAAGTTTTAACCTTGGGACGCAAAATCGTCATTCATTAAAGCGTAATAAAAATGTCATATATAAATATTCTTTTTCACTTAAACTGCATCAAATCTTTTCAACAACTTCAGACGTAACCATAGATAAAAAACTAAAAAAATATAATAAACATATGTTTTTATGCCCTTTTTATCATAAAAACACCTGATTTTCTCAATGAGAAAAACACAAAATATGAATATTTTTCAAAAATAAAGTGCAAAGTGGAATATTTAGGATGAGGTTATTACATCCTTGACTAGGTCAATAATTGATAACAACATTGATTTTGATGCATTATTATTTTTGGAGCAATGCCACTATTAAAAAAAATCTGACCAAACCATATATAGTTATTTATTTTTTTATTTATTTTTTAAAATATTTTTTATGTTTTTATGCCCTTTTTGTCACAGGATGTGTTTTGTCTTGAGCGCGTGTTATGTTTACAATTTAAGGCATAAACCACAGATCATTGTGACCTGCATTTTACACGCATGTGCTCCACATTTGGCACACCCTTCTGCGCTGTGTGGAGGGCCCTGCCTGTGGCTCCTCCTCCTGATCACAGACCTGGCCCCGGGCTTGTAGGACCAGGCTGGCTGCAGACGGCCCTCTGGGCAAATGGCTCCTCTTTGCCATGGCAGGGGCAATGAGAGCTTACCTGGTCTAGGTAGTCCACATAGGTGGTAACATCTACCTCAGTAGCATACTGCTCACTCTTAGAAGACTGCAAGACTGCAAAAAGAGCCTCCTCTAGTTTCAAGCTTCTCTTCATGGCTGCCTGCTGGAGAAATGACCAGCCAGACAAGGCTGCAAACTATTCTCACAGACTTCAAATATGCACCTGCATAAACATGCTGTAGCATGAAGTGGCATATGTATGACACGCCAACTCGTATGCCATTATGGCGTGTTATCACTACTCAGAATCGCCTCCATTGAAACTCTATCTATCTCCTGGGGGCTTTGGGGGGGGGGGGGGAAACCTGTTTTCCCTGTATTTTGAAGGCAATGGCTTAGATTTATTTGGTATTCATGGGAAAAGCATTATAATATGTCAGGATAACAGTATATCAAAAATATGTGGTTATAATGGAAGTCAATGTGTCCAAATTGGGCCCGAGGTGAAAGGGTGTAGGTATAGATGCAAATCTCCTATTCTATACACCTTACAATAGAGGGGATCATGGAATTTTAAAAATAATAATAAAAAACAAATCCTGGCCAAGTTTAATATAATTAGCCTTTAAACTGACAACAGAACATTTTCAGCCCTAGCTTTAAAGTGAAAGCACATATTAATTTAAATCGATGTCTAAATGTTAGCTGGTAATCACAGGATCAATGCCAACACTGAGGGCCCACTCGCACTAGAATAAGCGTTTTAATTAGAAAAGGACAAAGCCTCGCCCTACGTCCCGGTCCCATTTTGCTCCAGTACTGCTCACTCCACAAGTCCACATGAGCGACTGTCCCAGCATGGATGAAGCTCAGCATTAAGCACTCATACTAACAAAGCGGACTTGGGGGTCAGATTAGTGCTGTGTGAGTGTTGACACCAGAGATGGGAGTAAGGCCCCGTCCAGACGAAGCAAAACAAACTTTTTTTCTCCGTTTTCCCTTGGCGTCGTTTCAAGGAAATCCGCCTCCAGACGAATCCACTGAAAACGACTCAGCGCGCTGTAGTACATAGCTTGACCGGATGTTTGCCATTGCTATGGCAACATGTGAGAGTTACGGCTAATCTCTGCCCGACCACCCGATCATTAAACCCCAATAAGATAACAATTGGGCCCAAATAAATAAAACCAACAATAACCATCAACGGCCGTCACCCTAAGGACCTTGACGAGGCGTTCTCACACGTTGGGATGGATTCATTAGACAAATAAATGCCTACATTCATGGCAAGTTAGCTAGCCGTTGTTTGTTAGCATCGTAATAAAGTAGCATATCTGCGACTTTTTTCCCGGAATATCGCCCCCCCTGTCTCGGCTCCGTTTTTTTTCTCATACAGTGGCCCTGATACGCGCGTCGTACAGACGAGCAGAATATCTGCTACGAGCACGGAGGCCGCCGTTCTTGTTGTTGTTACGAGACGTGGCGGGGGAACAAGTCAGGCTCGAGGGTCGAGGAGGCGATGACGTCAGCGTATTCGTTTTCGCCGTCCACACGAAAACGAACACGAAACGTAGGCGTGTCATTTATTTTTTTTTCCACCCTGAGAGCTGGTTTCAAAAACTGCGTTTTCAGGCCGCGAAAACGCCGGATCCGTATGGACAGCAGGGCGAAACGCACAAGACTTCTGCGTTTACGCACTGAAAACGTTTTTGTGTGGACAGGCCCTAAGTCACACACATGCAAGTCTCAAGTCTTAACCTTCATGTCTCTAGCAAGTCCCAAGTCATTTTTGTGAGAGTAAAGTCAAGTCATAGCTTAGGTCAAGCAAGTCACAAGTCAAGTCATAGAAATATAATAAGCTGGAAGACAACCATCTTAAAACTTTAAGAGACTGCAGCCTAAGTTTTATGTAGCCCTCCTTTGCACCAAGGGCTAACAAATAGAGGAAGGGGATATAAAGCTAAAGAATAATTATAAATACTCACTAGGACCAGCAGGATCAGAATTACTAGGAACGAGTACAGGGCTAGGTGTACCAAACAATAATTACCAGACAGAGTCAACACAGTAGTTTATCTTGGGAAGAAAAAAGAATTGTGAAGTTAGCTAGAGACATTTCTTAATTTTCTTAATGTAGTCGGAAATGGCGGATGAAATTTGACGTGGCGCTGGATGTGTCGGATATTTTTGTGCTGCACACGGCAAATCGTTTCTTTTGTTGAGTTGAATATCTTTAAATCCAAATTTTATCATTTTGGGAGCACTGGCTGTGACACAGTGGCGCCGGAACGAGTTTGAAAGTGGGGGTGCAAAAAAAAAAACACCTGATAGCCTAACTAGATAAGATAAGATGGCTTACAGCAGGGCTATTCAATTAGTTTTGAATGAGGGCCGGTTGATGGAATTTTTTTTTCACCGTTATTTTCTATCACAGTGAAAATGAGCCAAAACACAGACTGTTAAGTGCATCTGCATCACATAATAGTGTCTGTTCTCTAGAGGAGTGCAAAGAGTGCCACGAACACCAGGACCCCCCAGTGACAGCAGTGATCCCCCCCGACACCGAGGACGCAGTGCTCAAAGAAAGACCAGAAGAAGAAGTGGCAGCTAGACTGGCTCAAAAAGACCAGGAGGACCAGGACACCCAAGCATGTAGGCTGACACACACACACGCACACACAGACACAGACACACACATACTCACACATATACACTCACACACACACACACACAACACACACACACTACACAACACACACACACACTACACGTACACAAACACACACACATACACGCACACAGTACACACACTACACACACACACTACACACACACATACACAAACACACACCACACTACACACATACTCACACATATACACTCACACACATTACACACACACACCACACAACACACACCCACACCACACAACACACACACTACACACATACACACACATACACCACACACTACACACATACACACACATACACCACACACACACACACACACCACACACACACACACTACACACTACACACACACAGTACACACACCACACACTTGGTACAAATTGTGCTTTAAGTGAAATAATTGTACATTGTGATAACATGATTTTGGTGAATAACACTTCAACAGGTGACTGAGTCATGCCGTTATGTGTATTGGCTGATGCCATTATTAAACAATTATTTTATTGATAATCACAAAGCTTGTGATGTCACAAATAATCCTAAACTGTTGGACTTGAGTTGATTGGAGTACTTTTACTAACGTGTATCTAGTTCTGTTTTCTTTTAGAAGAATGAGCTATGGTCATTCCACTGCCACTCATGTTTCCTGTCTGTCTGACTGTTTCCTGTCTGTCTGCAGCTGTGTCAGCCCGTCTTGAAGACTCACTGGCCAGCTCAGCTAAAGCGACACTGCAAGCCATTGGAGCTCAGGAAGCAGCCCTGCAGGCCATCACACAGCACACACTCAAACTGAAGGAGGCTATGGAAGCAGAGGTACAGACACAGAGCCACACAGGATGTGGGGGTTACATAGACTGGTACAGGTGTGTTTTACTGTCAAATGCATATGAATCAGGGCTGGCGGGAGTCAGTGACTGTCCACCCTGATGGCAGATGAGGATCAAACATCATTAGGCTTGGGCCGATGTTAAACATTTTCAAACCAGTCTGATACTAAGCCAAAGACCGGACCAAACTGGTTATCCCAACCTTTCCCACCAGGCATCGCACTCGCCATAGCAGACCCTCCCAAGTGATACATTAGTTTTTTTAGACAGAAGATTATGCCATAATCACGGGAAGGAGAGTGAAAAATATGCCGTGATCACAGTTTATGAAGAAACCGGAAATCGGCCCAACCCTACTCACCATTGCACATTTTCTACTGCATATCTGAGAGCTGGATCTGCCCAGCGGTGTCTTACCAGTTGGACATGCCTGGAAAATATCTAATGGGAGGCATCCAGGAAGCATCCTGAATCCCTGAAACCCCTCAGTAGGCCCCTTTTGGATGCGAGGGAGCCCAGGTGTCTGAGTCCTCACTCTCTAAGGGCCACTCCCACTACACAATCCGTACCGTGCCCAGGCACGATGGAGCCTGAAGTCCGGATTGGTGGACTTGTTTGAGCGCTCAATTCCGTTCTTAAGAACGGTACGCTTTCCTCGGCCTGGCACGCTTGGAAGAGGTGGATTTTGGCACAGAGCGACATGGACATGATGTAGGCTTTAATCGATAGACCATTCCAATACTGTTGATGACTGTGCAAGACACAGATGGGTTCTGGGTCAGGCTTGGGCATGCTTCGAGTGTGCCTCTAGTGTGTGCACTGCCCGCCTGCCCACTCAGCCCCACTCACATGCTCTGATGCAGATATGGAATGTTTACTAGAAATACCTGGCACAGATCAAATGGCCCTGGTGTGCGTGGGCCCTCAGGCTGAGCCCAGAGACCCTTCAAAGGAATCTCATTTTGGTCGCTTGCATGTTGGATATCCTTCTTTTGGGCACCACCCCAAGCACACGACTATAGATGAGGTCTGGAATGTAGACTGGTGAAGTATAAGCTTTGCCATCTGGCTCGGCTCATTTTTCACCACAACTGTCCAAAACAACGCCGGCAAAACACTGCTGATGCTGCGCCTATCTCACTCTCCATTTACTCATGCTGAACTCCTAATGCATTAAATGTGTGGTGTTTGGCTGGACCACAGAGGGCCCTATAGGTCGCTTTGTGAGGAATAAGTAGGCAAATGATCAAAGTTGCACCTTTGGTGTACCACGTCCACGGGACGTCGTTCACGAAGCTGTTAGCACAGTCCTCAGAGCAGCAGAATAGAAATATGATAAATTATATTATGTTCTATAAATATGAATATGAAATCTGTCGACAATTATTATTTTAATGGCTTAGCATTGTATACATACATCATAACAAAGTACTGTTATACATGGCGCTATTGGCTGCACCGACTACATAGACTTCACATTATTATTGACCCGTTTAATAAGCAACATATACACTCACCGGCCACTTTATTAAGTAAACCTGTCCAACTGCTCGTTAATGCAAATTTCTAATCATCCAATCACATGGCAGCAACTCAATGCATTTAGGCATGTAGACATGGTCAAGACAATCGCTGCAGTTCAAACCGAGCATCAGAATGGGGAAGAAAGGTGGTATAAGTGACTTTGAACGTGGCATGGTTGTTGGTGCCAGACGGGCTGGTCTGAGTATTTCAGAAACTGCTGATCTACTGGGATTTTCACACACAACCCTCTCTAGGGTTTACAGAGAATGGTCCGAAAAAGAGAAAATATCCAGTGAGCGGCAGTTCTGTGAGCGCAAATGCCTTGTGGATGCCAGAGGTCAGAGGAGAATGGGCAGACTGGTTCGAGCTGATAGAAAGGCAACAGTAACTCAAATAACCACTTGTTACAACCGAGGTATGCAGAAGAGCATCTCTGAACACACAACACGTTGAACCTTGAGGCAGATGGGCTACAGCAGCAGAAGACCAGGAAACTGAGGCTACAATTCGCACAGGCTCACCAAAAGTGGACAATAGAAGATTGGAAAAACGTTGCCTGGTCTGATGAGTCTTGATTTCTGCTGCCACATTCGGATGGTAAGGTCAGAATTTGGCGTCAACAATATGATAGCATGGATCCATCCAGCCTTGTATCAACGGTTCAGGCTGGTGGTGGTGGTGTAATGGTGTGGGGGATATTTTCTTGGCACACTTTGGGCCCATTAGTACCAGTTGAGCATCATGTCAACGCCTCAGCCTACCTGATGAGTATTGTTGCTGACCATGTCCATCCCTTTATGACCACAGTGTACCCATCTTCTGATGGCTACTTCCAGCAGGATAACGCGCCATGTCATAAAGAGTGAATCATCTCAGACTGGTTTCTTGAACATGACAATGAGTTCACTGTACTGAAATGGCCTCCACAGTCACCAGATCTCAATCCAATAGAGCACCTTTGGGATGTGGTGGAACGGGAGATTCGCATCATGGATGTGTAGCTGACAAATCTGCAGCAACTGCGTGATGCTATCATGTCAATATGGACCAAACTCTCTGAGGAATGTTTCCAGTACCTTGTTGAATCTATGCCAAGAAGGATAAAGGCAGTTCTGAAGGCAAAAGGGGGTCCAACCCGGTACCAGCAAGGTGTACCTAATAAAGTGGCCGGTGAGTGTACATTTTATACAATATGTCGTGTCACTAAACCCCTCTGATCTAAATGAGCTGAAACTGGTGATGAGTTCAGTGCATGTTTGGCCACTGTGACAAGTAGATGTGATGAAAGCTCTGTGAACTCTCCTTTTGGAGGGCAATCAGCAGGCCTGGACTGGGACAAAAATCCGGCCCTGGACTTTTTGGTCCAGACTTGCCCACCACATTCTGCGCGCAGATACTGTGCCAACTCGGCCCGTTGATGTACTGTACATATAATCACACAAGCCCTTAATAACACGACTATACTGAATAATATCCCTTTATATTCTGGAGCCTTGGATAAAATAAATGATGACTACACAGTATGTTGCTCATTTGCTCTTAAGAAGGATACTGGAGAAAGGATTTAAGATTCAAGAGTGTTGTTTATTTAACTCTGACTGAAAAAAATATGTAAAGCATATTTGAACAAATTGGACACTGGGCACGAAGAAAGTGTATTGATACTTAAAACACTTGGGGGATGTAATTACAGGTCAAAAATTGTGAAAATAGAACTTTAGTATATAACTATATTTAGTTATAACACACCACACACTATGTCTGGAAAATGGGTGGCCTCTGTAGCCTATCATAGGGCCACTAGGCCAGGTATTCTTTAGATAGACAAGCCACTGTGCCTCTAATGTATCTGTGGGCTGGTGCATATCTCTCTCCCTGGGCTGCAGCAAAAAAAAAAAATAAGGCAGCCACTGCCAGCCCATTATTGACCGGCCCAGCGTATACGACAGCGTGTACCAGTTCCCACTAATATCCAGCAACTTCGCACAGCCATTGAAGAGGAGTGGACCAACATTCCACAGGCCACAATTGACAATCTGATAAACTCTATGCAAAGAAGATGTGTTGCACTGCATGAGGCAAATGGTGGTCACACCAGATACTGACTGGTTCTGAGTCCCCAGACCCCCAATAAAGCAAAAAAAGCACATTTCAGGGTGGCCTTTTATTGTGGGTGGTATAAGGTACACCTGTGCACTAATCATGATGTCAGATCAGCATCTTGATGTGGCACACCTGTGAGGTGGGATGGATTATCTCAGCAAAGCAGAAGTGCTCACTATCACACATTTAGACAGATTTGTGAACAATGTTTGAGAGAAATGGTAATATTGTGTATCTGGAATGAATTTTAGATCTTTAAGTCCATCTCATGAAAAATGGGAGCAAAAACAAAAGTGTTGCGTTTATATTTTTGTTGTGTATTTACATGTATGTATGTAAAATTTTCCAAGGATGAGAATATTGTTTACCAGAAAGTCCCATTCATTAATCGTCCATAACAACTCCATAAATAATGTCTTTTTGAGATAAGGGCTCAAGCCGGATCTTTGTGTGCAGCCAGTCATGAATATCAGTCCAGAGTGCTTCAGAAAACATACATTGAAAAAATAAATGATCAGAGGTTTCAATATCATCACAAAATTCACATTTGTTTGTTTCAAATCCAAATCTCTGTCGTAAAAGTTCACCAGATGGGTACACACCATTTAAAATTTTGAAGTGGATTTCCTTTGCTTTTGGATTTATGGGAAATTTTAAGTATTTAGAGCGTAAAGTATATATTACATCTTTGGGGAAGATTTGTTTCATGGAGTTTCGAAAAGACAATAAAGGGTGTATGATGCCATCAAGTAACTTTCTAATTGTTTTATTAGGAATTTTAATACTCTCGAATCACAGTTTCCAACTAGGAGATGCGGAAGATTAGGAGAAATGTGAGTCGAGTTTGAAACAATTCCTTGAATTAAATTTAAAGTAGGAATAGGGATAGCTCTCATTATGGAAGCAAAGGAATTACGATCCACTGCTAGATCATATTTAAGACAAACATTTTCCTATGTCATCACACGCCCTTCATCGTCAGTCAAATGAAGTAAGGACCATCCATCCATCCATTTTCTTCCGCTTATCCGGGACCGGGTCGCGGGGGCAGCTGCCTGAGCAGGGACGCCCAGACTTCCCTCTCCCCGGACACTTCCCCTAGCTCCTCGGGGAGGACCCCAAGGCGTTCCCAGGCCAGCAAGGTGACATAGTCACTCCAGCGTGACCTGGGTCTTCCTTGGGGTCTCCTCCCGATAGGGCATGCCTGGAAAACCTCCCGAGGGAGGCGTCCAGGGGGCATCCGATACAGATGCCCGAGCCACCTCAACTGGCTCCTCTCAATGTGGAGGAGCAGCGCCTCTACTCTGAGCTCCTCCTGTGTGACGGAGCTCCTCACCCTATCTCTAAGGGAGCGCCCCGCCACCCTGCGGAGGAAGCTCATTTCGGCCGCTTGTATCCAGGATCTTATTCTTTCGGTCACGACCCAAAGTTCATGACCATAAGTGAGGGTAGGAACGTAGATTGACCGGTAAATCGAGAGCTTTGCCTTTCGGCTCAGCTCTCTCTTCACCACGATGGACCGATACAGCGAACGCATTACTGCGGCTGCTGCACCGATCCGCCTGTCAATCTCACGTTCCATCCTTCCCTCACTCGTGAACAAGACCCCAAGATACTTAAACTCCTCCACTTGAGGCAGGAACTCTCCCCCCCCCCCCCCCCCCCCCCCCCCCCCCCCCCCCCCGACCTGGAGGGAGAAAGCCACCTTTTTCCGGTCAAGAAACATGGCCTCAAATTTGGAGGTGCTAATCCTCATCCCGGCTACTTCACACTTGGCTGAAAACCGCCCCAGGACATGCTGGAGGTCCTGGCTCGAAGGAGCCAACAAGACCACATCGTCTGCAACAGCAGAGATGAAATCCAGTGGCTCCCGAACCGGATCCCCTCCGGCCCACGGTTGCGCCTAGAAATCCTGTCAATAAAAATAATGAACAGAACCGTTGACAAAGGACAGCCCTGCTGGAGTCCAACATGCACCTGGAACAGGTCTGACTTACTGCCAGCAATGCGAACCAAGCTCCTGCTCTGGTCATACAGGGACCGAACAGCCCTTAGCAGAGGGCCCTCGACCCCGTACTCCCAAAGTACCTCCCACAGAATGCCACAAGGGGCACGGTCAAATGCCTTCTCCAAGTCCACAGAACACATGTGGACTGGTTGGGCAAACTCCCATGAACCCTCGAGCACCCTGCGGAGGGTATAGAGCTGGTCCAGTGTTCCACGGCCAGGACGAAAACCGCATTGTTCCTCCTGAATCCGAGGTTCGACAATCGGACAAATTCTCCTCTCCAGTACCCTGGAATAGACTTTCCCAGGGAGGCTGAGAAGTGTGATCCCCGATAATTGGAACACACCCTCCGGTCCCCCTTTTTGAATAGAGGGACTACCACCACGGTCTGCCAGTCCAGAGGCACTGTCCCCGACTGACACGCGATGTTGCAGAGACGTGTCAACCAAGACAGCCCCACAACATCCAGAGACTTGAGGTACTCAGGGCGGATCTCATCCACCCCCGGTGCCTTGCCACCGGGGAGCTTCTTAACTACCTCGGTGACTTCAGCCCGGGTAATGGGTGGATGAACCTCCGAGCCTCTGCTTCCTCAATGGAAGACGTGTCAGTGGGATTGAGGAGATCCTCAAAGTATTCCTTCCACCGCCCAACGATATCCCCAGTCGAAGTCAGCAGCTCCCCACCTACCCCGTAAACAGTGTTGGTGGAGGGCTGTTTCCCCTTCCTAAGGCAGGATGGTTTGCCAGAATTTCCTCGAGGCCGACCGATAGTCCTCCTCCATGGCCTCCCCGAACTCTTTCCAGACCCGAACCTTTGCTTCAGCGACCGCCTGCGCTGCCGCATGCTTGGCCTGCCGCTACCTGTCAGCTGCCTCAGGAGTCCCCCGAGCCAACCAGGTTCGGTAGGACTCCTTCTTCAGCTTGATAGCATCCCTTACTTCAGGTGTCCACCACCAGGTTCGGGGATTGCCACCACGACAGGCACCGGAGACCTTACGGCCACAGCTTCGAACAGCCGCGTCCACAATGGAAGCGGAGAACAAGGTCTATTCAGACTCAACGTCCCCAGCTTCCCTCGGGATCTGGTCAAAGCTCTCCCGGAGGTGGGAGTTGAAGACCTCCATGACAGAGGGTTCCACCAGACGTACCCAGCAGACCCTCACAACACGTTTAGGTCTGCCAGGTCTGTCCAACTTCCTCACCTGCCAGCGGATCCAACTCACCACCAGGTGGTGATCAGTTGACAGCTCAGCCCCTCTCTTCACCCGAGTGCCCAAGACATACGGCCGGAGGTCAGATGACACAACCACGAAGTCGATCATTGACCTCCGGCCTAGGCTGTCCTGGTGCCACGTGCACTGATGGACACCCTTATGCTTGAACATGGTGTTCGTTATGGACAAACCGTGACTAGCACAGAAGTCCAATAACAGAACCCCACTCGGGTTCAGATTGGGGAGGCCGTTCCTCCCAATCACGCCCCTCCAGGTAACATTGTCGTTACCCACGTGAGCGTTGAAGTCCCCCAGTATAACAATGGAGTCCCCGGTTGGAGCACTCTCCAGTACCCCTCCCAAGGACTCCAAGAAGGCCGGGTACTCTGCACTGCGGTTTGGCCCATAGGCCGAAACAACAGTGAGAGACCTATCCCCGACCCAAAGGCGCAGGGAAACGACCCTCTCGTTCACTGAGGAAAACTCCAACACATGGCGGCTGAGCTGGGGGGCTATAAGCAAGCCCACACCAGCTCGGCGCCTTTCACTGCGGGCAACTCCAGAGTAGAAGAGAGTCCAGCCTCTCTCAAGGAGCCCGACTACCTCCAGCCGGTAGCGCTCTACCTCCCGCACTAGCTCAGGCTCTTTCCCCCCCAGTGAGGTGACATTCCATGTCCCCATGGCTAGAGTCACCATCCGGGGATTGGGTCGCCGGGGCACCCGCCCAGGACAGCCACCCAATTCGCACCGCACCCGCCCCCACCCGAAGTAAGGACCAAATACCTTTATCCATCCAGTCCTTTTTGTACAGCAACTTGTTTTTAACTGTAATCTATTGTTCCATATCGGCGTGTTGTGCGGGGTAAAATTATGATTGTACAATAGTTTTGAAAATAAAAGGACTTGCTGATGAAACAGGGATAATTTGAGTGGAAGTTTCTGAATATTGAAATCACATTTTAACAGAAAATCAATGCCTCCAAGCTTCTTGAAGATTTCTCTGGGGATATGATACCAAAAGCTCTTATTGTTAAGGAAAGATTTTAACCAATTCATTTTCAGTGTTCCATTGATTAAATCAAAAATCAATAGCCTGTAGACCCCCTTCTTTGTATTCTTTGGTCATCTCTGTTCTCTTAATATAGTGCATCTTTTTCCTCCAAATATAATCAAAATTAATTTGGTTGACCTTCTTGATGGCTATGTTGGGAATGGCCAGAGAATACGCTGGATAAATACATCTCGATATGGGTTTTTAGATGTGTATTCCTAAATATTTGACAACTGATCTTATAGGAATGTTGTATGCTTCTGTTAAATCACTTTGATGAATTGGCATCAACTCACATTTGTTCAAATTAAGTTTAAGCCCGGAGGCATTGGAAAATTTATTAATTGCTTGTATTATCTTGGGGGTCTCAGTTAGTTGTTTCATAAAGATGGTAGTGCTGTCTGCTGGCTAATGACAACAGGTAGCCCCATAACGTTTAAAGGAGCAATGTCTGAATTTTTAATAAAAATAGAAAGCATTTCTGTGGCAATTATAAAGAGAGATGGAGAGATAGGGCAGCCTTGTTTGACCCCATATTTGATAGCAAATCTTGGTGATGTGCCTCCTGGTAATGAAATGGAGCTATTTGCATTATCATAAAGAGAGATGGAGAGATAGGGCAGCCTTGTTTGACCCCACATTTTATAGCAAATCTTGGTGATGTGCCTCCTGGTAATGAAATGGAGCTATTTGCATTATCATAAAGAGACTCTATGGTGGCTCGAAATTTGCTCCTAAAGCCTAAAAGTTTTAAACACTGAAAAATAAAGGGATGTTCGATAGAGTCAAAGGCTTTATAAAAATCAAGAAATAAAATAAAGCCATCATCATCTATTAAATGTTTATAATCTAGGAGATCATTCACCAAATGGATGTTGTTGTGGATGGATCTATCTTTCATAAATCCAGATTGGGAGTCGCATATAATTCTATCTAGTTTACTCTTTAATCTATTGGCATAAGCAAGGGTTACAATTTTATAATCAGTATTCAATAACGTGATAGGTCTAAGATTATCCAATATTTTTGAAATCTTTACCAGGTTTGGGGATTAAAGTAATTATACCTTGTTTCATAGTGGGAGGAAAAGACAGATTATCAGTAGCTTCCTTTAACATGAGAATAAAAGTATTAGATTAGCCAGTGACCATTGTTACTAGATTTAGAGGCCACCAATTTGACGATGACCTGTCTGGTTCTGTTGTCCTCTCGTCTTCCCAGTCGATGAGCCAAGTCCACGATGTGGTCGATGTTCGGAGCCCATGCATGGGAGATTTTTATCAGCAAGTTAGCAACCATTTCTCGTGTATTTTCTCCTTCAACTGCTCAACTGCTTCAAACTCAACTGCTTTAGCCATGCTAGCTAGCATAACTGAGTTCTGTTTAATTTGGGTGCCGAGACTGTCCACTTTATCAGTGAGCTGTTTTATGGCTTCTAGGATGACCTTCGTACCTTCGTCAGTAGTCGAGTCTCTCATTTTGGCTGCCGGTTGTTTTTTTACCCGAGAGAATGGGTCTTTTCTTTTGAGGCTCTCGGTCGATGTTTCCATCTTTTCTGCGTAGTTGTGGTGGGTAGCAGCCCTGTTTCGTTGGGCTGGAGACGGTTTCATGCCTCAATTCTTTGTCAAAAATGAATGTCGAGATAGTGTAAAAGTTAAAAGGTCTAGTAAAGGCAGTTGGACGGTAAAGTTATTGAAGAATTGGGACAAGCAGACAGCGCTCAGAAGTTATGATGCACCTGGTCCGCCATCTTGCCAGAAGCGCCCGTCGGCGCCGGCTTTTGTAAACACTTCCGCGTCTAAGAGTGACGTATTAATGATCGCGCGACTCAACGAATCGACGACTAAATCCGTTGGCAACGCTTTTAGTAATCAATTTTTATCGATTCGTTTTTGCAGCCCTACATAACATAACTTCAGAATACATAAAAACAGGTCTAATGCATTCATTAGTTTCTGATTCTAGGAAGGTGGAATAACAGTAAAGCGATTCTGTCTGAGCTGTCTCTTAAGCATATCACACATATGCTAGCTTTCCTATGTGATCTTCCTTTAATAACTAGTGTAATATTTTTCACTAGGATTCATTGAGCCTCACCTGTTTAGAACAACACTGTAACAGACAGCATCATCATTTTGCATCGGAGTGATCCAGTACTTATTAAATCCAGGTCCCCCCTCAGGAGAAGTCAGCCCAGTGGAAGGATCTGGAAGCTGCTCTTGCTGACAGAACCTGTGCTGTGAATGATGCTGGAGCTGCTCTGTTGAATGCAAAGTAAGTCATATTGCAAAACACACACAATGTAAAGAGGGATTTTTGTGTCTGGTCACCTGCTAAACTCAATCAGACCTGATCCTTCTACATCTCATCATCTGTTATTTATCCATGTAGTTACTAGAATTAAACCGCCTTCTCCTTCTTGAGATATGGATACACATATTAATATGTATCTATTAAAACCTGTCATTTGTAGGTTTTTTTTTAAATTATATCACATATCGGACCAAGCCACTACAGCTGTCCTGTGTCTTTTTGTTACATTCAAAGCTTCTTTTGAGGTTTTTGAATTAAGCTTTTAATGTCTGTTAATGTGCCACAGCAAGAGAGCAAACCATTGGAGACCAAAGTGACATTTTTTGTCAGCAGGATATTTCATGAGTTTGACATATGTTGTGGATTATGGAAAGGAAAAATGCATTTTTGAGTTTTGGGTTTTTCATCAAGGAAAGCCAATCAGATGCCTCCCTCGTTTTCAGCCAATCACATGACTGCATTCCCACGAGTGGTACCTCACCAAGACCAGAGCACAGCTTTTTTCTGCGCATTATGCATTGCTTTGCGGTAAAAGAAAAAAGAACATTAGGATTGACCAACTCTGAAAGCCCTCACTTCACTGGGAAGAAGTCCTGCAGCAGTGGCACAGACACTCCAGTCCATCAAAAGAACAGACAGTCTTCAGATTTTCCATTTCAATTTATTTTTTTATCTGTAAAAGAGGGAAAACATTCTAAATTAAACACAACCACTGTACTCTCATCAGCAACATTATCATTGTGATTGATGAACTTTACATCTTGCACCAGTTTTCATCTCAAACTGTCTCACCCCATCTCTCTCATCCCTCCCATCTCTCCCTTCTCTCCCTTCTCTCCCATCCCTCCCTTCTCTCCCTTCTCTCCCATCCCTCCCTTCTCTCCCATCCCTCCAATCCCTACCTTCTCTCCCATCCCTCCCTTCTCTCCCTTCTCTCCCTTCTCTCCCATCCCTCCCTTCTCTCCCATCCCTCCAATCCCTACCTTCTCTCCCATCCCTCCCTTCTCTCCCATCCCTCCAATCCCTACCATCCCTCCCATCTCTCTCCCTGTAGTGAAGCTTTGGACAGTCTCAGGTCAGTAATTGACAAGTCTAAAGGGCTGAAGGTCTCTGCTGTCCGCCCGCTGGTTTTAGCAGCAGAGGAGAACCTCCATAACATGGTGGTGGACTTGGAAAAAGCGGTGACCACGGTAAGGAAATCTGTACATTAAGGACAACCAGATGAAGACTTTGAAGAGATAATTCAACATTTTAGCTTACTCACTTTCTTACCCAATCACATTGAATGATAGCCCTGAATCTCTACACTGATTGGCTGAAAGAGAAAAAGTCAGCTATAGACAATTCCCCTAATGTGTGGTGTGGTGTGTGTGGGTGTGTGTGTGTGTTGTAGGTGCAGTCTGCAGAGTCAGAATCTAAGATTGTCTCCCGGTACAGTGAACTGGTTAATGAAGCCAAACTACAGTTTCAGAGGGAAGTCAGCAGCCTTACTCCAGATGTCCAGGCCAACTGGAAGGGTCTCAGTAAGACCACACACACACACACACACACACACACACACACACACAGCAGTAGTAGTACAGTGAATCAATATCATGACAGTATAACGGGTGACAACATGGTCCAGTCCAAAACGGTAGCGAGAAGAACCATCTGGAATGAACTACTTCACTTTGTGCAGCGCCCTGGTGGTCTGGCTGACAACCATCTCTCTCTCGCCTGTAGAAAATGTGTGGGAAAGCTGAAAGCTGAAATTAATTGCAAGGCTTTGGGGTAGATTCAGAAATATTAAACGGCACGCCTGAAAAATGTTGAAGGCCAAAGTCCTGAAGAAAAGATGTGTCATTTGTGTGGATCAAGTTTCAAAATGACACTCCCCATGTGTCTTTTTGCTCAGAGCTGTTGAGTTGAAAACACATTAGTCTATGAGAGAAGTGCAGGGCTCCTTTGGTCCTGCTGCTTGAAGGGCCCATCTTCTGAAAGGGGACCAAACACACACCATATTGCCAAAAGTTTTCACTCACCCATCCTAATAATATAAATCAGGTGTTCCAATCACTTCCATGGCCACAGGTGTATAAAAGCAAGCATAGGCATGCAGACTGTTTCTACAAACGTGTGTGAAAGAATGGGTCGCTCTCAGGAGCTCAGTGAATTCCAGCGTGGTACTGTGATAGGATGCCACCTGTGCAACAAGTCCAGTCGTGAAATGTCCTCACTCCTAAATATTCCAGTCAACTGTCAGTGGGATTAGAACAAAGTGGAAGTGATTGGGAACGACAGCAACTCAGTGGTAAGCCACGTAAAATGACGGAGCGGGGTCAGCGGATGCTAAGGCGCATAGGATGGGATGAGGTCACTAACTTTCTGCAGAGTCAATCACTACAGACCTCCAAACTTCATTTGGCCTTCTGATTAGCTCAGGAACAGTGTAGAGAGCTTCATGGAATGGGTTTCCATGGCGATCAGCTGCATCCAAGCCATACATCAGCAAGTGCAATGCAAAGTGTCAGATGCAGTGGTGTAAAGCACGCCACCACTGGACTCTAGAGCAGTGGTATGGTTATTTAGGATTAAGAAACAGATTTGTTAACACAACTTGTGTGTTGTGTGTAAGCTGGGAAACTGTCAGCAGATGACCTCAACGCCCTTATCGCCCACGCTCACCGTCGCATTGACCAGCTGAACCGAGAGCTGGCTGAGCAGAGAGTCAGAGAGCAGATCCACATCAATGCATCGCTGGAGCAGCAGAAGCTGGAGGACCAGAGAGCCCAGGAGAAGGCTGTTAACACGGCCGTGCAGCATGTGAAGGAGGACGCCCGGCTGGAGCAGGAGAGGAAGGTACGGAGTTACAAGCGCTCAGGGTTTGCTGAGCAAGATCTTCCTTTGGAGCCACTGTCATTTAACGGTGAAATGCCACATGCATACAGTCTGCTTCCTCACAGACAGCCATGCATTAGCTACGAGGCTTTCTCTGTTATCTGTGTAACGAGACTGTGTGTGCGTGTGTGCGCGTGCGCAGCTGTCTGAATTAAGGGATGTGATGGAGGCAGAGATGAGGACTCAGCTCCGACGTCAGGCAGCTGCTCACACAGACCATGTCCAAGATGTCCTCAAAGTCCAGGAGCAGGAGCTGAGAGCTGATGCTGAGCAGGTCTCCGCACTTCATCCTTCACACACATTCCCATCAAATATTACACAAGGAATTACAATAGTCCAGCCTTGAGGTAACAAATGCATGGACGATTTTTTCTGCATCTTTTTGAGACCTCATTGGCCTAATTTTAGTAATGTTACGCAGGTGAAAGTAGGCTGTCCTTGTAGTTTGTTAAATATGCGAGTCAAAGGACAGGTCCTGGTCAAAGATAACTCCAAGGTTTCTTACAGTAGTATTTGAGGCGACGGCAATCCCATCAATAGTAGCTATATCTTTAGACAGCGAGCTTCGGAGGAGTTTAGGCCCGAGTACAATAACTTCCATTTTAACTGACATCAGGAAATTGCAGGTCATCCAGGTTTTTATATCATCAACAACACCACATACTACTATCTAAATAATTTAAGCAAGGATCCACTCATACACTATAACAGGCGAGTACATTCAGCCAGCTTGTATTGTTTTACTGTACCAATACTGGAAAAGTAACGCCATTCCTGCCATTAAAAAAAGTCCATCCCCCATTTTATTAGTAGCTGTACTTGAAATCCATTAAAAAAGGGAAAGAAATTAGATTCTAATTACCGACCAAATGTTCTGATATTAGACTCACCTTCTTTTCAGATTTTTTCAAGCATCTCCTGTAATTCATCCAACCCATAATCCACCAAAGAGCATGTGTTAAAGTCTTATTTGACCATGTTTCTCAGTAATATGAAGTGGACAGAAAGGAAAAGAGAGAAATATTCTCTTAAGCATCACTTCAATACAACCAGAGCTTTCTACACTTACTAGTCTCCTCCCTCTGACAGCCCAGCTACCTGCAATCATCCCTTACATGCTCTGCTGTGGATTGTGTTTAGGTCCTGAACAGTAAAATGCTGGAACAGGAGACCGTCTACCGTCAGCTGAGCCAAGAACAGCTGGACAACTTCACTCTGGATATGAACACGGCCTACGCAAGACTGAAGGGGATGGAGGAGGCCATAGACAGTAAGATACTTCCACATGTGGATGAAGCCCATTGTAAATGTTCGACCCATACTGTCAGGATATCAACAAATGTTCATTCTGTGCCAACTCGGCCACCCATGTACGTGGTACCTCTCAGATTTTGCTGAAAAGCAGTAAAAATATGCTTTATGTTACCAAACGAGGGAATCTGAAGTTTCAGGTCAATATATCAAAGGTTTGCCTGTGGCGTCCATTTGAATTTCAAGTGCCACACCCCTATTTGACACATTGGAATTTTGCATTTCATTTGTTGGCATTTTTGCAGGCCCATAACTTCTGTTCTAATCGTGATAGAAGGCTGAAAATTGGTCCGTTAGTTCATTGTGGTGTGTACTACATATTTCTGAAGGCAGAATCAACATTCCTTACTGTTTGGGTGAGAGGTGGGTCTGACTTTGGGGACAGTAAGGAATGTTGATTCTGCCTTCAGAAATGTGTAGTACACACCACAATGAACTAACAGACCAATTTTCAATGCGAAATTCCAATGTGTCAAAAAGGGGTGTGGCACTTGAAATTCAAATGGACGCCACGGGCAAACCGTTTAAGATATTGACCTGAAACTTCAGATTCCCTTGTTGGGTAACATAAGACATATTTTCAACGCTTTTCAGCAAAATCTGAGAAGTGTCATGTACATGGTACCCCGATATTGTCAAGTTTGAAATGCTTTTATTAATATGGACTTTCATTCCGCTGCTTTGTTGTCTCTGAACGAAGTGGCTGACGTTAGTCTGCAGTATCTGCGTTGAGACATCCTACAGTGATCCTTGTGAAGGTGTTAAAGAACAGACAGGGAGATGATGGTTAAGGTTAAAGCCTCTCTAGCTGAGTCGTTGTCATGACTTATGTGTGCTAGCTTGTAATAATTTATTTGTGCGTATTCTAGTACTGCTCAATGTGTTAAGTGTCCTGAGATGACTTCTGTTGTGATATAACACTTTAAATAAAAATTGAATTGAAAATTGAATTGAATTAAGACTGGGTGACTAGCTCAAATGGCATTGTAGCCTATTGTATGCTTTGTTCAGTCTGGGGTGAATCACACAGATAGGATGGGTTGTAGTGCAATGATGGATGAAAATTATTTATTTAAAGGATGTAATGGTGTGGACCTATGGTACAGCCTCAGCGGTTCTCAGCGATGCCATCTGGAGCTCATGTTAGCTCATGTTAGCTCATGTCAACTCATGTTAGCTCAGGTTAGCTCATGTTAGTTCATGTTAACTCATGTTAACTCATGTTAGCTCAGGTTAACGCATGTTAGCTCACGTTAACTCATGTTAGCTCAGGTTAGCTCATGTTAACTCATGTTAGTTCATGTTAACTCATGTTAACTCATGTTAGCTCATGTTAGTTCATGTTAACTCATGTTAACTCATGTTAACTCATGTTAGCTCAGGTTAACTCATGTTAGCTCATGTTAACTCATGTTAGTTCATGTTAACTCATGTTAGCTCATGTTAACTCATGTTAGTTCATGTTAACTCATGTTAGCTCAGGTTAACTCATGTTAGCTCAGGTTAACTCACGTTAGCCCATTCCTGTGTCTTGACTGCAGGTCATGTGGTAGCAGAGAAGGAGGCCCGTAAAGCTCACCAGCTCTGGCTCTCTGTGGAAGATCTCAACTACATGTTGAAGACTGCTGATGCTGATATACCCACCATGCCTCTAGAGGGCGCTGCTCAGGCGGTGCGAGACAGCTGCCACGACAATGACTTCGCTTTGGCTTTGGCGTCGGCCCTGCCAGATGAAGGTCTGCACCGTGGTGTGTACAGCGAGGCCTCCCTCCGCGCCCGCTTCAACTCCCTGCGCTCGCTGGCTCGCCGGGTCGCACTCATCGACGAAACTCACAACTCCTTGTACCAGTATTTCTTGTCCTACCTTCAAGCAGCCCTGGTGTTTGAAGATAAACAGGAAGCCCCACCCACCCAGCTGAGCAGTGAGGATTTAGACCCTTTCAAGCTCCTGTCATATGCTAGTTTCTGCTTAGAGCATGGCGATCTGGAGCTAGCAGCTAAACTGGTGAACCAGTTGAGAGGAGAGGCCAGGAGAGTGGTGGAGGACTGGTTGACTGAAGCCAGACTCACACTGGAAACTAGGCAGGTAGTCAGTCTGTTGTCTGCTTATGCAAATGCTGTGGGGTTGGGAACAACCCAGTCTCCATAGGCCGTGCATAGTCCACAGAAGATCTCTCACCATTATCAAGTATCCCTGCTGCAGGCTGGAAAGGTTGCTAAGCGTTCACGAGAGATTCACAGTGGTGGTAACTGAAGTTAAGTGATTCATGTTAAGATGTTACTTAAATTAATTTGTTTTGAAGTCACTGTGGGTAATTATTTGCAACATTTAAAGAAATCACCCTCTATCTGTCTGTCTAGTCTATTTGGCCCTTCAGGTTTGATTCAGGCATTTATACGTGGCTGATCAACCCTTCCCTCCCCTGAATGAACCCTCGCACCCCGTGAATAATACGTGATGCTGCATTTCACTTGGTCAATACTGCACATGTACTAATAAATTGTGATCAACAAAGTGGTCTGATAATTGTTTTATTTTCTCCCTCACAACTGTTTAACATAACATGTCATAAGTGCTAGAAAACAATGACAGGCTACCACTATGACTGTCTGTCCACTGCTCAAAAGAATTAAGACAACAATTAAATCCCATATCAGATCAGAAAGTCTACAGATGTACACTGTATAATTTGTTCAGAACAAATTGATATGACAACAGTCAATGGAAACCAAAATCATCAACCCATCAAGGGCTGGATTCAAAATTGACCCTGCAGTACGGCTGAAAATCAAAGTAAAACGTTCTCAACACCTTTATTAAACCACATCCTAAACCCACCATCTGCTCTCCCTGGTGTAAAACTAGTATTACCCATATAGAGGTGTTAGAATTGGCTTTTACTTTTTTCACTGAACTCGTATAAATCACTGGTTGTGCTCATTGGTCATGGTTGTGTGACATGTTAACCTGATAAGCAGGAACCCATTGAATCTTCAAGGCCCTCTTTGATCTGAGTTAGGTTTGCTAGAATAGATACACCCCTCAAGGACAACACCCATACATGTTTCATATTACATTTCTCTAAGTTCACGTCAGAGATAACTGACCAGGGGCCTGTACTACGAAGCAGGATTTGTGCTTAGCGAGGTAACTTAAGCGTTAACCCTGGGTTTCCCGTCCTACGACGCTGGTTCACTTCTTACCGGGGTAGATCGCCATGGTAACTTACGCTGTGGAGCTAACCTGCTCCGGAGCAGGTTATGTTCCTGATAAGAGATCAACGTGGAGAAAAACATCGCCTACTGACCAATCAGCGGTCTTGGTGCGCCGATATAAAAAAAAAAAAAGAAGAAGCTTGGTGGATCGTGAGAGGGTCTCGTAGGAGAACTATAGAGTGTTCAGAGACCGGCAAAACCCTTTTTCTGTCCCTGACGATGTTTTATATGAGAGATACAGATTCTCATCGGAGGGAAAGACTTTTCTGTGTCAGCGTACAGCCTATTTACCACTTTAAATTATGTTTTTATATTTATTTGATTTGCTCCCAAGTCCATTTTACACCGCCGGGATTGCAGCTGAAAGAATGAGGCTGATATTGTCATAAACCACGTTATAAGAATACATCCAAGCAAGACATTAATTATTTATATATGTTGGGCCTTTTATTGCTGAAGGACATCATAAGAGTTAAAGGGACTAAAGAAAGAGTGACGACATGATTTAGAAGACGCCTGCAGGGCAGATTCGAACCGGGACCGCTGCAGGGAGCCTCGGTACATGTGGCGGTAACTCCACCACTAAGCTATCAGCAAAATTGCTGTTGTCTTCAAATCAGTCAGATCTGGTAGTGTCCTTATGATGGGGCAGTCATATTATATTACTAATACTATTAATACGACTTCCGCATTCACACAGTCGGCGAGTTTTTGCCAGCTGTCCTTCCTGCATGTTACAGATGAAACGGTTGCCTTTTGCCTGTATTATATGTTTAACTTCTTCGTATTTCTGTAAGATTATGGTTCGCTCCTCGTACGTGAAATACGCCGCTCCGCTGCCGTAGACTGATCCATGTTTGTGATTGGTCAAATGCTGCAAACGCCGCCGCTTTCATGTGCACGCGCTCATAGCTGGACAGGTAAACCCTGGGTTGAGTTAACGAGTTGATAACCAGCTTCGTGTGACCGCTTATCTCCGATTGCCTTTGTTAGGGTTACTTAGGCTGGATCTCTGAAAGATACCCTGGGTATTATGAACTTGCTTCGTAGTACAGGCCCCAGGTAGACTCGGTTGCATGTGATTCCAACGTCTGTACGGGGCAGTCTCAACCCAAGAAGATAAAATGTGACTGAAATCCTGTGGGAGCTCTGCCATTCCGAGCCCAGCGCTGCCATACTTTACCTGTGACCTGAATAAATTCTAGATCTATGAACTGAAGATTTCTCCGGTTTATCCTTGGGCTTTCAACAAAAGAACTGGGGGTTAATAGAGGAAAAATGTGATAGAGCTGGTGTGTCTCCAACATGGCGGTGTGCAGAGTACCACACTGAGATGTTTTTTTAGAAGAAAATTATTCTTAGTGTTTGACTAGTTTTTTTTTACCTTGGTTGAGTGTAAATAGAGTTTGAGAGGAAGCGCTGATGTTAATGTCTGCTCTTACCTGAGCTGGAACAGGAGCCATTGAAAAATAAAACATTGCTGACCTTAGTTGGGGGGCCCAGTAATACAGTTTTAAATTGGGGAATTGAAGCCCCCCTCTTTCATATGGTAACTATAATAGCCTTAATTGTGGTCTGGCCTTTTATTATTCAAGATAAATAGACTCAACAAATCATGAATACTGTGGAAAAAGGTGTTGGGTAAGGGAAGCGGAAGTGACTGAAAAAGTTACAAAAATGTCATCAGGACAAGTATTTTAATTATGTTTAAACGACCAGTCATAGATATAGGCATTTGGGTCCATCGGATTAGCATCTCCCCCACCCTGTCCGCCAAGGGGTCATAATTTAAAGAAACTATTTCACATCAAGACTAATTTTATGTAAAACCTTTCAAGCAACTAAGGGTGTTTCTTTAACAGGCTGCAGTCTTTCATTTTCTTGCGCGTGCCTCAGAGCGGTACAAACGGATATGCATGGGAAAAAAACTGGCTCCCCCGTAGTTTGCACCCTGGTTGATTCTCTCCTCAGGGACATTTATATAGTCTGCATCCTGCAGCAGCTCAACAGGAAATCTCCATCTCTTAGGGTTAGAGTTCTTGCCAATGCAGTATAGATCTTAGGCATCACACACACTCACACACTACCTCGATTTGTCACGCTGAATTGTCCAGACAGCAACAAAACAAATCTATTCTGTTATCTTGGGCCGAGAGCATCGGGGTTTTCTCAAACATAATAAGTGTGGCTTAACCAGGGGCCTGTACTACAAAGCGAGTTCAACTTACCCAGGGTATCTTTCAGAAATCCAGCTTAAGTAACCCTAACAAAGGCAATCGGAGATAAGCGGTCACACGAAGCTGGTTATCAACTCGTTAACTCAACCCAGGGTTTACCTGTCCAGCTATGAGCGCGTGCACATGAAAGAGGCGGGGTTTGCAGCATTTGACCAATCACGTATTTCACGTACAAGGAGCGAACCGTAATCTTACAGAAATACAAAGAAGTTTAACATATAATGCAGGCAAAAGGCAACAGTTTCATCTGCCAAATGCAGGAAGGACAGCTGGCAAAAACTCGCTGACTGTTTGAATGCGGAAGTCGCATTAATAGTAGTAGTAGTATAATATGACTGCCCCATCATAACGGCACTAGTAGATCTGACTGAAAATCTAAACTTCGCTGATAGCTTAGTGGTAGAGTTACCAACCCGTGTTACAGGGCTCCTTACAGCGGCGCCGGTACGAATCCGCCCAGCGGCCGTCTTTCAAATCATGTCGTCGCTCTCTCTCATCCCTTTAACTCTTATGATGTCCTTCCGCAATAAAAGGCCGAACACATAACTTTAAAATAATTAATGTCTTGCTTGGATGTATTCTTATAACGTGGTTTATGACAATATTAGCCTCATTCTTTCAGCTGCAATCCCGGCGGTGTAAAACGGACTTGGGAGTAAATCAAATAAATATTAAACATATTTCAAAGTGGTAAGTAGGCTGTATGCTGACACAGAAAAGTCTTTCCCTCCGATGAGAATCTGTATCTCTCATATAAAACATCGTCAGGGACAGAAAAAGGGTTTTGCCAGTCTCTGTACACTCTATAGTTCTCCTACGAGACCCTCTTACGATCCACCGAGCTTCTTTTTTTTTTTTATATCGGCGCACCAAGACAGCTGATTGGTCAGTCGGCGGTGTGTTTCTCCACGTTGATCTCTTATCAGGAACATAACCTGCTCCGGAGCAGGTTAGCTCCACAGCGTAAGTTACCATGGCGATCTAGAAGTGAACCAGCGTCGTAGGACGGAAAACCCAGGGTTAACGCTTAAGTTACCTCGCTAAGCCCAAATCCTGCTTCGTAGTACAGGCCCCAGGTAAGCGCCGCCTTAATTAGCAAGTTTGGTGGAATACCCCTCTGGTTAAGCCTGGTTGGAACTAACGCCAACTTCCACTTGCGGCTAAACCCATTCCATTAACGCATTTCAGCCGCGCCTTGTTGAGGCTTATTCAAGCCAGGTTAAAGTTGTCGTGTGTTACACAGTTCACAGGATATGAAGCCAGACCAGAACCGCGAATGTCGAATCATCAAGAAAATGGCAGAAAAGACCAGAGCAAAAATTATTGCTGGAACTGTACGAGGAGTACAAACCCATCATAACCAAAAAAGGGAATGCTGTAGTGATAAATAAAAATCGCGAGGCTGCTTGGGCAAGAATTGCTGAGCGATTAAATGCGTAAGTACCGTTAGGAGTAACATGCTCTAATATAATACTGACAAAAATTTCATAAATGTGAGGATAGTGTAGAGGTAACGTGCAGGCTTTCGACGCGGCCGGCGATTGTTCAACTCTTGACTGTGGAAGTTTGAGAAATGTCTTTCTTTAGCCAGAACACTCTCTCTCTCTCTCTCTCTCTCGCTCTTTTTTTTTTAGATAGGCCTAGTTAATACATTGACCAACACATTTATCTCAACAATACAATGAAGACATTCAATGAACTTAATAATGTAATCACCTGAAAGGAATTTATGTGGCTAACAATTGCATGCAGCAATGCCTTTGTCATTGGGATCTATAACATGCTATTATTAATAACATCTTTATGCCATGTTTTTGCAAGTTATATTTGGGTTCTGTGGAAATTGTATGACATATTTATCATAGTTAAAGTAAAATGTTGGTCTAATTCTCTGATCTAAATGTGACAGGTCGTTTCCCTTCCTGCCACTATATGGCACTGTGCCAATTAGTTGGGCACCCTGAATGAGGGGCGGTACGATACACCCCTACTTATAGAGGTGCAGACACACCTGTCTCTCGTTTCTTTCGGTGGCTGCAGCCTGTCCTTCGCTGTGGTTCGGTGTGGCTGTTGCAGGCTTACATTCCTCCTCAGTCAGGTAATGCTCTTTGCCGGTCCTCTGTTGTGCATTTGTGCAGAAATGGGCATTTTGATGACGCGATCTCCGCTCTTTGCAGCCAAGCGGCTGCTGGGGCTGTGGGAGATGAGGCGCTCCGCCGGAGGCCCTCCCGGGATGCGCTCACGTGTTCCTCTCAGTAAGTTAACAATTGTCTGCCATCCAGCGGCTCTGTCGCTCAGTTCCCAGCTTAATATTCCTTGTGTTCTGGTGTAGCTGAGTGATTGACCCGCAGCAGGAGCCATTGTCCCTCCGTCGCTCTGGGCGTCACTGTAGCGTCGCGTCGTGGTATGTACAAATTCATTTTTTTAGAGATGTCGATTTTAATGTGTATGTTTGCTAAATTATAGTGGTGTGCCTTCTTGTAGAGGCCGTGGTGAATGGTTGGTCTGTGTCCAGCCACCCCTCCTGAAGATCCACGCTGCTATTTGGCTCTGTTAAATTGATGGACGTTCTTTTTTTCCACGGATGATTTTCTGTTTGTTAATCAGCTCTGTGGCTGTCCCATGAATGTGTCCTAACGAGCTGGTCAGTTGAGCACTTTTGGCGTGGTCACTGTAAAGCTGCCCACATTTAAAGGGGCACTCCACTGTGTTCATTGATTTGTGCTTTAGTAATTAGTTTCCATTTTTGTGAGTTCATGTTTGTGTATTTCTGTGTTTTTGTTTTCATTGTTTTGTCGCACCAGCCCTGTGTTGCACCCGGTTGCATGTTTTAACTTGTTTTGTGTGTTTTGGTTAGGTGCTGTGGTCCAAGGCGGCAGTTCCGTCCCTGGTGGTGGTCCAAGGTGGCAGTTCCGTCCCTGGTGGTGGTCCCCCTTCACGAGTGTCCAGTGTGTGCATGTGATTGTTGTTTCACAGGTGTTTAATTTACTGACCTCCATATTTTTGGTTTGGTCCTGCCGCCAGTAGACTACCGTCCTGCTTTTTGATCGGTTATTGTAGGGTGTTAATGTTATGCAACTGGTGTGTGCGTGTGCGCGTGTGTGTGTGTGTGTGTGTGTGTGTGTGTGTGAAGTTTTGATTATTTTGCTGATTGACGTATGTTAAATAAAGGGTTCTTTAATTTGAAAACCGTCTCTTGCCCCTGTGGTATATCGAACCCGTGTGACCTCCTTCATAAAAAGTTACCTTAGAATTTCCTGGGGGTGAAATTACCCCAGGTGGCGTTGTTGCAACTCTAATTCCTTAACCATCATGCCACATAAAGACAATTATACAAGCAAAAAAAAAAACACACATGAAGTGTCCTCACCGGGATGTGAACCTGGGATGCTCGCATTCGGGGGCAGGTGCATCATCACTCACCCAACTGGGGGCTTTAGATAATGATATGGCCAGTCGGTTTTAAACAAAATAAACGATTTATTCAAACAAAAGATCATATACATTCACTGAAGGATTAATATGAGAACAAAATGCAGATTTTTTGCTAGGAATGTCATCAAAACATACGTTAATACTCTCCTCCTCTAAAACAACGGGTTACAATATTATGACTTTATTCTCGTAAATTTATGACTTTATTCTCGAAGTCTGTGAATTTTAATTTTTTCTCTGTGGCTCTAATATTCCGTCATTTTATATATAGCCTTATAGTCTATGGGAAACTGTAAATTACCTAATGATAGCAACATCATCTAAAATCATAATTATCCAAAATGATTGAAATTAATGATCAAGTTTAAATAATGACAGTGTGTCTATTTATATGTGATAACAATGTGTAGTGGGCAGTGGAATAACTATTGGTTTCCGTTTGTGGTGACTGCTGACTGAGATAAGGGATGCGATTAAATAGCTCCTGGAATTTAGCCTGGTCTGGAGCAGGCTCACTCCACAGAATAAATCTCCATGGTAACTTATACCATAACATATCCTACTGCCCCCTATTCCGCTTTTGTGCAACCGGATCATGGATAAATTGAACCAGGATAACCAAGATATCCCGGCTTAATCCCTTATCCTAATTTTGTGCAATGGGCCCCTGCTGACGGCACTATCACTGTGCTAAAAGAAAAGCATGTGTGGAGTTGCTGATGAAAATAAATAAACATGTGAAAAGACAAAGATTTACTAAAAAAGACATACATCGGGTCAATTTGGCAGTCTGAGGGCGGAACTCAAAGGCCCTTGGTTAGGCTGAAGCGCTCCTTTCAGGCCACTTGACGCATGAGCAGTATGATTTGGTGTACACAGCATTAGAGAGCAGAGTCGAAGCACTGGAGTAGTTCGTGCAAGGCTGGGACCGCTACGTCCGGGATAAGGAGGTGGATGACATGCGGGTCTGCCTCAAAGACTACAAGGAAAAGAGAAGAATGACTATAGTTGCACTTTGCATTAAGGCAAAAGGTCAGAGCATGGCGACCTTGGTGACCTGGCAAGCGGTGATGAGGACAAGGGGGATGTTGACGGCGGAGACAACGGTCAAGGCAGTGTGGACAGTGGAGGAACGACCACCGCTGATAAACCGAGTGGGCCTCCGGACAGTAGCGGGGACAGTGGCACAGGATGATGGGGTGCAAAGTGCAGGTGCAGGCCCAGCCACCAACCCAACCGCTGCTGTGATTGGCAGTGCACTGGATGTTAATTTGGACTGTCTTGATTGGGCACGGGGAGCGAACCCCCCGTTGGGGTCTCCCCAAGCACCACCACAGAGACATCCACCACGGTGGTCCATGAACCCAACATTTGACCCCGGTTTCATAAGCACACTGTGGCAGCAGCAGGGAGTGCACGCTGTGCTACCGGATAGTGCAGGACGGAGCGTGTCTGCCACCTCTCAGGGGTGAATCGGGCCCAGGATTTCGCTCACACCCCTAAGCCTACCTAAGTTCTCTGGAGACAAGAGAAGCTATTGGCGTTGGAAGAGTAACTGGGGGACCCTTCAAGCATTAGCTGAACCCACGGGCTCCCCGGAGTGTAGGCTCTTCCACCTGCTGGACAGTATTGCTGATGCAGTAAAACGCAAACTCAGGCTGTCTCATTGCCGTACTGTAGAGGAGGTCTTCCGGGTTTTGGAGGTTTATGGGGACATGTCGCAAATAGCGGATGACATCGTACTGGAGCTACAGGACTTACCAGCTGTGCAGTTGATCCAAGCGGTGGAAAGGGCGCTGTTGGACTTTATAGACTTGGGTTGTGAGGACGCCATAAAAAAACAGTTGGTGATCCAGTCACTTGAAAGTAAGCTGCCGGACAGTATGAAGAAAAGGTGGCTTTTGTACCAATGTGACCAATGTGGCTTTTGTGCCAGCAACGTCAACCCATGTAACCGGTGTGACAAAGGCAGTTCCTGAGAGATCAGAGACGGTTCTGGTGCAACTGAAGCAGTTGCAGATCACCAGATGACCGAACCCTGCTAGAGCAGGTGAACCGAGCCCCCGTGAGAAGCCTAAGGAAAGACCGGGGGACCGAAGGCCGGAAAGGCGTTCATTTACCAAGGCCACGGCAAGCGAGGCGAGAGAAGAATCATCGCGTGACCCTTGCGGTATGTGTGGCGAAGAGGGGCATACTGGACGTCTATACCGCTGTAAGACATTTAAGAAGGCCAACCCGGCAGAGCGGAGGGCTCAAGTGAAAAAGATAAAAGCCTGTCCCAAATGCCTGGATCTCCATGGGAGGGACAGTCCGTGCATTAAAAACTTTCTGTGTCGCAATGACGAATGTCAAAGAGGTGACGCCCCTCCAGATCACCATTTCTTCCTGTGCCTCAAATCACCCGCCAAAAAGGGCACTGCTAGGGTGGAGACCAAGGGGGAAAATAGGAGAGAACCCTGTGGTCCAACCGAAGAACAAGAGGCTTTGTTTGCTAGTCTAGGTCTGACTCCGGAGCAGCTGGAGGCTGTTCGGAAGGCCTGCACAAATAAGGTGTCCTCAACAATATGTGCTGGCAAAGATTTGGTGGATGAGAGTGGACCGAAAGAACACCCGGTCCTCATGATGTTGGTGGAGGTCACGACCAAGAGAGGAGATTGGTTCGGAGCCCTAATCCCAAAACTCCATCTCAGGTCAAGAACGGCAAGTTGTAAAAAATGAAGCATTTACATTACATTTACATTAAGGTCATTTAGCAGACGCTTTTGTCCAAAGCGACTTACAATAAGTACATTGTCAAAAGAAGGAAACAAGGAAACCACAACGAATCATTGCCGATAAAGTAAGAGCTAAAAGTAGAACAAGTGTTAGGTCCTCATCTGAGTAAACTAGTAGTTCAAGAGCAACAGTGCTACGATCAGAGTGCTATAGGTAAGGTTGTTTTTTTTTTTTTTTGGGGGGGGGGGGTCATGCTAGTCGAGGTGAAGTCTGAACAGGTGAGTCATCCCCATCCTTAGTCCAGGCATTACAAGAATGATTAACTCTCACTCGCCTTCCAACCCCAGAACCTACCATATTCTCAGGTGATCCTCTGAAGTTCACAGAATGGAGCACAAGCTTTAAAGCTCTTATAGAGAGACAACGCTCCAACCCTGCAGATAGGCTGTTCTACATGCAAAGGTATACATAGCAGGAGTGGCTAAATCCTTTCTTGAAGGCAGCTTCTACAGAACCGACGAGGATGCTGTGAGGGAAATTCCTATTTAATCATGTTTTTCTGTGGGCAAATGGCTGTTTGTCCTCAATGCGTATTGCAGGACCATTTGTCACCAGGGGCGTCACCAAACAAGCCCTTTGATGCAGGATAAGACAATGACCCTTTGATCAAAGACAACATCTGGGGACACCTGGAGAAGGGGGGCTGCAGGATGTCAGACCTGTATGTAAATTCAACTGCATTATAAGTGCCGACAGAAAGAGTAACTCTTCAGTCATTCCTGCGTCGCACTGGGGATGGCTCATGCTGCAGCATTAAAAGATCTTCAGATTCAGATATAATGTCTACTGGTATTTCATTGCCAACTCTCACCTGAACTAGACTAAACTGGTATTTCAGTTGCAACGACAGATGGGGGCTCGTCCGGGATTGCTGGCTTCAAGGATTTCCTGAGACACACCGACAGGTCAACTGCGCAGCCGGACCCGAAGACTGGGTTCCGGAGCCCAAAGCTTCTTCCCAACAGAGGATTGTAACCGACCAAAGGGGTTAGAAAGGAGGGCGCCTGAATCGGTTGTGCTTCACGGAATCCTTGACACAGCAATCCAAAGTGAAAAGAACTTAAAAGGTGAGGACATAATATCTGATAATATTCAATAGTAGAGGCCTAATGGCTATTACTCGCGTACGGGCCGACGGGTCTATCACCGATGTCTGGGACACGCTGATCGAGTAAGGAAATAACGCGTTTAAGGGCCGAAAGGGTCTATTATCGGCGTCTGCAGGCGTGTTAATCGAGTTAAGCTAACGAGAGGTTAGCGACCGATCTCAGGAGTACTGATCTGACAATAGAGGTACCTGGGGTCGGCACCAAGTCCAGACGGGCTGACCAGATTGGACGTAGGGGCCAATCACCCTTTCAATGAATATCTGGAAAATAATATCTCATTGAAAGGTCCCAACTGACTGAGTGCAGTTTTATTCTATTTTATCCAGAATCTACTTAACGGCAGACGTGAACAAGTTAATAGAGCTAACGAGGCAGTAGCACCCGATCTCAAGAGTACTGATCTGACAATAGAGGTACCAGGGGTCGGCACCAAGTCCAGACGGGCTGACCAGATTGGACGTAGGGGCCAATCACCCTTTTGTTTGTTTATTAGGATCCAAATCGGACTACAGCTATTTTTACGGCTGTGGTCCACATTAGAAATTGTGTGTGGTATCACAGAATCTCTGGGTTCTTTCTGGTAAGACTTGTTGAAATGATTCATCATGTGTAAGACTCAAAGTAAACTATGGGGTCCAAAATTTTATATGAGGGGTGTGCAAAGACCATGTGTGACAAGCATGGAGAAGGAACATGTGAGTATCTGGAGGTTTGGGAGCAGTATTGTACAGGGACATACAAAAGAATTAACATAGCGGGGGGTGGGGAACTAAAAACCCAGTGTGCTAATTTTCCCACAGGCAGAGTACACCAGGACCTGGACTGTTTCTCTGGCAAAGCACAGCCTCCTCCTCCCTACACACCTCCTGAAGCTGCACCACAACAACTACTACCTGCGACAGCCGGACCCGAGTCATCGGTCCTGCTGCACCTTTGCCTGATCTGAACGCTCCAGCTATGCCAAATATGTATTTGTATTTGTATTTGTATTTGTTTATTAAGATCCCCATTAGCTGCAGCAAAGCCACAGCTATTCTTCCTGGGGTCCAACAGTATCAAATATACAGTTGAAAACACAAAACATAAACATTATAAAAATTTAAAACAAAAAAACAAGTGAGCGATATGCTTAACCTAACAAAACAAAAACAGAATAAGTGTTTACATTTCTTAACTGTGCTTCATTCATTTTTCGTTATATTAATTGTTCACATACTAATCCTATTACCCACATTTCTACATATCATATATGTATACATCATTACACATCACACATCATACTTGTATATACATTCATTCTACAGAATATACATTATAATAACACATATCATACCTCCATCGAAATATACTCCATATATAAATATACCATGTTGTCTTACTTTGATAAACGCTGTTTTATTAATATTTTGAATTTCTTTGTGTTCGTGGTGAGTTTGATATTTTTCGGCAGTGAATTCCATTCTTTCATACCTCTATACAAAACCGTACGCTTGATGGCGTTAGATCTTGCTTTAGGTAATGTAAAGTTTCCTACAGCTGCATGTCTGGTGATATATTTATGACTCTCTGCACTAAAAGCGAGGTTTTTAAACAAGATAACAGGTGTTTTTAGGACAGATATATTTCTAATAACCACAAACAGTGAGTACAATAGTCTGTCTTTGACCAGTAACCAGTTAAGTTTCTTGTGCATAGAAATTATCCTTGTCCTGTAGTCACACTTCAGTATTGTGCGGGCAGCTCTATTCTGTATACATTGTAGTTTATTTAACATGTCTCCAGTGGCATTTGACCAAACTGCTGGGCAATAGTCGAGATGTGATAATATTATCGATTGGATTGCTGTTTTCAAGATGTTTATATTTATAAAAGTTGCATGTCTTCTTAGAATTGATATACCTCTACCCATCTTTGCAATCATATTATTAATGTGTTTTTTCCATGATAATTTGTTGTCAACTGTCACTCCCAGCAATTTGGTCTCATGTACCTGGTCTATAGTGATATCTTTGATTTTAATATTTAATACAGGATTTCTATCAATATTATGATTTGAGCCTACAATCATGCACTTGGTTTTAGATATGTTCAGGACCAGCTTGTTTTCTTTAACCCATTCAGCCACACTTTCTAGTTCCTTATTCATAATAGTTTCTAATACATTATTAGTAGATGCTGATGTATATATGGTTGCGTCATCCGCATACATAACTGTGTTAGCTTTCTCTAATACATACGGTAAATCATTTGTGAAAATACTGAATAATAAAGGACCAAGGCAGCTCCCTTGAGGTACTCCACATGTCGTGGTTTTGGTTTCTGAGTAGCTGCCGTTAAAAAATACTGTTTGTGTCCTGTTTGATAGATAGCTATAAAACCAATTAAGTGCAGATTGCTCAAAGCCATAGCAGGACAGTTTTGTTAGTAGTAAGTGATGATCAATTACATCAAAAGCAGCTGAGAAATCCAGAAATACAACACCAACCATATTTTTGTTATCAATTGCTCTAAGCCAATCATCAGACATGCTAGTCAGCGCCGTTGCCGTGGAGTGAGCCCTTCTGTAAGCATGTTGAGAGTTACAGATAATGTTATTCGCAGATAAATAATTATTAATTTGTTCAAATACAATCGTTTCCATTATTTTTCCTAATACTGGTAATAAACTTATAGGACGGCTATTTGAGCTGGAAAAGGGCATTCTCTTGTTTTTTGGCAGTGAGATTATTTTCGCCTGCTTCCATGCTTGTGGACATGTACCACACATAAAACTTAAATTGATTATATGGGTTAATGCAGGAGCTATCTGATCAACAGCTATTTTGAGAAGCCTGCTGTCAAGGCCATCAACACCCGATGCACGTCTTTGCAATTTTTTAGGAAATCCTTTACCTTGTTAGTGCTTATATTCTCCAGTTTAAACTTGGGGTTTTTTCCATTCATGATTTTATTTCTTATTAATAGGTGAGATATATCATTACTTAGATTAGACATGTTTTCTCTTATTTTTTCTAGTTTGCTAATAAAATAATCATTTAAATAGTTTGCAATTTCATTGGGCTTGGTGATGAACTTGCCATTTGCCTCCATAAAGGATGGATTCGTTTTGTTTTTTCTCCCTGTCAGATCATTTAAAATGTTCCATAGTTTTTTACTATCATTTCCTACCTCGTTAACTCGTTTTTCAAAGTAAATAAAAGTATGTAAGCAAGAACTGAGGAGAAAGCTGACAAGAAGAAGGCAAAGCTGGAAAATAGACTGCAAATGGCTCAACTGCAGGCCTATGAACGGAAACTACACTATCAGGGCAGAGGAAGATCAGGCAGACGGGGAAGGGCTCATAGATGGACTTTTCAAAAACACCGCTCACCACGCACTGTGGAAATTCACTGGAAAAAAAAAAAAAAAAAAACTCAAAAGAATGGCAATTCTGACCAAAGGACAGGAGTTATGGTAACAAATCCAGGAACAAGAGGGAGAAGGACACATGGGAGAGGAGGTTGGTGACTAAGCAGAGAGACGGAACAGGGACTGGACATGGGTGAGCAAAACACACATACAAACACACACCAGAGAAAATAGGCATTTTCAGGGTGTGACTTTTGACCCAACTCCTCCTTTTGTATGAATACACATGGGATTTGAAGTGTGATCATCCTCACTCTGTTGTTCAACAGCTAACAACCTTTGCAATGCAAATTGTAAAGGGGGAGGAGGTTACACAGATACATTGACGATTAACATTGCACTGAAAGCATCACACTCACAGCTGCTTTTGAGACACAATGGCTTAGAGGATATGAGTCAGATTTGTTAACTGGTGATCATTTATTTTAGGGTATCTCCAGTATTTGGATTGCTCATGGAGCATGGAGTTGTCGCATGTCCAGATTCACCTTGTTGCACACCTATTTTCCAGTAAAAAGGCACCTCAAGAAAAACAACCAGCGGTCTTGCAATTTGTTTGGGATATGAGAGCAGAGAACAATGCGGTTTATGCCAGAGCGCCATTGGTTTCTGATCCACACACAATGTCACAGGTCGTTTTTGGACACACACCAGAGCCGCGATGGGCTACTGAGACAAAAGGTCTTAAAACATCCTTGCAAGAGTAAAATTATGCAGTAGGTCGACAATTCACTTTGGTTTTCAGAAAGTGAACAGGCATGCCAGGCTGACACAGTGGCACTGCTAAAGTTTTTAGCAGCATGAGGCCACAAAGTCAGCCCCTCAAAATTGTAGTGGGTAAAACAGGAAGTAACCTTCCTAGGCCACATTATTTCCCATAAGGTTTTAAAAAACTAACCGATAATCGGATCCAAGCCATCTTTAAAATTATGCTGAGATGGCACAGCCTCTGCAGAGCATGACACATGATCCTGGACATCGACCGACAAACAGGCGGACTTGGACAACGACGGACATGCCAGCTTTGTTAAGCTTATACAAACCCTGACTGCCGCCCTGACCTTGGGCTGACCCGACTCAGAGCAACCTTTTGACACAGACTGTAAAAAAAAAAAGAATGAATGTCATCGCTAAATCTTTTTGTTCCTCAGGTAGTTGCATCCATCCTCCTGGAGTGGAGAATGAGCCACCTCACTCCAGCACAGATGATGCATTACCATAATGTTTTGCTCTCACTCCCTAGTGTCACTTTAACCTGATGCATTGTACTTAACCAGCAAGCCTTTTGTCTACAGCAGTGGATGGGGAGCCACACGACTGCATGGTGGCAATTGTAGAAACCTGCTCACCACGACCCATTTAGATAACAATATAAAATGTGAAAATGCCTAACCTTTCTTCCCAAATAACACCTCCTCTCTCCTCCAAAGGGCAACCTGGGTTTGCAAATATGTTTGTTACAGTGCCTGGCTAGATAGAAACAGCTGACAGTTCCTAGTGTACACGGGACTTCTCTAACCACTCACAAACATTTTGTTCTAAAGTTTTCTTTTCCCAAAGTGCTTAGTGTGCCTCAGACCCATGTCGGGAGAAGACAAGGAATCCAGCCAACTTATGCTATGCTTGACTACTGCATTAACCTCTCCAACTCTCAAGTCTGTCCACACACAGGTCAGAGCAGCCCTACCAACCCTCTTGCAAGGACCACTACAGCCTGGAGACTGGGTGGTATTTCAGTTGCAACGACAACGCCTATCAACAAGCATGGGATAGGTTGAACGCAAGATATGGTCATTCCTTTGTAGTGCAAGAAGCTTTCAGAGAGAAACTAAATATGTGGCCAAGGATTGGTGGAAAAGAGTTTGTCAAACTGAAAGAATTTAGTGATTTCCTGCAAACATGTAGTAATGCCATGTCTCATATAAAGGGTTTACAGGGTCTAAATGACTGCGAGGAGAACCAGAAAATACTGGTCTAGCTTCCTGAATGGGTGACATCCGGGTGGAACCGCTACGTCACGGAGCAGCTGGATCGAAGCCAGGAATATCCAAGCTTTCATGAGTTTGCTGCATTCATCGCCAAAGAGGCACATATTGCATGTAATCCAGTGTCATCCTTACATGCTTTAAGGCACTCCGCAGAGACACCAGTAAGAGAGGTAAAGCACTCTAAAGCAAATGCGTTTGCTACAAATGTGAAAGCTACAGTTCCATTGACTCCACATCCAAACCAGACCTTGGTGAAATCCAGTCGAGAGATACGGAAAAACCAAAGAAATGGAGCACACCACTACAAAACTCAAACATAAGCAAGTGTATTTGTTGTGGAGAAAACCACTCCATACATAGATGTAAAAAGCTACGACAAATAGAAATGTCGGTAGAAGAAAAGAAAAAATGCATATGTAACCGGCAGAGTAGTCATGGTCTGGGGGAAGTTTGTCCCTCTGCAGCCCCGGTAGCCCCCTGACGTCACGATGCCTAGCTAACAGCTGACTGGCTAACGCTACATTGATGGCTAGGCCAGGTGTTTAAAAAACTGTCATCACGGCCGCACTTGGACAATTTACCTGGTACCAGATAGGTCTGCAGCTGTGTGTGGAGTGGACGCATGGTGCTCTGGTGTAGAGAAGGTAGGTGAAACATTATATAATTGAACGGACTAAGCCTCCAAGGAAATGTGTCTTATCCTGGGTTATTTTAGAATAGGTGTCGGGTCGACTGGTAGATGCTACCAGGGTTCGTACGTTGTGCTGCCGAGGGTCTTGGGCGGGCACCCGCCGGGCATTGGCACGACTTAAACGACGCGGCGCCTAAAAGGTAATAATAATCAAAAGAATATAGATGTTTGTAACGTAAATGCTGTTTATAATAATTGTGATGGAGGACCGTGGGACTGTGTTCATCTGTCGGTTGTTGTCTGTTCCGAGTCGCATTCAGGTAAAACAAAGAATGTTTGTTCTTTAACATGTCAATCATCTGCGCATGATTTCATCAAGCACTAATTGAAAACGATTGAGTCCGCAGGCGGATTGCCCCTACTGCTTTGCCTTACTTAAATCATGTTTCATGTTTAATGATAGCTGTGCCTCCAGTCTCATAGTTTACAGTTTTCTTTCTTTTGTTTAGGTATTTTGTCATGGCCGCCGTCTAGGGTTCCCCTCCTGACTCACGTGGTAGTGGTTGCCCCAGTAGCTCCATAAAGTCCTGCTAAGTGGCCATGTAATAGTGTATCCCATCTAGCATTCTGGTGTTAGTAAGCACTCCTCCTTCTTGTCTTCCCCCTCCAGAATACTAGGGCAGCGGCTCCCAGGGCAGGTGCCTGAATCCGTCCTCGCGCACTGCACGTGTATTGTAGTGGTAAATTGCACCTCACCATATTGATTATATCACTTGTAGTGGTCGTGTCTATGCATGTGTGTGTGTGTGTGTGTGTGTGCAGTTGACTGTAGGCACTGGAGTCAAGAATCACGAGTGGTGAACTTCACGTTTTCTCCGGACAGGTAACCTGCTTTGCTAGCCATTCCATATTTATGGAAATATTTCTTATATTGTTCCTGGTGGCAGCCAATACCAGCAGTGATTCCCCCCCTTTTTAGACCGCTAGGTTTGTTGCACAGATTGTGCTATTATGACGGTGTGGCCATTTTTTAGAGTGTATTTATTAATAAAAGGTTATTTTCCTACTGAAAGCACGTCTCTGTCTAGTTCATCTTCCACATATGTTTATGAACCTGCTTGCCTCAGATAAGGTACTTAGTAGTTCATATATAAAGTATATCTTGGTGTGAAAGCCACCAGGTGGCGTTGTCAAGGATGTGACACCCAGATCTGATCAAAGCTAAGCAACGTCACACATACATGAACATAAACTGTGTTTTGCATGTCTAAGGAAAGGTCACAATTCTAAAGACTGTAGAAACAGAGCCATGTGTGGCATATGCAGAAAGAATCACCCAACTCCACTGCATGAAGATCGTTTCTCAGCCCAATCAAAGCAAAGTGCAGTTGAAGAAAGTACATCCTCACTACCATGCTGCGTGAACGGAGAAGGTTGGAGCACATCTATGTTTGTTCCGGTGTGGATTTCAGCACCTAATGCTCCTGATAATGAAACCCTAGCATACGCTTTACTGGACACACAAAGCAGTCACACATCTGTTGATCAAGAGGTGTGTGAAAAGCTTCAGGCAGCAATGGAACCAGTAAAGCTGAAGCTCTCCACCATGATGGGGAAAGATTCAGTTGTGAAGAGTCAGAGAGTATGTGATCTCAAAGTCAGAGGTCTCTCCTCAAACATTTCCATTGACTTACCTCCAGCCTACACGAGAGACTTCATTCCTCTTGACCGCGCACATATCCCCACTTGTCAAACAGCCAAAAAATGGAAACACCTTGTCAACATGGCCCAGGAGCTACCCCCATTAATGGACTGTGGTGTCGGATTATTGATTGGCTATGACTGCTCCAGAGCGCTAATCCCAAGAAAGGTCATCACTGGGGGTGACTACGAGCCCTACGCCATTAAAACTGACCTCGGTTGGAGCATTGTGGGAAGCGCGTCACAGGGTGTGAATGCTAAAAATGTGACTGGTCTTTGTCATCAGATACCCATCAGAGCTACCATCTGTAACACCATCTTCTGTCATTAAGGCTCTTGAGTCCGACTTTGCAGACACCAAATCAGCTTGGTCACCTTGAGATGCCTCTTCCGTTTAAAGTACGTCCTCACCTCCCAGACAATAAGAACTTGGCTTTGGCTCGACTGAAGCACCTCAAAAGGAAGTTGGACAGAGATACCAAGTTAAAAAATGACTATGTGAGGTTTATGGAAGGTGTTTTCAAGGATGGTAATGCAGAGAAAGTAGACACCCAACCAGAGCCTGGGAAAGTCTGGTATATCCCACATCAACAGCGTCAACAAATAAGGCGGAGAGATTCATGACGGGTGCTTAAATTTTATTGTTGCTGTTGCACCGTGAAAACTACGGAAAAGAAATACAGAAAGAAAAATAAAAGATACATTAATTGAAAAACATTTATTTCAAACTCTGGAATAAAATAAAAGCCCAAATTAGTTAGACATAGTTAGACATACCTCGTTCCACTAAACCAAGGGAGCTAGTAACATTGTGTTGAAGGTGCCTTCTGGAGAACCATATTCCCCCTAATGACAACAAACCACATAAAGATGATAGTGATTACATTAAAATAAAGCCAGCTTACTTCGGTATCAAAGAAACACCTCGGCAGCACAGATGCCACGCCAACCCAGCGGGAACAAAGGAGATGGTGATGGGGCGCGCACAGGTAGGCAGACGCGCACAGGTGAGGAGACGCACAGGTGAGCTTACAGGGTTCATAATCTCCTCCCTTTTATAACCTACCACCCTCACCAAGATTGGCCACTAGATGGCAATACAAAGCCATCCATTGGCTCAAACAGACAGCACACAAAAAAGGAGAACGAGGTGACAGCCCAAATCAATCTACTGTTCTTTACAAAGGGGTTTACCACCCCAGGAAACCAGACAAGATTCGGGTGGTTTTCGAATGCTCTGCAAAGTGCGAAGGCACCTCATTAAACAATCATCTACTAACAGGACCCGACCTTACAAATGGTCTCACAGCTGTACTGTGTCGTTTCCGTAAACATCCCATTGCAGTCATGTGCGATGTGGAAAAAATGTTCCACAGGTTTCATGTCAGCAAAGAAGATAGAGACTATTTGCGGTTTCTCTGGTGGGAAAATGGGGACACGAACTCAGAACCCACAGAGCACAACGTGAAGGTGCACGTTGGAGCATCGTCTTCCCCTGGCTGCGCCAATTATGGCATGAAACACCTCGCCAGCCTCGCCTCACCCTCTGCAGCTAGCTTCATCAGGAAGCATGTCTACGTTGATGATGGCCTCATAAGCGTGAAATCGGTTGGTGAGGCAACTGAGTTAGTAAAGGAAGCGCAGGCTGTCTGTGCCAAAGTTGCACCTTCACAAATTCCTTTCCAATAACAGAGAGGTACTGGATTCCATCAACATTGAAGAACGCGCAGTAGATGTAAAAAATGTCGATCTCAACCATGATGACTTACTAGGGCTGTAACGATACACGTATCGAAGCTGAAATCGCGACACTCAGATCCACGAACCTGTCTCGCGCCACGAGAAGGCAGAATCGCGACACAACTTCCGGTCCAGATCAGCACTATGAGCTGTAAGTAACACCACATTAACACCGCAGCGGTTGTTCGCTAATTCTCCGCCGTTGTTCGTTCACACGGAGCAAAGCACCGCTGGAGTAAAGACGAACCGCTGTGTAATTCACACAGAAAGCAGCGCAAAGAGACGTCCCGGTACACGTCATGATGATGACGTGTGCGTTTTCAAGGGGTCTCCCTGTCACTCAAAACCCGACGGAGGCTGTCTTCCGGGGTAAAGTTCACTGAAGTCTCGGTCCGGAGGGCTGACCGTCGCAGAGATTTTTTTTCATCATAAACACTCGGTGAGTTAAAGTTTTTTTTGCCAGTGACAGACGCTGTTTATCGGGCAGAAATGTGAGGAGGAGTCGGTAGGACGGGCAGGAGGAAGGACGCTTCTCCACGTACAGCTGCGGTATTTGTTTCCCCCTTGCCAAAGACAGTTACAGTTACTACGTTACCTTAGTTTGGTTCTGCAACGTTGCTTTGTGGGACATTTCTCTGTAGTAAGTTGAGTGAGGGACCTGTGCAGTTAACAGACCATCAGATAGACACGCCCTCCACGCCAAATCTGCACCTTACATAAATCAAATGTTTAATTTAAAAAAATAAATAACATCGAAATTTGTATCGAACCGTGGGTCAAAAATCGTGATACAAACCGAATCGTGAGTTTGGTGTATCGTTACAGCCCTATGACTTACCAGTGCAAAGAGTGCTTTGTATAAGATGGAACATTGAAAGTGACAGTTTCAAGCCAGTGACACAATTGTGGCCTCTTTATATGACCGTTTAGGGTTTTTAGCGCCATTCATCCTTGAGGGAAAAAGAGTGCTGCAAAAGATGTGTCAGAGAGGGACAGGGTGGGACGAACCACTGCCCAGGGATTTGAAGGTAAGGTTGGAGACTTGGATGAAGGATTTGGAAAACCTTGAGAGGATCGCGATACCAAGATGCTTCATACCTGACGGCTTTGGTGAGGTCCAGAGAGCAGAATTGGATCATTTTTCCGATGCAAGCAGTCAAGGGTATGGCCAGTGCTCTTACATCAGGTTGTTGAGCAAAGAGAATGTGCATTGCTCCTTGGTCATGGGCAAAGCGAGAGTCGCGCCAACCAAAATAGTCACCATACCGAGGTTGGAGCTAACTGCTGCAGTAATCTCAGCAGCAGTGAGCAACATGTTAAGGGAGGAGCTAGAGCTCAAGATTGATGAAGAATATTATTGGACTGATTCTCAAGTGATTTTCTCGGCTACATCAATAATGAAGCGCGAAGGTTTAATGTCTTTGTTGCGAACCGTGTCCAGAGAATTCGAGAAACCACTGACACCAGACAATGGCACTATGTAGACACAGGAGAGAATCCAGCCGACCATGCCTCGAGAGGTCTTAAGGTGGCTGATCTCATCAACTCAAATTGGCTCTCTGGTCCTAAGTTTTTATGGGAAAGAGAGATAACCAAAAGCCAGGGTACATCAGAGCTGCAGGTGGGAGATCCGGAGGTAAGGATTACAGGTGCTAAAAACTGAGGCTGCAAGGCAATTTGACATCCAAGGACACCTGTCACAGTTCTCAAGATGGACCACAGCAGTCAATGTCATTGCTCATATCCAGCGGTGTGCTGCACTGACTCTTGTCAAGCTTGCACAACACAATGCCTTCCGAGAGGAGTTGAAATATGCTCAGCCAGAAATCAGGAAAGCTGCCTCGCAACCACCATCTACTCTATCAGCTTGACCCATTCCTCCAAGATGGTATAATGAGAGTGGGAGGAAGACTGAGAAAGGCATCTGCGCCTCTGGAGTTGAGACACCCAGTAATCCTTCCTAAAGATGGTGCAAAACACAAACCTCATCATTGCACATCATCATGACAAAATACAACACCAAGGCCGAGAACAAACTAAGAGCCAACGGTTACTGGATAGTTGGTGGAAGTAAAGCTGTAGCTCAACACATCAGGCAGTGTGTACGGTGCAGGAGGGTGCGTGCACCACCAGAGGAACAACGGATGGCGAATTGACCGCGTTGAACTTACACCACCGTTCACCTACTGCGGCATGGACTGCTTTGGTCCCTTCCACACCAAGCAGGGTCGTAAAGAACAAAAACTGTACGGCCTCCTATTCACATGTCTTTGTTACAGGGCAGTGCACATAGAGATGTCGGAGGACATGACAACTGACGTGTTCATCAATGCCTTACGATGCTTTGTCGCTATCCGTGGAACTGTAAGGCACATTAGATCGGACCAGGGCACTTACTCTGTGGGAGCGAAGAATGAAATGGCAAAGGCTCTGAAGGAACTCAATAAGGAAAGAGTGGCTGCATACCTGACAAAAAACTCAATGCGACTTCCAGATGAATACACCACACTCAAGTCACACTGGCGGTGTCTGGGAGCGCCAAATCAGGACAGTGAGGAGTGTACTGAGCACAGTCCTTGCCAACAGTGCTGGAAGTTTGGACGATGCTTCCTTAAGAGCATTCCTTTATGAAGCTATGTCCATCGTAAATAATCGACCACTCACTGTCAATACCATCAGCGATCCCATGAGTTTGGAGCCGCTCACGCCAAATCGTTTGATCACAATGAAATCTTCGGTTCCTCTTCCTCCACCAGGAAGGTTCGTCAAGGAAGACCTGTATGCTAAAAAAATGGTGAAGAAGGGTCCAATATCTGTCCGAGCAATTTTGGCACAGATGGAGGAAGGAATACCTGTCAAACATTGCTTTACGTCAGCCTTGGCATGCGCCAAGGCGTAACGTGGATGTGGGTGATATTGTTATCATCAAAGAGGAGGACATCCCTCGCAATGAATGGAAACTTGCCAAGGTTGTTGAAGCACATGAGGATGATGATGGACTGGTACGGAAAGTGACAGTGCAAGTTGGAGAACAAAAGTTAGGAAAAGGGGGTGAACGCCCCAATCAACCATCCATCATTCAAAGACCCATCCTGTGATGCCGTCTTTTTATCCTTTATCCCTTTATCCCATTGTTTTTCTTTCTTTGCAAGCACCTTTTTAATCAAGCTAACAATAATTTCCTCTTATGTCCTCTGTACATTTTATACAATGATGCTTTTTAGTGTATTTATGTGTGTGTTGTGATTTTAGCCATGTCAAAGCACTTTGTTAACTGCTGTTTTTAAAGGTGCTATACAAATAAAGTTATTATTATTTAGAAGTTAGTGGTTCGACTGAAGAGTAGCTAATAAGGGGAGAAAGGTCAGAGATTGATTAAATGCATCCTTTCTAAGTTAAAAGTGGTCATTATACTGTAGTTCATTTTCAAATGAGTATTCTTTGTGTTGAGAGGTGAATTATATTGATTAACTGTGTTGTTAAATTGTTTGTTGTGGAAAATGGTCACATGGTTCATTTTCAAATGTCAGAATGTTAAAAGAGACAACAGACCAGTGCTTGGAAATTACCATTAATTATTTTGTGAAGAGTGTAAATATATTTCACTTCTCCATTTGTGTTAATTGAAGGTAATTTGGTGGGAGTGTAGCTGCCGCCGAAATACGGCAATGTGTTACCGTGGCCAGGACCGGCCCGTGGCATAGGCCGTATAGGCAAATGCTAAGGGCGCCGTCCATCGGGGGGCGCCACGCCAGTGCCACAAATGGTAAAAAAAAAAAAAAAGAAGAAAGAAAAAAAAGTTGGTACAAGAAATAATCCCACGTTAATTAAAATGCAAAGCAAAGCCTATTTAATAGAAATAATATTTGTTACAACATAACAACCCCCCCACACACACACACACGGTGCCCCCCCCTCCCATCCCGTATCATGATTCTTTTTGGACGTCATCACCACATCAAAAAATCAACACAAGATGTCAAAACGGCCAAAACTGTCCGGTGCCCAAGGAAGAAAAGAAAGAAAAGAAGAGGAGGAGAAACTAGAAAAAGACGTTACATGAAATTATTTGTCTGTTACAGATAGTAAACTGGCTTTTTAGCATTAAGATAACGTTACATGATTCGCTAATTGCTAATCAATAAATAGCTAACGTTAGTTGACTGTTTTAACGTCAGTTAATATTGTGGAGAGGGGGCTAAGTTGTTATGGAAAGTAATAATGTAACGTTAGGTAATTACAGTACTCCCACCTTACATTCCTCAGCGACATTTGTATTAGATCTTTTAAGCAGGTGTTTATATTTATTTGTTTACATTTTTATTGCCTTCTGGTTAGCTAACGTTTGCTCTGCTGGTAATAGTCACTTTTCATCCCTTTATATATTATAGTTGTAAGCCTAGTTGTTAAAGTGCACATCATAAATGTTAATTAAGCAATATCACATGAGAGAGAATGCTGTTTTGAATATGAGCACTGATGTGATTCGGTCAAAGATAATCATAACATAACATTCTCATATATATTACTGCTACTTTGCATTCTGCTATTCAGCATTTCACTGTAATGATGACAATAAATTGAATCTAATCTAATTTGCATATCAGTTAACATCATACCTCTTTGGTTTTTCATTTATATTATATCATTTCATTTTATTCCTGGAATCATATGTTTTTATTATTAGACTGTAATACTCAATGGTGTCACATACTCCTCTCTTCAGATGCACTGTTCTAAATCCCACCCTTGGGCCATCTACCACATCTACCACTGCTGCCTCCAAGTCAGCAGCACAACCCAGCCATGATGCAGCAGCATCAAGCGGTCTTCCTGTTGCCCCCACCTTTAATATCTTGTTTTGTGCAGTGCCTTATTTATATTGTATTTTTAATTTATTTTATTCAACTTGTTGACACGTTTTATTTTGTGTTTAGTTAGATCTTATACTTAAGACTATTTATGAATGTATGTAAAAATGATTGTATTTTATATATTCATTTTATTTTTGGTATTCATTTATTTATTCATAATTTTTTTTATCTTGTTAACTATTCGGATTGTGAATTTGCTTTCTTTAAGTAAAAAAAAGGTAAAAGACAAAGCTATTCGGTTTCTTAAGTATATACACTACGCTGCCAATGCAAGGGGGGCGCCACCTAAAATCTTGCCTAGGGCTTCAGATTGGTTAGGGCCGGGCCTGACCGTGGCAATACCGGAAGTTAGAGAGTGAAGATATTATATTTGATTTCTAATTGTTTTATTATGTTTACATACATTTATGATGAAACCTAAATGCAGTTAATTCATAGTTCTGCTGTCAAAATTCATTGAAATGTTTCACTTAAAATCGCTCGTGAGGTCACTTCCTGTCCAAGTAATGTCAGTGAGGAAAAGAGAGACGAGAGAAGACTGTCTACTACTGGCTAAGCAGGCGTACACGGTAATTATTCTGAATATTGACCTTGTGAACCCATTTTTTAAGAAAATAGTCTGTGAAAATAATGTATGTAAAATGTGTTTTATTTTGTTACAGTTGTCACGGTGTTCCGTAACTTTGTGGAGAGAATAAAGTAGTTGTGGACATCAGTAAGAAGCGTGAATCATTTAAACCAGGGTAGATATACATAACATTTGGAAGGGATAAAGATAAAGTACAGACATGTGATATTGGGACGATTGATTTGAGTGACCATGCACCTATATATCTAACTGTTGACCTTGATCTGCCACCTCGAAATACTATATGGAAATTTAACTCTGGCCTACTTAATGATCTTTGTTTCAAACAAGATAACAGAAAGATCATTCCGTGTCATTTCATCAAATGCCTCCCACCTGACCATCTCAGAATGTCCTGAAAAAAATTGAGTACAAAGACACACTTGTTAATAGGACAAATCCAAAATATTAGGTCTCTACTGTCAACAGTTTTCTCATGAAACATCATTGAATGAAGGGTAGTTTAGACAGTTTTTGGCATCATACTCTGAAAAGCCATTTTTAAACAGCAATATCTGGAAAACTATCTCACCTGTGGCCTTCAAAATTTCTACAGTGTATATCTGTTACTAACAGCCTCCAGACATGGAATATCAGGGGTTTAGCTCAATGATAACCAAGTATGGTAGGTACTTAAAATGTGGCTTGTTGAAATAAAGTAGTTCATTTGAAGAGTGGCTGAGCTCCCATTTTTGCAGATAAAAGACTTCTATCACTTCTGCCTCTATCTCTGGTGTTAGCTTAAACATTCTACAAAATATGGTCTCTCTCGGATGATTAGTTTCACAGATATCAAGGCTCAAAAATGGAAGTTAACACATCTTTGCCCAACTTCAGTCATATTAAAAAAAACTGACTGAAGTATCATGTCCAAACTTACTTTATTTGAAAGATCATATTCTTGTTAAAATCATATTAAAAAATCAGGAGGGTGTTTTGCCTCATTTTGTTGCAGTGATTTTTTAAAATCCTGATATTGGTGGGGATTTTGTGATGTCCATATATCCATATTGTCCATATTATAAGAAACAGGAGAGAGAGAGGGAGATGTTTTGGTCCGAGAGGCTGAGTTTCCGTTACGCGTGCCATCCGCCTTTGATCTGACGTCAGATGTGACGGGACAATCTATATAGATATAAATTCACGTGTTGATTCAATTAGTTGCATTAAATAGTGTTTGTTGTGATTATTTATTGCATTTAAATGTGCCTGGAACTGTGGAAACCTTCCTGTGAGGTCTCGGTGACGTGTACACACTGCGCGCAGTCAGCCAAACTTCCACTGCCGAGCTGTGATTCGCATTGAATCAAAGGACTTTATTTACGCCTTGCGCTGAAAGTAGACCAGGTTGGAGCTGGCGAGCTTTCAGCGCAGTCTCGGCGGGGCTTTTTGCCACGAAACTTCCGCTACGCCAAGCTGAATCCGTGACGCCTCCCCCTGCTGCGCCGCCACACCCATCTTGGCGCAGGCGATCCACCAAACTGCCAAACTGACGGTGCGCAAGGCTGCACGGGTTGAAACTTGCACTGCGCCGGCTGTGCCGCCCTGCGCTGGTCTACGAAACTAGGGCCCAATAAGTCCTTGAATGTGAGTTGAACATGCTGAAAGCAGCTTTTAACCATGAACAAACATAGCATAATAACATAATACACATAATAATGAAGACTGTACATTTTGTCATACTTTAAGTATATAAATTACACAACCAAATAAAATAATAATCTTAATTTGAGCATAAAGATTTTACATTACAGTAGAAAAGACTCCAAAGTTTGATATTGAATAACAGATTGGGCCCTAGTTTCGTAGACCAGCGCAGGGTGGCGCAGCCGGCGCAGTGCAAGTTTCGACCCGCGCAGCCTTGCGCACCGTCAGTTTGGCAGTTTGGTGGATCGCCTGCGCCAAGATGGGTGTGGCGGCCCAGCAGGGGGAGGCGTCACAGATTCAGCTTGGCGTAGCGGAAGTTTCGTGGCAAAAAGCCTCGCCGAGACTGCGCTGAAAGCTCGCCAGCTCCGACCTGAGGCCTGTACTACGAAGCAGGATTTGTGCTTAGCGAGGTAAGTTGAGCGTTAACCCTGGGTTTTCCGTCCTACGACACTGGTTCACTTCTTACCGGGGTAAATCACCATGGTAACTTACGCTGTGGAGCTAACCTGCTCCGGAGCAGGTTATGTTCCTGATTAGAGATCAACGTGGAGAAACACACCGCCGACTGACCAATCAGCTGTCTTGGTGCGCCGACATAAAAAAAAAGAAGCTTGTGGATCGTAAGAGGGTCTGGTAGGAGAACTATAGAGTGTACAGAGACCGGCAAAACCCTTTTTCTGTCCCTGACAATGTTTTTTATGAGAGATACAGATTCTCATCGGAGGGAAAGACTTTTCTTTGTCAGCGTACAGCCTACTTACCACTTTGAATTATGTTTTTATATTTATTTGATTTAAGTCCGTTTTACACAGCCGGGATTGCAGCTGAAAGAATGAGGCTGATATTGTCATAAACCACGTTATAAGAATACATCCAAGCAACAAATTCATTATTTTAAAGTTATATGTTTGGCCTTTTATTGCGGAAGGACATCATAAGAGTTAAAGGGACTAAAGAAAGAGCGACCACATGATTTAAAAGACAGCCGCAGGGCAGATTCGAACCGGGACCGCTGCAAGGACCCTCATAACATGTGGCGGTAACTCTACCACTAAGCTATCAGCAAAGTTACTGTTGTACTCAAATCAGTCAAATCTACTAGTGCCCTTATGATGGGGTAGTCATATTATACTACTAATACTATTAATACGACTTCCGCATCCACACAGTCGGCGAGTTTTTGCCAGCTGTCCTTCTTGCATTTGGCAGATGAAACGGTTGCCTTTTGCCTGCATTATATGTTAAACTTCTTTGTATTTCTGTAAGATTATGGTTCGCTCCTCGTACGTGAAATACGCCGCTCCGCTGCCGTAGACTGATCCATGTTTGTGATTGGTCAAATGCTGCAAACGCCGCCTCTTTCATGTGCACGCGCTCATAGCCGGATAGGTAAACCCTGGGTTGACTTAACGAGTTGATAACCAGCTTCGTGTGACCACTTATCTCCGATCTCCTTTGTTAGGGTAACTCAAGCTGGATCTCTGAAAGAAACCCTGGGTATGTTGAACTCGCTTCGTAGTACGGCCCCTGGTCTACTTTCAGCGCAAGGCGCAAGGTGTAAATAAAGTCCATTGATTCAATGCAAATCACAGCTGGCGGATCGGAAGTTTGGCGGACCGGCGCGCAGTGCGCACACGTCACCGAGACCTCACAGGCAGGTTTCCACAGTTCCAGGCACATTTAAATGCAATAAATAATCACAACAAACACTATTTAATGCAACTAATTGAATCAACATGTGGATTTATATCTATATAGATTGTCCCGTCACATCTGACGTCAGATCAAAGGCGGATGGCACGCGTAACGGAAACTCAGCCTCTCTGACCAAAACATCTCCCTCTCTCTCTCCTGTTTTTTATAATATCGGCATTGTTATTATTATGATACGCGCGCACAGCGCGTGATACGCGTGGTGGGAGCGGCGGCGCTGCTTCTGTCATCGGGTTGTCAAGTGACGGATCTTGCACTGAACCTCCCCTAACGCATTAAAGGTGAGGAGAGGAGCTCATTTGATTGGCGAAGATCTGAATCGGATGTATTAATCCCAGTCCACGCCTCGTCTCCTCCTCGTCTCCCACTCACGCCTTCTTCTCCTCCCTCTTTCCCACTTGCGCCGGTGGGCGAGACCAGAGGTGTGCCTGCGCGAGCCTGCGCGGTGCACGAAACTTGCAAAGTCCAGGCGGACACACCCCGTCGGCGCGGCGCAGGTGCGCTGAAAGCTGACTGCGCCTGGTCTACGAAACTAGGGCCCAAGAAGTGTACAAACTTCTTGGTTACAGAAACATGGCGTATTAATTTTATGGGGTTTAATGGACAAAATAGCTCTGAATGAACAACAGCTGAGCAGAAGCGCTTGTCGACCGCCGCTGAGAAATACGCGTCTGGTCTGAACGGGGGGTTCGCGGATCGCTTGCGATTTTCGGCCAGGCGTTATGCTGTGGCGCTAACCTGCTCCGAGCAGGTTATGTTCCTGATAAGAGATCAACATGGAGAAAAACACCGCCGACTGACCAATCAGCTATCTTGGTGCGCCGATATAAAAAAAAAGAAGCTCGGTGGATCGTGAGAGGGTCTCGTAGGAGAACTATAGAGTGTACAGAGACCGGCAAAACCCTTTTGTCTGTGTCTGATGATGTTTTTTATGAGAGATACAGATTCTCATCGGAGGGAAAGACTTTTCTTTGTCAGCGTACAGCCTACTTACCACTTTTAAATATGTTTAATATGTATTTGATTGAGGTTCACACTGGACGCGGTGCGCCGCCGAAAATCGCGAGCGATCCGCGCACCCCCGTTCAGACCAGACGCGTATTTCTCCGCGGCGGTCGACATGCGCTTCTGCTCAGCTGTTGTTCATTCAGAGCTACTTTTTTCCATTAAACCCCACACAATTAATACGCCATGTTTCTGTAACCAAGAACTTTGTACACTTCTTGAATTTATCCGTTCTATCTCTCTCTCTCTCAGAGAGAGGGAGAGAGAGAAAGGTACACACACACACACACACACACACACAGACAGAGAGAGTGTGTATGATAGTAGACAGTATAGTGCAGGTAAACCGTTGAAATGCACATATTTGTTAATCTACTCTTCACATTTATTAAATGTATTGTCTCTTCCTGTATCCGACAGTGCGAGATTAGATACACAAATATGATCACGTTTGTCAAACGGGTATTTTGCTTTTATTTTGAAAATTGACCGGATTGTCTCGTGTTTCTCTGTGTGATTTCCTGCCAGAATTGACGCGTTCACTCGCGGCACGCACAAAAAATAGAGCAGACGCCGAAACGATCGCTTCTTCTCCTCCCTCTTTCCCACTTGCGCCGGTGGGCGAGACGGGAGGTGTGCCTGCTCGAGCCTGCACGGTGCACGAAACTTGCAAAGTCCAGGCGGACCCGTCGGCGCGCCGCAGGTGCGCTGAAATTTGACTGCGCCTGGTCTACGAAACTAGGGCCCCATAGCTTAACAGGGGCGCCGAATGGAAGCGGGTGCCGAATGGAAGCGGGCTCCGCTACGCGTCTATTCGCGGCGCTTCCGCGTCCAGTGTGAGTATTGTCATAAACCACGTTATAAGAATACATCCAAGCAAGACATATTTTAAAGTTATGTGTTTGGCCTTTTATTGCGGAAGGACATCATAAGAGTTAAAGGGACGAGAGAGAGCGACGACATGATTTAAAAGACGGCCACAGGGCGGATTCGTACTGGCGCCGCTGTGAAGGTGCGTGTCCACAGGCAGCGGTGTTTCCCCGCGTCCCATTCATTGTCTATGTGAAAAGCCGTGCAATGCATTCTGGTAGCGTCGCGGCGAATGTCGAGAGACGGCGCGCGAGTTGGCCGCACCTCATTTGCCTAAAGTTGAGGTCGAATCTACTTTATGCTAATCAGAGGCGCCGGGCTCGACTCGCCTCCTCGGGAACGCTCGCGAACGCTCGCAAAAATCTGTTGTTTAAAGGACAGCGCCTGTCAATCATCCTCTAGTGGCAGCCCACCAAGCGTGCAATACTGGGAAGCGGCGCGTCCACACGCGTTTAAAATCGCCCCTGTGGACACGCACCTTGAGGAGACATTAACGGGCCGGTAAAGGTGCGTGTCCACAGGCAGCGGTGTTTCCCCGCGTCCCATTCATTGTCTATGTGAAAAGCCGTGCAATGCATTCTGGTAGCGTTGCGGCGAATGTCGAGAGACGGCGCGCGAGTTGGCCGCACCTCATTTGCCTAAAGTTGAGGTCGAATCTACTTTATGCTAATCAGAGGCGCCGGGCTCGACTCGCCGCCTCGGGAACGCTCGCAAAAATCTGTTGTTTAAAGGACAGCGCCTGTCAATCATCCTCTAGTGGCAGCCCACCAAGCGTGCAATACTGGGAAGCGGCGCGTCCACACACGTTTAAAATCGCCCCTGTGGACACGCACCTTAAGTTATCAGCGATGTTGCACTGAACCTTCCCTAACGCATTAAAGGTGATGAGAGGAGATCATTTGATTGGTGAAGATCTGAATCGGCTGTATTAATCCCCGTCCACGTCTCGTCTCCTCCTCGTCTCACGCCTTCTTCTCCTCCCTCTTTCCCACTTGCGCCTACCTGCGCGAGCCTGGTCTACGAAACTAGGGCCCCTTAACTTCTAATTTTCATACTTTATATTTTTGTTTAGTTTACTTTTTTACATACCTGTTATGTATTCTTCTTTCTCTATTTAATTTAATTATTTATTCATTTATGTGTACTGTTGCTTTCTTTGTGCTGCTGTAACAAACACATTTCTCATCTGGGGATCAAAAAAGGTTTGAGTTATCTTATCTATTCACATGGTAACATTACCTTTAGGACTCCTCAGCATCACTTTTACTGTTTTTTTCTTATGAACAATATTATCTTGTTTCACTGGTTGCACAATAAATGATAAATGTACATATTATACAGATCTCCCTGATTTAGTCCGACCCACTTCCTGCCACTCAACAGTTGTAACTGCAGCGGTAAAAGGAGGGGTTAAGTGTGGGCTGCACTTGATTACTGTACAAGTTAGATGACAATCACTACATCACTCACTCTCTTGTGTGATATTGATTATGTGTATGAATTTATTTGAGGTAATGCAAAAATGTGTTCACTTAAATAAGGCCTCTCCAATACTGCACCTGGAGGGCCGCTGCCCTGCATGTTTTAGTTTTCTCCCTGCTGAAACACACCTGAGTCTAATGATTATCAAATGTGACAAGCTTCAGCTGCTTGATAACGAGCACATTATTAGACTCAGGTGTGTTGGCACAGGGAGGAACCTAAAATATGCAGGACAGTGGCCCTCCAGAAGAAGGATTGGAGATGTCTGATTTAAATTATATAAAATGCCTAAAATGTTGTCATCCACAGAAATCTAATTATAGGCTAAGTCAAAATGTATATTCAAATAGCTTTTAACATCTCAAATACAGTGTAAATGACACAAAGGCACCAGTTAGGACATTTTATTTGACAATTTAACAAAATCAAACAGTGATTAGTTAACAGTGAATTGAAATACGACTTAACAGAAAGGAACAATATACAGTAACAAACAACAAGATGTATTAAGTGAACTTAGTGAACAATAAGCAAAACTGAAAAACAAAAACAAAAGTAATATATGCAATTGTAATTTTTGTCACTTTTATACCGGTGACTGTGATCACAACCTTCAATTGGTCACCATCTGTGCCTCAATTGGTGACCAGAGAGCCTCTGAAATTTGGAGGACGCGCTCATCCTCCAAAAGGAGGTTGAGGGTGCCGTTTTCTCCCTCGACTTCCGTGACCCCCATGGCCCCCACTACCTGGTCACACACACAGATGAGATCTCCTGTCGAGAGAAAGCAAACATCAAGTATTAGATAAACTTTTCATACACTTGTTCAAATTTTTGATAACAGAATATATATTATGATTTTTTATGGCTTTTGTAATGATGTGTTATACTGTGACTTTTTATGACATTTTTAATGATATACAATATGACTTTTTGTTACATTTTTAGGATATACAATTACATTTACTATATTTTTAAAATATACTATTACATAACTTTTTGAGGAAGATTTGACAGAATAAACAATTACTTTTATTACATTTTGTACATACTTTATTACTTTTTATGACATTTTAATGTCTTTATGACATACTATACTATGACTCTTTTATGACATTGCTATTATTTCTTTATAACATTTTTAATGACATTACACTATGACATTTTTTATGATTTTAATGACATGCTGTGACTTTTTTATTCATTAAACACCAACGAAGAAGAAGCTGTGTAAACACGGTGCCATCCACGCAAACAGCGTAGCTTTAGCAGTAGAAGCTATCAGGCAAGTGTTCTTTTAAATAAACTCCTGATGTACTTACAAACTTTAAAATGCCTGGTTTTGTGAGTACAGACCCTATGTGTACTACTGCAGAAGTTTGGTAACATTCCATGCATTATTAGTAGGGAAATTTACGGGATATACTGTAAGTACCATAGCGCTATTACGAAGCCGTTCGGCTGATCGCCCTATCTTGACCACTGCTGACCACCGCTAAAAATGCTTCCAAGGGGGTGTTTGGCTGGAGGTCTTGGTGGAAATTACCCAGGGTCCATTTCACTCCGGACCTACACTTTAAGGGGCCGTCCAGATGGGCAAACACGTTATTTTTTCTCCTCTGCATTTTTTCAAGAATATTTGCATCAAGATGGAGCCACTGAAAACGCTGTTTTCATATGCCAGGCAGTCAGGCAGTCGCTTGACATACACCAAAAAAAGGACGGAGAGACGGAGCATGTGCAGAAGGTTTTCGCTCTATAATTTGTTCTTGCCATCTATAAAGTGCGTTTAAAGCTCTGTAAAATGTCAATTTCTTTCTTATGCCCTCTCTCCAGCTGCTGTGAAGAGATGGAGTCCAAAGACCACAGATGCAGAAATAGAGAGTGTGATTAAAACCACCTTAAACATGCCCCAGCAAGCTTTTGATGATATGTGTTCCAAAATGGTTTAAAACAAACAGAAGCAGTGAAAACACATTTTCCTACCTCTATCAGTGTGTAATTTGTGCTATGCAGCTGGGGACCGTAGTCTGATGACTTGAAATTGCAGTGTGTCACTTTGACACGGGTCCCCAACTGCAAAGGCTTTTCCAGGATGGCTGCCTCCCTCCAAAGGCATAGAGGCATCCGAGTTTGATCCTGTAGAAGATAAGATCATATAATATTGTAATGTAGGCTATTGACACCATAATACCTACTAAAATAAAGAAATAACCCCCAATTTACAGCAACAACTTGACTTAAATAAATTGACCTATGAATACTCTACCTGCTGCAGTGTCACCCTCAGTAGAGGGACAGCATCCCTGCCCATCTGCACCTTTTGCACTGTGGATAACTGAACAACAAGTTTGATTGTTAAGTTAATTTCATATTTTATTGCAAAACTGGAGAACTGTTAAACTGTATGTCCTTTAGTAGCCAATAGATTTATTTAATCCTTGTGCATCCATGAGGATATTTTTGGCTTTTTACTTAAATGTTTCAATCATTTTGTTCGTGAAATACATGGCATACATTTTGGTAAGGGTGTGATTTTTTTTTAAAGTTTACAATAAAATGTGTAGCCAAAAATAGACAGGTGACATTTGTGTCCTCTAAAGTAACAATTGGCAGTTCTTTTTTTAATTTGTATATGACACTACACAAAAATAAAAATGCATAAAAAACAATTATTTTGCCAATCATTGACACAGTCCAGGCCGGAAAACATAGAAAAAAGAAACTAGCATTTCGCATATAGAGTAAATAACTCAGTTTTTTTGTTTTGTTTTTAATAATAATGACATTATATAAACATATAATCATAATTTGGAAAATGAGTGAATATGTGGTATGATCAGGACTAAAGTTGGTTAAAAGATTTAACTCAGTGAAAGTGCTAAATTATATTTTTTAGACAGTTTTTTTAAAGCAGGCATTTTGACTTTTTAAAGGTATGCACAAGGCTTAAAATGAACAAATATATATATATATATATATATATATATATATATATATATATATATATATATCCATCCATCCATCCATCCATTTTCCTCCGCTCATCCGGGACCGGGTCGCGGGGGCAGCTATATATATATATGTGTGTGTGTGTGTATATATATATATATATATATATACACACACACACACACACACACACACATATATATATATATATATAAAAGTATATAAAAGTAATCAGTTACGTTACAGCGTTACCTGTGAAGAAAAGTAACATGTTAGAGTACTCATGCGTTACCAAAAATTAAAAGCCGTTTGCAGCGTCTCGCACATGCTGCAACTTAACTGACACACACAGCCTCCTTTAAACGCACCGAGAAGTTGTGACAATGCTGAGTAACGTCAGTGATCCAACCAAATTAACTCTGCAGGATAACAATAAAGACAGTTAGCAATATGCCACATAGCGCTTTATTATTATTATTTTTTGATTACACAACATATGAATCAAAATTCACACCTACCCAGCCCAGGTAGCTTATATATGAGCACCAAACAAGATTAGGTGACTCCTGAATTTCTTAAACCCAAATGCAGTTATGAAAGTGCATAAAGTGCGCTTACTTGTAAACACAATCTGAGGTAAACAGGTAGCAGATTCAGATCCATTTAGAAATTAACGACCTGTCAACGATCTAACAGAAATGTTAACAGCTGGATCTATGTCGAACAAAAATGATAACAGGCCGAATAAATTCGCTCACTGGCACACAGGCAAATGTTAAATAGCCTAATAGCCGAACTAAAATACTATTAGTGTATTAAAAACATTCTAAGTGTCACAGGCCTAAATTCACTTTACCATCGTCAACTTATATTTACTCTTCAAAGTAGTGATTAAAACGTAGCAGAAGAAGATTTTCGCTGCCCCCTGTTCACACCAGACACGTATTTCTTCTGCTCAGCTGTTGTTCAGAGCTATTTTTTTCCATATGGAGTAACCCAGCTAGCAATTTTTGGTTCTAAAAACATTCTGACAATGTTACCTATAATGTTGTTCCAATGTTTTTAGCGGGAAGTTTTCTTTAAGTTCCCGGAATGTTCTGCAAGAACGTTCTTTAAAAACATTCTAAAACTGTTTTGTAATAACCTTCTTAAAATGTTGAATGAAAATATTGCCATAACATTATACCATAATGTTTTAATAATGTTTTTAGCGGGAAGTTTTCTTTAAGTTCCCGGAATGTTCTGGAAGAACGTTCTATAAAAACATTCTAAAACTGTTTTGTGATAGCCTTCTTAAAATGTTGAATGAAAATATTGCTTTAACATTATACCATAATGTTTTAATGATGTTTTTAGGGGTAAGTTTTCTTTAAGTTCCCAGAATGTTCTAAAAGAATGTTCTATAAAAACATTCTAAAACTGTTTTGTGATAACCTTCTTAAAATGTTATAAATGACTGCTACAACATTATACCTTAATGTTCTTTAAAATATGTACAGCTGACAGTTTGAGAATGATACCACTTCAGGACTGGGTGACATGCTTTGGAAAAAAAATCTATAAATGTTATGTTACAATATTTAAACAATGAAATATTATGACATCACCATTCAATTTCAAGATTAAAGTTTTCTGAGTGACCACTACTACTACTTCAAGATAGAATTGGAATATGAACCCATGTAAATGTTTCACAACACTTTATTCAAAACACACAGACAAACTCCTTCAACCGTAAGAGAGAGCTGGCAAACACTTTTTTTCACACAAAACTCCTTCAACAGTCCCTGGAGTCCACTATTAATTGTTTGTGTCTGATGCCTCTGTGGGGCTCCCAGCAGACACTGCAGGATGGGAGTCATCTGGACCAAGTCTTGCCTCATTCACCTGCATTATAACAAAAAAAGTATTTAAAAATCATAACTGTGGTAACCGTCTTATTTACAGAACATTAATTATTAAATAACCAGTAATATCCAACTAAAGCAGATACAAAAAAGTAAGGTAATATAGTGATAATGATACAATGACTAGTAATTACTATACTATTAGCACTATATAATATTCAAGTAAACAGGGCAAAGTCAAATAATGACAGTTTCTCCGTGTAGACTCACTTTACAACGACAATGGTTACCAACTTGATTTGTTAAGTCAGAATCTTAGCTTTGTGCTCTTTGCACGTTCACATTAAAACTAGACGTTTGGCAACATATGATTCTACTTACACATAAAATACAGCAAATGTTGGCTGCTTATTTCAGCCAAGAGGAAGAGGTTAATGGAGAGCTATGAGGAATTCCAAAAATTAATCACATTCATAAGAACACTGTTGCTGCAAATATAGATGGAGAGGTCTGCTGGTTTAATTTCAGACAGCTGAACATTGCCCAACATTTAAATGTGAACTTTATCCCCAGTACTGTCATATTTAACTTAATACTATTCACAATTTTCGAACTCCAGTGTGCAAACTCTGAGTTAAAACCTGAACTCTGGGTTGACTAATTCTGAACTCTTAAACTCAGAGTTTTCAATAGACTCTAGATCTACATGTAGATGCATTTGTTGACCCTTTGTGAACTTTAGACCTGTACCTGAACCCAGGGGCGACACATTCAATTATGGCATGAGTTTGCTCAGCTAAACAACTGGGCCCTACAAGGATATGGGCTAAATAAAAAGAGTGCAAAGGGTGCTGAAGAAAAATTTACTCGGTTCCACCTTTTGCAGACCCGCAGAGAGCAGGCCCCTCTAGTATATTAATCTAGAGAAGGGCTCCGTATCAAAAGTGCATAGAAAAGAGCTCTGTAGCGTGCTTGGGTCATGTCTGTGTACTTTCCTCTACTTTTCTTGGGACACGGCTCAGGTTTTGTTGAATGTAAAGTGAATAAAACTGCATCAAACTCTAACTCTCTTCAGTGCTTGATTTGAAGACTCTGGTTTATTTTATATTGATGTATTAAAATATTGTTAAAGAAGCAAAAGATTGAACTTAATCTCTAGCCCAGTCCGATTTTGAAGTTACATCACCATGAGCCAAGAGAGTCCATTTGTGATACAAGAAAGCCTGGCTTTAGACTCAACATAACTTGCTAATACACTACATACACTAATCTTGCTTTGTAGTACAGCCCTTAAGTGAGCACACCCACACAACTTCCCCCCAAACAAAAAACTACACTGCACCATTGCACACATTCTTGTCTGTGGTGTATTGGTTTATCAATTTCTCATTTCTCTAGAATTCATGCAATACTAATTAAAAAAAAAAACTAATGACAGAAAAAAAATATCTCAATGTGCATCAACATTTGCAAATATGAAATATCTGCTCACATCTTTTCACAAATTGTATGGTGTTGAACATGTTTTTCATCAAATCAAAACACTGACCTGAGTTCCTCTGTGGGGAGCATATCGCAGCGTATCTGAGATGCATGCATCTATGGCTTTTAGAGGTGTCTTGGGATGGTTCCTCTGGCAGGCCTCTAAAAATAAGGGCAGACAGAAAATGGCATTTGAAAAGCTGATAATTCAGTAATGAGAATAATAATGTAAGCTAGTTTACCAAATTTGCACGGCCGCATCTGTCTAAAGTTGTAAGTTGGCAGTTGTAGATGTCACTCATTATTGAAACAAAATCTGTCTTTTCTGTCCTTGGTAAATTCATCTACACTGTTCATCAGGGTCAACGTAAATCTAGTGCAAGCTTTGTCATATCCACCCTCCTCTGGGACCACCTAGTCTCTGGCATTATCATCTACATAGATCAAGTCTTGATCTCTCTGTCTCTGACACACACCATCAAGAAAATTACTGCATCAGTATGGTGCATATGTACTCTTTAAAGGTAAGGATAAGACAGTAACAGGTTATTTCACTCCTAGCTCCAAACAGAGAAACCCAATCACCAAGACATCAAAGCCTTGAGGCCACAGCCCTTGCTCACTGAGCACTTGTCACACTTTTTGCCATGTGCCAAGGCACATTCAAAAAGTTTTGCCTAAAAACACAGATTTCACTTTTTATTTATTAAGTAAGGGATCTGAGGTTTCAAGCAGTTTCAATAATTATGTTCAAATATATGGTAGTAATATCAATATGTCATATTGAGGCATAAAAATCACAAAGATTAAAAGTTAAGAGGTCTTTGCTAGGTCTCAAACTGGGAGTTGACAAGGCCTGACTCAGGATCTGAACCCAGAAGAATGACTCGGTACAAAGTAGTCAAAAAATAGAAATTTATTAAATAAAGACAATATAGTAATACACTGGCTGGAAAGTGAACAAAAGAACTCAGGCGCGAGGGCCAAACGTATATACAAAAAAAACAGAAAAACTCAGGCACTGAGGCAGGCTAGTCTAAGGAAAGGAACTGAAAATCACTGAGCTAGAAAACTGACGGAAAAACAAGAGAAAACAGACTGAAAATCACTCTGGGAAAAAGACAGAGGAACTAAGGCTAGAAAGTAACAACTTAGGAGAAGCAAAGTAGCAAAACAAACCCTCAGCTCAGGAACCGACAGGACAAGGACAAGGACTAGAACGCGAGTAGGCACGGGTGAACACATGACAAACTGGCAAAGGACAAGGGGAAGACGCTGACAATATAGACACAGGGTAATGGGAAACAGGTGGAAACAATCAGGGCGGGGTTGGACAATCACAGACGCAGGAACAAGAGGGCAGGAAGCAAAAACACCTGAAACGGAAGGGAGACAATATTACTTCAAAATAAAACAGGAAATGACCGGACAACATGAGACGGGACCAAAATGAATAACTTAACAGGAAAACAGACAGGACATTACAGTACCCCTCCCTTTAAGGGACGGCTCCAGACGGCCCAGGCAGAGTCCCATGAGTCTTATTGAAATCCTCCACCATAGACTTATCCACGAAGAAGGAAGTGGGGATCCAGGCCCTTTCCTCCGGGCCATAACCGACCCAGTCCACCAGGTACTGGCGCCCCCTACCCCTCCTGCGGGACCCCAGGATCTTTCTGACCTTGTAGCTGGGTCCCCCTTCATCGATTATGGGGGGCGGAGGAGGCTTGGACGGCGGAACCAAAGGACTCTCTTTAACAGGTTTAATGAGGCTGACATGGAAGGTGGGGTGAACCCGTAGGGATCGTGGAAGGCGGAGCCGTACAGCAGCCGGGTTGACCACCTTGGAGATGGGGAAGGGACCCACGAAACGCGGAGCTAGCTTTCTGGAGGGGACCCGCAGGGATAGATTCTTGGTGGAGAGCCAGACCCTTTGACCAGGTGCGTAGACCGGGGCCGGTCTACGCAGACGATCAGCCGCCTTCTTCATGCGAGCCTGGCTCCTCAGCAGGATCTGCCGAGTGGCGTCCCAAACCCGACGACATCTACGGATGAGGGCGTGAGCAGACGGAACCACAACCTCCTTTTCATTGGCCGGGAAGCACGGAGGCTGGTAACCATACACACAATGGAAGGGGGAGATACCTGTGGACGACGAGGGCAAGACGTTATAGGAAAACTCCACCCACGTGAGGAGTTTACTCCATGAGGAGGGATTCTGGGTCACCAGACAGCGTAGGCAGGTCTCCAAGACCTGGTTGAGTCGCTCCGTCTGGCCGTTGAACTCCGGGTGATAACCGGAGGACAGGCTGACCGTGGCCCCGATCAACCTGCAGAACTCCTTCCAAAACCGGGCCACGAATTGGGGCCCACGGTCAGAAACAATGTCTGTGGGGAATCCATGGATCTTGAAGACGTGACGAGACATGATTTCAGCAGTTTCCTTAGCAGACGGTAACTTAGGCAATGGAATGAAGTGAGCAGTGGGCAGTCCCGTGACAAAGTCCAGAGAAATGTTGGCCCAAGGACGACTAGGAACAGGCAATGGTTGGAGGAGTCCAGCGCGGGCCTTGGAGGAAGACTTGGAACGGGCACAGACAGGGCAGGACTCCACGTATTCCCTGACGTCTCGGGTCATGCCGGGCCACCAGAATCTCTGTTGGATAAAGAATAGAGTACGCCTGGCACCAGGATGGCAGGTAAGTAGTGAGGTATGAGCCCAGTGAATCACCTGCGATCTTTTAATGATGGGAACGAAAAGGCGATTTTCAGGGCAACCAGCAGGAGGCGGACTCATACCGTTGGCACTCTTTACCTCATTTTCTATTTGCCAGGTCACTGCTCCAACCACACAGTCAAGTGGAAGGATAGACTCAGGATCCTTGGCAGCAGGTTCCGGATCGAAGAGCCGGGAGAGGGCATCCGGCTTGACGTTCTTAGACCCGGGCCTGTAGGACAGAATGAAGTCAAATCTGTTAAAAAACAGGGACCAGCAAGCTTGACGGGAGTTTAACCTTTTGGCATTGCGGATGTACTGAAGGTTTTTATGATCCGTCCAGACAACGAAGGGCTGCTGGGCCCCCTCCAGCCATTGGCGCCATTCTTCCAGCGCCACCTTGACTACCAACAGCTCCCTGTTGCCCACGTCATAATTTTGCTCGGCTGAGGACAGTTTCTTAGAGAGGAAGGCACAAGGATGAACCTTACCATCAGTAGCTGATCTCTGGGATAGGACCGCTCCTATCCCGACATTGGAGGCATCCACCTCGACCACAAACTGACGAGAAGGGTCCGGCTGAGTGAGGATGGGAGCGGAGGTAAAAGCGGTCTTAAGGCGCTGAAACGCCTCCTCTGCCTCACCGGACCACCTGAAGGGAGTCTGTGGGGAGGTTAGTGTATGCAGGGGTGCAGCAACGGCACTGAAGTTCCTGATAAACCGTCGGTAGAAGTTAGCAAAGCCCAGAAATTGTTGAACCTTCTTCCGGTTTACAGGAACTGGCCAATCTGCAACTGCTTTTACTTTAGCCGGATCCATATGAATCTGTCCAGGGGCTATGATGAAGCCCAGGAATGACACAGACTCGGCATGGAATTCACATTTTTCTGCTTTAACAAACAGTTCGTGTTTGAGTAGTCTGGACAGTACCTGGTGGACATGAGAGCGGTGGGTCTCCAGATCCGGGGAGAAAATCAGGATATCATCCAGGTAAATGTAAACAAATCTGTCCAGGAAGTCCCTGAGGACGTCATTGACCAAGTTCTGAAAACAGCTGGGGCATTAGTTAGTCCAAAAGGCATCACCAAATACTCATAGTGTCCCGAGGGAGTGTTGAAACCCGTCTTCCATTCATCCCCCTCCCGAATCCGAACCAGGTGATAAGCATTCCTGAGATCCAGTTTAGTAAATATCCTGGCGTGTTGTAGCTGTTCGAAGGCCGAGGACATGAGTGGCAGAGGATAGTGGTTTTTAACTGTGATCTCATTCAGAGGGGCATAGTCAATACAAGGTCTCAGGGAACCATCCTTCTTACCCACAAAGAAGAAGCCTGCGCCGACCGGTGAGGAGGAAGGACGGATGAGCCCCGCCTTTAGTGAGGTGTCGATGTACTCCTCCATGGCAGCCTTCTCGGGACCAGAGATGGAGTACAGGCGGCCCCGAGGTAGCGTGGCTCCTGGGAGAAGGTCGATGGCGCAGTCATACGGGCGGTGGGGGGGAAGACAGGAGGCCTTGGCTTTGCTGAAAACCTCCTTAAGGTCCTGGTAACAGGGTGGAACATTGGTTGTATCTGGGTTGGCGGGATCATCTGAAAGACAAGACTTATCATTACAGTGATCAGAGACTCTTCCCACGGTCATATTATCCTCCTTGGGCAGACAGGACTCTGCACACCCCTCTCCCCAATCCAGAACCTGGCCTGTGGACCAGTCTACATGTGGGTTGTGGCGACAAAGCCAGGGAAAACCCAACACCAGTTGGTGGTGGGGGGAGGAGAACACATCAAAGATTAAGGACTCTGAGTGTTCATTAATCTGGATCTTCACGGGCTCAGTCTTGTGTGTGATCCTGAAAATAAACTTTCCGTTGAGGGCCTTAGCCTCCAGTGGGCTAGGAAGAGCCTCAAGTTTTAATTCCAGTTCAGTAGCCAGATCAGAGTCAATAAAGCTTTCATCCGCTCCAGAGTCAATGAGCGCTTTAAACGTAGTAGTTTGGCTAGGAGAACTACAGGTCACATTGGTCAGGATCCGGGACAATTTCGGTGGCAAGATATTAGGAAACTCAGTATCCCACCCTTTCTCGGAGCTGGCGACCGCCTTAGCTGGGCATTTGAATCGAAGGTGACCCCTTTCCCCGCAGTAGAAGCATAGACCCTCTTGCCGGCGTCGCTGGCGCTCCTCTAAGGAGAGCTTGGTCCGGCCGAGCTGCATAGGTTCCTCCGGCGGGGTGGAACGAGCCGTGCCCGGTCGTGCAGTGGTATCCGCAGGGTTACTTCTGGTGGGGAGGTCCTCCGAGCGGCCGTGGACGGCGTCGAACCTCTTTTGACGTTGTCGGTCCCGTAGCCGTGTATCCAGGCGAATGGCCAGAGCGATTAGGGGGTCCAACTCCGTGGGAAGATCCAGTGGCGCTAGCTGATCCTTCAGAGGCTCAGATAGTCCTTGGTAGAATATGGCGGTTAGTGCAGCAGAATTCCAGCCGCTGTCTGTGGCTACGGTACGGAAGTCAATGGCGTAGTCAGCTACGGTGCAATTTCCTTGCACTAACCTGGACAGGGACCTGGCGGCTTCTTTCCCGGGAACAGAGTGGTCGAAGGTGTTTCTCAGAGCCTCGATGAATGCTTCCGGGCTCCGGCAGGCTGGGGAGTTACGTGTCCACTCCGATGTGGCCCAAGTAGCCGCTCGACCGGTGAGATGAGACGCGATGAAAGCCACCCGGGAGCGTGGAGTAGGAAAAGCCGAGGGAGTGGTCTCGAAGTGCAGCTCGCACTGCATCAGGAAGGGCCGGCACTGGGCTGAATCTCCGGCGAATCTTTCTGGCGCCGCCAGTCTCAGGGAAGCCACTGGTCCGCTCTTATCCGCCGTAGGGAGGGGGGTGGTCGCTGTGTGAGAGTCGGAGCGAAGCTGGGTTAGCACCTCCTGCATCTGTAGAGCGAGTTGGTTCACCTGGGAGGCTACAGAGGCCTTGAAATCCGCTTGCTGCGTGGCTAACCCGGAAACTCCCTGCATAATGGCGGACAGGCGTTCCTCCTGACTACTAATACGCGAGCTGTGCGTATTCAGAAGTTCCGTGAGCTGCCCGGAGTCGGCTGGGTTCATGCTGGCCAGTTTGTACTGACAAGGCCTGACTCAGGATCTGAACCCAGAAGCACGACTCGGTACAAAGTAGTCAAAAAATAGAAATTTATTAAATAAAGACAATATAGTAATACACTGGCTGGAAAGTGAACAAAAGAACTCAGGCGCGAGGGCCAAACGTATAAACAAAAAAAAACAGAAAAACTCAGGCACTGAGGCAGGCTAGTCTAAGGAAAGGAACTGAAAATCACTGAGCTAGAAAACTGACAGAAAAACAAAAGGAGAAAACAAACTGAAAATCACTCTGGGAAAAAGACAGAGGAACTAAGGCTAGAAAGTAACAACTTAGGAGAAGCAAAGTAGCAAAACAAACCCTCAGCTCAGGAACCGACAGGACAAGGACAAGGACTAGAACGCGAGTAGGCACGAGTGAACACATGACAAACTGGCAAAGGACAAGGGGAAGACGCTGACAATATAGACACAGGGTAATGGGAAACAGGTGGAAACAATCAGGGCGGGGTTTGACAATCACAGACGCAGGAACAAGAGGGCAGGAAGCAAAAACACCTGAAACGGAAGGGAGACAATATTACTTCAAAATAAAACAGGAAATGACCGGACAACATGAGACGGGACCAAAATGAATAACTTAACAGGAAAACAGACAGGACATTACAGGAGTAGAAACCATACAAAAAAAAGACACCTACCAACTACAACAGGGTATAATTTCAGGTCCATGAATTTTTTCTTTCCCTTTCTCCCCTTCAAACTGTACAATGCCCAAAGGGCATTGGTCCCGAGTTTTCTTAGCATCCGCCTCACTGTGTCCCCTGAAGTGGCACCTCCCAGCAGACACAGGTAGTCCACCTGACAAAAGAAACAATAAAGATGATTAAGCATACAGTATTACCTATAACAATCCTCTGTTATTCCACTAATCAGTATGGTTACATGTACAACTGTTGTTGTCCCAATGTACTGTCCATGCACAGGGAGAAAACTGTGCATAAATAGCCATAGTATTTGACCCCGCTAAAGTAGGTGCAGTTCACACTGACCATTGGACAAACAGGCACACAAGCAGCAGACTGCTTGCATAAAAATTTGTTAAACCTAGGAAAACTTCACATCTCTGTATATTTCATATGCACACTGTGCCCTACTTTTGGTATAAATGTGATGCATGCTATCCCTGGTGCTTATGGTGATATCTGAGAACACTGCATGTGGAGCATGTGCAGAATGCTAGGCCAGGCAGGGTCCAGTCTGCTTTATTTACATGCCAGAGTAAATTGAGTTGCAATTGTTTTATCCAGGTGTGTAAGCCTGGTACAAAGTCTCCAGACCGGGTCTTAAACCTCTTCTTACCTGAGTGCAAAAATTATGATTTAGTGTGATTTAAGCTGGCCTAACATGTTCTCGTGTATTTTAAAAGGACGTTTTTAGTCAGCCCAAGAATTTTTTTCAGGCCCCCAGTACCCACTGAAAACACCCTAAACAGACAACATGGGACGGCATATTGGTGCAGTCGGATTCGGTCGGGTGGTGCAGCAAGCAGTCTGCAATTTATATTTGCATTTAATTTTTTTTGTTTTTTGTTTACCCAATGCTGTATATTTTGGGGTAAGGATGGGGTAGTGTAATGGCAGATAGTGCCATTAGCTTTACTGCTGACTTAGACTTGTCCTGTGATTTTTATCCTACAGTGGCAGCCGAGAATATTACTCTAATATTACGTATGTTAGACGTGTGTCCAAATTGAAAAAAGTTGTCCGTCACCCGCAATGTATATATTTATTGACACTGCCATAGTTAAAAACCTTCAACACCCCATAATATGCTTGTGCTCTCAGCAATGGTACTTGCATCGTTACTAGGCAATAAAGCAGGTTGAGTTGCATTGCAGAAAAGTGCTGCACAGAGGCTCCCAAACGGAAATGATTATTGATTTCTGAATGAAAGGATGAATTGCTTAATTTTGGCATATTAACCCTTTTTTTTTTCTTTTGCCTTCGGGGGCTCTTGTTGGCACAATGGTAAGGGGAAATGCTGGATACTCATCCCTACACACAGCAACATTGCACATACCACTTTCTTTTTGTAAGTTGTGTCACTAAGCTTTTCCCAAGCTTGCTCCAGGGGCCCGTTTCACAAAGCAGGTTCAACAAACTCTGAACCTAACCCTGAACTCTGAGTTGAACAACTCTGAGATGGGCAACTCTGAGTTTTCAGTTTCAGAACAGCGGTTTTGAATTAGTTCACTCAACTCTGAGTATGTAAACTCTGAGTTACACACGTGCCTGCCGACTCTACAAAGCCATCATCAATGGAGCTCCGATACTACGATTCACCATGGCAACGGGGAGAGCGTCCTTATATATTACCGAGTGTTTATGTAGAAAACGAGCTCATCCTGAGAAAGCGGCGCACCGTAACTGCAGCAAAGTAGCGATAGTTGGCGTGGCAGACATTTACTGCCCGATCTAATGTGTATAACTGAATGAAACAGTCAATTGATCTAAAGGTTATAACTCTTTATTTTCGGACTTTCACAGCAACACTGTGGTGTAATGGTTAGCAATGCTGCCTATGATGCAGGCGACAGCGGTTCAATTCCCGTAGTTCACAAAGTAGCGCAACAAATAAATTATTATTTTTATTGGGTGTAATCCCCCCAGGCACAGAAAGAAAGTGGCTTCAGTTGAAAATTAAGCATAAGAATATTGCGCAAATACGTTGACTAAGGCATATGATTTTAATCATATTTCACATATTAAACAGTAAATATAAGCAGGTATTTCAACACAGGAATGTACTTAAACATTTCATAAATCTCCCGTCCGCAAGAACACTACCTCCGCAAAGAATCTGGTTGCGGATTATGTCCGCGATATGAAATGTTGAAAATGTCGGAGAATATTGTTTAGATAATATCTAATGTGATTGAAAGGAAAGGTAATCAAAATCCTCTCCCGACGCAAAGCTGCTAGAATCACTTTTATTTCCATATCGATTAGGTTGACGATGAAAGGACGGTACATTTTTTTCAGAGTTGGTTCAGATTCCGGAAAAAGGCGGAGACATGTAGGGAGAAACTCAGGGTTTGTTGAAGCAAACCTGCTAGCGAGCAGGTTCGTTTCACGGAGCATGTTACCCGGGTAACTGACTCAGATTTATGCTGAACTGGCTTTGTGAAACCGAAAAACCAGAGTTTCCCTCATCTCAGGGTTAACTAACTCAAGGTTTTCACTAAACCTGCTTTGTGAAACGGACCCCAGGTCTTCAGATGTCGTTAGTGGCCTCGACAGCTCCTCAATCTCCAAATCTTGAGCTCCCATATCCTTTATCAAGATGTGTGTGATGTTTGAGAGGGAGTTTTCGATCTTGTCCAACCTCATGAAAAGGGACCTCACATAAAATGGTATGGAGGAATCATCTAAAATATACAAAAACACAAATAAATCATAACAAGTCATTTTACAGTCTTCCATTCTCTAATAACTAAGATGGGACTATAAATAAATACATTAAGGCTGAATGCCAAAAAATGCTAATGTACTAGTGATGTGGACTGTGGGTAAAGGCATATAATGTAGCACCTAGAACTAGTGCTGTGCGATTGAATAAAAATGTTTAATTGCGATTATAATGGAAAATATTGTGATTGTGATTATGATATTGTAAATAAATGATGTCATGAGTCTACTGGCTTGATTATGAAGAAGAACACATAACTTAACAATTAGGAATGAATTTCCCAACTCAAAACATAGCATACACATATTAAGCAACATAAGAAATACAAAAACCTAGTATATAATGTACACTGAAAGACTACATGACTTTTGACTTGTTAGGAGTGGGAACGGAGGCTCTCTGCCTTCCACCTGGCGTCTCATGGCTGAAAACCAACTTTGCAACATCAGTGTAGTTACTCGGTCGCCACCCCAGTATCCCAGCTCTCGTCTCTGCTGCACAAACGCGCTCCATAACCTGTAATCTTTTGTTTATGACAGTTACGTCATCCACCGCTCCATTTATTGATTTCTAGCTGGCTTCGTTGTAAAAAGATGCACGTGGCCAGGTGGAGGGTTAGAAAAAAAGCGACCAGACTTAGGAATAGGTGTATTAGGCCTGTAGCGGCCTTCGTCGACGTATAAAATTCCAAAAAAGAAGGCCGTGGGCGGCGTGGGTTCGGCTTGAAGACTTACGCACCAAACACAGTTTAAGTTCCAGGGTTTTATTCCAAAAATTCAATTTAAACACAAAAGCTCTTAATCATTCCATCTTCCATCTCCAAAGCATTCCATATTGCCATTGTGTGTGTGTGGTAAAAATCTTTGTTTTTGTCCACCCGCCCCACACTGTTTGCTCAACACTTCACCCAACCCGCACTCAATCATTCAAGCCTCTCAAATACCTGCAGCCGTGCGCAGGTAAGCGTCACCGAGCCCAGACCCACGGTGATAAAAAAAGAAAAAACACAGAATTGGCCATTACATTCCGGCCCCTAATTCTTGAAACAAGTAATTATAAACGGAATGGCCATAACACATGACTATACCTACGTCAATTGTATGATCCCATCATGCATGATTCAACACTTACGTATATACATGGCACACATACAATTCCCCCCCCCCCCTTTTTTTTTTTTAAACAAAGGCTTCAGAGTCCATGATTTCAAATACAAAAACTTTTAGTCCAAAAAATAAGAAAAATTAATCCTCTTCTTCATCTTAATCTTCAAATGTTTCTTCCAGATGTGTGTATAATGGTTTGTGTAAAAATGTGTGGACTGTGTGTGTGTGTATGAGTGTGTGCGTGTACAGCAGGTCAGTGAATCTGTAATGTGGAGAGTCAGAGGTTCTAGAACTTGACTCAGTTGGAGGCAAACAATCACTGTTGCCCCTTATACTACCTCCAGCAGGAGGCAGATCTTGTTGATCGGTTTTTCCAAGGTATTGGTCTGTGTCTTCACACGAACTCGTCGAACGCACCCTCTGGAGTCTGCCATGGTTTCGATGATGCGCCCAATAGGCCATGAACTTCTGGGTGCAGAATCGTCCACCACCAGCACAACGTCCCCGACTGCAAAGTTTCTGCGAACCTTGTTCCATTTCTGCCGCTCGTGCAGCATGGGAAGGTACTCACTCCTCCACCTCTTCCAAAAGAGGTCTGCAATGTATTGCACCTGTCTCCACCGTCTCCTAGCATACAGGTCTTCTTCTTTGAATAAACCTGGAGGCAAGACGGGTTTACCTTTCAGCTGGAGCAAGTGGTTGGGAGTCAAGGCCTCGATGTCATTAGGATCTTCAGAGGAGGCAGTGATTGGACGGTCATTCAGTATGGCCTCCGCTTCACAGAAGACTGTCTGCAGGGCTTCATCATCTAGGAGTTGCTGGTTAGTTATAGAGCATAATACTCTTTTAATGTCTTTAACCAAGCGTTCCCATACACCACCATGGTGGGCTCCATAGGGAGGGTTAAAAGACCACTTAATACCATCCTGCATCAGAGTGTTCTGTATTTTACTTTGGTTCAGCTCCAGGATGGCTTGTTTCAACTCACGGTTTGTGCCGACAAAGTTGGTTCCGTTATCCGACCGGATTTCTTCCACTTGCCCTCTGCGGCAGATGAATCTCCTGATGGCGTTTATGCAGGAATCTGTATTGAGAGAATGTGCCACCTCCAGGTGTATTGCACGACAAGTTAAGCATGTAAAAAGGACCCCATACCTTTTGACTACACCTCTGCCCTTCTTTACTTCTATGGGCCCAAAGTAGTCTAGGCCAACATGTGTGAATGGCGGGGAATCCGCTGAAACTCTGTCACCAGGAAGATCAGACATTTTTTGCTCACCCGGTCTCTGGCGCTGCTTTTTACATACCATACACTCTCTGATGATTTTTCTGGCCGCTGCATTTGCGTGAAGAATCCAGTACTGTCGTCGTACAGTGGAGAGCATATGATTTCTTCCCCTGTGCCCGACTTTACTGTGTACATGCTGCAGAATGAGCTTGGAGACATGGTTTTCTTTTGGTAATATTGCAGGATGCTTCGTTTCCTCAGGTAAAGCTGCCCTGCTCAGCCGGCCACCCACTCTCAACACATTATCAATAACAACGGGGTCGAGTTTGTACAGGTGACTAGATTTTTTCACGCTACCAGATTTCAATGCAGCTATTTCTCTGGAATAATGTTTACTTTGTACGAAGCGCACTATAGCCTCCTCTGCCAAGGACAGGTCATCAGTTGTGAGTGATGAGCATGTTTTCCTTTTCTGATACATTTGATTTCCAGGGTTTATACTTTGTTTCAGCTTCATCCTTAGAATGGTTTTCACTTTCAAAATCCAAGCCACGGCTCTCTTAAGCCTGGTCCAACTGGAGAAGTATGTCAGCAGCTTAGTGGTGGGGCATACCTCTTCAGCTTGTACTGCGTAGGAAAAGACCTCCTCCCTCACCTCTGGGTCAGCATCCAAATGGAGCGATGCTTCATCCACGCTTGCAGGCCACTCACACTCAGCTTTTCTGAGAAAGTCAGGACCACTAATCCAGGTTGAGGATTTCAGGAAGGGGCCAACTTTGACACCTCGGGATGCGGCATCTGCAGGATTCAGCTTGGAGTAAATATGTCTCCACTGACAGACTGTGGAAAGAGCTCTAATGATTGAAACTCTATTAGCCACGTACGTCTTAAAGCGAGTCGTTGTATTTGCAATGTACCTCAGGACGGTCATGCTGTCAGACCAAAAGACAGACTCGCTGAGGTTGAACTCCAGTTATTTAGACAGCATCTTGTCCAGGCGCACCTCTACAACTGCTGCAGCCAGCTCCAGGCGTGGGATGGTGACTTGCTTAAGTGGTGCCACTCTTGCTTTACCTGTAACAAAGGCAACACACACTTCCTCCTTGCTGTTGGTTAGACGCAGGTATGATACAGCACCAAATCCAACTTCGCTGGCGTCACAAAAGTGATGCAGCTGTGCCATTTTTGTCTTTCCAAATGCGTTGGGTGTGAAACATCTTCTTACACTAAATGTGTGTAACAGATTTAAGTCATCCACCCACCTTTGCCATGCTTGTGCCATCTCTGGTGGTATTGCCTCATCCTACCCCAACTTCATTTTGCATAGATGTTGCAAAATCAGTTTTGCAGGAAGGATGACTGGACTTAAAAAGCCCAGTGGGTCGTAAATGGAGCTCACACTTGAAAGAATTCCACGCCTTGTCAGCGGTTTGTGTTTGTTCAGGATGCTGAAGGTGAAGGAATCCTGTTCAACATCCCACTGGACGCCCAGAGGTCTTTCCATGGGGAGCTGGTTCCGGCTCAGGTCGGGTGTTTTCACGCCAGTGGCTCGATCTGCTTCAGGGATCTCAGATAGAACAGAGCGGTTATTGCATATCCATTTATTGAGCTTGAACCCTCCTTTTGCACATACCTCAGTGAGTTTCTGGTAGAGAGAGAGAGCCTGCTCGTTGGAGTCAACTGACTTGAGGGCATCATCAACATAGAAACTAGTTCTGATTGTGCTGATAACCTCCTTTGGATACAGATGTTCGTTATCTTCAGCGGTTTTCAACAAAGCATATGTAGCACAACTGGGGGACGACACTGCTCCAAAGATGTGGACTAACATCCTATGCTCGGCAAGTTCTTTGGTAATGTCACCGTCGGGCCACCATAGAAAGCGTAAGAAGTTAACATGCTCTTCTGCCACCCTGACTTGGTGAAACATCCCTTTGACGTCGGTCATAAGGGCTATCTGACCCTGACGGAAGCGGATGAGCACGCCTAGCAGGGTGTTTGTCAGGTCAGGCCCTTGGAGGAGCTGTTTGTTCAATGAGGTTCCTGCAAAGGTAGCAGCACAATCATAGACCACACGTAATTTTTTCTTGCAGGGGTGATACACTCCATGATGCGGTATGTACCACACCTTTCCTTTTTCATGCTCCAACTGATCTGGTGATATGATCTCTGAGTACCCTTCCAAACTAACTTCTTGCATGAAGCTTTTGTACTCCTCAAAAAATGCCTCATCTCTTTTGAACCTTTTCAGCAGGTGTTGCGCCCTCTGCTGGGCAACTTGTTTGTTGTTGGGCATTTTCACATCAGCATCACGAAATGGTAACTTCAGGTAGTAGTGACCATTATTGAGAGTCGCTGAGCTTGACAGTATATCCATAAATTGTTTGTCTTCCACAGACATTTCAGCATTTTCGTCACAATGTTGTTCCACAAAATCTTGATTGTACTGCCTGATTAACATTTCCTCCAGGTTGCCTAAAGAAATGCGGTTCACCTGCACAGCAGCATCAGGAACAGCAGCGCCATCTTCATCATGACCGAGTGGGCCATTGATAACCCACCCAAGACGAGTCTGGACAGCATAGGGTCCGTTACCCTCACTGTTTACTATTTTCCAGGGTTCCAGCGCTTTGGGAGCATTTGCACCAATCAGCAGTCCAATATATGCATCAATTGGCGTTATTTCCACTTCCTTTAGGTAAGGCCATTTTTTCAGGTCTTCTTTTTTGGGTATGTTGTCTTTGGTGACAGGGATTGACTTTTGAGTGTATACATCAGGTAGCAGCAAATAGTTATTGTCCTTTAAAGCAGCTATTTCCAAACCAGAGATCTTATAGCTTGTCACAGGCTTCTCCTGCCCCATCGTCTTCAGTAATATGCCCACCTTTTGTCCAGGTGCATGCAGCTGGGTCATTAAAGACTCAGTACAAAATGTTGCTGAGCTGCCTGGGTCGAGAAAAGCATATGTCTCGATCACTTTTGTTCCTTCCTTTAGTTTCACCTTAACTGGCAGAACAGACAGTGAACATTCCTTTCCACCGGCCCCAGTATAGCCTTCAGGATCCAAAGACACAAGTGCATTTGAGACAGATTGTGCTGCTCCATGCACAGTTGGAGTGGTTTGATTTTTTGGCTCAATGTGCAGCACTGTTGGATGAGCCTTGCTACAGGTGTGGCATGTCAGCCGTTCCTGACAGTTCTTGCTTATGTGTCCTTTCGTTAAGCATCCAAAGCACACACCTTTGCTCTTTAGGAACTCAACCTTTTCTTTGTTTGGTTTCTTTTTGAATGCCCTGCATTTATCAAGAATGTGACTTTTGCTGCAAAACAGGCACAGGCTTTCATTACCATTTGTCGTCTGTTGATTGGACTGGTTTGAGAGTATTTTCATGTCACTCTGCTGTGACACATGAGCAACAGAGGTGGCAAAGCTGCTGCTTTTGACTTTTCCAGTTGATTTGAATAATGACGTTACTTTCGGGGACATTGTTATTTTTACTTTTGAGTTTTGACTTTCACAAAAGACAGGATCCATTGCAGCACTCACATGTTTTTCCAGGAAGTTGAGAAGATCTTTAAATTCCACTTTGTGTTTCTGTTCCTCTCGGATGCTCCACACTTTCATTCTCCAGCCCTCACGCAGTCGGAATGGCAGCTTGGAGACAAACACCTTCATGTGTTACGTGTCCAAGGTGGCAGCAAAGGCAGACAGAGAGTCATAGATGAGTTACCAATATTTATCTTCAACTGAATTATTTAGACATGTTATTATTCACAAAGTTACACCAAAAGTTACACGGTTCCCTAACCACAATGTCCATCGCGACCGCGGAGCGTCGGAGAGTGTCCAAACAGTAGGGCATCACGAGGGAGGAAGTGAAGAGTGTCCAAACGATACCGAAAACCAAGGCGCCCACGAGAGCGGAGGGAGTGAAGAGACGTCCGCGTCACGAGGGAGGAGGTGAAGAGTGTTGGCGATCCAAAAAAAAACACGACGTCCACGAAAGCTCCGGGAAAGATGTGGCGTCCAAACGAAAAACGCATCCACCGGCGCGGATCGGCGCGGATAGAGTCAAAACCTCCTCTGTCCGTAATTCTCGTAAGCTGTATACTGCCCGTAATCAGGAATGGGCCAATCACCAATCAACATCGCTAACCAAGCATGCTGGTCTGATTGACAAAACAAATTAGATTTCCTTGACCACAAATAATATACAGAATCATGTCAAAACAAAACAAAACAATTCAGAAACAAAGTATCACTGTAGGTTCATAACACCTTCCCCCTTAAAAGGGAAATTTTGATCCGATAGATCAAAATTTTCAGACAGGTCTATCTACAATTTCAACATCTTAACACCGAGATAGACAATCAGCAATGACATTATCTTTACCCTTGATATGCTTGATTACCATATCATACTCTTGCAAAATTAAACTCCAGTTTAACAATCTTCTGTTTTTGTTTCTCATCTTACTCAAAAACACCAAGGGATTATGATCTGTGTATACAATGAGGGGTTTCTGACCAGTACATAAATACACATCGAAATGTTGCAGTGCTAGGATCAAAGCTAATAGCTCTTTCTCAATTGTTGAATAATTTGTCTGATGTCGGTTGAACTTCTTGGAAAAGTATGCAACAGGATGTTCAACATTGTCACTCTCATCATGTTGTAACAACACAGCCCCAGCGGCACCATCACTAGCGTCAACGGCCACTGAAAATGGCTTACTAAAATCAGGAGACTGGAGTACAGGATAATGACATAACATGGACTTCAGTTTGTCAAATGCCTTTTGGCAAGATTCGTTCCAGACAAAATTCTCTCTTTTCTTGAGCAAGTTTGTTAGTGGCAAGGCGACGTCAGCAAAGTTCTTACAGAACTTGCGATAATACCCCACCATTCCCAAGAATCGCCTCAGGTCTTTCTTACCCGTGGGAGCAGCAAAAGCCATAACTGTCTGAATCTTAGCGTCAACAGGCACGACCTGACCCTGGCCAATAACGTGTCCAAGATAAGTAACATGGGCACATCCAAATTCGCTCTTAGACAGATTGACTGTTAAGTTGGCCTCCGACAGGTTCTCAAGCAGTCTTCCTACATCCTCCAGATGTTTCTCCCAAGTCTCACTCCCCGTCACTAAATCATCAATGTAAGCACTGGTGTTGGGCAAATCTCTGATCACAGACTGAATCATTCTTTGGAATGTGGCTGGCGAATTCTTCATTCCAAATGGGAGAACATTGTATTCGTACAGCCCAGAAGGTGTGACGAAAGCAGAGATTTCTCTACCACGGTCAGTTAATGGAACACACCAATAACCTTTCAAGAGATCAATCTTAGTGAGGAACTTTGACTGCCCTACTTTGTCAACACAATCATCAACCCTTGGGATTGGAAAAGCATCAGTCTTGCTAACAGCATTAACTTTCCTATAGTCCGTACAGAATCTTGCACTGCCATCAGGCTTTGGTACAAGCACACAGGGCGAACTCCAATTAGAGTGCGATGGCTGAATGATGCCATGCTTTAACATGTAAACCACTTCCTCTTCAGCCAACTTAGATTTCTGAGGACTCACCCTATATGGATGTTGTTTTATTGGTTGAGCGTCACCAACGTCAATATCATGGACTGCTACATGGGTTCTCTTAGGAACATCAGGAAACAGATCTTGATACCTGAGCACCAAGTCCCTCATTTGAGCTTGTTTCCAAGGGTCTAAATGTGACATTTTCACCCCAAGGTTCTGCAAAATCTCATAATTGGACAATTTGCAAGGAATGACTTCAGGTTTGATGAAGGGTTCCTCCTCCTGACAATGGTCATCTACAGAACTCTCAACCTGGCTAACAACTGAGACAGCCTGTATAGCTCTGTCATGGTAGCGTTTCATCATGTTGACATGGCACAACTGCCTTGGCTTTCTCCTATCCGGAGTTGTCACAATGTAATTGAGGTCGCTAACCTTGGAATAGATTTCATAAGGACCATGAAATCTAGCCTGCAGGGGATTGGACTGCAGGGGGAACAAAACAAGTACTCTTTCTCCGGGCTTAAATGTCCTTGTCCTAGCCTTGCGGTCATACCAAGTTTTCATCTTCTCTTGAGTTGCCACCAGATTATCCTTGGCTAGCGCACAGGCTCTACGAAGTCTCTCTTTGAAATTCAGGACGTAATCCAGCAGATTGACATGAGTATCTTTGTTAGTCCACTGCTCACTCAGCAGGGCCAACGGTCCTCTAACCTGGTGTCCGAAAACCAGCTCAAAAGGGCTGAAGCCCAGAGACTCTTGAATTGACTCCCTAGCCGCAAACAACAACAAATGAACTCCTTCATCCCAGTCCTTCTTATTTTCGTAGCAGTACGTCCTGATCATGGTTTTGAGAGTGGCGTGGAATCTTTCCAACGACCCCTGACTCTCAGGATGATAGGCACTTGAAGTGATCTGTCTAACCCCTAGTTGATAAACAACCTGCTGAAACATTCCGGAGGTGAAATTACTACCCTGGTCAGATTGGATCTCCTTAGGCAGACCAAACGAAGTGAAAAAGTTAATCAAGGCCCTAGAAATAGTAACTGCTTTGATATTTCTCAGTGGAATTGCTTCAGGGAACCTCGTTGAGGCACACATGATAGTCAGCATGTACTCGTTTCCAGTTTTTGTCCTGGGTAAAGGTCCTACACAATCCACAATAACCCGGGAGAAAGGTTCACCAAAGGCTGGGATCGGTTTCAATGGTGCTACAGGAGGGTCTAACTGGTGTTTACCCACCACTTGACAAGGGTGACAAGTGCGACAGAAGGTTGCAACATCTTTGCGCAACCCTGGCCAGAAGAATTGCTTCATCACCTTGTTAACAGTCTTGCTAACACTAAGATGGCCACCTAGAGGTAAGCTATGTGCCAAAGTAAGTATGTCCTTCCTGTAAACTTTAGGTACGACAACCTGATGGACGACTGCCCAATCTTCATTGGCAGGAATATCAGGGGGGCGCCATTTCCGCATCAAAACCCCCTCTTTAAGATAATAACCAACTGGTACTTTGACAATTTCGTCATCTGGGAGAGCTTTTTCTCTCAATCCAGCAATCTCTGGATCACTGCTTTGTTCAGTGATCAATTGCTTTCTTGACAAAGGTAAATCATCAGACACTTGTAAATCGTTCCCAGTGTCTTGTGGTGACTTACCACTGTACTTCTCAAAGACTGTGCTAAGAAATGTATCTGACAGCTCATCAAAACCTGAACTCTTACTAGAGCCACGATCTGAAGGATCATGGTCTTGTTTTAACAAAGTGCTAGATTGCACAGAGTCCTCCTCTTCTGTTGCCTTTTTGGCCATAGCTCGAGTCACTGCACATGAAGGGAAAATATCAATGTCTAAATTAGACTCATTTTCAGTGCTCGGCTTAGAGGTTAACTGAACCGAGGGAACAACTTTCCCGCCAGCTAGGTCGTTGCCGAGTAAAAGAGAAATACCTTTGATAGGGAGGCTGGACATAAGCCCCACTTTAACTTGTCCTGTTACTAAGTCTGACTTCAGAAACACAGAGTGCAGAGGTACAGTTACAATTCTCCCCTCAATCCCCTGAACAAGAATGAAGTCACCCATTTCAGTGTCTTCATTTTCACAGGAGGGCAATGCCTCTCCTAACAAAAGCGACTGGGAAGCCCCAGTATCGCGGAGAATTCGAATGGGTTGAGGAGCAGAATTTTCACTTGAAGAAACAAATCCCTCAGACACAAAAGGAAGGAACTCTTCCCTCAGAAGATCAGTTTTTTTTGCATTGTCAGGACAAAATGATTCCATAGAACCACACTCAATAGGCATCTCTGTCAAAGAGTTCACCAAAGCGTTAGGAGAGGCCTCTTTTTCCTGCTTTCTTCTAAGAGTTAGGCACTCAGACAGAACATGACCTGGTTTCTTACAATAATGACAAATAGGGCCTGTGGGGGCCTCTTTCTTGGTGTCACTGAACTTGTTCTTAATATAAGCACTTCTCTCCCTAACATCCGTTGCATGTGCGAAGTATGGTTTACTACCCCTCTTCTTAGGGGGATATAGCCGATCATGAGACCCAAAATCAAGCGTAGCGTTAGTTCTGGCAGGCCACGACGTCAAGCTCTAACAGCTTAGCTGTCAGTACAGATCAGCTGATGGCTCAGCTGACTCTGCGAGTCCGCTCCCTATTGGCAAATTGCATTCAGAGCGGGGTATTTAAACTGCTCCTGCCCGACCCTCCGTCCTGCTTCCTCTGATGGCACTTCGCAAAAGCTGTTTGTACTCACCCTGTGGCTCCTGATGTCGTCGCCCCTCGTCCACGAGGATGAAGATCCGTGGCAAACCGATGGTTTCTCGTTGGAGCCGCATCAGACCTCTGAATCAGAGGAAGCCATCGAAGACGAGAGGGCTCCTTCTTCCCTCCGTCGAAGCTCTCGACTAGCACACAAAGGTAACGGCCAAAACGCACCACCATTGGAAGACTGGCCAATTCCTAAACTGTTGGAGTTCCTGTTCAGCAACGACGTTACCGCTCCGGTCGGAGCGTCCCACCGGGAACTGTTTGCGCTGTTCCTGGATCTTGCCGGGTTTCCACCAGTCGACCGGCGCCGTGTCTCCGTTCCTCCCGTCTCCGCTGCTCCCGTCTCTGCTGCTCCCGTCTCTGCCGTTCCTGTCTCCGCTCCTCCTGCCTCCGCTCCTCGGAAAGCGCCGGCAAAACGAAAAACTGCTCCCAGAAATTAGCAGTCGCTACGACTCCAGCCGCTACACCGTCGGCCAAAAGAGCAAGAGCCCCGACCTCAGCAGTCGCCTCCTCAGCTCCAGCAAACAACGCCATCTTGGCAGCGCTGTCGTCCATCCAGTCGTCCCTCTCCAGCATGAATTCAAGGATCCAGACCCTAGAAGCCGCCGCCGTTCCATCCTCCAGCTCTGCGTTCCAGACCGCCGTGTTTACATCCCGGGGACCTGCTGCCTCTTCCTCGACGCCGGCCAGTGACGTCACTCCGGCGCCCGCCAATGGCATCTCCATCCCGCGCAGGATTCTGGGTAGTGCAGTCCCCATCTCCACCGGTGTGCCTTTCTATCCTCCTGCTGCTGCCATCTCCTACAATCTGAGAAGCCAGATCCTCGCAGGTAATGATGTCAATTTAGTGAAAATCCTGCTGTGCTCGGATGTTAGTGATAAGCGTGTGGTAGATTGCGGTGATGTGTCTGTGGTATTGAAGGATAGTGACCCTAGACTTTCAAAAACTCTGACTCTAGCAGAATTTACCGTTGCTTTTGGTGTGTTCCGAGATGTAATCTGTGAAGTCTACCCATCTCGTCGAGCAGAATTGGACACCTACCTAGCCATCATCGCAGATCTCGCCATGACATACGGTGGAACTCTGTTTTATGAATATCACAAGTCATTCTCTGCCAAGGCTGCCATGTTCATTCAGAGGTTTAACCAAAGACTGGACTGGTCTGTAGTCGACTTAGCCTTAATCAGCAGGCATTGCACTGGCCGCCAAGCTCTTTCCTGCTCCATTTGCGGCTCCTTCTCACACTCTTTCAACATGTGTCCCAAATCTGTGGCTGTAGTCCATCCGCCGGCAGGTCAAAAAACCGATGAGTCCATGGTGACCCCCCCCTGGACTCCCATGTGCCATAATTTCAACGAGAATGTGTGCAGATTTGCAAATTGTAAATATGTTCATGCTTGCAGTTTTTGCGGGGACGGTCATCCAAAGTCTGTGTGCCCCAGACGAACCCGCCTTGTGAGGAAGGGAAAGTAAAAATAAAAACCTTCAACCCCAATCAACGTGGCTGAGCTGGGGAAGGCTTTAAAGAAGCATCCAAACCGCTGCTTTGTGAATTATCAGTTAACTGGATCGGTTCAGGATTTATGGCTGGTTTATTGTGGTTGCCTAAAATGTCCCATTCATGTAGTAATCTGCAGCCCGCTTTGAAAGAGCCTGAGATTGTTGACACGCTGTCGGAAAAAGAAGTAAGGAAAGGTTTCATGATTGGACCTCTGGATAAATCCCCCTTTCCCCGTATCACGCATCAACCCAAAAAAAAAAAAAAAAAAAAAAAGCGCGTCTCTCACAGATTTATCAGCTCCTCATCACGATGTAGTTCAAGTGTGAACAGTCCTATTCCACTTCAGCCTCTCCTTCTCCGCTGCAATTCTTCCTATATGTATTCCCATTGCATGTGCTTCTCTGGTTCACTGTTTCGAGTCCCGGAAAATGCAGCCGCCCTCCATCAAGGCCTCCTCGCAGGGGTCCAGTTTCACCTGCGTTGCCAGGACCCATCCACCGACAGCTTACTAGGCATGACATTCGTCTTCCTTTCACTCCTCCACTTCTGCATTTATCTCTCACTAAGGAACGGGTGCTTTGATCCACATACAGACTCACATTAGAAACTGTCTCCTCACAGCCTTTATGGGTTCTTAAGGTGCAGAGAATTCACTACACGCTCACGACCTTTCGATCCTTCCTAAACCTCACCATAGGCGATGTATCAGTCCACAGTCATTACTTGTGTCCTCTTAAAACATTCCAAAACTGCTAGAGAGAGAAGGGGAACATCAGTCATCATATCTCAAACTAACTCCGATTTTTGTCCTTTGTCTTCCATGGTCCACTATCTGAGAGGCCGCGCCCAAGCCAGCCCACAGGAGCCGCTGTTCATCACGGAGAGAGGGGAACCCCTGTCACGAGCCTGGTTCACCTCTCGCCTCCGCCTCCGGAACGCTACACGCCCCATTCGTTCCACATAGGAGCAGCAACAACAGCAGCATGGTCGCTCCTGTGTCCACCCTTAAAAGCTATGGGCAGATGGTCTTCTTCCGCTTTCGAACGCTACGTGCACCCCGGCATCAGAGCTACTCTAGATATTCAAATAGCCATGAGCCTCTCACTGTAATTATTGACGTTATAAATATTCATAGGTATTATTGGTTACATCTATATTATTATATACATTTTCTTATACCATAGTGATTATTAAGAGGTAGCGTGTGGTTTATTCCCCATTAAAATTTATAGGGAAAACATCTCCATCCTAGATAGCTTCCTGGCATCTCCTGTTGCGGGTTCCAGGATTGGCGGTATGGTCGTTTTGGGGATTTTTATTTATTTATCTATTTATTTGTTTATTTATTTATTCATTTATTTATTTATTTTCGCTGTGCGCCCCCTGCTTATGCCGTTCATGATGGCTCATGAAGGGCAGGAAGGTGCTCTTCCTGCCTCAGGCTTTCCACGCAAGCGCGTGGAAGAGCAGGGGGTCCCAGAACAGTACCATACCGCCAAATAAAACGATAGTTTCCTGGCATCTCCTATAGCAGGTTCCAGGATTGGCGGTATGGTCGTTCTGGGGATTTTTATTTATTTATCTATTTATTTATTTATTCATTTCATTTGTTATTTATATATTTATTTACTTAATTTCGCTGTGCGCCCCCTGCTTATGCCGTTCATGATGGCTCATGATGGGCGGGAAGGTGCTCTTCCCGCCTCAGGCTTTCCACGCAAGCGCGTGGAAGAGCAGGGGGTCCCAGAACAATGTTGTTTTGGGGGGCCTACTTTGCTTCATGCGCTCCCCGCTTATGCCGTTCATGATGGCTCATGATGGGCAGGAAGGGGCTCTTCCTGCCTCAGGCTTTCCACGCAAGCGCGTGGAAGAGCAGGGAGATCCCGGAACAATGTTGTTTTGGGGGGGTTTTCCTGCTGCTACACTCCCTGCTTATGCCGTTCATGATGGCTCATGAAGGGCAGGAAGGTGGTCTTCCTGCCTCAGGCTTTCCACGCAAGCGCGTGGAAGAGCAGGGAGTCCCAGAACAGTACCATACCGCCAAATAAAACTGTGCAAGAAATAAAGATTATTTTTGACAAAGTGGTCCTGACTGAAATCAAGCGTAGCGTTAGTTCTGGCAGGCCACGACGTCAAGCTCTAACAGCTTAGCTGTCAGTACAGATCAGCTGATGGCTCAGCTGACTCTGCGAGTCCGCTCCCTATTGGCAAATTGCATTCAGAGCGGGGTATTTAAACTGCTCCTGCCCGACCCTCCGTCCTGCTTCCTCTGATGGCACTTCGCAACCCACCTCCACCCCAGCTCCTCCTGTCATTGTATTCATGTTGACTGCTCTGCTCTGGGTTTTCCTGCTGCTACACTCCCTGCTTATGCCGTTCATGATGGCTCATGAAGGGCAGGAAGGTGCTCTTCCTGCCTCAGGCTTTCCACGCAAGCGCGTGGAAGAGCAGGGAGTCCCAGAACAGTACTATACCGCCAAATAAAACTGTGCAAGAAATAAAGATTATTTTTGACAAAGTGGTCCTGACTGAACTTAGATTTGTGCGTGAGTGAATACTCATCTGCAAATTTAGCAGCTTCACGTAGTGTGGACGCATCTTTCTCATCAAGATAAGACTTAATATCATCCTTAACACACCGCTTAAATTCCTCAACCAGCATCAGGTCTTTCACCAATCTGACATCATTATTGACAGCTTTAGATGCACACCAACGCTCAAAGAACACCTCTTTGTCATGAGCAAATTCACCATATGTCTGGTCATCAGCCTTTCTTTTTTTCTTTTTCTTTTTTTTTTTTTAGATTATTTTTTATGGCTGGAGTGCCATGCAAGCCTTTTTCATTTTATTATGAGAGAGACAGTGTGGAAAGGGGAGATAGAGGGGGAAGACATCCGCGAAAGAGATTGCCGGGCCGGGAGTCGAACCACTGATCTCCGCGCCGAGGCTGAGCCTCCGTACATGGGGCGGCTGCCCTATCCACTGTGCCACCGACCGCCCCGTCATCAGCCTTTCTGAGACCACGAAATTTCTGCCTATATGCCTCTGGAACCAGCTCGTAAGCTGTCAAAATGGCTTGCTTAACCACATCATAACTTGAGGCATCATCAACAGACAAAGCTGAATAGGCTCGTTGTGCTTTTCCTTTTATCACACTTTGCAGCATCAAGGGCCAATATTCTGTAGGCCACTTTAAACACTCAGCCACTTTTTCAAAATGCTGAAAATATTTGTCAACCTCCAGCTCATCAAAAGGAGGCACCAACCTCACTTCTCTGCTAGCACTGAATCTATTTCCCCTTACTGGTTCTGCTTTTTCTAGCTTTGCCAACTCAAGTTGTTTTTCTAATTTCTCTCTTTCCAGTCCAATTCTTTCTCGCTCAATCAACATTCGTTCTTTTTCCATTCTTTCATGTCTTTCTTTTTCTCTATCCTCTCGGTCTCCTTCCAATCTCAATTTCTCCAGTTCAAACTGCCTTTCTTCTTTTTGTCTTTCATTCTCCAGCTGAATTAGGCGAATTTTTAACTCAGTTTCAGAGCTAGGTGTAGGTTGAGGGTCACCATCAACGTCTACAAACGGAGCTAAATCTTCACTTGTGAACAAAGACTCATCATACAAATGTTGTGCTATTAGCTTGGCAATATGAGCTTTTGTGTAGCTTGCATTAACCTTCACTAGGTTCAGCGATTTTGCAACTTCCAACAAGTCCGTTTTTTTTAACTCCTGCAGACCCGTAACAGTAGGTAACTCCAAAAACTCGTGCACTGCTGCTGCCATGATTATGACATAAATCAGTTGAGTGAGTTGGATTACAATTGAATTCTCAAAATTGCTTAATGCCAAAGACTCATCAAAAACCGGTTCAGATCCCGGACGAGCCCCCAATTATGTTACGTGTCCAAGGTGGCAGCAAAGGCAGACAGAGAGTCATAGATGAGTTACCAATATTTATCTTCAACTGAATTATTTAGACATGTTATTATTCACAAAGTTACACCAAAAGTTACACGGTTCCCTAACCACAATGTCCATCGCGACCGCGGAGCGTCGGAGAGTGTCCAAACAGTAGGGCATCACGAGGGAGGAAGTGAAGAGTGTCCAAACGATACCGAAAACCAAGGCGTCCACGAGAGCGGAGGGAGTGAAGAGACGTCCGCGTCACGAGGGAGGAGGTGAAGAGTGTTGGCGATCCAAAAAAAAACACGACGTCCACGAAAGCTCCGGGATATATGTGGCGTCCAAACGAAAAACGCATCCACCGGCGCGGATCGGCGTGGATAGAGTCAAAACCTCCTCTGTCCGTAATTCTCGTAAGCTGTATACTGCCCGTAATCAGGAATGGGCCAATCACCAATCAACATCGCTAACCAAGCATGCTGGTCTGATTGACAAAACAAATTAGATTTCCTTGACCACAAATAATATACAGAATCATGTCAAAACAAAACAAAACAATTCAGAAACAAAGTATCACTGTAGGTTCATAACACATGTGTGACGAGTTTTCCAATTCATCAAGAAATCCTGCTTCCTCCATTGTATTGTAACTTGTTCTCAGAAAGAATGTGTATGCTCTTAATGCCATGATGTCCTCTGTTTTCAGAACTGGCCAATCCAGCGCCTTATCCAGGAATGCAGCAGTAATTTTCACACTGCTTCCAAAGTTCCATTCCAACTGTCTTTTAGCCTCTCCAAGTGCTATTTTGGGGTTCATGTGCATACAGCTTTGCACCAGTTTTTTGGGCTGTCCAGAAGTAAATTGTTCCAAATAATAAAGCTTGTCCTGCAAATCATTGGTTTTTGTCTCAATGCCCTGCTCAAATGCCTTTAAAAAAGATCTGAATTGCAGGGGGTCACCATCAAAAATGGGTATTTGTATGGGGGGTAAAAGTGGCTGTCTTTGCTGCTTAATTAGCATTTCAGTTATCTCATTTTGCCTGCGCATTGCTTTAGCTAAATCACTTTGATCGCTGTTACTGCTGACGCTATGTTGGAGATGTCGGGTTTTAGCTTTACTTTTTGCGTGCGTTGTGGGCGGAGCGGCTGAAGTAGAAGGCTCAACAGTAGAGAGAGGAATAGGAGCTGGTCAAACTTTTATCTGCCTTTTAACTGGTCCAGCAGGTATGAATTTAGTAGATGAAGAGGACGTGGACACTGCGCTTCTCGGCGTGTCTAATTGATCTCCAAACACCTGCATCTTTGCCCTTGCGATAGCCAACTTTGTTTTCACAGCCAGTGTCTCTTTTTTAGCTTTTAACTGAGCCTCCTCCAGCTCAAGCGCATGCTTTTCCTTTAACACCTCTGCCTGCCCCTGCAGAGTTGCTTGCTCTAGCCTAGCCTGCATTTCTATTGCAGTAGCGGCTTTGCTTTTTCTAGAACTATTGGAAGATCCACTGCATGCTTTAGAGCCATTAGATTGTATATTATGAGCTGCTTGTGAGACACAGTCGCCCGGAGTTACATCATCACTTTGGCAGAATGCGGGGTCGAAAGCGTTAACATTCAAATGATACAAATCGGCAGCTCCTGGTGCTTCTTCACATTTTATCCGCGCTTCGATCAGACTGATAAACTCTCTGTAGTTTATTAACTTGGGTTCGTACCAGTCTGCGTGATACGCTTCTCCTTCCTCTTCCAGTAGACTTTGCACAGCAACCTGCAGCTCCATGAACTCCTTCAGCAGACGATGGAAAGTTTCCATTTGCTCTTGTACCACAAGCATGGATTCATCCTTATCAACCAAGCCATTAATTTCGTTCTTCTTTCTTGTCAGGGCGCAGAGTTTCCCTCTCCGTGCTTTAATCGCATGCAAAAGTCTTTGTTCCTTTTCCAACTCATCCTGCTCCGACTCCCGGTCACTCATAATGTTTAAACACAAAATCCGTTAGGAAAAAATCAAAAGAATGTTATCAAACAGAAAAGTCTCTGATTCTCTACAAGTTTTTAAACAATTAAATTAGGTCCGTCCCGACGTTACGGCGCAATAGCAAAAAAAGCGCCTTCTTAATTCGGCTTCCAAACTTCCAGCATTCCAATTAAGAAGAGAAAGGTTGCCCAAAATCCAAAAAAAAAGATTTTTACTTAGTGTAGCGGCCTTCGTCGACGTATAAAATTCCAAAAAAGAAGGCCGTGGGCGGCGTGGGTTCGGCTTGAAGACTTACTCACCAAACACAGTTTAAGTTCCAGGGTTTTATTCCAAAAATTCAATTTAAACACAAAAGCTCTTAATCATTCCATCTTCCATCTCCAAAGCATTCCATATTGCCATTGTGTGTGTGTGGTAAAAATCTTTGTTTTTGTCCACCCGCCCCACACTGTTTGCTCAACACTTCACCCAACCCGCACTCAATCATTCAAGCCTCTCAAATACCTGCAGCCGTGCGCAGGTAGGCGTCACCGAGCCCAGACCCACGGTGATAAAAAAGAAAAAACACAGAATTGGCCATTACAAGGCCTATTTTCTGATGGTACTGGAGTCAAGTAACGCTGAGTAACGGCGCCAATAACGGTAATGGCGCTGTAACAGGGGATTACTCCTTACTAAAAAAAATAGTGCCGTTAGTAACGCTGTTATTCCCATCCATGCTTATAACCAAAAGCAAACTCCTCGGGTCTCTTTAAATGGCCAATTAATGCAGAAAACTAAGAAATTCCAAAAGGTTCACATACTTTTTCTTGCCACTGGATGTATAATTAAGACTATATCAATATCTGCTCATATCACAATGTTGATCTACTGCACAGACTTACTGTGAAATTTTTGTACGCATTTGGTTTTGTTGTTTTTATATAAAGACGTCTAGAAAAATACCAGATGTTCCCTGATGCCATTGTTAGTTGAAAAGAGCAAAGTCAAAAATCCAACTTACTTTCACATCTTGAAGCTGCTGGAGTGCTGGTGTGGGAGGGACCTATAAATACGCAAAAATACCCAAATCAAAGCTGTGTACAATTGGATCATGGAAAATTTAGTTGAATAATGAATACAGCATACCTTGGCCACTGCTCTGAAACTCGGTTGAGGTATCATCCATTGTAGTGATTGTCGAGACCACTGTTTGGAAAAAACAAACAAACAAAAAAACAAAGACCATAATCAATAAATGCCTGATTGCACTTTATGGAGGTTTTTTTTTTTTTTTTTTATAGATCCAGATGGCGGTTAAAAGATAGACAATGTTATAGTAATTTCAGAATCAGAATAAAGTAATTCACGTTATGAATCCCTAATACTGTATGCTTCTGAGTTAACTTACTTGGTGTGTTCTGGCTTTCAGCTGCAGAAAATAAATCCATTGATGGTTGGACTAAAGGACAAGATTACAGAAAGTTAGAGGGTCAATAAAGTATACTGAAAGATTTTCTATTTTTACTTTCAAATGTATTTTCAGCTGTTACACAAATACAGTACAACACAAAATTTAAACATGTCACAGGTTATAACATCAAAGAACTGAAATGCATATGGGCGTTTTAGCTCTATTCCTTTGGTTTTGTTTAAATCTAATAGCTGATTGAACTAATTAATTTTGACATTATTCAATGATTTCTGGCAATATGTCATTGTCCATGCAGTAGATGGTTTTGGGTTCTGGTACGGATCACTGTCTCGTCCTTCTGACCTCAATTTGTTTTGAAAATGCATGTTTTGACTGGTTTCTGTGTGTCCACCTCTATCCTTCACAACATTGAGGGAGGTTTGTTTTGCCACTCAGTCCGAATGAAAGGGGCGTGTCCCAGGACAAAGTGACATAACGTGGTGAAGACTCAGAAAGTAGACATTTTTTTTCAAATCATAAAAATACTTGTCTACTTCTCCATATGGATATGCTGCCTTATGCACTCTAGCCCACCCACTCTGCTGTGCCCTGGCACGAGTCAGCAGTTACAGTATATTGCCCACTGTTTCTGTGTTTAGAGCAACTGTGACTGTGTGCAATGGCTCCAAGACGATGATTTTTCAAATGAAGGAAAGTCTTATCTAAAGAAATTCCATTAACTGCCCGCAGAAACTCCTCCTATAATAAATAACATAAAATGAAGAACATTTTATTTGTCCAATGGGACAATTAGGTCAGAAAGTTTAGTATTACAGTCCTGACATTTTAGGCTAGATCTAGATAATAATAATAATTCAAATAAACCCTTGAAATTCATACAGGATGTTAGAGGAAGATTGACAGTCCAGCCCTCATGGTAACCAGAACCATTCACTTACAGGATGGCATGGTAGGCATTTGTGGTGTTGAAGTGGTGTCTTTGGTGGGGTTTTTTTTTTTCGTTTTACGACCAGCTGATCTATGTCAGTATCTACAAGAGGGATATTCATAAGTCAGGTATGAACATACAGTGATAGATATTTTATTTTGGGGTGGGTTGGTGCAAACAAGCAATCTTACCCGAATCTTGGTATCGCGCAGGAGCAATTACCTTCCTACGTGGAATGATCTCCTCCTCTTCGCTATCCAAATTTGATGTCATGATGGCCTCTTTGACCTTTTCTCGTGCCTCTGCATATGTGTCTACAAAATAGATGAGCGTCTCTGTCTCCAATGTTACATGATTATCTCATTGCGTGGTGAATGTGCCGGTCACAACTTGTCCACCAGAGCGTTTTGGAGTTGTTGGATTGTGTATTTGATGAGATTTGAGGGACAGGGGATCATACCATGCTAAACTGAGCGGCTCACGTCTCTGCCCCGCGGTTCTCAATAAAACATGCAATGACTATTAAAAGGAATTTAACAAGGCGGTGTTTAGCTCAGTTGGTAGAGCACCCGCCCCATGTGTTGAGGCTATAGTCCTCACTGCTGGTGGCCCCGGTTCGATCCTGCGCGTCATTCCCTCCCTCTCTGCATGCCATTTCCTGTCATACTCCCAACTGTCCTATCCAATGAAAGGCATGAAAAGCCAAAAAAATATATACTAAAAAAAAGGTAATTCACCAACTCCCAAGACTATAGGGATTATGGTGAAAGGCAAATTTGCCAAAATGTTGAACTAGAAGCTTTAGCCTATTGTTCCAAAACATGATATGACTGATTTAGAATTAGATTATTTTCAATTGCTTCACAGTGCTATTTTACATACAGTACATTGTTTACACTCAAACTGATTGATTCAGTTCATCATCACATAAATTTGATTTCCATGGGAGCACGAGGGATTTTTTTTCAGAGATGTTTGTAGTCTTACTTTTAAAGAATGAACAGTGAAAGACAATATCTAACCTGTGAATTTCAATATCCTGACACTGTCTCTTGTCCACCTTTCTTCGTCAGGAATTTCCCTCCTCTTCACTTTCACTGTCACATTTTTATCTGGCTTTGGCCAGTAACAGTACAGACCCTGCAGAAAACATAAAAAACATAAGGTAAAGAAGGTAAATATATTTATAAAAACCTTTTAACGTTTTAAAAACAATTTGTCACAAAGGGCTTCACACAACATCATAACAACATCCTCTGCCCTTAGACCCTCACATCGACTAAGGAAAAACTCCCAGGAACCCTGGACAGGGAAAAACGGGAGAAACCTCAGGGTGAGCGACAGAGGAGGGATCCCTCACCCAGGACGGGCAGACGAGCAATAGATGTTGCTACAGACAGGATAGTTCACAACATGGAAATATGAATTTATAAGTCCGGTCAAAGAGCAGCCTCGGGTGGGCTGGCTGGGCTAGGAGCGGCGATAAGTCTGTAACTTAAAAATGTTTTGACTCTGCAGTACAAGTTTTTAGGATGTTGAAATACCTTTTGTGCCCTCTCTATCCAGTTTGTAGGGACGGCGTCCACTGTGTTGGCTTTGAGAAAGATGACCACAGCAAACTCTTTTGTATTCTGGAGGAAGAAAAGGAAGAAAGGGTCAAATTATATCCTGACTTGATACTATATTTATACTGTAGTTAGTTCACTGTACAATTTCATATACTTACCACTTTGATGTCATTTATCTTTTTTTCTTTTTTGTTTGTTAAACTATGTTGTTTGTGGGGGTGGGTGGGACTAATATTTTTTTTTTTTTTTTTGCGTGGTTTCAGTGGACACAATCTTCATTTGTGGGAAGCTAAATGCACTTCTTAGAAAGAATGGAGAATGGTAACCACAATCCTCAAACCATCATTGGCATTAGTCATGAATGCCTGCCTGCCTGCCCAAATGCCTTTCAGATAGAATTTTCATATGAGTGTGAGTGTCTTTGGCTGTGTAGACACCAAGCAACCTTGAGTCACAAGGCTGCACGAAGTATGGCTCAAGTCGATTGTAGCCCCGGCAGAGGAACATCTTTTCCCCAGGCATGGTCTCATCAGATCTCATCTCAACAACTTCACAGCACCCTAGGTGGTTAAGAGTGAATACATTGTTGGGATATTTAGTTTCTACAGACTTTTTTGGTTTAGTATGTGTCTTTCTCACCTTGTCTACTTCCCCCAGCCGCCTCACAATTTGTGAGAGAGGATTTCGGCCAGAGCGAACAAGTCGTTTCATCTGATGCAAGTAATTCTCAAAAGAGAAAGCACTGCACTCATCAAGACTGCCATAAAGCTTAGCAACTGATGCCAGGTGTACCAAACTGTGAACGTAAAAGTACAAAGTATTTTTTTTTACCAGTCGTTTCTGTGTAAAGCCAACTGTAACCGCTTAACCTCACATCATATAATAGGTCATTTGAAGGCTATTAACCCGTTAGGACCTGATCTGTATCACTTTAGATTATACACTTATACCATTACATTTTCATATATAACATTTTTAACAATGATTTGTTCCATAACTGAAACACCGAGAGGACTGCAGAGTTTGGCTTTGGACAACTCAGAGTTGAGTCAGGAGAGAGAAGTGCTCACAGAGCTAACTAACATTAGCGCAGACCAGCAGCTGCAGTTAGCTCTCAGACTCTATACGTCACTAGCAAGATGGCGGATGAAAGTGATGATCGATATACATACACACAACGGAGAAATGCGCCACGGAAACGAGGACACATCTAGTCACATCTTTACAACTTTACGCATTCGTGTTGTTATCATAAATAAATCGCTCACATGGGCAAGGGTACCGTTGTTTAGCCCCGTTTCTCTAGTTTAAGAGGAAATAAACCGCATGTTTCTAGCACAAACCATTACGAAGTTACGACGCTCTAAAGACAACATGATCATTTGTAGCGTATACGCCACAATGGGTCTCAGAGGGTTAACTGTTGAAATGAAATCTGTGGTAACTGGCTGGTTGTTGTAGCGGCTAAACTAGCTTGTTGTAATGTTTCATAGGATTGGCGGAGCCTGCGGATATGTTTTTATTTTGGTCTAAATAATATTTCAGTGATTTAATCGTTGACGTCGATTAAAAGTAACCAGCCTGTTTTGAAAATGTACGGGGTAAAAAGTACAGATACTTGTAATAAATACTCAGTAAAGTACAGATACCACAAAAATGTACTTCGTTACCGTACTTTGTTACTTGTACGTCGTTACTTCCCATCTCTGGACAGCTACGACTACACAAATACACACATCGTAATATAATTCAGAACAGTCAGTGTGTGGACTTACCATGTGAACCACAACCACCCTCCGTTTCAGCGCGATGAAGTAGCAGGTTCCGTTTGTGTCCCGCCAGCTTCAGGGTCAAACCACGCCTCTTCAGTTTGAATTTGAATTTGTTGTGAGGCCACTGGCTGAAGCCCTCCCTCATCATTCTCTGCTGCACCTGCAAGGTTGCCAAGATTGCCAAGGTTGCAAGGTTGCAGCAGTGGAGCCTATTTCATATTTAATGTGAATGCTGAAAGCATATACTTATACACATATACGCAGTAGTCGAGTTGTAAAATAAATTCAGGGGGGGATGGTCAATTTTTTTTCATCTTTTAAAACCTTTCTACTCGCACCGATATTACTTAACATTGTGAAAACATTTTATAAATAACATTATGGGCCCTAGTTTCGTAGACCGGCGCAGGGTGGCGCAGCCGGCGCAGTGCAAGTTTCGACCCGCGCAGCCTTGCGCACCGTCAGTTTGGCAGTTTGGTGGATCGCCTGCGCCAAGATGGGTGTGGCGGCGCAGCAGGGGGAGGCGTCACAGATTCAGCTTGGCGTAGCGGAAGTTTCGTGGCAAAAAGCCTCGCCGAGACTGCCCTGAAAGCTCGCCAGCTCCGATCTGGTCTACTTTCAGCGCAAGGCGCAAGGCGTAAATAAAGTCCATTGATTCAATGCGAATCACAGCTGGCGGATCGGAAGTTTGGCGGACCGGCGAACAGTGCGCACACGTCACCGAGACCTCACAGGCAGGTTTCCACAGTTCCAGGCACATTTAAATGCAATAAATAATCACAACAAACACTATTTAATGCAACTAATGAATCAACACGTGAATTTATATCTATATAGATTGTCCCGTCACATCTGACGCCAGGTCAAAGGCGGATGGCACGCGTAACGGAAACTCAGCCTCTCGGACTAAAACATCTCCCTCTCTCTCTCCTGTTTCTTATAATATGGACATTGTTATTATTATGATAGGCGCGCACAGCGCGTGATGTGCGTGGTGGGAGCGGCGGCGCTGCTTCTGTCATCGGGTTGTCAAGTGACGGATCTTGCACTGAACCTCCCCTAATGCATTAAAGAAGAGGAGAGGAGCTCATTTGATTGGTGAAGATCTGAATCGGCTGTATTAATCCCAGTCCACGCCTCGTCTCCTCCTCGTCTCCCACTCACGCCTTTTTCTCCTCCCTCTTTCCCACTTGCGCCGGTGGGCGAGACCGGAGGTGTGCCTGCGCGAGCCTGCGCGGTGCACGAAACTTGCAAAGTCCAGGCGTACACGCCCCGTCGGCGCGGCGCAGGTGCGCTGAAAGCTGACTGCGCCTGGTCTACGAAACTAGGGCCCAAAGTGATCTGCTACCTCAACATTGTCCCTAAGGGGTCGTCAGAGGCACTCCAGGACTGCTTTTCCACCACTGACTGGGGCATGTTCAGACAGGCAGCCACCTATTACCGTCACGTCCTACATGAGGAAGTGCATGGAAGACGTCACGGTCACTAAAACCATCTCCATCCAGGCCAACCAGAAGCCATGGTTGACAGGGGAGGTCCACAGGCTCTTGTGGGCTCGTAACGTTGCCTTTAAAGCTGGCGATGAGATGGGCCTGAGGACAGCCCGGGCCAACCTGTCACGTGGCATCAGGATAGCCAAGAGACAGTATTCCAGGAGGATCGCCGACCACTTCAGGGACAGCAGAGACACCGGGAACCTGTGGCGGGGGATACAGACCATCACAGACTACAAGCCCTCTCCACAGACCTGTGTCAACTCCTCTCTGCTAGACCAGCTGAACGACTTCTTCGCTCGCTTTGAGGCAGACAACAACACCCCGGCACAGAAGACTCCTCCACCTCCCGGCGACCAGGTGCTGACGTTATCCCCGGACAGCTTGAGGCAATCCCTCAGAGGGACCAACGCACGCAAAGCCCCGGGTCCCGACAATGTTCCTGGTCGTGTCCTGAGAGACTGTGCTGAGGAGCTCACAGATGTCTTCACGGACATCTTCAACACCTCACTGAGCCAGGCTGTTGTCCCCACGTGCCTCAAAGCCACCACCATCATCCCGGTCCCGAAGAAGTCGTCCCCCACTTGCCACAATGACTACCGCCCGGTCGCACTCACCCCCCTCATCATGAAGTGCTTCGAGCGGCTAGTCATGCAACACATCAAGTCTGCCCTCCCCCCACCCTGGACCCTTTCCAGTTTGCATATCGGTCCAACCGCTCGACCGATGATGCCATCTCCACCGCCCTCCACTCAGCCCTCACCCACCTAGAGACCAGAGACTCCTACGTCAGAATGCTGTTCATCGACTTCAGCTCAGCATTCAACACGATCATCCCTCAGCAGCTCACCCACAAACTAAGTCAGCTGAGGCTCAACACCCCCCTATGTAACTGGCTGCTGGACTTCCTGACGGGGAGACCACAGGCAGTTCGAGTTGGAAGCAACACCTCCAGCATCATCACGCTCAACACAGGGGCCCCCCAAGGGTGTGTGCTGAGCCCCCTCCTCTTCACTCTGCTGACCCATGACTGCTCACCATCATCCATCTCGAACCTCTTCATCAAGTTTGCGGACGACACAACTGTGGTGGGTCTCATCAACAATGATGAGGAGACCGCCTATAGGGACGAGGTGAGCCACCTGGCCACGTGGTGCAAGGACAACAATCTCCGCCTGAATGTGGAGAAGACGAAGGAGATTGTTGTGGACTTCAGACGACGATACTCCCAGCATGCTCCACTTACCATCGACGGTGCTGCAGTGGAGCAGGTAAGAAGCACCAAGTTCCTGGGAGTGCACATCTCTGAAGACCTGTCCTAGTGTAACAACACAGCATCACTGGCCAAGAAAGCACACCAGCGCCTGTACTTCCTCCGCAAGCTCAGGAGAGCAAGAGCCCCGACCCCCATCATGCACACTTTCTACAGAGGCGCCATCGAGAGCATCCTATCCAGCTGCATCACCATGTGGTACGGCGCCTGCACCGTGTCCTGCCGCAAGACTCTGCAGCGCATCGTGAGGGCAGCCGAGAGGATTATTGGTGTCTCTCCCCCCCCCCCCCCCCTGCTGGACATATACAATACCCGCCTCACCCGCAGAGCCATCAGGATCGCAGGTGACCCCACCCACCCCTCCCACAGCCTCTTCAGCCTGCTGCCGTCGGGGAGGAGACTGCGGAGTCTCCGGGCCAAAACCAGCAGGCTTAAAGACAGTTTCTGCCACCAGGGAGTCAGGAGACTCAACTCCCTCCCTGCTCTGCCCCCCCCTCCCCTCTCTGCCTCTGCCCCCTGCCACAGCCACCCTTACACCCCCCCTCCCCTCCGTCATCTGACACCATGCCACCCCCCCACTCACACACACACATTACATTCTGAACTCGGGGTCTGCTAACCCCTCCCACCTGCTATTTGCACTTCACTGCACTACCTCACCTTAAAATGAACATTACCGCTCTACCTCACTTCATACAAATGGTCATTGCAATTCAACAGTTCAACAGTTCAATGTTACTGTCTATTTATTCTATTCTATTTCTATTTATAACCATACCTGTCACTTTACTGCCTATTGTCACTGATATATTATATGTTGTATATATTTAAAATTTTAAATTGTTATTTTTAATTTTAGTGTTTACATGCCGTTTTGCACTGGGTCCGAGAGGACTGAAATTTCATCTGTACTGTATGTCATGCATATTAGCACACTTGACAATAAAGCTGACTTTGACTTTGACTAAAATATCTTCAAAATGTTACAGGCAAAACGTCCTTCCTTTGTTTACATATCACATTACAAAACATTTTGTTAAACAAAACATTTTGTGACTTGAGACATCAATAACATCCTGAAAACATTTTCAAAATATTGCTTTGTGCATATTCTTTATGTATTACCATATGATATTGGAAGAATGTTTTATAAAAAGCATAATATAGTCTGACACTGTAGTAACATACTCAAAGTATTTTCTGGATGTTGCTTTGAGAATGTTCCTTTGTAGTTTTTCTGTAACATCATGGAAATATTTTATAGTAGAACATTCTATAATCCATTAACTCAAAAACATCCTCAAAACATTTTAAGAATATTTTAGACAAATGTTCTATGTTTGTTAATTTATCATATTACAACAATGTTTTGGAAAAAAACATTGCAGAATCTGAGGTATCAATAACGTCTTGAAAAGATTTGCCAAATGTTACATAGAAAATGTTCTTCATGAGATATAATTTATCATTGTGGGGACATTTCATTAATAACATTGCGTAATCTGTTACCTAAACACTGTCCCTAAAATATCCTCAGAATGCTATAGCTAAAACGTTCTTCCTTTGTTCATACATGACATTACAAAAACATGCTATATGTTACAAGAGGCATCAATAACATCCTGCAAACATTTTCAAAATATTGCTTTGTGTATATTCTTCGTTTATCATCGTATAACATTATAAGAATGTTTTATAAACTACATAGTATAATCTGAGGCCTTAAAAACATATGGAGGACGTTTTTTTAATGTTTGATAATATTCCTTTGTTGTTTTTCTGTAACATCGTGGGAATGTTCTGTAGGTGAACATTCAATAATCATTAACTCAAGAACATCCTCAAAACATCCTAAGCATGTTTTAGACAAATATTCTACATTTGTCAATATATCACATTACAGAAATGTTTTGGAAAAGAACATTGCATAATCTGAAGTATCAATAACATCCTCAAAACATTTTCCAGATATTACTTCGAAAATGTTTTAAATGTGATATTACATAACATTGTGAAAACAGTTTATAAATAACATTATGTAATCTGTTACCTAAACATTGTCCCTAAAATATTCTCAGAATGCTATAGGTAAAACGTTATTCCTTTGTTTATAAATGACATTACAGAAACATGCTATTTGTGATATGAGGCATCAGTAACATCCTGAAAATATTTTTAAAATATTGCTTTAACAATATTCCTTCTTCATTATTGCATAACATTGTCAGAATGTTTTAAAATAACACATTGCAATCAGAGGCCATAATAACATCCTGAAAACGTTTTTAAAATTATTTTTTGAGAATGTCTTTACTTTGTTGTTATGGAACATTGTGGTAATGTTTTATAGAGCAACATTCTATAATTTTTACCTCACAGACATCCCCAAAACATCCTTAGGATGTTACATCTAAAACATTCTATCTTTGTTACCATTCAACAATACAGGAACATTATTTAAAATAATAAACATCATTATAATGTTATTTGAACATTAAATGAAAATGTTTTCTTAAGAACTTTAACAGAACCTGTAGGGAATGTTAGCCAATGTTGTGGGAACGTTCCCTGCTAGCTGGGAAATAACCCCATAAAATGAATACGCCATGTTTCTGTAACCAAGAAGTTTGAACACTTCTTGTATTTATCCGTTCAGAGAGAGAGAGAGAGAGAGAATGGTAGTGCAGATATACCGTTGAAATACACATATTTGTTTATATACTCTTCACATTTATTAAATGTATTGTCTCTTCTGTTTCCCAGTGCAAGTTGAGATACACAAATATGATCGCATTTGTCAATCGCGGTATTTTATTTAGAAAATTGCTTTTATTTCGAAAAATGACCGGATTGTCTCGTGTTTCTTTGTGTGATTTCCTGCCAGAATTGACGCGTTCGCTCGCGGCACGCGCAAAAAATAGCCGCGAGCAAAAAAAAGACGCCGAAACGATCGCTTCACGGCGCGGGACGGCCGCGCCTATTCGCCTATTGTAAAATTTAAAAGTAGCGCTCTGGAGGCTGCTCTTCTTTGTTTACTTCCAGGAGTTTCCCCACGAGGAAATTCCGACCAATTAGAGAGCAGTTTCCCCGCGCATCAAACATTTTGGTCCGCTTGTGAATGCTGCCATGTGAACACAAACCAAACTCGAGGCAATTTGCAACATTGTAACAAGTTGGTCCCTGATTCGGACCAGAGCAAACGAACCACAGGTTTGAAAACGCCCTTTCCTTTGGTGGCACCTCCTTCGCTGAACTCCCACCGTGTAGTTTTAGGCTGGACAGCCGTTGCCACCACACATACATGCAACGGTGGCGGTCTGAAAAAGGGGCTCTCGGGCCTCGTCATTATAAGTTTTCTCAGTGCCATCTGAAATGACAAAATAAGCGAAAGCAACATTATATACACCTGCTGTTAGACATGTTCTTTTTCCGTAACATATGTATTAAGCTATTAAATAGACTGTGTTTAACCCTTATGCCCTCCTCGGTTAAAAAAAAAGGCCATCTTTCTCTCTCTCTCACTGTAACAGTTAGCTAAGTTTGATATAGCCAATAAAATGTTTAAAACGAATGTAGACCATTTTCTTTTGTCTTTTCATTTTTAAAGCTCTAGGCAATATAGCCTATGCTTTATCAATTGAAATTACTTATATTAAACTTCAACACCTACCTTCTCCCCTTTTCTGTCTTCTTCAAAGTGTCTTAGCGCTACTGAAGCCTTTGTTACACGAACACACACACACACACAGTGTTTATACTTGATGGCAAATCACAGTCAAGAGTTTTCCACTAACGTCTAATAAAAAATATTTAAACGCATTTGTGTGGACGGAACAACAAAAGCTTCAGTGGCGCGAAGAGGCGTTACAGTAAAGTGAATGAATGAATAAACGAACCGTGGGCGTTGTCGTAATACATATATCGAAAAGACTTGCTATAACGTCATGAAGATAACAAAAAATGTGTGTATAAGAATGTAGGAATAAGGTATAACTGATTGATGAATATCACTTTAAATAACTTGGTTGTATTTGGGCAGTGATGAAATCACGGCATTACTCCCGCACATGACGGTGATTGGCTAATCGCCAGCGCTCATTGGCTTGTCTGTATCGTGACAGAGAAACTACAGTTTCATGGTACAGTCACTTGAACAGTTTATGATGTTTTATGTGATTTCATTGTAATCCCTTACCATCAAAATATATGGGAAGAGATCATCTATTCTCTGTTATCATGTTTGGTTCAGGAGATATTTAGCAAAATTAGGGGTTAGAGGGTTCTGCAAAGGCAAAACGAGAGAGAGGAGAGAGAGAGAAGGTGAATGAATGATGTGTTTATTCTTCACTTTCCCTCCAATCTTGTCACTATAGGAGCTCACATTGTTTCCCTGTAGGGGCGGAATCACGTTTTTCCTGTAATTAAGAGACACACACACTGTTATTCAAAATACAATTAGTTTATTAAGTATACAATTACGTTTGTATTGGATCTCTAATAATATGGAGGACCAAAACTGCCAAAATAAAAAATAAATAAATAAATAAAAGTAAAAATAAAAACAGAAATAAAAAAATATAAATGGAAATAAAAACAAAAATAAAAAAATATATACATAAATAAATAAATAAATCAAAAAATAAATGTTGAAATAAATACAAAAATAAATATATAAAAATAATTAAATATAAATAAATAAATAAAAGCCCCCTGCTCTCATATGTATTTATTTCATGCTGCAGCATGAAATGCAGAAGGAAATGTAATTCAAATGAGGGGGTGGTGCTAAGTGTGTCTTGGGTTTCAACTGTTCGCCTATTGGTTGATCGTGAGTGCAGAAATCGACTCGATATGCCTGCCAACAGCCACAGCAAGAGGAAGGGGAGGAAGGAGGAAAGAGGAAGGAGGAAGTTACAGCACAACTCTCAATGGCGGTAACTATGGCTACAATCTCGAGGGATCTCCGTCTGTTATCAGATATTGCAGATAATGCTTCCCCGGATTACCTGCTGTTCCGGGTGGAAGCAATGTTGGAGCAGTTAATTTACACACATGAAACAACAGACTCGGAGGTCGACCCTGTAGTTTACAGGAACTTGTGTGACGTTGTCGAGCACCTAAATATTCAAGTCGCAAGTTCTGGTGACAGTGGACAAGTTGGTCGTCCATCGTTGGAGCTGTCTGTGCAAGCCGTGGAGACTTACTTGTTCGCGGGTCTGACAGTCCACGAAATAGCCCACTTGCTTGGTGTGAGCGAGAGAACACTCCACCGTAGAATGGCAGAGCATGGTATCAGGTGAGTTTGCATGACAGTGTCAATCAAAGCTGTGTAGAACTGCCCCAGTTTGGCTTAGGAGAGGTTACAACTCACATATGAAAGCAAACTTTCTGCCGGTTCACCATGAAACTTTGTGTTTAGGGTTTCTGACTTGAATAATACCACCGACAACGCAATGTTGGATGCAGCGGTCACAGAGATACTTCGTTATCATCCAAATACGGGATACAAGATGATGCTAGGACATCTCCGGGCTCGAGGTATAAAGGTTCAAAGTAAGTGAATGTCATTTAGTAATTTGTAGGGGAGACTGGGATAAGTTGAGCCAAAGGGTAAATTGAGCCACCACCCGTTGCTAGAAAACGGTAATAAAAATTTATCATGTGACCAAATGTTGAGGTGGGCATCTGTGAAGGTAAGAAGGGTTAGACATTTATTTCCCAAAAACATTTTTCACTCTTGAAAGTGAATTTAGTCTATCATAAGTTTTATTAGAATTGTGTTTAAACCAGAAAAGATCATTTTAAATTGTTTTATACATCAATTTTGGTGTCTGTGAGCTACAACATAAGGTAAAAAATCTAGCATAAAAGTCTAATAAAGTCATGTTAGCTCTAGTACACTAAATAAATGTATTTTGCACACATTAAGGCAAATTACTGAGCAATGTAGTTTTCATTTGAGTCATTATTTGCTGTGTATGTCTCTGTGATTATATTTCTTCTTGTAGTTTCCTTTGCAATAATCTTTGAAAGCTGTAATATGCAAACCTTGCAGTGCAGCTGGATCAGCTTATACAAAGTATGTAACTGTAGTAAGTAAATCAGGTTTTTAGTTGTTTTAATTGCAGATGAAGCTTGATTTTACAGTAACTGTTAGAAATACATTTTCATATGATGTAGGTGTAATCTGAAAATAACTACTTTGAGTCATTTCTATTTATACCCTACAAAATATGCTTTTTTAACCTCGATTTAGTTGCACATATCTCCAGAATGGGTCGCACTGCTGCTAATTACTGCCATAAAGTTTGTTTTTATATGCTTTTGTTAAAGCTGCCTTTCTTTGAAATGGATTAGTTTGGTTTTCAGGTACAAAAGTTATTGTTGTTTAACCACTAGAAATTAATCTTCAGCATTTATGTGATGCAACCTTTTTAACTGCAACTTATTTTCCTGTTTTACATGGAGGACTACGTGTGCAAGAATCTATGCAACGTGTGGATCCACAGGGAATTCTAGTCCGTACACAACAACTACAGACTGTTAGGCGCAGAAGATATTCTGTGCCAGCTCCCAACAGTCTGTGGCATATAGATGGCAATCATAAACTCATAAGGTAAGGCTCTATGTTGGGGAACTATGAAGTAAATACAAGTACATTTCCAATTACAATTACTTAGAATACCATGAAGAAGTTCAATATTTTTTATCATTCCTTTCAGAAAGATAAACCCATATATTATATACTAATTAATCATAGAGTGAAATATGTCAAGCTTTTATTTCTTGAAATGTTGATGATTATGGCTTGCAGAAAACCCAAAATTCAGTGTCTCAGAAAAAATGCAAAACAGAATTTTTCCTCGGGAAACACAAAGGCTGCTGTTAAGCAATTTGTGTTTCTGCCTCAGTGGTGGTCATCTTAACTACATTAGTTATCAACTAAATTCATTATTTCAGTGTGAAACTATGGGCAATTGTTACAAAATATCTTAAATTGAATACTGTCAACAGAAACATAAATAGCAGGTGTGGATTTTCTATTAACCTCTAGATGAATTAAACATTAAAAACCTTCATGTTAAAGTGAAGATAAAAAGTTTAAAGCCAGTCATAGACACTGGCAAAATGTATAGTTAATTCATACAGTTATATACCATGAATGCAAATTGAAGATATATACACATTCTTATATTGTATATTTATGCAGTAGCCATTAATGAAAGTGTTTTGAAGTCCCCCCCCTTACTGCACATTGTGCCTCATGGTGTCCCAAGTGATCCTTGCTTCTTTCACTGTTTTGACAGGTGGAGAGTTGTGGTCCATGGTGGAATTGATGGCTTTAGCCGCCTAATTGTCTACCTTTGTGCTGCCACCAACAACCGTGCCTCAACAGTGCTAAACAGCTTCATGCAGGCCGTCCAAACCTACGGAGTACCATCTCGGGTTAGGTCTGATAAAGGGGGCGAAAATGTTGAAGTAGCACGGTATATGGTGTCACAAAGAGGAGTGAACCGCAATGCCCACATTACTGGGAGAAGTACACACAACCAAAGGTATTAAAATTTTCTAAAAATAATCCCTACGTGTTGCTTAATGTTATCATGGTTTACATATATTATAAATAAATGTTAAGGTTACTGATCCAGAACAGCTTGGAGCTCTTCACAAGCCTTGACAGCATTTCATAATCTTTGTTGATTGCAAAAGCTTACTGTGTTTTGTTGTTTAAATTCAAGGATAGAGAGGTTATGGCGTGATGTCTTTGGGGGAGTATTAGACCTCTTCTACTCTTGCTTCTGCAATATGGAAAGTGAAGGCCTACTCGACCCAGATGATGAGCTCCACATCTATGCACTGCACTGGAGCTTTCTGCCACACATTCAGAGTCACCTTGAGTTCTTCAAGGATGGGTGGAATCACCACGGACTGCGTACTGAAAGAAATCAGTCACCTCTTCATTTATGGACTCTAAACCAGCGTGAGGCACAAGACTCCCCCCAGGTTTGTTTTTCAGACAGAAATAGGGAACTTTAAGATTGCATGTTTAAGTGTAATATTACAAAAAAGGAACACTTGAGTGTATTCAGAAAAGTATTCACACCTTCCATGTTGTAGCCTTGTGCTAAAATATTCTTCCTCATAATCAACACTTTCACAGTCCAGGCAATTCATCAGCTCTTAATTAGCCATGTAGGTGTGCATGTTTAGTTATACTAGCTGGTTCAAATCTGGTTGACATCGGTCTTAGTGTTTTATGTGACAACTACTATTAAGACACAATATTTTTTGATACTTTCACACTTCAGGCAGACACAGACTACGGAGTAGACTGGGAGGGTCCACATGGGCATCACTGTGTAGGTGTCACAGTCCCTGAAGTGCAACTGCCACAGGCCTTGACTCCCGAAGAAATTCAGCAGCTGCCAGATCCCCGTGGACCCTTTTCTAATGTGCTGAATGTGTACAGCGAGACAGTTGCCACCATACGTCAAATAACTGGACTTGTTTGAAGTCAAATGTCAGTTGTGGTTGATGTGACAGTACTTTTACTGATACTAAAGAAATCAGAAATATTGGGACATTGTGACAGTATTTTTTGCAGACTTTATTTAATTTCTGCACAGAGCCAAAGAGAAAACATTTTAACATTAGGCCTTGGGATATTTTCTGTTGATTTTTTAATGTTTTCTAGTTTGGTTTTGGTAAAAGAAGTTAAATAAAAACACATTTTCAAAAAATAAAAGCATTTGGCTATGAATATACAAAAATTTAACTTTCTTCTCAACAAACACTTTCCTCTATGCATAAAAGTCTAATGAACAGTGCAATGGGTGAGCCACTTATGGCCTAAGTAGAACCTTTTTCTAATACTGTCCAAAGCCAGCATATGAACTTGAGATGCTCGCCATCAACTTTGTGCGAAATGCATCAAATGTGTTTGTGTCTTTAGGGAGCTTCAGAGTAAAAAAGCAGGTAGACGATTGTGGAAGTGTGATCTCTGCTATTTCCACATCCAGTTGTTGAGGAACAACATCCCAACCTGTCCAGAACTGCATGAGAAGTTTACGCTCCTTGGAAGTACCTAGAAAAAAATAGATGACAACAAGATAAATCTGAATAAGTTGACACATCAATGTTAGAAACATCTCAAAATAAACTTACTTGTCTCAATGAAGCGGCGGAGAAAATCCAAAGCCCTGTGCTGCTCTTCGAAGGTGCAGACATCAACAAAATGATCTTCCTCCGGCCAGACAATTTTGTCCAAAATCATCTAGGAAAAAAAATGGAATAATTCTCTGGTTGCCTGATCAGAATCAATCTAATTATACTCAGAGTAATATAAGCCAAATGTTTTTGTCAGTTACCTCTGGTGTCATCTCTGTCTCTGAGGCCCTTGGGAAAAAATTGGCAACACAATCTGGCCTGGAGCTCAGAAATTCCCAGATTCCTGTCTCTTTCAATCCCTGTTTGAGCTGCTTGATCTGCTTGGAGGTCCTTCCAAGAACCTTAAAACAGGCAAAATAATGTTTTTTTTCCTCAGCAGGTGTGAAAGACCAACTTCAGTTAAAAGAAGAACGCAGTGTCATACTGTTCATGTGCATTCATGTTTTTGCAGCATTTGGAAGGTACTTACAGCATGAATAAGGATTTTGTCCCTGAGCCACCACCTGTTTTCAGTTGTGACACCAGGCAGATCCCAGGGCAGGCACACGGCAAGCACCTTCGATTTTTCCTCCTCTTGGAGGATCTCAGTTCCTTCCAACTGATGAAAGATAATCATAAAGTACTAAATTTAGGGATCAGCCTAGCCAATGTTTAAAATTGTGCTCACATGAAACAAGTTTAAATTTAAAAGGCCAACCGCTGGCATGACTTTGCACTGATTTAACCCTCTGGAAATTATTCACATGGTAAATAACACACAAGTGTATGCATAAAAATTACTGGTAACAACTTGAATTACTTTTTTCCTCCATCAAATGTGATTTATTTATAGTTGCAGACAAATGTCAATGTACAAGAACTAGAGAAAAATTGGACCTGATTATCTTAACACATACATAACATAATTACAAATGTACAAACCAATGTGACAACCTCGCGGACCTCGTGATCAACACAGTCCTCAATGGTAAGGGTTGCCGTCTCTGGCAATCCCCCAAACAGGACATGGATCACAGCATGGCTTAGGCCGTAGAGACGTGGGCCATCATTTAGAAAGCAATGAGCCAATATACGGCCTGCCACCACAAACATGTCACTCTCCTGTAGTTCCCGGGAGGTGGACGGCACTAGGTGATCCTGCTCACCCTCAAAGAGCAGAGTCTTCACTCCTGAGATAAAAAGGCCTTTGATTTTTAATCAGCAATCGACCCACATTTTCACATTTTTGATGAAAAATTTCAGTTAACATTGATATAATGGGAACAAAACCTTACAATGTGAATTATGGTATTGATAACAACATGTAAAATGAATAAGAACATCAATGTCAGAGTCAATAATTGCTATTGAGAATCTTAAAGCACCAATTTCAAACATCATGCTTTAATATTGAAATACTGACGAGTTTATGAAGAGATCCTTAAAGAGAAACAAAATAGAGCTAAGAGGAGGAACAATGATGGAGAGAGAAGTGGGGTGCCCATCAATTAGAGCGAGATGAAGTGATAGAGAATGAAATCCAAATATAGAGGTAGAATTCTGCTGAATAGACAATTTTTCAAGTTTTTATTTTTAAAGACATGACAGAAAGCAGCCACTACATGGCAACATTGTTAGGCAAAAGTCTGTGATCTCTCATGGGATGTCATATGTTATTGTGATTAAAACACAAGTGAACCACTTGTCTGGTGCTTACTGTTTTGACAAAGTGGTTTCATGAAATGTAAGTGTTTGATCCCCTGATCAAGTCATGCTTAATTAATAGTGGATCATAGATGGACACTGAAAATGGTAGGTGTATTTTTTTCATGATTTGAAGCATTAAGCTTCTTGACAATCACATTACATGAATGTTATTTTATTGTTCGATATACATCAAGCATTTCATCTTCTGACAATAAAAAGGTGAACATAAACATGTGTCACATAAGTGGAGACATGTATATTAATTATAAAAGGTAGGGTCACTGTGATACAACTCTGTTTACACTGTATTTAAAGATTTTACTTCGTCCCAAAGGATAACTCAAAAATCATTCTCTTACCCTTTGCTTCATCCAACATGAATCCAGTTTGTAGGTGGTCCATGACTGTGGCCAGCACATACCTGGTGACCCCCTCTCCAATGGCAGCATCACCTGGCAAAATGTCAAAGTGAGATAAAACAAGCCATGATTCCAGGGGCTATAAAATGTTTCAGTCCTAAAAAAAATATCCAAATATAATCAGTAATGAGGAATATGTAAAGAAAACATCTAAAAAGACAACAGGATAATTATGACATTTAATATTCTAAGGAGTAATTTACACCCTTTGCAACTAAATTACTTAATTCTGTTTTATCTCCTTAGTCTGATCATGCCTGTACAACAACTAGGTTAACTGTGGTTGCTTTTGAACATGTTATATCAACACACTTGACTTGGCCTCTACCTGTAAGTTTGCAGTGCAGTTGATTAGCCCACTGCACCCGTGGCCTCTTATAAAAAGATATAATGGCCCTGTTCCTGTCCTCCACTGAATCCTGCAGACTTAGATTAAATAACAGGTGGTCGCCATCTCTGTGGGCTTCACGGGTGACTTGTGTAAAAAGTTGCGCTGCCTTGATGGGATCCAGCTCTGTAACCCAAGCTTAAGAACAGGTCCTTGTCAATGCAAGCAGGAGTATATTAAGGAATAAGATAAAATGAGTACATAACGAATGTGAGAACTGTACAATAAAGGCAAATAATGAATTGACTGAGCAAGTCATCCAGAACAGTGCATTCTGACATAAGAATTAATATTCTTCTCAAACATTCCTTACTAACATTTTTTGTATTGTTTTGTATTCTTCTCCAGATATGATTAAATGTTTGTCTTGTATGTCTCTGATCTTTACTGCAAAGCCTTATATCGACAGGTATTTTTCTTTCAACATCATGTTGTATCAGTTAATTTTACCACATCATTTTCCTGCTTAATTAATTCAACAACAGAAAAAACAACTTTGGTATTTTGTTTGTCAGTATGGGGTTTTTCTAGTCTGTGATTGATGAGGCATGTTTTTCCAGGATTAATGTTGCATCATTACCAAATTAAATAAAAAAGAAAGGGTGTTCAGACTAATACACTTTAAATGTTAATACTTCATTGTTACAGAGATAATGACAAGTTGGTGAATTTAAATATAGTGATTCGTGTGATTTTGGTGGCTGGATTTGTGATAGGCTTTAATAGGTGCAAAAGTTGGTACTTGTGCCAAACCATCCAAATCAGTCATGTTCAGCTTACCATCAACTGGATGTACAAGATCTCCTGATGGGACCTCCTGCTGATGTGATGAGCTTGCTGCTGATGGAAATATAGTAAAATATTAGAATATGGTACTAGATGTGTATATTGAAAGTTATCTGACATGGAGAGTGTTGCATTATGTCCACAATTTTTTTTTTAATCAGCACAACAGGAAATTAAATGATATGCTGGTTATTAGATGTGTTGCCAAAGGTAAAACTTGTCATTGTTCTACAAAACTTATCTGGAAAGAACACCGAATACAAACCCTGACCTGAACCTGTGTCTAGGCTGTCCTCAACCAGCACAACCTCTTGTGAGGTCAGCGCATCTGTCCCGCTGGATCCAGTTCTATCCTCATTCTCTCCCTGTGATTGACTTCAAAGAATGCAAATGGGGTTTGGTGATTAGTGAAGTGGCATACTAATGCATAGAGACCAGTGTATTCTATCAACAGCATTGGTCTACATGCTTAAAAAGTTAAAAATTGTCATCAGTAACTGTTAAGTAAGTCAAATTTGACAGCTGACAAAGAATCATCGTCATTATGACCACATAAATTTGGCCATTACCGTGCACAAGCCACATTGTGTTGCCTTATTTCTGAAAATGGAAACTGCTCTCCACACAAAATGCATGAAGTCTGTGGTCCAAGGTCAGTCCTCACATCACTCGCTTCCTATGTACAAAGAAATAAAACACTTTAGAAAGTAACAAATCCCTCTGAAAAAGATCCTGTCCAAACTGTTTCCATTAAGCACAAAACAGTTTTCTTGTTGCCAACAGCCTGTGAATTACAAGGGCCGGTTTTAAGATTTTGCAAACTGTTTATTCATCTTGCCAACTTTGTTTAGTGCTCTATAGTAAAACATCATTATAAACAGCATAAAATGGAAAATCTATGTATTACCTGCTCCATGCTCAAACTGAGCTGTAGAGGGCGAATATAAATGGTTGTGTGGTTTATTCCAAGACTTGGGTTTCTCAGATAGTCCACCGTGTAGCCTCTGTTAGGGCAAGGAAGAGGAACCAGCTGGCGGCTCCTTGTACTTCCCCTTATTTTCATGAGTTCAAATCCCCCTGCATCCTTTAACTTAGGAAAAGTTGAAAGGATAAGTTCTTGGAAATCCCCTGGGCTTGATCGGTCACCTAAGAAATAAAGTCCAAAGAAAGTTCTTACAAAAATCACTGTAGACGGTAGAGATCCATGTGAACCTTGTCAATAATTTAAACATTTATTACTTATTAAATACTGACATTAAGATCAGACTAGAAAAATCAATTTGTGAAGAAAATCTGATTGAAACTGCTGAAAATGTAGAATTAAAATACATCTATAAAAAAAGAAAGTCTTTATATTTCTTTCACACCCCCAGAGTGAATCATGTAAAACTTCTGAAAAAAAGGTCTGATTGGTTTATTTAAATTATGAGTCTCAATTATATGTTTGTGTCTGGCATTGCATGTAATAAGTTAAAGGAACAGACTAAAATTAGCTGCCAACTTTCTTGACAAAATCTGCGCAAGATCCAAGGTGCAATTTTCCTTCAGTATGATATGGTGAAACTTGCTGACACACATACTGTATATTGCATATTGACATGCATAGTAGTATCTGTAGGGTGGAAAATCGCACAAAATTACATAACTTACCTTGAAAGTTCAAGCGACTCGCACCCAGCCCTGCTCTTTGGAGACAGTCCTTCTCATACGGTGTGGGTGCAAAGGTGGAATCCTTTTTGGCAAGGCAACAAAATTGATGTGTGTAACTGGTGTAGCGATGGGTAGATCTTGGCTGCCTTGATTGCTGCCTTGATTGCTGCCTAGCTGGCTGCCTTGGCCTGGCGTTTGTGTAGGCAGAAAATAGTCTTGAAACTTCAGCTATGAAGAAGAACACAACATACAATTTGTGGTATCAATAAAACCCATGGTTTAAATGCTTAACATCAAGACAGCCTTCATTTAGGTAGCATGGGATATGGGCATGATATATTAAAAATTCTGTATTCAAAACATATCTTATCTTACCATCGACAGGGTGATGTCGACCAACCGTGTGTGGTGTTCCTGGTATGGCAATGGCTGTAAATATTTACATAAATATTATTTTAAAATACAGAAATATTGGTACACTGACCTAGAGTACAGTACATTGACCATAGCATTCATGACTACAACTACATCTATAAACAAAATTGTGCAGATTTTGTGCCAATGAAATCCATGACAGCACTTCACTTATTCACTTTATTACTTGGTGCTTACAACATTGAGTCTGATCGATTGCTGCTAGTACAAATATGTATGATAGTAGCAATATTGTAGGGCAAATGTATTGGTATCGTGCTGTCATTCAGCATTGAGGTGTAGGACAGATAAGAAATGGATGTGCTGCACCCATTACAGTGCTTGGAGGCTCTAAGCCTCACTATAAAAAGAAAACTAGACAACTGAAAATACTACGAAAACAAATGATTGTGAGCGTGAACCTAACGAACTGAAATGTGTCAATTTCGCACCACTAATGTGCGTGAAAACACCACAGCGAACATGTCCTTGTGGAAACTAATCCCCAGGGAACATAACGCTGTTGTTAGCAAACTTACGTGTGCCTCGCATTCCCTCCCCTTCCTGAGATTCGCCCGAAATGGAAGCTTGTGGAAGCAGAAAGTAAATAAACAGTCAACACACCTGAACTGGACGTAAGTTGAAAACATAACACATCAGCTGATTCAAACTTACCCCGTTCCAAATCATCCAAACGATTGGCAGCGTCTCGTAGTAGCTCGGACACCGACCTCCTCGGAAACTCCGCCATGTCCCGGTAAAGTGTACTTTTCTCCCTGTATACTTCCTCTTGCTGTGGCTGTTGGCAGGCATACCTAGTCGATCTCTGCACTCACATGTCGATCAACCAATAGGCGAACAGTTCAATCTGAGACACACTTAGCAACGCCCCCTCATTTGAATTACATTTCCTTCTGCATTTCATACTGCCGCATGAAATAAATAAATATGAGAGCAGAGTGCTTTTATTTATTTATTTATATTTAATTATTTTTATATATTTATTTTTGTATTTATTTCAACATTTATTTTTAATTTTTGAGTCTTTTTTATTTTTTTGCATTTCTTTTTACTTTTATTTATTTATTTATGTATATATTTTTTTATTTTTGTTTTTATTTCCATTTATATTTTTGATTTTTGATTTTTTTTCCATTTATATATATTTTTTTGTACATATATTTATTTATTTTTTAATTTATTTCTGTTTTTATTTTTACTTTTATTTATTTATTTATTTTTAATTTTGGCAGTTTTGGTCCTCCATATAATAACACCCTCTTGTTTAAGCGCATTAGTGCATGCTGTCACCTTTTTGCGCAGCGGGGGAGGGGGGGGGGGTGGCGGGCACTATGATTTTTTTTTTTCGTGCACACAGCGGGCCTGCCTAAACTGTACAAGTATACCAATTTTATGAAAAAGTGAACATAATTTTCACATATCATCTGGTCACAAATTTTGAACTAGTATGAAGCAGCCATGGGACTTCATTACAAATGTGTTTTAATTGTATACAATTATATTATTTCGTCAAACAATCAATTCTGTAGTATTTAACACAGTAACTGGTACATTTCAAAATGTAGTTGTAGTATCAGCAGAAATAAATTCATATAAATCATATCAACAGTATAATATACAAACAAGCCTGATACAATTTCCATTTAGAAATAAAACTAAAACTAATGTATTTGTGTAATCTGTATTTCTTTAATATGATTGCTTCATAAATTATGAAATCATTCAATAAACCATTAATCAAAAACTCTATTATGAATTCAAAGTGTCACAAAATATGAATGAATACTTTCATTCCATCCATCCATCCATTGTCTACCGCTTATCCTGTATTCAGGGTCACGGGGGGGGGGGGGGGGGGGGGGGGGCTGGAGCCGATCCCAGCTGTCATTGGGCGAAGGCAGGGTAAACCCTGGACAGGTAACCAGTCTATCGCAGGGAGACATGTAGAGACAAACAACCATTCACGCTCACATTCACACCTACGGGCAATTTAGAGTCACCAATGAACCTATCCCCATCCTGCATGTCTTTGGACTGTGGGAGGAAGCCGGAGAACCCGGAGAGAACCCACGCTTACACGGGGAGAACATGCCAACTCCACACAGAAGGAACCCGGGCCAACCCGGGAATCAAACCCAGGACCCTCTTGCTGTGAGGCGTGGCTACCCACTACACCACCGTGCAGCCCTACTTTCATTCCGTTTAATTTTATTCAGAATGAATAATATTTTCAGGTTGCAAATATTGGCATAACATAATTGAAATTAACTGAAATTAATTAAATTTAACTATGAATTGAAAATTTAACAAAAGGAAACTTAGCACTACGGGCCCTAGTTTCATAGACGTAGTCAGTGCGCAGCAGACCTAAATCTGTGTGCGTTCACATTCTTCATACCCCTGTCACCGTAATCAAAATGTCCACATCCCCTCATTGAAATGACTGGAGGTGCTGAGTTACTCTGCAGTGGTATGAAAGCCCCTTTAGATTTTGCCCTGGGGACACTTCAACTAACCATGAGGAAACTCAAATAGACTTTTTGCTCCACTTTGGTGGTAATTCACTAAAAGTATATGCTTTATGGAGATAATGTGAATTGGAATTATTTCAATTATTACATGTAGGCCCCATTTTAACTCAAAGAAAGAAATAAAACTTAAAATAGATAAATAAAATTAGATTAGAATACAGAATTTGATAATCAATGTATCCCAGTATGAACTGGCAGTTAGATCTTGCAATAAAAAAATAACATTAAAATATAGAAATAGAAACTGTACTTGCAAACCCCAAAACCAACAGAGCCTAAACAGAATTTCTTTTCAAATAGTTTCAGGGCTCAACAATATATATTGTCACCATCAGTAATAGAAGAGATGTGATGGATGCATTACGCATTATTTAGTAACTAACATCTGACCACATCCTTCTTTCACCCATTCTCTTCATTGATTGTTTTTTTTATGATAAGCACAGTACAGAAAAAATATTGTGATGATGAACACCTTTAGTCAAGATTAATATGTCATGTCTAAAAACATTGTTATTATAGCGACACAGCTTTGTATATAGTGTCATTTGTTTGATCATGATAAGCAAACACAATTTCAATGGTGGACAATATTGTTTAGCCCTACTTTTAAAGGTGTTTCACATGGTGGTTAGACCAAGGCTAATACCCCCAATAGTTTATGGCTTCAAGCTGCAGCAGGCCTGATGAGCAGTCATGTCAACACTGTCATTTCACTTGTGTGTTATCTCAATATTTAGCTCAGTTTACTGAGCCTCACTGAAATGCAGGTTGTGTCCTTGACTTTGAAGGAACATGGGGTTAGAGTCACTTGTGTGACCTCAGGTCAGAAGACAAGCATGGGAACATTTGTTTACCAATCAAATCTTTAGACGAGGCTCATTTAACCAAGTCATGTGTTGTGGGCCTTCTGGTGACAAAACCTTCAGCTTACTTCCACAGTCAGATACTGTGACAGCTTTTCAGTTGGGTTTAGAATAGCCCAAGGCTAAGGATACACATGTGAAAATCCTCTAACAAACCTACCAGCTGAAACCCCACACTAATAATCACTTACAGACTGAAACAATGTGTGTACAAATAATAATATAATTGAACTGGATAATAATTAATACAATGTATGTAGTTGTATTACTTTTACACTTATTAACACTATTCAAGTTAACAAAGTGTGAAGATAATTACAATCAAAACAAACCTTTGGGTACAAACCAACAGATCTCAGAAACAACAGCACCGTTCAGGAACAACTACACTACTTTTCTAGTATAAATGAGTTTTCAAATTTACAAGCTTCAATTTTTAATCAGAGTGTATTTCAAGTCCAATGTTTTCTGATAAAATTGTAACTTTCAATTCAAAAGTTAAAATAGTAAGCAATAGTTGTGGAGCAATTTTATGTTCAGATCAATTTTGGAGAAAAACAATTCTCTTAAGCTTCAATTATTAATTATGTTATTATACAGTATTTCAAAAAAATTGAATATGTTGTTCAATTTGTAAAAACAGTTATATTTTTCAAAAATAATGAATTGCAAATTGGAAAGATCCAAAGATCTTTGGTTCAGAAGATGGGTATAGAGATTGGGCCTCATTTATCAATCTTGCGTGAAAACGGGCGCAGATCTGAGCGCAGATTTGGTCTTACGACAGGACACACGTGCGATTTATGAAACGTTCGTATCTGACCAATCTCAGCGTACGAATGAGCGGGCCTTGATAAATGCGGCGGCTGAATTCGATCGTCATTAACACGTTACGCCCATAAATATTCCTGTTTCGGAGGCCTCGCCCACTGAGGTCAAACATGGAGAGACGAAACATGGGTAAGAAAAGAAGCTTTTCTGACACGGATATCGGCATCCTGACATCGGAGGTGGAACACAACAAGACAGTGCTTTTTGGCAGCCTGAAGGGTGGCATAAAAGGGGCTCACAAAAACGCTGTCTGGAAAAAGATCACGGAGGCAGTCAACAGCGTTGCCGTAGAGGAACGGACTCCAGCTGAGGTTTGAATATCATTCTCAATAACTTAACCCATGCCTAACGACTTAAATGAATCTTTTCATCCGCTGATCTTGACGGGGACGGAGGAAAAAATTGCCTCCTTAATTGGGTCGGAGTCGATCTGTGGCATAAGTGGTGGAGGTGACACAGAGATCCCTGCGGTCCCTGAAAACGCGCTCACGCCTGACACGCGCGTATTGTTCCTCCAAAATAAGCAAGTCTGCCATCATCAAGACTTGATAACTGTCAAAGCATCTGTTTAAATAGGGGAATGAATAAACATCTGACCAACCACAGTGGAACGATAATTATCTCAACAGGTGCTTTCATTTTTGTTCCAGTTCTGTCACACCCATCGGACAAAAACAATTACACATTGTTGCCTTTAGTTAATTTGCAAACACACATTTCTGCTTGTATTTATGATTCTTTCACATTTTAATGTGTAATAATTAGTTGTCATCTTAGGCTATTTATCCCATTGCTTAATTTTTTGAAAGTGGTATCAGTAAAAACATGGGCTTTAAAAGAAATGTTTTCGTTTTAATAATCCGTTTTGATCTGTTCTAAATATGTGACTGCTTATGCTTAATGACAGCTGAGGTTTGTTCATTATTTTACGCCAGATTTTGCTGTGCTGCACCGCAAATCCACAGACTCGAATTTGCGTACACGAGCTCAGACCTGACGTGAGATCTGATCGCAGCTTCCGCTTACGTCCAAATTGATAAATGCCGAAGTTTGCGTGGAAATGGTCGTACGCACGGTTTTCGGTCGTACGTTCGTTTGATAAATGAGGCCCATTGAGAGCAGAGATCTCTCAGAGTTCTGTTCAAAGGTAGATCAGGTTCTTGGATTGAGGAGAGGTGACAGGAAAGAGCACGAGAGAAAGAGACTCTCAGGATTCCAAAAATAGTCAAGATCAAGGCACTTTTCAACCCAGAGACTTTTTCAGATTTCAGTTATTCAAAAATCCACTTATTCAATTATCCAAGAATGGGCATGGGACCCGCGCCCGAATCACAGTGGGTATAGATAGAGTCACAATGTTTGACAGATTAGAGGGATAGACAGGTAGAATGTCATATTTTAGACAGAGGGGTAGATATGACAGGATAGAATGAAGAGCCAATATTTAAGTCAGAGTGGATAGAAGATATACAAAGATCGAAAGCCAATATGATAGGGGAGAGGAGAGGAGAGAGGCTGGACAATACATTAGACAGTTTCAATGTAAGAAATCAAATGAAGTAACTTCTACCCAAAGGTGTCTTCACATGAACAGTCTAAAAACATAATCACTAACAAATAGCCCTATTACTACTACATTTCTGTTTTTTTGCCAGATTTATGTGAAAGGCAATGGTGTTATGAAATGCATCTAATCAGTGGGCTGTTTTACAAGACTCAGTATATCACTGCCACTTTGGTAAGTGTGTAGGCAACATCCACTAATTTGAAACTCAGTGCTGAAATTCAGCATTTGAGTCATGTATGTGAACTTACTGTTGAGTCACCGCAGGGTTGCTGACACTGATGGTCTGCAGTTAGACAGGGAGTATGGGGGTCATGAAATAGCCTCTTTACTTTACTTTTAGTATTTTGTCATTCATGTTTTGGGGTGAGACATTATCACTCCCACATGGAAGACCCACATGGCAGCTGCAGAACCAGGGGCGGGGTTAGGGGGTGGCTACTTGGGCTCAAGCCCCGGATGTTTTTGCCAAAGCCCCGAATGTTTACAGTCGGGGGAAAAAGCTTAACGTGCACTGCGGTCAGTCTCCCTCCCCTGAAGTGTAGCCTTCCTGCAGTACCGGAGTCTAACAGAGAGGCAGCAGCAGCGGGAAAGTAACCTGCGTTCATAGCCTGCCCTGCCGAGAAGAAGTGTGTCCTCCCTGATTCTGTTTCCTGTGTTGATTCCGAGTCCGCGGGTGCAGTCGAATAGTCAAAAAATAAGGTCCTAACTCCTATTCCTAACTCCTATTCCTTGACCTCTGGGGAAAACGTCATGGGGTTAAGGAAAGGCGATAGGAGAACTCAAAAGGACTTAGGAATAGTCGACCGCGGTGCTCAGAGAATCCGACCGGACTTTCACTAAGCTACGTCATTATAACGCGGCCGCTCATGATTGACAGCTGATGATCGGCACCGGCGTTTGACGTGCGTCTGCCCTGGAGAAACTACAATAATGGACTACAGAAAGCGCATCGTCCACTTCTCCACATGTTGGTTTTATAAACAGCTGGTTCACTGACCGGCTTCAGGTCCAGCAGCTCCTCCTTCCTGTTTGACCGGTTGCTTTATTTACGTTTCATTTGTGGTTTTAGTTTCGTTTTTGTCAAGTTTGTAACATGATTGAAATAAATAAAATAAAATAAAAACATTCAATTATTATCACTGTCCACACATTTATCAACACTATTCCAATTACTATATGTCTGCATGAAAGTTAATGTTAAATAGGCTATGTAAATGCACATATCGTTTGTTTTCATGAACGGCCGAGGTGTGCGGCACTTTAAATGTTGCTCTCGCAAAGAATTGTGGGTCGGCGTAATCTCCTTTCCTATCGCATAGGAAGGTCCGTTGCATCCTATGCTAAAGGAGCTCTGAAAGGAAGCATTGGAGCTCCTTTCCTTTGCATTTAGAGAATTCGAACAGCTCTTATCATGGCGGCCACTTGTTTACTTCCGGGTCACTTCTTCAGTTAGGAACCTTCCTCAGCAGAAAAGACTATTCGACTGCACCCCGCGATCTGTCAGATGGACGTAGAAGATAATGGATATTAGGAAATTTTTTTCAGCGGCGGCGCAACGACCCACCAGCAATGCCAACGCCGGAACAGATGTTTCAGGTCTGTGAATTTTTAGATTAACACTCGGTGTGTGACACTTTACTGATAAAAGATACTGCTATGACTATGTTAGCATAACTGTTAGCACACGCAATTAAAGTGAATACAACAACATAACAACAACAAGACTCTGCTCTAAACTCAGTTTCATCTCTTGTGTTATGTGTTCTCAGTTTCTCTTTCTTGAAGAGAAACTGAGAACACATAACACAAGAGATAGACAGATAGACAGAGTCAAACTGAAGATATCAAACAAATGCTGGAAAGGAAAGGAGTGGACAGAGAAGCAAAAATGACTATTCAACACGAGATGAAACTGTTTAGAGCAGACAGAGTCATATTGAAGATATCAAACTAATGCTGGAAAGGAAAGGAGTGGACAGAGAAGCAAAAAGGAGTTTAGAAGAGAGGAGTGAAGAACAGAGCAAGACAGTAGAGGTGCCAGGCAGCATTAATGTAAGATAATAAAACAAACTTCTTGTTTGTTTGTTTTTCAGTTCTGAAGTTTATGAGATGTCAATCAGGATTACATGCACTGCAAGATTTTAATGTAATGCTTATGATCAGTTTTAACACCTTTTTATCTATTCGTGGATCCTTCAGGACAGCACCTTTGTCTAGATAAAGTATGTATGTAATGTGTTTTCTGAATTAGCAATAAAAAATTAAGTTAAAAAAAGAACTTTGTGCATACATCTTTTCTCCCTCTGGGCTAAGCCTCGGATCTCCCATAATCCTAGATCCGCCCCTGTGCAGAACTATAAAATGTATTTAGGAGCATACGCAAAACAAACAAATTGAGGTGTGTTCACACAGTAGCTCCCATGACGCTGCCACAGTTTTTGTTTCAATTTGTAGTCTTAAGTGCTCTTTATCAAGACTGTAAGATTTTATATTAATTTAAGTTTAAATCAAACTTCAACCTTATGCACTCAAGTGCAAGTAACGATAACTAGAGGATACATATTCATCAACTACCTATTTTTCCCTGACTAACGACACTATGACGAGATGGCAGTACTGTCATTTAACGTTAATTGTGATGATAATAAACGGTCATATTCTTTGACGAAAAAAGACGAGACAAAAATGTACTTTAAACCTTCCGTCTTTTCTCCCTCTCTGTGGCTTGTCCCTTTGTCTCTCTCTCTCTCAAACACACTCAAGTGGTGGGTGAGAGTGTGACTGACCCACATATCACTACTGAAGGTGTTCGGAGGACTCAGGAGTTACTGCAGAGCTGCATCGTTCATCATTCAACCATGTGTTAGAGTGGGCCGGAACAGTACCTTCAGTTAATAAGTAAATTCATCTGATCAGCAGGTTTATACATGTGTTTCATTCTGCAGCACTCACTGTAGCAAGTGTCTGTGGTTAGTTCAGGTGTCTGTAATAACAGTAGGGCAATGGAGTGTCTGTTATCTGAACTGCTAAAGTCAGCTGAACAGGTAAACTGGACTAAAATGTTTTGGTTTTCATCAACTAAAACTATGAAGAATAAAAATGACTAAAACCAATTAGCATTTTCGTGAAAAGACTAATACTAAATCTAAAATAGCTGCCAAAATGAACACTTTAAATCAATTTAAAGAATACATAATTATATTACCAAATAAATAATTATTTTGAAACAATTTTGAAGCAGAAATAATTATAAAACATTCTGTACATATTACATTTATTTGAATTAAATCAGTTTGCTTGTAAATGTCTTCTCGTGTTCCTTTATTAAGCAAAAAGCACATTACTTAATTTAATTATTATTAATTTTCATTGTGCACCACAAAGTTTTTTATTTACTCCTAAATTTTTCTCCTTAGAAAATTATATTCTTTTTCTTTTTTTTAAATCTGTGTAAGGGCTCACATTCCATGTGGACCTGGGCATGAGGCAGAAAGAGGTCATTCTAAAATGTAAATAAAAGAAATATCAGTTTAGTGATAGCAAAATCAAAATCCATGTGTGTAAACTTACACTTCAGAGTCACCAACAGGGATGTCTGCAATTAGAGACAGGAAGGAGGGAGAGAGAAAGATTATCAGTTTCAGAAGCTACCTTATGATCTCACAGCTCATTTCAAGTTGCACTACTATTTCAAGAAAGCTAAAATAAGGATCTACAGGAAGTCCTTCCTGCCTGTACAACCAATCTTGTCCGTGTCAAGACAATGGGTCAGGAGGTGAAGCCTCACTCTTCACCCTAACAGACTTATGACTGACATAGACACTCCCGTCCACTCATACAACTATCACCCTCTTTAAAATGAAATAATCTGATTAATAACTGCACTATAACTTTACAGTACAATTGGGATTTGAGGTCCACCTCACACATTTAGCGTAAACATCCCTGTTAAGCCCACCAAGTCTGATTTTCACACACAAAAAAATAAAAATACTGACCCAAGTGAGAACATGGGTTGAGAACCATATTGATAAATCTTACCTCTTACTAGCTAATTTCATTTAGTCTCCAGTCCTGTCCTATAGCCTGTATGCCCTTTGAAATAGGCGTGACCAGCCTTTTTGCTTTTATCAATGCAGAAAAAACTATTTACAAAGAAAAAACTGTAGTGGAAATTACTCCTGAATACTTCATCTTTCAGTACATGTTGTCTGTATCTCTATCCTATGCTTGGGATTTGAAATTGGCCAAAATGTCTGGTGTAGCCAGCTGGTTGAAAGTGCAGATATTTTCATGAAGACTTCTAAAGAGCAACTGACTGAAATAAAAACAGTTTGCAGATTCAATACTAATGTTCGAAGGAGAGGACTAGTTAATGATTCAATTTCAGCATTTACAAATAAACAATAAATGTAATTGCAATTGTGCTCACTCACACTTGTAGTGTGTGACAGCTAGAACTTGCAGATTTTGCATCACTGATATTTATACATAGGTATTTATTATTAAAATTAAGGGAAGTCATATTATATTGCTATTTGCACATGACATTAAAAACAACTTTATGAACAGTAGTATTGAAAAGTATTAATTGAACATGCAGAGAGGTCATTGACAGTGCAATTGCAGACGGTATTTTTGTTATTGTCCACTTTAAGCCTCCCAGGTAAAAATTGTAATTGTTTTAAATTTAGCAGTATTATAATATAAACTACCCATGTCAACTATACATGCCTTATCATGCTTCTTGTCATTGTAATGAGTACAAATCAAGAAAAGAATGTGTACGTATTAGCCTAAATGTGTGCTAGAGTGGCTGTTGCATTCTGCCCTGCCCCTCCCAGTGTGTGTGTCTCTCTCTCTCCCCCTCACTCTCTCCCTCTCAGGCAGTGCTCCAGGGATTGGCGACAGATGTGCAGGGGACACAGCTGCAACACATCACCTCAACACTCACCGGCTCAAAAACCCTGGGGGGTATTCCATCAAGCTCGATTAGCTCAAAGTCTGGCTTAAATGGCCAAGTCCCGCTTATTTTAGTGAGAGTTCAGTTCCACCAATGTGGCTAAGATTAGCTCCAACTTGGTAACCATGGAAACATGGTTCTGGCTAAGCCGGACACTTGGAGCTAAGCTCTGACTTTCTGTTCCATCAACCTGAGCCTCAATTCTGTTCCATGAAAGTGGTTAACACGAATGCCAGCCTTGTAACCATGGTGACTTATGCTGCCGGCCAAACCTGGTCTGGAGCAGGATTAAGGTGAAGATGAACTCCACTAATGTCCAAAAGACATGTCTGTTTTGCATTTACATACACAATGCACTGATAAAATAATTTGTGAAACCAAAACGTGCTTTCCATCCACTTTGGAAACTAAGCAAAAAGTGCATTTGGTAAGTATTATGATTTTGTAACAAATAAAAATCAATCTGTTTTCGTTTATCTTGATTTCATTCTTATAGATAAAGATGAATAAAATAAAATAAAATAAATTACAATGAATACATTTAAAGGTATGATTAAAACACATAGAGGAAGCCTACATCAGTCACCTAAAATGTCCTCCAAATGACTGCACCAGGTGGAGACTATTAAGCAGAGCAGTCAAGACAGGCAGGGGGACACACATTCAGCAGAGACAAAGACTAAGAGAACATGGCATGTCCATTCATTGAGGATGAGGAGCCAATTGATGAAGGGGCACAAATAATTCAAAGGGCCTTCTTCAGGCGACCACCAGCCCCGAGGGTCTTCCAGGAGAGGACTAACCCACTGGAACAAAGTGATTCTTTCCTGTGGGAGAGGTATCAGCCGGCAAAGCATAGTGTATTTATGCACTTTGCTGGAGGCACACATAAGGAAGGTCACTTGCCGCAGCCAATCACTGACCCCTGTGCAATCTGTATGTATTGCACTGCGGTTCTTTGCCAGCGGTACATTTCTGTATAGTGTTGGAGATGCTGAGGGACTAATTAAGGCAACTGTTTGCAGAGAGGTAGGCCTACTAAAATAAATAAATTTATTTCAACTTAGATCAGTTGGATTATTTCTTACTTCACCAAACATCATACATAGGTTGCAAGATGATCACATGACATGGATATGAATTATTACATGAACAAAAAAAAAAAACTTTATTACAGGTAAGAGCAGTCTGTCTTGCCCTTAAAGAGTTCCTCAATATCTTCATCACCTTCCCAAGCCATCATGGGATACAAAGGATCAAAGAGGGATTTTATGCAATTGCAGGTATGTGACATTTAAATGCATGCAATGTGAAGTTAAATGTTCCACAGGTTGACATATTGCACTTTTATCCTTTTACATAGGCTTTCCCAATGTCCTTGGCTGCATTGACTGCACGCATATCCAGATCCAGGCCCCACCTGGACCTATGGAAAGGGACTTTGTGGATCGAAGGAATAACCACAGCCTGAATGTGCAGGTACATAGCCCATGGAGCTACTGTACATGTCCCACTGCTAGTGTCCAGTGTCACTGATGTCACCCTGCATGCTGACAGATGATCTGTGATTCGGAGTTGCTCATCACAAACATCGAGGCCAAATGGCCTGGCGGTGTCCATGATGCTAGGATACTAAGGGAAAGCCATCTGGCACAAAGGCTTGCACAAGGTAAGACAACCTTCATCATGTCTCAACACTAGTATGGATGAGGGTCTGCAAAGATGAATGAATGAATCATGTAATTCATAGCCACTGTTTTCTCACCTTGCAGGGGGGGTTTGAGGGGGTCCTTCTCGGGGACAGGGGTTATCCCTGCCTCCCATACCTTTTAACCCCATATCCTGAGCCAAGGGCTGCAGCTGAGGCAGCCTTTAATAATGCCCTCAGCGCCACCAGGGCACGAATTGAGATGGTTTTTGGCCTGCTCAAGTCCAGGTTAGAGACTGCTTTGATCAACCTTTAATGCAGAATTTTATTTTCACATGTCCTCTTGTTCCAATCTCTGCAGGTTCCAGTGCTTAAAATATCTAAGACGGGCTCCTGACCGGGCCTGCGACATAGTGGTTGTGTGCGCAGTACTCCACAACATAGCCACCATCCGGAGGGAGAGGCTTCCACAGCTTCTACCCGAAGACAGATGGGAAGAGCCTGCCCCGGTACAGGAACCCAGAGATGGGAGGATCCTGAGGAATCTGTACAGGGACACCTATTTCTCTTGAACCCAACCCCCCTATTTTGTTAAATTCCTTGTCATGTCCATTTATTGAGCCTAGGCACTTTATTCCCCCACCCCACATTGTATGGCCCATTTTCACAAACAGTGCGTCACAAAGGGCTTCACATAGCAACATGACATCCTCTACCCTTAGACCCTCACTGAAACAAGACAGAATAACAAGACCAAATGGCTTTTGAATATTTATTGTCCTGGAGTCACCAAGCTGGGGAGACGGAATGCTACAGTATTAAATACTGTAAAAACAATGACCTTATTCTCTCTGCCTGGATTCATACTTACATCCTTTTCCATCTTGTTGATTTCAAGTTTTAATTTTTTTTATCTGCAGTTGTTTATGCTGGATCTGCAGCTTCAGGTACCTTTTGTAGAGCACCTTCACATCCTATGATCAGAAAATGTGTCAGAGTGCAGCCAAAATGCAGCTAATGGTGATTAGGAAAACAGGAAAAAGAAAATGGTAGCTAACTTCACTCCTTCCGGTTGAGGATGGGGTAGTCTGCTGCAGCAGGGTTTGATTTATTAATTTTGACAATGCAAACATGAATAATATTTAACATTCAGACTTACATCTTGGAGTACAGTGTTTTCCACAGAAAGAGTCTCCTCTTCATCTCTGTCCTGGTGATAGTGATGACTAGGTCCCTCACCATGGAAATGGAGGAACATCAGTTAGGAGGCTAGACAGCATTTCAGTTACAGGTTGGGACTTACAGGGTCTCCTGAGGGCCGTACTGCAACTTCCGGGGGTTCCGATAAAGTGATTTGTCCCTCCGTTACTAATAGAACAAACATGTTAACAGTCAGCTAAATCAACTGAGGGGCTGTCGCCATGCAGCGGAGGGACAGTGGTTGACAGTGCAGTACCTTCAACAAATGTGGCCCGTATCTCTGGATCAATAGGAGAGGAAGCACTCCCCTCCTGAATCCCATCAATTTTGGGGCCCTTGTTGGAGCCGAGGGCTAGGGATTCGGCCTGTGTCAACTCCTCAGGTGGTGGGCCCCCCACCAGTGGCTCCCAGTTGAGCTTTTTTCTTGGTTGCTGCAAGGAACATAGTCACAGCTTTACACTCATATTTATACATTTCACATTATTAAAATGATTATTCATCACTGACCATTTGTAAGGATGTTTTTATATTTTATTTTGACCTGTTGCCAGGTGCGTTTCTGGCCTCCGAGGTTGCTTCTGTTTGGACAGTAAAAAGGAGGTTAATTAAAGACACAGTGAATGCTGAGTGAGTTTTAGTTTGTTCCTCATCCTACTGCACAGACATAAGGGTAAAATGAAGGAATTAGCTCCTTTTTATGCAGCAAGAGAATCAATTAACCCCTGCAAACATTTAAACAGCGCTCCTCTGTTGAATAGGGGGAATGAGGTAAATAAGATAATACATGAGCAATTGTGTGATAAATGTTTTGCATATAAAACAATTTGATTATGGCCACTTCAACTCAGATTATAAATGTGATTAAATCACTATCTGTAGCCTACAACTTGTCGTGTAGTGAATTTCTTTAATTTTACAGCCGAAATTACAATTATCTTTTATGTTGAACATAACAATTAACATTGAGACGGTTATCGTCTGAAATAATGAATGGATGAAATATCACTTACTCATTTAGCCTGTCGGCAATTGTCTTCCATGCTGCCTCTCTGGCTTTATTTATTGGAGCGGTGTTACCTTTTTTCGTTATTATCTCCCGGTAATCATCATATAGTTCCATCAGGAGAGTTTGTTCAGCAGCAGTGAAACTCTCTGCCCGTGGTTTGGTGGCATTCTGAGCCATTTTGCAACACTTTCAGCACTCGACTTTTTATAGGCGCTCAGTGTGAGGCTTAACAGGTGAGGCTGGAATTAGCGTCAAGTGGAGCCAGCTGATCTCGTTTGATGGAACGGGTTGGGGTTTGGTTTGGAGTTGCCGTTCATTCAAGCTTCAAGATTACACCATAGTCCCGATTTTCTTAGCGACTCTGATGGAATACCCCCCTGGTCTCCTCACTCATCGCTGCCAGAACTTTACAGTCTTCTCTGCGGTAACAGTCAGGCCTCAGCTATTGTTCTCATGCGCTCTTCAGAGTTTCTGTGTTACTCATTTTTGACCCCTGTTTTCCTCTGCCTCCAGTTCCTCTGCCCCTGCCTCCTTGTCGCCATCCCTGGACCTGCCCTCCTCCCTGGACTCCCCCTCCCTCTTCGGCTCCTCCCCCCCAGGATTCCCTCCCCGCACCCCTGGACTCGCACCCCTCCCTGGATCTCCCCGGATCTCCCCTCCTCCCATCGTCCCCCCTTCTGTTTGGTCAAAATAAATCTGTTTAACGGCATTGTTGCTGGTCTGCCCTTGGTCCTTTCCTTCGCCGTAGGAATTTGTAACAGAAAGTTGTGATGGAAATTTTGTAACCCTTGATGAGAGGCATCTGAACTGAGGGTAAAATGTGACCTGTGACCTGTGGCCTGTGGCCATTTGTGTGTGTTTTGCGAACCAGGTGTGGTTTATGACCCAGAGGGGGTTTGCGACCCATGCAAGGTCTAGATAAACATCTGAGTTTATTACTTCCATCCCAGTGAGTCCCAACTGAGAGTGAGAACACACCCACAAAAGATAGATAAATACTCAGTTTCTCTCACAGCACGTTGAGTCTTCACTGTGTAACAGACCAGCATGTTGCTCTGTGATTTCTCCTCTTGATCAAGATTAAATCCCTGTTTGGACCTTGAGCTGACTCCGATCTCCTTCCTCCAGTTCTAAACCATCGGGTAATTATTTTAACAAAACTTTGGCGCCCAACGTGGGGCCCCAATATCTTTCCCTCTCTTCGTACCAGAGGACCTGAAGCCCTTGCAAGGCAGAGGAAATAGAAACCCTCTGAAAAGACCTCCACCGCGGGGCTCATATAGCCTCGTTTTGGACAGAGAGGCCAGGTCCTCTGAAGAGGGGGCGGTGACGGGGCCAACCACAGAGGGGAGACGGACCAGCCAGGCAAACAGAGTCAGGGACTCATCGAAAGGGTAAGAAATTTCTAATAAGTAAAGCAAGTCGGGAACTTGGGGGATCGATCTCTTAGAATAGGTCAGGGACCTAATAGGAAAAAGGAAATAAATAGAATCAAGCCAAGGCTTGGGGGAGCAGGACTCTCTTAGATTTAGGGCAGGACCCTAAATCCAGGTAAGCCGTCTTTGGATGGACAAAGATTAAACTAATCCCGAAGGCCTGCGAAAACCAAAAGACGTCAGGGAAAGGGTTAGAGACCCATAAGTAAGAGTACTCAAAAGGAAAAGAAATGAAAAGACCGGTAAAATAGAAAAAAAAACTTTTAAATAAAAATACGTATTGAAAATAATTAAATAGATAAATAAATAAATAAACAAATAACTAAACAAATTCAAGCTGGGAAATTGTAATAGTTGTTTTAAATTGTTGTTGTTGTTTTTTAAATATTGTTGTGAACCTGACGAGGTTCAATATAAATGAGATGCAACATTCCTGTCCACCAATCAGAGCACACCACTCGTGTCTCCATTTTAAAGTTTAAATGGAGTTTCTAAATGAAAGTATTCCCGAGCTGAAGGTGTTTGACTGAAAAAACTACATTACCCACTACTAAATGTAGTTTTTAGTCCCACTGACTGCTCCTTCGAGTTAGAAATGCTGTTCATTTCAGGTTTCTTTGAAAATCTGCTGCTAAATTAACATTAGAGCGGATGAGGAAAAAAATGGACTTGGCCGCGCTTAGAGGTTGCTAGTACAAATTCTGTAAAACTCACAGAGATTTTGAGCACATTGTGAGAGACAGGACAAGTTTGTCTACAAAATTGGAGAATATCACGTCTGTAGAGTGAAGATTGTGGCCGGGAGGAGTTTGGAAACGAAAAAGTTCTGAGAAGCCCTCACACTCTAAGCGATGATGTCATGCACTCTAGCCCAGAAGGTTCCGCGCAATACACACCCATTATAATCTCATGATTTCTCCCAAAACGATCATGGTCATTGAACAGTGATTGGTCAAAAACTATATGACCTATTGAAACGTGGATTGACACACCAGGACACAAGACTTGTGTCTACGTTTTAAAGTTTAAATGGACTTTCTCGGTGAAAGTATGCCTGAGCAGCAGGCGTTTGAAAAGCTACGATTTCTGCTTTTTTTCCCCCGCTCGTCCCATTCAAGTCAATGGGAAAATTTTGTTGGTTTTATTCGTGATCGGCTAAGAAAAGCAATAGCACGCCGATCCGGATCGAACCACACGTTTTGATATATCACTTGTCCTACAACTCTTATCGCTGTAGAAGTTTTAGGCACTCGAAATTCGGAGGAAAAATAATAATAACTAGAAAATGCATTTCCTGCGGAAATACGTGGAAATGCTTTAATGCTGAAGCAACACTGAAAAAAAGATGAATATTTGAAGAAAATATTAAAAAAGCTGAATATTTGAAGAGAATATTAAAAAAAGCTGAATATGTGCAAAAGTATGAAAAAGCTGAATAGCTCAGGAGAATATTCAAAAAGCTGAATATGTGCAAAAGTATGAAAAAGCTGAATATTTGAAGAGAATATTAAAAAAAGCTGAATATTTGAAAGTTTGAAAAAGCTGAATAGCTGTAGAGAATATTCAAAAAGCTGAATATGTGAAAAGTATGAATAAGCTGAATAGTTGAAGAGAATATTCAAAAAGCTGAATATGTGAAAAGTATGACAATGCTGAATAGCTGAAGAGAATATTCAAAAAGTTGAATATCCAAAAAGTTTGAAAAAGCTGAATAGCTGTAGAGAATATTCCAAAAGCTGAATATGTGAAAGGTATGAAAAAGCTGAATAGTTGAAGAGAATATTCAAAAAGCTGAATATGTGAAAAGTATGATAAAGCTGAATGTGTGCAAAATTATGAAAAAAGCTATATATTTGAAAATAATATTAAGAAAGCTAAATATCTGCAAACGCATGAAATAAGCTAAATAGCTGAACAAATATGAAAAACCTGAATATTACAAAGAATATGAAAGGCAAAAAAATGTTGAAGACAAGTTGAAATGTCCTTAAAAAGCTGAACATTTTAATATTTGAATGTTCTTTTTGTTTGTAGTATTAGTAGGGTACTAATAGAAGTAGAAGGAGTAGTATCAGTAGTAGTAGAAGCAGTAGTACTAGTAGTATTAGTAGAAGTAGTATTAGTAGTAGCTGTAGTATTAGCAGTAGTTATAGTAATATTAGTACAAGTATAAGTAGTAGTAGAAGTAGAAGTACTACTAGTACTAGTAATATTAGTATAAGTATTAGTAGTAGTAGAAGTACTACTATTACTAGTAATATTAGTACAAGTATTAGTAGTAGTAGAAGTACTAGTAGTAGTAGTCCTACTACTACTACAAGTAGTGGAGGTAGTATCAGTAGTAAACTAGAAGTAGTACCAGTACAAGTACAAGTAGTGGATGTAGTATCACTAGTAGTCTAGTAGTAGAAGCAGTTCTAGTACTAGTACAAATACAAGTAGGGGACGTAGTATCAGTCGTAGGCTAGTAGGAGAAGTAGTAGTAGTAGTAGTCAGACAGACAGACAGAGAGTGAGACAGAGAGAGATAGACAGACTTGTGTCTACATTTTAAAGTTTAAATGGAGTTTCTAGGTGAAAGTATGCCTAAGCAAAGGATGTTTGACAAAAAGAACTACAAATCCCACTGACTGCTCCTGTCTGCTGTTCCTGTAAGCCAATCAGAGCACACCTGCTGTCACTTCTAAAGATCAAAGCCACAGAGATCAAAGCCCTCTAGCGCGTGTGTAACTGCTTTCAAGGCTGTCTCTATTGCTCCATTTCGGCTTCGCGGAGGGTCCGAACAAAAGCTTGCCACGCTCACATCGAAACTCCTATCGCCAAGATTTTCGCACCGTTAGCGCCACAAGACTCGGCTGAAGACACTGATGACTTTTATTTTTTCCTAGTGTCAGAAATGTGGACGCTAGGGCGAGTTAGAAATGAAGCTGCTTTCAGGTTTCTTTGAAAATCTGCTTCTAAATTAACATTGAAGCGGATGAGAGGAAAAATGGACTTGGCCGCGCTTAGAGGTTGCTAGTTCAAATTCTGTAAAACTCACAGAGATTTTGAGCACATTGTGAGAGACAGGACAAGTTTGTCTACAAAATTGGAGAATATCACGTCTGTAGAGTGAAGATTGTGGCCGGGAGGAGTTTGGAAAGGAAAAAACTCTGAGAAGCCCTCACACTCTAAGCGATGATGTCACGTACTGTAGCCCAGAAGGTTCCATGCAATACACACCCATTATAATCTCATGATTTCTCCCAAAACGATCATGGTCATTGAACAGTGATTGATCAGAGACTATATGACCTATTGAAACGCGGATTGGCACACCAGGACACAAGACTTGTGTCTACGTTTTAGAGTTGAAATGGAGTTTCTAGGTGAAAGTATGACTGAGCAGCAGGCGTTTGAAAAGCTACCTTTTCTGCTTTTTTTTTTTTTGCTCGTCCCATTCATTTCAATGGAGAAATTTCGGTGATTTTTCGCGACATACGTCGCGAAAAATTAATATTCTGGACTACATTTCCCACTGACTGCTCCTTCCTGCCCACCAATCAGAGCACAGCGCTCGTGTCTCCATTTTAAAGTTTAAATGGAGTTTCTAGGTGAAAGTATGCCCGAGCTGAAGACGTTTGACTGAAAAACTACATTACCCACTACTAAATGTAGTTTGTAGTCCCACTGACTGCTCCTTCCTGTCCACCAATCAGAGCACGACACTCGTGTCTCCATTTTAAAGTTTAAATGGAGTTTCTAGGTGAAAGTATGCCCGAGCAAACGACGTTTGACTGAAAAAACTACATTACCCACTACTAAATGTAGTTTTTAGTCCCACTGACTGCTCCTTCCTGTCCACCAATCAGAGCACACCCGCTGTCAGTCATGAAGATCAGAGCCACAGAGTGCTGTCTCCATAGCAACGGCCCTTGGTGCGTGTGTGTGACTGCTTTGGAGCCTCTTTCTGCTTCTCTCTATAGCTCCATTCCCCCTTTGCGGACGCTCCGAACAAAAGCTTGCCACGCTCACACCGAAACTCCTATCGCCACAATTTTCACACCGTTAGCGCCACAAGACTCGGCTGAAGACAGTGTTGACTTTTATTTTTTCGTAGTGTCAGAAATGTGGACGCTAGGGCGAGTTAGAAATGCTGTTCATTTCAGGTTTCTTTGAAAATCTGCTTCTAAATTAACATTAGAGCGGATGAGGAAAAAAATGGACCTGGCCGCGCTTAGAGGTTGCTAGTTCAAATTCTGTAAAACTCACAGAGATTTTGAGCACATTGTGAGAGACAGGACAAGTTTGTCTACAAAATTGGAGAATATCACGTCTGTAGAGTGAAGATTGTGGCCGGGAGGAGTTTGGAAACGAAAAAGTTCTGAGAAGCCCTCACACTCTAAGCGATGATGTCACGCACTCTAGCCCAGAAGGTTCCGCGCAATACACACCCATTATAATCTCATGATTTCTCCCAAAACGATCATGGTCATTGAACAGTGATTGGTCAAAAACTATATGACCTATTGAAACGTGGATTGACACACCAGGACACAAGACTTGTGTCTACGTTTTAAAGTTTAAATGGACATCCTCGGTGAAAGTATGCCTGAGCAGCAGGCGTTTGAAAAGCTACAATTTCTGTTTGTTTTTTTTCGCTCGTCCCATTCATTTCAATGGGAAAATTTCGGTGGTTTTTCGCGACTTACGTCGCGAAAAATTCGTGTTCGCCTAAGAAAAGTAATGGCACGTCGATCCCGATCGAAACGCACGATTTGACGACTGCCAATGCTGTTTGGAGCAAAGCAATGAACACTTACCTCTGTCATATTACATGCTTCCCCTTCATGTTTCCTCTCTTCATTATTGGTTGTTAAATTGCATTGATTGACACATTTCAAATACTTATACAAAGCACTCATCAAACAAAACATTCTTTTTCATGTGTTTATTTATCTAACAGTCTATGCACTTTCATGATGCGAGTATGCTCAGGGGTCAGAGGGATGTTTGGCTGCAAACACACAAAAACAGACACGATTAAGACTGATAAGCATTACAGCAGCAAGGATTAAGTCAAGTCAAACTCATCCAGATACAATACAGTCATTGAATACACAATGGTAAATGTGCCTTACATGTCTTGTGCTGGGTGGCTGTCTTAGAGGTTTCTAGAGTCTGTTGTGTCACCGATGTGGGTTTCCCTCATACGTGCGTACGTGGCAGAGAGAAGTGTGGTGTAAACAAAAACAAACAAAGTACAAATTAGTGCAGCACACATTGTTCCATTGGACATTATTACAGTGGTTTGGTGTCACAATGACTCCTTACTTGTCTGCTGGCTTGAAGTGTCTTCATCGGTGTTCCTCTGGAGGTCTTCTTCCTGGGTCTGTTGTTACTCTTCCTAGAACATCAAAAACATTATTTTAATCATTTTTCAAAAGTTTTGTGTAAGCATTTATTCACTCATTCAATGAAGATACACTGGTAAATGTCCCTTACTTGTTCTCTCATGGGATCGTGTCTCCAAGGGACAGAGATCTGCTGCAGGTCTTCTTCCTGGGAGTCTTCTTTCTAGTTTTCTTTCTGCCACTGGATTTAAAAGACGTAAATAAGTTTACATGTGTTAAAGCATTATGTAAACACTTGACCAGGACATAAAATGTAATGAAATGGTACTTCCCTTTTTTGTGGTCTTCTTCCTGGGAGTCTTTCTGGATCTTTAATCACATGACAGGATATTAAAGACATGGTTAGTAAATTACATGTTTCAAAGCATCATGTAAACAGTTTGCCAAAAAAAGGAATGAAACAATACTTCCCTTTTTTGTGGTCTTCTTTCAAGGGAGTCTTCTTTCTGGATCTCTAATGACAGGATATAAAAGATATGGGTCAATTACATGTTTTCAAAGCATCATGTTTACAATTTGCCAAAAAAACGTAATGAAATAATACTTCCCTTTTTTTTGTGTTTTTTTGTTTTTTGTTTTTTTTGTGTGTTTTTTTTTTGCTGTGTCCGTCTGGTCCGCTGTCATCTGGTCCGCTGTCATCTGGGCGTCGTCGTCGTCTTCTTGATTTCAAGTCAGCTTACTCCCAGTCACTGCTGTTCAGTTTCCTCCCTGACACTGTGCTGCCTACCCTACCACACCGACAATCAATCCTGTGGATGTTTTGAGATCCCTGTCCTGCCCTGTCCTGTCCTTCTGAGATAATGCTGACCCCCAAAATAAATAAAGAAACAAACTGAAATTCAACTTTATTACAACATTTCCAGCCAATACATACCACTGTAGTATATTTACAAGAAAAAACAAAAAAAAGAATAGCAAACTGAAAAATACAGAAGAGAGAGAAATAACAATTATAAGGACGAGAGAGACGACATAGAAGCAGCGATGGGAAAAAGCACCCAGAAATCACAAGATAGACAATGAGACGTTGTGACGAGATGGATTGGAAATAGCAGAATGGCTTAGCTGGAGAGGCTATTAGTCAGTCAAAATACAATAAACTGGACTGTGGTAACTATAATATGTTTGGAGAACACCCGATTGAACACATTTATCAGGATGTGATGTATAAATGTGATCAATCAGCGTGTTGTTTTCAGTTGTGGAGTCCGCAATTAACTGAGTGTAACCTCTGGACTGAAACAAATCTCTTATACTTTTCTTTCCTTTAGAAAGCAGATCCTCATTGAAGTCCCCGCAAACAACAATGGGCTGGTGATCCAATATGGCCAAGGAGTCCAAGAGGTTTTTCAAGTTTAGTAAAAAGGGTTCTAATCTGAATTGTGGGGGTCTGTAGACAGTCGCTAATAGTACTTTGACTGGAGCCTCAATTTTAACAACAACAAACTCCAAGTCAGTGACATCTTGCATGTACCGTCGAGGCTCTGCCTGAACATTGCTACGACAGTACACTGCAACTCCACCTCCATCTTTCCTCGCCAAGTCCACACAGCTGTTGTAAGACAGTTCTCTACTGCGTGTGAACATGTCGTATCCCTCCAGATGGAAAATTGGGGACACAGAGGAGCCTGACAGGTGTGTCTCTGTGAGACACAACACATCTGCAAGTTGGAGTTCGTGATGTGCTTTCAGGTCCACGATGTGAGTTGGAAGCCCTTGCGTGTTGTGATGGACGATGGTCAAAGACTTTGGAGTTTCCTGTAAACACCCGGAACGCGTCAAAAGGGGTCTGACAGTCTGGAAAGATGCGCGAGTCATACTTTCCAGAGCCGTCTTGATTTTGGGGTCAGCATATATCTTTTTCTCATCAAAGTCTGTGACGGTGAGACCCTGGAGTGAAGTTGTGCGGCTGAGAGCGACATACGCCATTCCTGATTCGAATACACGCTTGAGGCTCACGACCGCCGACGTCATGGTCATGCCTTGCACTTTGTGGGCAGTGCAGGCAAAGGCCAACTTGACGTAGGATTGTCCAGCCGCAGTCCGATCAGCTTGGCAACCTTTGGCCCACGTTCGCTCATCACAATGTTTGAGATGGTGCCAAACGTGCCGTTAACGAGCCCATCCTCCACGTCGAGATTCCTGGTCAACATGACGCCTACTCCAGGAGCAGCAGTTATGCTGTCAGGCAGATCTCGTTTGTGGCCTCTGATGTTGCGAGGCGCCAGCAACATGCAGCCACTCGTGGGGTCTTTCCGGAAGTCTTCGGCTGCAATGTTGATGGCATCCTTGTGGAGGGCGGCTACGGTATCGGCATTGTGACGGTCCACTTCTTTGTTCGTGGCGTAGATGTGGAGCCTGTCCACTGGACAACCTGGAGCACAAGCCGCCGTCTGTGTGAGCAACGCTCGGTCTTCATCGCTCAGACGATCGTCCTTTTGCTTCACTCGCAGACGGTTCAGGAGTTGGGCAAAAGCTCGATCGTCCTTCTGTCTCATGATCTCCGTCAGGTCGACCATTGTGAAGTGGTCCTTCCAGAGATCAAACTCATCCTCCTCGTACACACACAGTGGCTTGGCTCTACCGAGGGGCGGCAGCTGGTAAAAGTCACCTACAGCCAGGACAGACATTCCTCCAAATGGCCTCCGGTTTCCTTTGATCTGCTGCAAACGCCAGTGGACGTAGGCAAACAGCTCTTTGGAAATCATCGACACTTCGTCAATGATGAGAATTTCAGCGTTGGACAGTGCCACCCTGAGGTCATCGAGTGCATTTCCGAGACCCTGATACGGTGGCTTCAAGGACCTCGGAAGCTTGAGGATGGAGTGCAACGTGCTGCCAGAGATGTTGAACGCCGCTGTGCCAGTGAAGGCGGTCAGCAGCACAGCAGGCCGGGACATATCGCCCTGGTCCCGGAATATTGGCAGCTGACGCAGAATCCTCGACGCTTCCTGGTGAACGCACTTGATGACGTGAGACTTGCCGCAGCCAGCTCCACCCGACAGATAAAAATAAAACGGCTCCGGATTGTGCCCCCAGAGACGCTGAAAGCACCAGTGACGCACGCTGTAAAAGATGGAACCCTGAGTGACGTTCAGACTTTGAAACATCTTTCTGACAAAGTCTGAACTCAACTGCGGTGCGTCGATCCTGGGCACGAAGCCGCTCCCACCTTTCTCGACTTGAAAGTCGGGGATGTCTTCGTCGCCCTCGTGCTCTGCGTCAATGGGTTCGCGCTGGTCCAGACACTCCAACCGGTCCACTTCCGCCTCGGGTGCAAAGGTGTTCCAAGCACTAACAACTGGACCGATCTGGCGATACCGTTCCAGCGCCGCATCAATCTTTTTGCCTCGTCCTTCATATCGTTTCTGGTTGCCATCCACGATGCGTTGGACGTCCATACCCCACTTCTTGCCACACTTGTAAAACTGTTCGTATGTGGGGTATGTTACATCCGTCAGGTCGCCATCAGATCTGTGCGGGAGATAGAGTTTTACAAGTCTCCTGAAAAACTTCTCAGGAGTCTTCTTCTCCGAGAAGCGCGTGTATCTGATGACAGCCGGCTTGCCTGCAGTCCTCTTCTGGATGTAGCCCATGTCATTTCTCAGGGGAATGGCATTCTTTCCTTCTACCTGCAGGCCGTAAACTACCCAAAACTCAGACGCAAACTCGGCCAAGCACATCCCTTCAAACTCTCGACCGAGAGGTCTGTTGAGGTATTTTTCAGGGATCCCCGACATCCACACCTCCTCCGAATCCGGTGACATCTGCCGAAGCCTGCCAAAGGGATGACTCATCTTCAGACCGTCCTCATCGGTCTGAAGGAACACGACGGAACGCGAGCACTTCTTCAAAGGTAAACTGCACGTACGAGCCACAGCTTCTTGGGCGCTGACCTCTCTGTTCTTAGCGTAGGCCTGCATGATCTGCTTCATCTCGTCGTGCTTGTTTACCATTGACTTCTTGACGTCTTTGATGACTGCGTTGAGGAATTCAGTCATCTCGTGCTCAGGCTTGGAAACATAGGACATCATGTACATTATGCAACTGTAGTCGTCCACAACGTACTGGATGTCCATGTTGGCGTTCCATGCTCGGAGCAGGTCCGGATTGTAACCGTTGACCCAGCACTCGTTTGGATCGCGCTTCAGCATGACTACACTGCCGCTCGTCAGATCTTCGACGTAGCCGATGTACTCTTCGTGTGTCAGCTTGCAGTGGCGGAGCAGGTCTGCCAAGCTGCTGAATGAGGCGCTTGGATCCATGAGAGCATCCCTAACAGGCTTCAGCTTCTCCTTTGCTTCCCTCTGCATCCTGGCGAATTCCCGTTTCATTCTCTTCTGCTCTTCTTCGGGATTCTGTGATTGGCCCTGTGCCGTGTCAACAATGGAAGGCCTGGTGATGAGAGTTTCACTCATGGGCAGCTTTGGAAAGCCAAATCTACAGGAAACGTTGCCTTTTTTGCACGACTTTGAATGTTTCCTGCTGTGCATCTGAACTTCCGACACAATTTGGTGGAGTTCTGGGTCTGCCTCGGGGTCAGGCATCTTGCACGAAACGTGACGATCTATGAATTTGAAGACGGTGGAGTCGAGGTGTTCTTCAAATTTGGGGGCATTCTTGATCCAAACCAGCATGTGAATGTGCGGGCTTCCTCTGGCTTGAAACTCAACACGGTAAAAGTAATCTTCTACTTCACCGATGGGCTGTGCTGGTGAGAGGATGAGGTTCGACATCAGAGCATCTACTCTTTTTTCAAACATGCGCATAACCGTAATGGGGTTACTGCGCAAAATTTCACATTTGGCATTCCAATCCAGCTCTGAAAAGTCTCCTCGTTCTCCCTGCTGAGCTTTAATGACCTCAATGAATTCAGGCCATCTCATCTCAGCAGCGGAGAACGTGAGAAAAAAGGTTGGTGTGCCAATCTGTCTCACCATGGCGTGGACATCTCTAAGGGCTTTATTCCAATAAGCTGGTGTGCCTCTAAGGGGTTGCATAAATCGCGTGGCGTCTTGGTTCATAATTAGTCCCTCAACCTCATCCCTATCCTGGAGCATAACATTGCTAATTCGACGCCCGTCTGCAGTTTTGGACTTTCCTTTGCGCATTTGTATGGACATGCTGTTGCTGGCCATGTGTGTCTCCATTACAAACTGCGCAAAGAAAAGGTAGCTTTGGTCACTGGCGAATCGTATGTCTGCAGCGAATAATCTACTATTAAAATACAAGCTGGGAGACAGAGAAATGTCTCTGGCCTCGTCCAGCGTGTTTTCTCCTGTTGGAAATTGCACAGGAAAGGCCATGGCTTCTAGTTTCGGTATGGTGAAGAATCCCACAGGTTTGTTACCTTGGGCAGGTGCAACGCTGAAGATTCCATCGCCATACGAAAGGATTTCCTGTGCAATGTCCGGTGGCTGCATGCAGGTGTCCAGAGCCAGGCCAGGCCTCAGCTCCTCCTTTTCCTCCACCGCCTCCTTGGGCTGCTGGCTTTGCCCAGCTGTGGACTGGCCTGGCTCGTTTTGGCTGCTGAACACCTCTTCTAAGTCTAGGTCTAAAATTTGGGGTTGCTCATCTACATCATCTACAAGGTCAAAACTCACATCCTCATCAACAGACACATCCGCATACTCCGAATGACACTCTTTGAGTTTAGCCAGAGAAGCTAACACATTCTTCATGCTGACGGTGTAAAAGTGCTGGTGTCCTATAAATCTAATGTGCCTCTTTAATTTAACCTGCAGAAGCTGCGCTTCGTCTCTGGACCTAGGAAGGCTGTTCACGGTCGCTTGGACCTCCGACGGCACGCACACAACAGCTCCGTGCACAGCCCTCTGTTGGCCCTTCGGCAAAGCAACAACTTTTGCAAATGGCAAAATTTTAGCAATGAGCTGCCGTTCAAGCACATTAAGGGTAGCCAATTCCGGTGGGATGGGTGCCAACTGCAGTTTGTTTGCTACTGCAATGGGTGGCATGTTTCCTCTGCTCAGGTGGCTGTCACAAGTGTGACAGATCCACTCCTGGAGTCTCTCTTGGGGAACAGAGCAAGGGCAAGTGCAGTCATTGTCACAAAAATGAACATAGTTTCCCGTCAAGCATGCTGCAGCCAATTTACTGTGTTTACTATATTTGCCCCTCTTGCATACTTTGACCTGATTGGGAAACAGTGTTCGGTTACACGCCGTAAAAACGTATGTCGGGCCGTGTGTAATCAATTCCCTGAATGAGGCTATGGCTGCTTCCATCACAGGATCCATCAAGCGCTGGGGCGGGCGAGGTTTGGGGTCTACAATCAGTCTATATTTCCTTTTGATACGCAGTGCCCTCTGCATCTTGTAACGGATGCAAAAGGCTGCGTTTGTGGCCAATTTGGTTGTCCTATTACGAGTTGAACGTTGAATACAACGTAATCTAAACTCGGGATCACTGTGATATCTAGAAAGAACACTATACTTTTTGTTTTGCCTATAAATACTATGTGTGCTGTATTTATGCGACATATAGTGTTTCTGACTACACCGAAAAGCGGGAACTGCCTCGTACTTTTCTGTAATGTAGTTTTTCTTTTTGCTCCGATAAGCGGAATCTTCACTATATTTACGTTTGATTATTGCTTTCTTCCTACTCTGAACTACGGGATTTGCATAATAATTTTTGAAAGACAATAACCGCTTTTTGTGATAATGACTGTCTTGCGCATATTTAGTCCTTTGTGCTTGAATTCTTCTCATTCTAAAATCAGGACAGCTAGCATACTTATGTTTTTGATATTTGATGGTCCTATTTGTTTCATGACACATAGGTACATGCTGCTCTTTGTGGTCACTTGCTCTCCGCCTAGCCTTTAATCGTCTGTGTTTGCTCAGCTTTGTAATATGAGCTGCTGCTGGGACAGCAGCCACAGACACTGTCTTCACTGCTGGTGGGACAGCAGCCACAGACACTGTCTCCACTGCTGGTGGGACAGCAGCCACAGACACTGTCTCCACTGCTGGTGGGACAGCAGCCACAGACACTGTCTCCACTGCTGGTGGGACAGCAACCACAGACACGGTCTCCACTACTGGTGGGACAGTTGTGTTGGAATTGTCCACTGTTGATTGGGCCTGATGTTTACCAGAAGAGAGCATTTCAAATGAAACCGGTACAAACTCATAGGTAGCAGAGGGTCCACGATTCGCAAACAGTTTGAGCAGGTGGTCAGCCAAGTCACCGATTTCAGAGAAGGTCCTCATTATTGCAGTCCCAGGATGGTGTGGTAGGCCTTCTGCGTTCCTGCTGTGGGAATCAAAAACGCCGTACCTACCCGATTTGTCTCGGAAAACTGCAATACACTCTGGAGTTACCATGAGTATAGCATGCCTCACTTCACTTGACAGACACTCCAGCTGTGTGGCAAGGTCCAAATACCACTGCTGGCTTCCAGAGCTGGGTGCTCGGATGAGGCCACATCTGATGTCGGGCATGTGGACATCGTACATATTTGTGTCTGTCTGTGCCTGTTTTGGCATTTCCTCGACTGTCAGGTGGTTTTGTTGGAATTTGTTCTCCTGTATTAGCTGTTGTTTGATTCCCACATACAGGTTGTCTCCATATGCTAGCACAGTGTCAAGGGTACCCATGTTTAACTGACAGCCCTCGTTCTCAAAGGCCAGAAAAGTCAGGGACATACAGGAACACTGATGGTTTCTAGAGAATGTTGTGTATCTGTTGTCACTCTGACAATGACTGGCCCTCACAGTAAGCTGACTCTGTAATCTGACCTGAAAGTATGTTGTAAAGGATTATTTATTAGTATTATAATGCTATTATTAGTATCATTATTATTACTGTTAACATTAATAATATTACTTATAACAATAACAGCCCTAGTAGTTAATTAAATTACTATTAACATGTTAAAAGCTGAAAAGTTAATCTTGTCTAGAATACAGTATTGGTATCTTTAATTAATACAATTATGTAAAACTACTTGTTAATTACATCTATATTACTTTAAATTAATTCTGTCCTTAAAGTAATTAATACTTTTTTTAATGCAATCGAGTTCAAGTGAACCTCACTTCCACAAACAATGACACTTTATTAATCCCTCCATATAACAAGTGTAAATGTCCTTACCTCTTTAGCTGGGGAACGAGAGGTGGAGGGGGCGTCGTCCATGTTGCGTGTCACTGTCGGGAGAGTCTGTGTCCGGGCGGTCTATGATGACATGGTACCAATGAATATTTACACATGAAAAAACACAATGCACCACAGTCATACAGTTAAAGTTTCCCCAAATGTATTTCAGTTATCGACTGGCTTTTCAGAAATGCAGAAAAAAGATAATGTTACAGATTTCAACTGAACCAGTTTTATTTATCTATAGGTGAATGTACTTTCTGTGTGTGTCAGTAGTGGAGGAGATGAAATACCTTAGTTGGGAGGGGAGTATCCAGTGCTGCATCTGTGATGGTCCAGGATGGTCCGGCTGGTGAAGGAGTCCTAATCCTGGCCATCTGAAAACACATGACAAAAAATTTAGTAAAATCCAGACTTTGATGAGACTATGCACTTTATTCAGGAGGAGTAATATTTACCTTTGCAACTGGCGAAGAGCAAGGGGTCGCTGCATCACCCAAACCCAGGGATGACCTGGCTGGGGGTGAGCCAACCAGCTGTTGACACAAGATAAGAAACATATTAGATTCACACGCCTTGGTGACGACACTGTGTACACTTGTGTGTGATTGTTTCTATTGTAGCAGGAAGGAACGTACGTTGTTCGCTGAAGTTTGGGTGCCTGGCGGGGGTCCATCCTTGGTCCTGGACCGTCTCGCTGGGGGCACCGTCTGATACACCAAATAAAGCACAAGATCAATTACACCAAACATCATTTTAATTACACAAGACACTGAGCTGAATGTTAACAGTAGTATTACTACAGCAAAAAGAGCTGTGCAGACAATTTAAGTAAAAACCAAAAACATACCGTCGGAGCCACAGAAACTGGGCTGGCCTCCTCCTCGGAACTCCAGGATGACCTGGCTGTGGGTGAGCCAGCCAGCTGTTGACGGATCAGAACAAATGTATTAAAAGTCAGACAGAGTGGACAGACAAGTGATGTCTGTGTGTCAATTGTGGTGAAAAGTAGCATACGTTGTTCGCTGGAGACCGGCGGCTGCCAGGGCGGCTGCGAGGGGGGCGGCCTGTAGTACGACCTGCCACCTGCACCATTACATAAAACATGACACCAATTAAACATAAATCATATATCACAATTATTTTTGTCTATTTGAAAAGTGTTAATAATATTATGAGTATTAGTATAGAAATATAAGCAGGATTGACTGTTCAGGAATCAGGCAAAACTTTATAATAACAGCAATTTACCCTGAGCTGCGGAGGAGGAAGAGAAACTGGGCCGGTGGGGGCCTCCTCGGACCTCCAGGACGACCTGGCTGTGGGTGAGCCAACCAGCTGTTGACAGATCAGAACAAATGTATTAGAAGTCAGACAGAGTGGACAGACAAGTGATGTCTGCGTGTCAATTGTGGTGAAAAGTAGCATACGTTGTTCACTGGAGACCGGCGGCTGCCAGGGCGGCTGCGAGGGGAGCGGCCCATAGTGCGACCTGCCACCTGCACCATTAAATAAAACATGACACCAATTAAACATAAATCATATATCACAACTGTCTATTTGTAAAGTGTTATTAGTTTTATGAGTAAAGTAATATAAGCAGGATTGACTGTTCAGGAATCAGACAAAACTTTATAATAACAGCAACTTACAGGAGGCTGGCAGTCTGCTGGGCAAGACAGCTGGGAAGGAGAGACCTCCTCCATAGCCCGGAGGACAGCGCCACTGAACCAAACTGGATTCAGTGGCAGGAAGCTCCCCTTCTCCTGGGAATGAAAAACACAACAAAAAAACTGTGAGAATTTGTCTGGTCAAATACACAAGTTTACATAATAACCGATTAACACATAACAACCCCCCCCTCCAAAAAATGATCAATATGACATACCAGCTGCTGAGCCATCCTGGTCTGGCCTGAACCCTGGGACTGTAAGGGTTCACCAGGCTGGCTCTTCTGGAAGTAAGAAAACATCGCATTGCATTAAACAAATTGGTTCTTTTTAATCACTTTTGTAAACAGCTTCAGAAACATGTACACACACACACACATTACACTGTAATAATTACCTTGCTGCCCCGACCAGCAGGCCTCCACTGAAAGGGATCAGTGGTAGGTGGAGCAGGGTCCTCCTCCACAACCAGCGTAGGAGAAAGGTTCCTAGCTGGCCTAGCCGTCGGAGGAGAGACCCGGGGAGGTGGAGATGGCTCCGGTTGCTGGTGGAAAGCAGACCACAGCAACCGGACGAGGATACCCATCCCCTCGCCATCGCTCAGATGGACCTGCAGACACAATTGCAAACAAAGTGAGCCTGTAAAAAGTGTAGCCCCACTGAGCATTTCATATCAACACACGAGAATAACCAATATAGCTTTTTATGTCACACATGCATATTGTACTTACACCATCTCTGCTCCACAGCTCCAAGCGCGTAAGGGGGAAGCACTCCGCAGCAGAGAAGTACTTCACACCTGAAAAATATATTCAAAAACAAGTCATTATAGCATCCACACATGAATTGGGGCTTTTTAATCATTACTATATCTTAACATGTATATTTGGGGGGACTTTATTTTTTTACGTACCCATACGAGCCGCCACCCGGTGGTACTCCTGACGAAGAAGGTCTTGGTAAGACTCTTCGACAGTCAGGCGGGGTGGGAAGTCCAAGACAACAACCTGTAAGAAACAAAATCAGTCAAAATCACACACGTTACAACACGATCTTGTAAAAGCGCATACATTTTATCTGATTAGGAGTTAATGCACTAATAAGAATACAGAACAAGCAAGACATGAAAGATAGCATACCTTAGGCCAGCGGCTCCTCCTGCTGGCCGTCAGGTTATTGCTCGGAGCCAGGACGCACACTGCCTCAGGGATCCGAGGGAGCACGGCGTGCAACACCTCAGTCCGCAGCTGAGAGGCAGAGGCTCCTGGGGTCGACACGATGCCAAAGGAGACGTTACCTTTAGGCATCGCGACCACTCCATCTACGAGGGCTCGTAGATGGGAGTCTCCGACAATCAGAACAAACTGCAACAACAAAAATTATTTGATTTAGCATGAAACTCTTTAATCCCTCTCAAGATATATTACTTCATAAACTGGACAATAATAATAATACCTTCTTGTCAGGAGACTCGGGAGGGATGACCAACTTGTGGCTACGCCCCGTAAAGGGAGAAGTTGGCCATCGAAGCACCCGGTGGCGGAAACCAGTACCACGGCCTGTTAGAAAGGGACAAAACACACAAAAGGTAAACATGATGAAGGAAAACAAACGAGAAAATGTCTTTGCAACAATCATTCTTTTCTACCGATGATTAATCAATTCATCAGTCATTTAAGGATAAAACATCCGGATACTCACGTGCACAAAACTTGGCACACGCCACATCCAAGCTCCTGAACGACCTGGCTGGGGGTGACGAACCAACCAACTGATGACAGATGAAATAAAACACATTAAACCTCAGACAGTGTCACAATGGAGACAGTGTGTGGGTGAGGGGGTTGTGTTAGGAACATACGTTGCCAACTGGAGCTCGGGAGCAGGGGGGGGTCCTTTTGGTCCTTGACCCTTTGGCCGGCGAGGTGGGCACCGTCGGGACCTTCTAATAAAACATTAACAGCAAAGAAATCTCAGTCATGGCAGTTACATACAAACTCGGCAGCTAAGAATAAAGCAATAGATGGAGCATTTCTACAGCTATTTGCCGGGGGGACCGGATGGGCTCAGCTCCTCCAGGTCGAACTTCCTCCAACGGAGCTTCGCCGCCGTCGACCGCCTCCCCTTCCTCGGCATCCTGCTGAGAAACAAGAGAACACAAAGAGAAAAACAACACTGTGTGTGTGTGTGTGTGTGAGTGTGTGTGTGTGTGAGAGTGAGTGTGAATGTGTCTGTATGTGAAGCAACAGATGTGAAGTTATAAGCGATGTAGTGTAGTAGTGATGTATGTTGTGTTGGTGGCAAACAGCTGCAAGAGATGGCAATTAACTCGACGAGTCGAAATCCTTCGATCTGTATCAAGGGTGAACCTGCAATAAAAACAGAAATTTCCTTCTCTTAATTTCAGTCAGTGACAACAACTCCCTTGCTCCCTTTTCTAATAATTAATCATGGTAGATTTTTAAATTAAATGTCAAATTTGAGTAGGATATCTTTCTAACTCCATAAAGAAACATTCACAGTTTCACAGCACAAATCAAGCCACATCACAATCAATCAATCAAGCAACCATGCAGGCATAACTGTGGGCAGACAGATAGATGGGTAGTTTTTAACTGGCTTAAACCTGAAAGCTATGCATCAAGTCTAAACAGGACACAATTATAGCCACTAGCTTTTAACTCAGCTCGATATTCTTCTATGAAAACAAACAGAACGTAAATATTAAAATCCATATTTAGCCCATAACGAGAGAGTTATATCTAGCTTCAGTAATATGCGTTTTAACAGCTTATCACAAATCAAACCACATCACAATCAATCAATCAAGCAACCATGCAGGCATAACTGTGGGCAGACAGATAGATGGGTAGTTTTTAACTGGCTTCAACCTGAAAGCTATGCATCAAGTCTAAACAGGACACAATTACAGCCACTAGCTTTTAACTCAGCTCGATATTCTTCTATGAAAACAAACCAAACGTAAATATTAAAATCCATATTTAGCCCATAACATGAGAGAGTAATATCTAGCTTCAGAAATATGCGTTTTAACAGCTTATCACAAATCAAACCACATCACAATCAATCACTCAAACAACCATGCAGGCATAACTGTGGGCAGACAGATAGATGGGTAGTTTTTAACTGGCTTAAACCTGAAAGCTATGCATCAAGTCTAAACAGGACACAATTACAGCCACTAGCTTTTAACTCAGCTCGATATTCTTCTATGAAAACAAACAGAACGTAAATATTAAAATCCATATTTTGCCCATAACACGAGAGAGTAATATCTAGCTTCAGTAATATGCGTTTTAACAGCTTATCACAAATCAAGCCACATCACAATCAATCAATCAATCAATCAATCAAGCAGGCATAACTGTGGGCAGACAGATAGATGGGTAGTTTTTAACTGGCTTAAACCTGAAAGCTATGCATCAAGTCTAAACAGGACACAATTATAGCCACTAGCTTTTAACTCAGCTCGATATTCTTCGATGAAAACAAACCAAACGTAAATATTAAAATCCATATTTAGCCCATAACATGAGAGAGTAATATCTAGCTTCAGAACTATGCGTTTTAACAGCTTATCACAAATCAAGCCACATCACAATCAATCAATCAATCAATCAAGCAACCATGCAGGCATAACTGTGGGCAGACAGATAGATGGGTAGTTTTTAACTGGCTTAAACCTGAAAGCTATGCATCAAGTCTAAACAGGACACAATTACAGCCACTAGCTTTTAACTCAGCTTGATATTCTTCTATGAAAACAAACAGAACGTAAATATTAAAATCCATATTTAGCCCATAACACGAGAGAGTAATATCTAGCTTCAGTAATATGCGTTTTAACAGCTTATCACAAATCAAACCACATCACAATCAATCAATCTTTACCCCAGAGCAATGTCACCTTCTGTTAACAGGTTAGCATGATAGCTAGCAACACCATCTACTCGGCTAAGAACAAAGAACTCGGTCACAGCCATTAGCTTTGAGCTCGGCTCAATATTCTTGTCCGAAAACGGACAAAATGTAAATATTTAAATCCATCTTTACCCCAGACCAATGTTTAGCTTCGAAAATATCACCTCTGTTAACAGCTTATGTATGGTTGTTAGCGCCAGCTAGCGCTAAACCATCACAGTTAGTAACACGATCTACTCGGCTAACGACAAAGTACTCGGTCACAGCTATTAGCTTTTAACTCGGCTTAGTATTCTTGTACGAAACAGACGGAATGTAAAAATGTAAAAAACGGCTTATGCATGCTAGGGCTAACACAATTGAAGAAAGGAGAACCGCACCCTTACCTATGACGGGATCAAAGGGGGCGAGCAAAGACAGACAACCAGCTTCATATCCATCAGTGTCCAATCAGAATCCTCCTGATCCGTCACCCCATATTTATTGTCGAATCAGATAATAGATATCAATGTACGACATTGTTCCTGGGCAAAAAAAGTTTCGCGGGCTACGAGAGCACACAAAGGATTTGAATGCCCGCACACACACACACACACACACACACACACACACACACACACACACACACACGCGCGTTCCCAAGTGGCGTTCAAGGCCGCCGGATAGTGGCGGAAATATGGCGTATTCACTGTTGCTATCAATGAAAGCAAAGACATTATTTAACTTTTTATTTAAAAATAATAATAATAATGATTTAGACAAAGGAACTCCCAACTATTTAAGGATTTAAACAGGACAAAAACTTAGTTCATTGTGTTATCTGTGAAATTCTTCATAGCATGCATAGACATCACAGATCAGACTACCTAAGTCACCCGTTCCTCTCAGCTGTGTGTCTGTGACCCTGAGGTGAGAGGAAACCAGTGATGGCATGCCCGCAGCCCTAGAGACAGGCCAAAATACCAGAAATATTGTAATTTTTCCCCGGAAAAAGCACTGCTTAGAGGCCCACACTTTACCTTAACCATGCTTTTGTTTTAATCTTATTTTATTTTTTTTACTCATTGTGTGAATGACTTGCTTCCATCTCAAAAATACGTATTTTGTAGAGAAAAGTAATATTTGCATTAGCAATCATCATTTCACGTCATGAAGATGTTATAGATAAAAGCAACTAATGAAAGACAAGGGGCCCTAGTTTCTTAGACCAGGCGCAGTCAGCTTTCAGCGCACCTGCGCCGCGCCAACGGGGCGTGTCCGCCTGGACTTTGCAAGTTTCGTGCACCGCGCAGGCTCGCGCAGGCACACCTCCGGTCTCGCCCACCGGCGCAAGTGGGAAAGAGGGAGGAGAAAAAGGCGTGAGTGGGAGACGAGGAGGAGACGAGGCGTGGACTGGGATTAATACAGCCGATTCAGATCTTCACCAATCAAATGAGCTCCTCTCCTCTCCTTTAATGCGTTAGGGGAGGTTCAGTGGAAGTTCCGTCACTTGACAACCCGATGACAGAAGCAGCGCCGCCGCTCCCAGCACGCGCATCACGCGCTGTGCACGCGTATCATAATAATATCAATGCCGATATTATAAGAAACAGGAGAGAGAGAGGGAGATGTTTTGGTCCGAGAGGCTGAGTTTCTGTTACGCGTGCCATCCGCCTTTGATCTGACGTCAGATGTGACGGGACAATCTATATAGATATAAATTCACATGTTGATTCATTGTTTGCATTAAATAGTGTTTGTTGTGATTATGTATTGCATTTAAATGTGCCTGGAACTGTGGAAACCTGCCTGTGAGGTCTCGGTGACGTGTGCGCACTGCGCGCCGGTCCGCCAAACTTCCGATCCGCCAGCTGTGATTCGCATTGAATCAATGGACTTTATTTACGCCTTGCGCCTTGCGCTGAAAGTAGACCAGGTTGGAGCTGGCGAGCTTTCAGCGCAGTCTCGGCGAGGCTTTTTGTCACGAAACTTCCGCTACGCCAAGCTGAATCTGTGACGCCTCCCCCTGCTGCGCCGCCACACCCATCTTGGCGCAGGCGATCCACCAAACTGCCAAACTGACGGTGCGCAAGGCTGCGCGGGTCGAAACTTGCACTGCGCCGGCTGCGCCACCCTGCGCCGGTCTACGAAACTAGGGCCCAAGGAGGCCTCTCCTCCTCCATCTCCTCCAACCTCTCTGATGTCTGTTACCTTACAAAAATATGTTGATGCATGACATGAACACATACATAAGAGATACAATGATCATAGAGCTTTTATTGCTTGAGCAAAAAAGGCTTTTACTCGGCTGAAGACACTGATGACTTTTATTTTTTCCTAGTGTGAGAAATGTGTTCCATGCAATACACACCCATTATAATCTCATGATTTCTCCCAAAACGATCATGGTCATTGAACAGTGATTGATCAGAAACTATATGACCTATTGAAACGCGGATTGGCACACCAGCACACAAGACTTGTGTCTACGTTTTAGAGTTTAAATGGAGTTTCTAGGTGAAAGTATGACTGAGCAGCAGGCGTTTAAAAAGCTACCTTTTCTGCTATTTTTTTTCCGCTCGTCCCATTCATTTCAATGGAGAAATTTCGGTGGTTTTTCGCGACATACGTCGCGAAAAATTTATATTCTGGACTACATTTCCCACTGACTGCTCCTTCCTGTCCACCAATCAGGTGCTGTCAGTTATGAAGATCAGAGCCACAGAGTGCCCGTCTCCATAGCAACCGCCCTTGGTGCATGTGTGTGACTGCTTTGGAGCCTGTGTCTGCTTCTCTCTATCGCTCCATTCCCCCTTTGTGGAGGCTCCGAACAAAAGCTTGCCACGCTCACACCGAAACTCCTATCGCCAAGATTTTCGCACCGTTAGCGCCACAAGACTCGGCTGAAGACACTGATGACTTTTATTTTTTGCTAGTGTCAGAAATCTGGACGCTAGGGCGAGTTACAAATGCTGTTCATTTCAGGTTTCTTTGAAAATCTGCTTCTAAATTAACATTAGAGCGGATGAGGAAAAAAATGGACTTGGCCGCGCTTAGAGGTTGCTAGTTCAAATTCTGTAAAACTCACAGAGATTTTGAGCACATTGTGAGAGACAGGACAAGTTTGTCTACAAAATTGGAGAATATCACGTCTGTAGAGTGAAGATTGTGGCCGGGAGGAGTTTGGAAACGAAAAAGTTCTGAGAAGCCCTCACACTCTAAGCGATGATGTCACGCACTCTAGCCCAGAAGGTTCCATGCAATACACACCCATTATAATCTCATGATTTCTCCCAAAACGATCATGGTCATTGAACAGTGATTGATCAGAAACGATAAGACCTATTGAAACGCGGATGGCACACCAGGACACAAGACTTGTGTCTACATTTTAGAGTTTAAATGGAGTTTCTAGGTGAAAGTATGACTGAGCAGCAGGCATTTGAAAAGCTACCTTTTCTGCTTTTTTTTTTTCGCTCGTCCCATTCATTTCAATGGAGAAATTTCGGTGGTTTTTCCAGAAAATTAATATTCTGGACTTCTTTTAAATAGCACACCGATCCCGATCAAGCCGCACGTTTTGATGTAACATTCGCCTAGGTGCTCGCTTTCGTTTGGGGTGAGTAGCGAATCAAAAAAAAAGAGGAAGAGGAAGTGATATGGAAATTTTGTTACTCTTGATGAGAGGCATCTGAACTGAGGGTGACCTGTGGCCTGTGGCCATTTGGGTGTGTTTCGCAACCCATGAGTGCTTTGCGACATAGTTTATGACCCAGGTGGGGTTTGCGACCCATGCAAGGTTTAGATAAACATCTGAGTTTATTACTTCCATCCAAGTGAGTCCCAACTGAGAGTGAGAACACACCCACAAGAAGATGGATAAATATCATGTTTGTCTCACAGCACGTTGAGTCTTCACTTTGTAACAGACCAGCATGTTGCTCTGTGATTTCTCCTCTTGATCAAGATTAAATCCCTGTTTGGACCTTGAGCTGACTCCGATCTCCTTCCTCCAGTACTAAACCATCGGGTAATTATTTTAACAAAATTTGGCGCCCAACGTGGGGCCCCAATATCTTTCCCTCTCTTCGTACCAGAGGACCTGAAGACCTTAAGGCAGAGGAAATAGAAACCCTCTGAAAAGACCTCCACCGCGGGGCTCATATAGCCTCGTTTTGGACAGAGAGGCCAGGTCCTCTGAAGAGGGGGCGGTGACGGGGCCAACCACAGAGGGGAGACGGACCAGCCAGGCCAACAGAGTCAGAGACTCATCGAAAGGGTAAGAAATTTCTAATAAGTAAAGCAAGTCGGGAACTTGGGGGATCGATCTCTTAGAATAGGTCAAAGGACCTAATAGGAAAAACGAAATAAATAGAATCAAGCCAAGGCTTGGGGGAGCAGGACTCTCTTAGATTTAGGGCAGGACCCTAAATCCAGGTAAGCTGTCTTTGGAAGGACAAAGATTAAACTAATCCCGAAGGCCTGCGAAAACAAAAAGACGTCAGGGAAAGGGTCAGGGACCCATAGGTAAGAGTACTCAAAAGGAAAAGAAATGAAAAGTGTACAAATGTAAAATAGAAAAATATGTTTTGAAAATAATTAAATAGATAAATAAACAAATAACTAAACAAATTCATGCTGGGAAATTGTAATAGTTGTTTTAAATTGTCGTTGTTGTTGTTTGTTTTTTTTTAAATATTGTTGTGAACCTGACGAGGTTCACTATAAATTAGATGCAAAATGAATGAGCCAGAAAGCTCTAGATAATGTAAATTATATAAAGAAGTGGAAAAAAAGTATGGGTTTAAAGGAAAGTTGCAGGTGGAAGAGTGCACAGAATTGGTAGAAAAAAAATAGAGGAAAGGTTAAAGGGAAGTGAGAAAAGGCAGAACAAAGAGGGATACACACAGGCGAAAGCATGGTTAGAAGAGGCAGAAGCAAGGAAGAGAGGAATGTAGAAACAGAAAGTAAATGTAAGTGAGACAATGTAAAGAAGAAATTGAGAAAAGAGAGGTTGAAGAAAGGAAAAGATAGGAAGAAAAGGAGAAAAAGGAAAAAGAAAAAGATTCAGTATGTAATTAAAACTGCGAGCAGTATCGTGACGGGCCCGAGCTCATATGCGGTCGTGGAGTGCCTGCGGTCACAGGGCAGTGTCGTGGACGCTGCCCTTGGAGCGGCCGCCTCTCCCGGCGCAAGTCCAGAACAAGCGATTGACACCGAATGGCATCCGTCTGTCACGTGCAGTCGTGGAGTGCCTGCATACACGCGGCAGCGCGACGGCCGCCTACCCGTGCAGCAGCCACCTCCTCGTGGCGGCAGCTTAGACACAAGCGATTGACATTCAAAGCCACCTGTCTGTCACATACACACATGTTCATGCCTTCCTGAAAACTCTCCTCCTCCCCCTAGTGTGTCCTCTCCTCCTCCCCCTGTGTCCTCCTTGCAAGCTGAAATGAGAGGAATCAGTTATAAAAATAATCAGGTGTGGCTTTAACTTGGAAAAAGTCACAAAATCAATGACATTTCCTGTTGCCAGTAGGTGGCGCTCTGACAGAGTGAATATCACAGTCCAGATGTGTTCAGGAAGGAACTGTAATCAAGTGTGCAATGTTTGAAGCAGCTCTGAGAACAAACACTGAAGTTATAATAGTTTGGATGTTAATGAGAGTTCAGCTGACAGCTGTATGAGATGCATGTAAAGTGTGCCATCTCTCCTCCTCTCTGTGTCCAGGCTGAAATGAGAGGAATTTAAAAAAAGGAATTAAAAGTGGCATGACTGTTGATCTGGTGTGAAGCAGACTGCAGCTGCATGTGAGAGTCACAGACTCTCCATGTGTTACTGATGGATCTCTGACTCCCCCTGGTGGTCGCTGGCCCCATGTGTCTGTCTCCCCTATGCTCCCTGAGTGAAAACTGAGTGAAAAAGTGGCTGAATTACACACTTGGCGAAAAACATTTTTTTTGCCCACTTTATGATAACTTTAGACGGTGGGTCCAAGAGGCTTTTTTGTACATCTCCACCTGGGCTATCTAGGAAAAAATATTTCATGGCTCTACGACCTACCTAGAGGGGGGGCTGCAGCTCAGAAAACGGGCATAAAATCGGGCACATTTCATGTCGCCATTAGGTGGCGCTCTACCCGTGAGTTAAAATTGCAGTGCAGTTGTGTTCAGGACGTGACTCTTAACAAGCATGAATATTTTGGAGCAGATCGGAGAAGAAACGGTGAAGTTATAACAGTTTTGATGCCAATGGCGAAGGATGAAAATAGTAGCGCAGTCAAGGCGTCGTTGTGGCCACGCCCCTAAATATTCTGCAGATGTTTTGATAACTTTTTCTCCTTAAGGCCTTTCCAACAACATATCAAATTTTGGTATCGATTGGAGCAACGGTATAATCAGTTGTTGATTTTGTGTGACCCCTGTGAATGGCCAAAAACAGGCAAAAACGGCCAAAAACTGCACTTTTTGGAAATTTGTGGCATCGCCAAACATTACCCGATTTTGATGAAACTTGACATGCATGTTCTTTCAAGCGATGCCAACAAAGGTTTCGAGTTTCGTAATTTTAGGGGCAAAGGTTATAGAGTTATGCTAATTGCATTTTGGTAGCCCCACCCTCTAATGTTCATTGGCCAATATCTTCTGATAACATGCATATTTTCGAAACCTTTTTGGACCACCCCCTCAGCTAGGTCCAAAGAGTATATCTACCAAATTTCGTCCAAATCGGACCAACGCTTTCCGAGAAATGGGCAACTTCCTCTTTTTCATAAAATCCAAGATGGCGGAAAATTTTGCCAGGCGGACTTTGGTGCTCCAAGAGGCTTTTTTGTAGAGGAGACTTGTATGCACATGTGTGCAAAGTTTCATGTCAATCGGAGTTACAGTGCGGCGGGGCTGGCGAATCTCCACTCTAGGTGGCGCTAGCGAGCAACTTTTTCGTGTCCGAATGCAACGACGCCAAATTCTTCAATTTTTCACCAGGCCTTATAGACACTCCAATTTTCGTTCGTTTTTTTTTCATGCTCAGACCCCCAAAACGCAGGTCGAAGGCGTGAAAGAATAATAAAAAAAAACATTCGAAAAACAATAGGGCTTCGCAGCCCGACGTTGTCGGCGCTCGGGCCCTAATAAACTTTATCCTGTTTTGTACTCCAACCGAGATAAACAGGATGACAAGTATGTGCCTCTGGGTCTCCACCCTCCCCTGTACAACATCCCTCAGCCACCACCGCCTCTTGTCCAGGCCTCAGCTCCACTTCTTCGCCCTCCCTCTCTCTTCGCATCTACTCTCTCCACTCCTGCACCGATAGCAACAGCCATAGGAAGCACCTTATTGGTGTTGGAACTGCTGGGATACAAGCTACGACTGACCATGACAAGCCAAGAAAGGCGGAACAAAAAAAGGCAAGTGAAGTATTTGTCATGGATCATGATGATGATGATGAAAATTATGCTAATTAATTTACTGATGTGTATTTCCGAGGCAATGTGAACAGTGGAGCCTGGAGAGGGAGAGGAAGAGGAGAAGGACGGGGAGGACGGAGATTTGGAGATGAGAGCTGCTACGGTTGTGGTAAATTTGGACATTGGGCTCAAGACTGTGGAGCTCCAAAGGGCAGAGGTCAAGGAGGCTGGCGGGGGAGGAGGAGGAGCAGGGAGACCCAGACGAGTTGATGATTCATCGGTGTGACTTCAATAAATCAGGTCATGCATGGACACACACACACACACACCAAGACGCAGAAGATGAGGAGGAAGAAGAAGTATGTTCACTAGAAAGTGCTGAAATATTTTTAAGCATGAATCTGAAACCGATTACCGATCACAAGATTATTGGTTAAGAATTATAAAACTTTAAAACGTTTTTTATGCGATACGGGAGTATGCAGTATTTAGAATAATCAGAAAAGATGAAGGCGGTGGTAGACTGCCTACAGACAACTATTCTTTTCTATGGCCATGTCCGCAAACTTAGCAAAATTTGTAATAAATTTGTAATTTGTAAAATTTGTGTAAAAGCCAGATACTATTATATGAGGATGACATCTTAATAGCGTCTAAAACTGAAATAGATTGCTAAACAGATACCTTAGCTCTATTAAAGTTCTTAGCTGAACAAGGACATAAGGTCAGCAAAAATAAATTACAATTGTGGCCAACGGTTGTAAAATATTTAGGTTTTAATATTTCACAGGTAAACATCTAGACGAAAAAAGGAACAGCTATTTTACAAGCACCAAAACCTACAACCAAAAGACAAATGATGTCTTTCTTAGGAATGACTAATTTTTGCAGACAATGGATTGCTAATTATGCTGAAATAGCACAACCGCTCCAAAATGTTATATATGACCAACCTATGGCAGCTCAAGACAAAATAACATGGACTCAAGAAACGAATGATGCTTTTGGTAGACTCAAACAAATTCTAGTGAGCTCTGCAGTATTAGCTTTCCCTGATTACTCAAAACCGTTTGTTCAGACTTGCGATGCAAGATCTGGTTTTATGACTAGTGTTCTAACACAACCATTTGGAGGAAAACAGAGACCTATTGCATATTATTCATCAAAACTCGTTAACATCACAAAAGCTATGACACCTTGTTTGTAGGCAGTACAGGCAGCTGCTTCTATAGTGTTATTTCACCCACTGACACTTATGGTGTCACATGTCACACCAGCGCGACATCTTAGTTGTATGACTATCCTACTGTCACAGCCACATCTCACTATAGAGAGATGCATTACATTAAACCCATCAACCCTGCTACCAAATGAAACAGATGGAATGGCACATGATTGTGTAGGAGAAATTAGTGCTAGAGTTTTACCAAGACCAGATCTCACCGATGTACCACTTGATGCTGCTGATATTGTGATATTTGTAGATGGCTCATGTAAAAAGAATCCTGACGGGACACATGTAAGTGGATATGCTGTAGTAACATCTGACAAGGTTTTGAAGTCAGGTTCCTTACCGTCGCATTTCTCTGCGCAGGCAGCAGAACTTGTTGCACTTACAGAGGTGTGCAAATTAGGGAGAAATAATGAAAGATATAACTGTATACATAGATAGCCAGTATGCATTCTCGACACTTCACGTGTTTGCACAACAGTGGAAAAATAGAGGCATGGTAACATCTACAGGGAAACCTATTACACATAAAGATCTCATTTTGCAGCTACTGGATAGCGTTCAACTGCCAAGAAAAGTTGCAATATGCAAGTGTGCTGCACATACTACGGGTAAAGATTTTATTTCAATGAGGAATAAAAAGTGGACGAGGAAGCAAAACGAGCGACTGCTATTCAGAAAAATGTAGATGACATTTATACCACCAAGATTACGCATACACATATAGATCATGACGTTTTAAGAGACATGCAAAATAGCTCACCTGAGATTGAGGAAAACATGTGGGGAAATAAAGGAGCCACACAGACAGAAACAGGAATTTGGGAGAGCCTAGACAGAAATCCTATATTACCAAAAAATGTATTTAGATTTGTTGCAATATTGAGTCATGGGATTACCCATGTCTCAACAGGAGGGATGGTATCCAAAATAGAGAACATTTTTACTACATATGGATTTCAAAATTACACAAAAAAAAAATTTGTGCCTCATGATTGATATGCTCTAAACATAATGCTCAAGGTAGACTACGTCCTAAACCAGGTAAATTCCCAGAAGCGACATACCCATTTCAATGTATCTGTATGGACTTTATTGAATTAAACAGAGCCGAAGGAAAGAAATACTGTTTAGTGATAGTGGATATGTTCTCCAAATGGGTAGAAATTACACCAACAGTGAACAATGATGCAATAACTGTGGCCAAAATTTTAGCTACAATAATAGCTCCAAGGTATGGTTTTCCAGAAAAGATTTATTGTGATAACGGTCCTCATTTTAGGAATCAAGTAATACAAAAGCTATCTGAAATATTTTCAATTCAACTCAGGTTCCATTGTAGCTATTATCCACAGTCAGCAGGACTGGTGGAAAGAAACAATGGAACTATTAAAGCAAAACTGAGGAAGGCTATGGAAGAAACAAGGAAAAGTTGGGTAACATGTCTACCAGCTGTAGCATTACGCTTACACATTCAACCCAACAGTACAGGATTATCACCATTTGAAATATTTAGGGTACCGCTAATAGATACAAAGGGAGATGATACAAGATTGACTGAAACGATCGTTGACTACATGACAAAAATGATGAAGAACAAAAGTGTTATCTCTACAGTATCTCCTCCTACAGATCTAGCACCAACAGGAGGGCCAATAAACCCAGGAGATTGGGTGTTTATCAAAGTCCTGAGGCGGGGGATTGGTCAGCTCCCCGCTGGGAGGGCCCTATCAAGTACTATTGTCTACACCCACAGCAGTCCGCATAGCTGAAAGACAGACTTGGATCCATCTCACACACTGCAAAATACCACTGTCAGATAATTAGAAATATTCACCATGCCGGATTTAAAGCTATGCTTGATAACTGTTTTATGTGTGACCACAATTGCATTCCTTATCTCAAATATAGTGACACAAGGCCAGGTATATGATAAAATGAGGGAAAGAGCTATAGGAATACAATCCAGGTGACCGTGGGACACTAGTAGAAGTGTAGTGATAAGTGTTGTTGTTGTTGTTGTCCTGCTTGTTGTATTTATGAGACCAAAAACAAATTTCCACACCGTGTACAATAAATGAAACTAACTAAATAACTAACTAACTAATAAAATGTACTGAAGGGATGAATTGCATTGCTCAGATTGATGCATGTCAGGTTTTCCCCTGTTCAGGACAACACTTTCACTGGCCGGAGACAGAAAATTATATCTGTGTCACCACGGAGGTATGCAGCAAATATAGAAAAGCGTGGGGTAGAACTGTTCATATAGGTGGGTGTGCATGCGAGAAGTGGAGTTGGGTAATTGCTAATACAGGACCACAAGATTGGGGATACAACCCGAATTCTAACTTAAAAAACCGACTGAAAATTATCAAGATACTTGCAAAACAAAATATTTGCAAAACAAACAATTGCATGCCTGTAATAATAACACTTAAGACTCCTAAACGCACTGATAGCGGAACATATGTGTTGGGAGCATGGGGGAGTGGAATAAACAAGGTTGGGATATTCCATATAATAGTGTCCCCAAGCCCAAGAAATCAGACAACATCTGTAACAGCCACACCAACCAAACAGCAAGTTGTCCTCTTCCAATTGCCTAGCATGTGCAGCAGCCAGGCCGGGGTTAGGCACAGTGCCTTTTCCCCTTAATCCAGATAATGATCCAAAAGGTTTTCGTTGCATGCTAGAATTATACAAATCAGAGAGTGCTATAAACTGCACCACTTTGAAACTTCTGTTCCCTCCAGTGTCATCACAGATTAAACCACCTTGGTTTACGCCATGCTGCACGGTGGTGTAGTGGTTAGCACTCTCGCCTCACAGCAAGAGGGTCCCGGGTTCGATCCCCGGGTCGGCCCGGGTTCCTTCTGTGTGGAGTTTGCATGTTCTCCCCGTGTAAGCGTGGGTTCTCTCCGGGTTCTCCGGCTTCCTCCCACAGTCCAAAGACATGCAGGATGGGGATAGGTTAATTGATTACTCTAAATTGCCCGTAGGTGTGAATGTGAGTGGGAATGGTTGTCTGTCTCTACATGTCGGCCCTGTGATAGACTGGCGTCCTGTCCAGGGTGTACCCTGCCTTCGCCCAATGACAGCTGGGATCGGCTCCAGCCCCCCGTGACCCTGAATACAGGATAAGCGGTAGAAAATGGATGGATGGATGGATGGTTTACGCCATACACCGGGAATTATACCTGCTTGACACGAAGCAGAGGTACTGTGTCAGTAGGAGTATTGACAACCTGTAAAACCATCATTGATGTAATTAAGGGCGAGAGCAATGCCACTGATGACATAGTGAATGATCAAACCATGGCCAGAGCTGATGTATGGTGGTTCTGTGGAGGTAAGATACTCAGAGCAAAATTGCCAACTGATTGGAAGGGAACTTGTGCTATGGTACAATTATTAATGCCGATATATATTTTACCATATGACACAATGGCATTAGAAAAAGTGACGATACATAATTCGCGAACAAAAAGAAATGCACCAGCAGGATCTTTTGACAACAGAGTTTATATAGATGCAATTGGTGTTCCTCGAGGTGTTCCTGATGAGTTTAAAGCCAGAAATCAGGTTGCTGCAGGATTTGAATCACTCCTGGCTTGGTAGGTAACCATTAATAAAAATGTGGATTGGATAAATTACGTCTATTATAACCAACAAAGATTTTTAAATTACACTAAGGAAGCAATTGGGGGCATACATCAACAGTTAGATAAGACTAGTTTAATGGCATGGCAGAATAGGATGGCGTTAGATATGTTGTTGGCTGAAAAAGGAGGAGTATGTAAAATGTTTGGAGATATGTGTTGTACGTTTATTCCTAACAATACAGCACCTGATGGCAGCATCACTAAGGCGTTGAATGGATTAACCTCCCTATCTGCAGAGTTAGCTGAAAACTCTGGTTTTGATGATCCTCTGACATGGCTCCAGGACATTTTTGGAAAATGGGCAGGTTCTATAAAAGCTATGATGTTATCTGTAACCGTAATGATTGCCATTCTAATCGTTTGTGGATGTTGTTGTATCCCCTGTTTAAGAGACTTTTACAGAGACTCATTGACACCGCTGTGACCAAAACAACTATGCTGTATGAAAGGATCCCCATCACAGATGATCACCGAGGGGACTATGAGAATGCAGCACAAGAAAATGTTACTTCTGATCTGACAGATGATGATTTATATGGTAACCTCTTTGATGAAGATAAGGACACCACGGACTAAGAGATATGTTTATTCTATTGATTATGATGAGACTACAGAAAATCTAACTGAAGTTGTAGTTTTCTGAATTGACCAACTAGAGCCACTTAGGAGAAAAATATTCACAGCATGTGTACATATTGAAGGTGACCCCATTGTTTTTGTTCTTTTTACGTGCAAGGGATAGTTTAACTAGGTAGGGAAAGGTCCGTAGCCAAGCCCGATGGGTTGACTAGCTTGGCGAAGACATTTATGTTTTGTTTTTGGGGGCAACAATGTAATCAAAATGCTTTTGAATTTATGCTTATTTTTATATAATTTCTGTGCCTTGTTAAATGGAGTACCTGCGGGTGGTTGCCGGGGCAGCGGGACCGTGAGAGAGTTTCCCTTTCTAGAAGGATAATGGATAATAAGAATGTTTTGAACTGCCTGATAGGGTTTTCGCTCTCACACTTCACAAAATGTATGTTATGATTATGCTTAGAATCAGCATAAACAGGAGGGATATGATATGGAAATTTTGTTACTCTTGATGAGAGGCATCTGAACTGACCTGTGACCTGTGGCCTGTGGCCATTTGGGTGTGTTTCGCAACCCATGAGTGCTTTGCGACATAGTTTATGACCCAGGTGGGGTTTGCGACCCATGCAAGGTTTAGATAAACATCTGAGTTTATTACTTCCATCCAAGTGAGTCCCAACTGAGAGTGAGAACACACCCACAAGAAGATGGATAAATATCATGTTTGTCTCACAGCACGTTGAGTCTTCACTTTGTAACAGACCAGCATGTTGCTCTGTGATTTCTCCTCTTGATCAAGATTAAATCCCTGTTTGGACCTTGAGCTGACTCCGATCTCCTTCCTCCAGTACTAAACCATCGGGTAATTTTTTTAACAAAAGAATAAGAAAAAACACGCAGGATATCAATACTCTTACCTACCCACCTACTGTTTGTCTCTGCAAACAGTAGGTGGCTGTGCTTAGCACTGCCTCCCTAATAAGAAAAACTAGGAAAAAATCCTATGAATAACAATAGTTATTCGCCCCGAGCACTGGTCCCTTCAGCTTATAGCTGTAGGGGCCAGTGCTCGGTGCGATTGCCCCGTGGCCCTAACTAGAAAATGCATTTCCTGTGGAAATACGTGGAAATGCTTGAATGCTGAAGCAACACTGAAAAAATGCAGAATATTTGAAGAAAATATTAAAAAAGCTGAATATATCAAGAGAATATTCAAAAAGCTGAATATGTGCAAAAGTATGAAAAAGCTGAATATTTGAAGAGAATATAAAAAAAAGCTGAATATGCAAAAAGTTTGAAAATCTGAATAGCTGAAGAGAATATTCAAAAAGCTGAATATGTGAAAAGTATGAAAAAGCTGAATATGTGCAAAGTATGAAAAAGTTGAATATGTGCAAAATTATGAAAAAAGCTAAATATTTGAAAATAATATTAACAAAGCCTTATATCTGCAAATGTATGGAATACGCTAAATAGCTGAACAAATATGAAAAACTTGAATATTTGAAAAGAATATGAAAGGGAAAAAAGACACGTTGAAATGACCTTAAAGAGCTGAACATTTAAATATCTGAATCGTTTTTGTAGTTGAATGACACATACAGACAGAGACCAAGTGAAATACATACAGACAAAGAGAAAGACAACAGACAGGCAGACAGACAGAGGGGAGAAAAACACAGAAAATATAAAGGCACTGAAATAGTGTGTGGATCTTTGTATAAGATTGTGAAGAGAACCATTGGTGTCAATGTTTTAACAAATACAAAACAGATGGGTAAGCTCATTGAAAATATATTTTAATTGCATTATAATTTAGTGAGTCAATAATGCTGTAGTAATACCCAGTAATTAGTACAATTCAAAATGTAGTTGTAGAGTCAGCAGAATTAAATGAATATATAATTATCAACAGTATTATATACCAACAAGCCTGATACATTGTTCATACAGAATGAACTGATGTATTTGTTTAATCTGTATTACTTCACTGTGATTACTGTACAAATTGTAAAATTGTTCAATAAATTATAAATAAAACATTGATAATGCTTCAGTATATTATGAATACAAAGTGGCACAAAATATGAATGAATGGTTCTTAAATTGATCTATGAATTGCAAATGAAAAGGAAACTTAGCACAATATCTTAAACTGTGTTCATTCTTTTTTTCCCGTAAATAAAAAACACAATTGACATTAAATTAATTAAATTATATATATTTATTTATATACAATTTGATATATAGAAATAGAGGGCTAAATTGAATAAATAAATAAAAAAATACTTAAATTCAATTAAATTGAACTATGAATTTGAAATTTAAAAAGCGAAACTTGCATTCACTCCTTTTTTTCTGCATATAAAACATAATTGAAATGAAAATAATTCAATCTGAAATAATATTTAGAAATAGAAAGATAAAGAAAAATAATTCTGTACTAAAATTAAATTGAACTACGAATTTGAAATGAAAAAGGGAATCATCGTAAGCTGCTTTCACTCACTTTTTTCTGCATATAAAACATCATTGGACTTAAATTAATTCAATTTGAAATAAACATAGAAATAGAAAGATAAATAGAAAATAAATAAAAACATACTGACATTAAATCAAATTGAACCAAGTCTTAAGTTTTCTTAACTTTTTTCTGCATGTAAAACATAATTGAAATGAAATTTATTAAATTTAAAATGAATATATAGAAATAGAAAGATAAATAAAAAAAATAATACTGAAATCAAATTAAAAGCAACTCAAAGACCAAAATCTGTGTGCATTCACATTCTTCATATCCCTGTCAATCAAAATGGCCTCGCCTCTGCCACCTCCCCTTATTTAAATGACTGGAGGTGCTAACTTTCTACACGGTGGTGTGAAAGCCCCTTTAGGGCTTGATTTTGCCTACACCATGGGGGACACTTTAACTAACCATAAGGAAACTCAAATGGACTTTTGCTCCACTTTGGTGGCAATTCACTAAGAGTCTGTTATTCATATGGGGATAACGTGAATTGGGAATCATTTCAATTATTGCATGTAGACCCCCTTTTAATTCAAAGAAACAAATAAAACTTAAAATAAAATTAGATTTGAATACAGAATTTGATCATCAATGTATCCCCGTATGCACTGGCAGTTGGATCTTGCAATAAAACAAATAAATAGATGAAAATAAAAAATACATAGAAACTGTAGTTTGCAAACTCAAAAATGAACAGCGCCTAAGCAGAAATTGTTTTCAAATAGTTTTAGGGCTCAACAATATATATTGTCGCCATCAATAGCAGAAGATTCGTGCTGTATGTGCAAAGGATGCAGTATTGGGTAACTAACATCTGTCCACATCCTTCTTTCACCTATTATCTTAATTGTTTTTTATGATAAGCACAGCACATGAATAATATTGTGTTGATCAAGACCTTTAGTCAAGATTCATGGGTAAATATTAGGGAGACAATGTGTCATGCCTAAAAAGATTGCTATGATTGCGACACATTACTCAAAACAGAGCTTTGTATATAAAGTGTCATTGGTTTGATAATGATGAACAATATCACAATATCAATAGTGGACAGAGGCTTTTCACATGGTGGTTAGACCGAGGCTAATACCCGCAATAGTCTAGCACAGGTGTCAAACTGATCCAGTAAAGGGGCTACAGGTTTTCATTCCAACCAAGCAAGAACACACCTGATCCAACAAATCAACTGTGTGAAGACAATTAAGTTGATTGAATAAGTCCAGTCAGCTGTGTTCTTCCTTGGTTGGAATGAAAACCTGCAGCTACAGCGGCCCTTTACTGGATCAGTCTGACACCCTATGGCTTCAAGCTGCAGCAGCCCTGGACTGACAGTCATGTCAACACTGTCATTTCACTTGTGTGTTATCTCAATATTTAGCTCAGTTTACTGAGCCTCACTGAAATGCAGGTTGTGTCCTTGACTTTGAAGGAACATGGGGTTAGAGTCACTTGTGTGACCTCAGGTCAGAAGACAAGCATGGGCACATTTGTTTCCCAATCAAATCTTTAGACGAGGCTCATTTAAGCAAGTCATGTGTTGTGGGCCTTCTGGAGACAAAACCTTCAGCTTTAATTCCACAGTCTGATACTGTGACAGCTTTTCAGTTGGGTTTAGAATAGCCCAAGGCTAAGGATACACATGTGAAAATCCTCTAACAAACCTACCAGCTGAAACCCCACACTAATTATCACTTAAATAATATATAATAAAACACATGTCTTCTCTTTCAGGTTAATTAGTTTAGATGCATATAACATCTGAACTAACTGACAACTTTACCCTTCATCTGTCATTAATCTGTCAGAAAACAGATGGAGAGGGAAAGGGAGAGATGACATGAAAAATAAATAAATAAAATAAAAGATATTAACTGTGGTGAAATATAAAAAATAACATACATTGTTTGAATCACATAAGAAAGAGATCAATAATAATAATGATACAAATAATAACAAATAGGTGTCCTATTGTTGAGAGAGGTAGTCATTCTGTCCATGGATCAGTCGTGTATGCTGTTGTTTGTTGAATCTGTCCAAATTGTCAGTGGAGCACAGTGTCAGTGTGGAGATGTAAACGGCTGTAACATGATGACCTTTGACATGTCCAGTAGGACTGCTTCTTCCAGGTATCTGGCCAGTGTTTGTGTGAGGACAGCATCACGGTAGACATGGAGGAGGAAAGGCCTTAAAGGGAAGAGCAGACAGAAACTTTATTCCTCCCATTCCTTTAGTTGTTAATGCAAACAGCACACACAAACAGTCATGAAACAGTATGTTTGCTTGTTGTTTAGTCAAAGAGGGATCCTGTTCTAAAGGAGTAAAAAAATGTTACCTTTAGTTGTTTAGCCTGATGCTGCACCCAGCAGGAAGTGTGACTGACAGTGATGACTGATCTGATCTTCCCTGCAGAAGCACACCCGATCACTTTCCAAGGATCAACAGTAGTTAGGCTCTACTGAAGTCAACTGTGCACAGCAATGGATGCACATGTGGTGACGTGGAGATAGGAGGATAGCGCAGGTCCTGATAACTGAAACCATAAAGTTATTGTCATAAACTGAAGACTGTGAAACAAAACATGTTCAGAAGTTACAAAACAGACATTAATCAAATACTTTGAACACTGCCATTTCAGTCAGAGAGGTTTATGAAGGCTTCATGATGTTCAGCTTCTTTCACATGTTGAGCTCTCTGTGCAGTCTGTCTCCACTCTAACTGTGAAGTGGAGGAATCACAGAGGAGGAATGAGAATGACAACATTATACTCAACAATGTTATCTAAACTGTTGCATTAATGCAAAGTAAATACATGAATGTACACTATTGAAAGAGAATATCAGATATATAACAACAAGAAAACAATACCTTATAGTCTGTTGTGAAGAAACCTCAGCACTGGCAGGTGGAACACAGGTCTGTGGTCCAGCAGTGACGGTCCACTGTTGATGCTGCTGCAGCATCTGGTCTGTGGCAGCATGATGTCCTGGTTGATGATCCAGTATCTCAGAGCCAGAGTGATGGTGAGGCAAAGACGGGCAGGTGTTATCTAATCCTCTGCTTTAAAGAATGACTGGGATTGGCAGGAAGTAGAAGGTGCTTCTTGCAGTGATGGTCCCTGACAGTGGACAGAGTTAAGATGCTGCTGCAGCATCTGTCTTGTGGCTGCATGTCTTGGTGGATGGGAGCTGGTCCTCACAGTGCTGAAGGGTGAGAGGCTGAAGCTGGTGTTGTCATAGAGGAGACAGGAGAACTGTGTCTCTCGTCCAGGGGAAAGTAAACTTACACGAGTTAAAGTCTCTAACAAGAAACTGGGTGGGATGATAATGTGGAGTTTCAGCTGGTAGGGATCACTAAAGCAGAGAGCAGGTGTTACATTAAGAACATCTACTTTCTGATTTCTACACTAAATGTTAGCAGCTGTATACAATGCTGTATACAGCTGCTGAAACAGTTTTGACCTGTGCATTCATCATCCCTGACCCGACCCCCCCACCCAGATGAATGCACAGGTCAAAATGCATTGGCAATATAGCTCATAACAACATATCTGAATATCTGAGTTATCTGAAAAGAAATTATGTACTATCCAATATTCTCAAAACTTACAATTACCAAACAAAATGTTATTTTACTTACATGTGACAGCATACTTAGGTTTCCTTTACATAGCCACTTTACTTAGATAAACCGGACCAACAACAATATGGTTATCTAAAAAACAATCACATGATGCTCAGTGGATTTTTGTTCTACCTGACAGTTTTCAGACCTGTGGTGGAGAGAAATTGGGTCCTGCAGCAACAAAGAGGCCTTGCATGTCAGTTTCTCATAGGCTTGTTACAGAAGTCATACCAAGTGTTGAGGAGATCCTCTGGTCCGCCCTCCCTCCCTCCCAGCCTCAGAGAGACTGAGGCAGCCTGGCAAGGTGTTGAAGCCTGGCTGCTCAGAGGATACTCCTCATTATGGACCATTGTGTTTGTCATTTAAATCTCTGTAAGTCTTATTTTCTACATTGTTCTGGGTAAACATAGCATCACAATATACTCCTTTTGATTTTATCATTGCACATTTCAATAATTTACTCTTTAAAACTAAGCTGTTATTAATACATTTATCACTCACTTACTTCACTACGTTAAAGTTCCATCACAAGTTCTTTGATTTTTCTTGATGTTTAAAACTCACCTGACATATTATGGGCTGTTAGAGGACATGACACAGTAGACAGGATTGTGATAACTGTAATAACTTCTGATCACGCCAGATTGGAGACAACGCTGTGGTTGAGAGATGAAAATGAGGTCGAGCAGTGTGTTCTTCTCTGTGGTTGCACCATTGATCAGTTGTGTAAATCCATGGGACTGAAACAGCTCAAGGATCGGCTTACTGGCGTTGGATAGGAGATTCTCGTTGAAGTCACCACACACAATTATGTTGTTACAGTCCATGATCTCAAGTGAGTCCAACAGGCTTCCCAGGTTTGACAGGAAAGATGTCACACTGTAGTCTGGAGGTTTGTATACAGCTGCAATCAGCGCACTCACTGGGGCTTCAACTTTCAGAGCTACGAACTCAAGGTCAGTTACATTATGTACATACTGTTTTTCATGCACTTGAATGTGGTTTTTCACATAAACAGCAACTCCACCACCTCTTCTGTTGGCCATCTGTGGTACATTTGTGTAGGACGCGTGTCTGTTGCGTTTGAACATGGTGTAACCCTCTAAATGGAGACTGTCTGCCACGAAGGAGCCTTGTAGGTGAGTTTCTGTGAGACACAAAACATCTGCAAGACACAGTTCATGATGGCTCTTGATGTCATTGACATGAGCTGGGAGTCCCTCTGTATTGTGATGAATAATGGTCATTGTGTCAGGTCCACTCAATGTATGTTTGATCTGAAGAAGAGGCATCATGTCGTCCAAGTTGACTTGTCTCATAGTTTGCAGGGCTCCAGTGATTTGTGGGTTGGCGTATATTTTACTCTCATCCATATCCAGAATGTGCAGTCCACTGAGAGAGGTCACTCTGCTGACAGCTACATAAGCCATGCCAGGTTCAAAAATGTGTTTCAGTGAGACCACAGCTGATGTCCTTGTCATACCTTGGACCTTGTGAATTGCACAAGCAAAGGCCAGTTTAATAGGAAACTGTCTGCGTACCACTCCTTTCTGTTTCAGATTCTCCTCGGCTCTCTCGATGTACTCGTCGTCCTCGGTGACTTCAACATCCACCCGGGAAAGCTGCATTCATCTGAATTCATAGACTTCTTTTCCGCTTTTGACCTTACACTGTCCCCCTCTCCACCAACTCACCGGGCCGGGAACCAACTTGACCTTGTCTTCACAAGATCCTGTGACATCTCGGCACTCTCTGTTACCCCGCTCACCGTGTCCGACCACCACTTTGTGTCTTTCTCCATCCCCATGAAGCCCACCTCATCCCTCCACTCTACGCCTCGAATGGTCACCAGCCGCCGCAACCTGAAATCCCTCACTCCCTCCGCTCTCTCCTCAACTATTATCTCCTCGCTCCCATCCTCGGAACAGTTCTCCTTAATGTCTACTGAGGAAGCCTCCTCTATCCTGATGTCCTCACTCTCCTCTTCTTTGGACACTCTCTGTCCCCCAATCTCACGACCGGTGCGATCATCTCCCGCCCCTCCCTGGCTGTCTGAACCTCTGCGAACCAACAGATCATTGTTGAGAGCATCAGAGAGAAAATGGAAGAAATCGGGACATCACGAGGACCTTGCTCACTACCACCTCCTTCTCTCTGACTTCACCTCAACTGTTTCGGCAGCCAAATCTGCCTTCTACCTGGCTAAGATCAACTCTTCTGCCTCCAACCCCAGGAAACTCTTCTCCGTGTTCTCTTCCCTCCTCACCCCTCCTGCCCCTACCCCCCCTTCCTCCCTTACTGCCGATGACTTTGCAACTTACTTTACCAAGAAAGACATCAGCTCCTCATGACATCAGCTCCTCATTCACGCCTATTCCCTCCCAGAAGACATCTCCCCCAACTCTCAACTCGGATGGTCTTACCAGCTTTAGCCCCCTCACCTCTGAGGACGTCCACGCACTTGTTACATCTAACCGCGCCACCACCTGCTCCCTTGACCCGATTCCCTCCTCTCTTCTCCAGGACATCTCACACGACATCTTGCCATTCCTCACCACCCTGATCAACTCCTCCCTCACCTCAGGTGTCATTCCAGCGGATTTTAAGACCGCTATCGTGAAGCCTCTCCTTAAAAAACCCACCCTAGACGCTACTGACATTCAAAGCTACAGACCTGTATCTCTTCTTTCATTCCTCTCTAAAACCTTGGAACGTGCCTCCTACAACCAACTGTCATCCTATCTCTTGCGGAAAAACCTCCTAGACCCTAATCAATCAGGATTCAGGACTGCTCACTCCACTGAGACGGCCCTCCTCACAGTGACCGAGTCCCTGCGAGACGCCAGAGCCTCGTCCCACTCCTCCGTTCTCATTCTCCTCGACCTATCTGCTGCATTCGACACAGTCAACCACCAAATCCTCCTCTCCACTCTGGCTGAACTTGGCATAACTGACTCTGCTCTCGCCTGGTTTACATCATACCTGACAAACCGCACCTTCCAGGTCACATGGAATGGCTCTATGTCCAAACCCTGCTCTCTGGACACGGGCGTCCCTCAAGGCTCAGTATTAGGACCGCTTCTGTTCTCACTATACACCAGATCACTAGGTTCTGTTATCACATCGCATGGATTCTCCTACCATTGCTACGCAGATGACACCCAGCTGTTCCTCTCTTTTCCCCCGTCCTCTGACGCTCACATTGCAACTCGCATCTCAAACTGTCTGGCTGACATCTCTGTCTGGACAACTGCACATCACCTCAAGCTCAACCTGAACAAAACCGAACTCCTCTTCATCCCAGGGAAAGACTGCCCTCGCATGGACCTGTCGGTCACTGTCGAGGGCATCACAGTATTACCTTCCTCAACTGCGAGGAACCTGGGTGTAATCCTCGATGACCAACTATCCTGCACCCCCAACATCACTGCTGTGGCCCGATCCTGCAGATTCGCCCTCTACAATATCCGCAGGATTCGGACCCTCCTCACAAAGGATGCAACGCAGCTCTTGGTCCAAGCACTGGTCATCTCCCGCCTTGACTACTGCAACTCTCTCCTGGCCGGACTCCCGGCCTCTGCGATTAAACCATTACAGCGTATCCAGAATGCCGCAGCACGCCTTATCTTCAATCTACCCAAATTCTCCCACGTGACCCTCCTCCTCCGTGACCTCCACTGGCTCCCTGTTGCAGCACGCATCCAATTCAAGACGATGACACTGGCCTTCAGGGCCATCAATGGAACGGCACCCTTCTACCTTCAAACACTGGTCAAACCTCATGCCCCGAAGCGAGCACTTCGCTCTTCTACTTCAGCTGGCCGGCTGGTACCACCATCGCTGAAATCAAGCAAATGTCGCTCAGCAAAGTCCAGACTCTTCTCTGTTCTGGCGCCTCAGTGGTGGAATGAACTCCCGACCAATGTCAGGACAGCAGAGTCATTTGCCATCTTCCGAAAAAGGCTCAAGACTCACCTGTTCAGACTTCACCTTGACTCTACATAGCATGACCCACTAGCACCCTCCCTTGACACCCCCCCCCCCCCCCAAAAAAAAAAAAAACCCTTACCTATAGCACTCTGATCTTAGCACTGTTGCTCTTGAAGTACTACTTTACTCAGATGAGGACCTAACACTTGTTCTATTTTTAGCTCTTACTTTATCGGCAATGATACGTCGTGGTTTCTTTGTTTCCTTCTTTTGACAAATGTACTTATTGTAAGTCGCTTTGGACAAAAGCGTCTGCTAAATGACCTAAATGTAAATGTAAATGTAAATGATGTACACTAGATTGTCTGGTCCACCTGGTGCTCTATTACGGTAATCCCTTCCAGCTGTTTCATCATCCATCTGGAGCCCAAGCATAGTGACATGTGCAACACCATTTTGTTCAGAAGTTATTAACCTGACCAGAGTAGAGAACGATCCATTCACCAATCCTTGAGACACGTCTATGTTTCTGGTGAGCATGACACGAGCACCCTCAGCAACGTTTACAGTATCTGGTAACTCATTTCTGTTTCCTTTATATGGTTTGGCTTGTCGGGCCATTCTGCCAGTTCGTGGGTCCTTCTTGTAGTCATCTGCATCAATGTTGGTGATATGAGAATGGAGCAGAGCTAATGTTGTTGAGTTGTGTGAATCAACTTGTTTATTAGTTGCAAAAATGTGCAGTACATCATTTGGACAAAGTGCTGGTTCAGTGGCGGCCTGTGACAGCAGAGCTCTGTCTGATTCAGACAAAACATGTGACTTTTCTTTCACTCGGATCCTGTTCAACATCTCTGCAAAGGCAACATCATCCTTCTGACGCATAATCTCAGTCAGAGTGATCATCTGAAAGTGTTCCTGCCAAAGGTCAATCTCACAGGGGTCATACACACACAGAGGTTTGGACTGTCTCACTGGTGGAAGCTGATAAAAGTCTCCTACGGCTATGACTGACATTCCTCCAAAGGGTCTCTGACTGCCTTTGATCTGTTTGAGTCTGGCATCAACATAGGCAAACAGGGGCTTTGACACCATGGACACTTCATCAATGATGAGGATTTCAGCATTCAACAGGTCAGATCTGACTTCATCCAGTTTGTTGCCAAGTCCTTGAAACGGAGGTTTTAGGCTTCTGGGCAGCTTGAGAAGAGAGTGCAGTGTTGTTCCTGAGATGTTAAAAGCAGCAGTTCCAGTGTAAGCAGTCAGCAGGACAGTAGGGTTTGATATGTCAGCCTCCTCAGCACGTCTCGGCAGCTTGCACAGTATCTTAGAGGCCTCAGAGTAGATGCATTTAATGAGATGTGACTTTCCTGTTCCAGCACCACCATTGATGTTGTAGACATAAAAATGTCTAGAAGGAATGATCACATCCGGAAATTGTATGTTTCATAAGTGGCATATCTCAGAATCATAGATGCCTTTCATAATCATGTATGTTTTGCCTAATTAGGAATGTGTTTTATAATCATATAATGTGATTCATTATAATCATGTAGTGTGATTCACTACAATCATGTAATGTATGTGATATTAATCTATTCTATCATCCTCAGACAACGGCGGAGTAATAGAAAGTCACCATCAGTGAATGAAAGGCCAGGAGTGCACAGGCGCAGCCGAATAAAGGAAGTTCATGAACTTTTATACTTTCCATGGACGTATTTAACCGCATTAGAGGAACAAAAACAGCAGCTTACACACACACATGCATTCAGTAAATGTTAAGTTCGAGAGACACCAGTCTGAACCAGACAAGGGGGGGGAGGACACATGATGTATGACATGGCGGACAACCTTTAGTGTTTTCTTGACTATAAAGTTAAGGGGTACCAGCTTGAGCGGAACAGGGGAAGACACATGATGTATGGCGGACGACCTTTAGGGTTTTCTTTACTATAGAGTTGAGGGGTATCAGCTTGAGCAGAACAGGGGAGGACACGTGATGGATGGTAGACAGGCATGAGTGTTTTCTTACAGGACCAGGGGATGGAGTCAGCGAGGAGGAAGCGGTCCCAACTCTGGGACAATCCCTGCATCTATCATGTCTCGGACAAAAGGAGGAACCAGCCGGAGGAGGAGCAGCATCTCATAAATACACATATGCATGCATAAGCAATACACATAAGCCCTGCCTATGTAACATTATATATTCTGGAGAATAGAGTAGAAAGACCAGAACTTCATGCCTCTGGCACCTGAGCACTGTGTTGCACACAGCAGCTCTTAGCTAGATAAGTGAATTTCTCCAGACGTCTGTATCATCTGATGTTCATCTGCCAATAAATGCCAGCAGCAATGGCGCACTAAAGAACCAACGGCTTCGCTGTCTCCGTGATCCTCCTGCAGAATCTGAACAACGCAATATAGACTCTGTGAGGTCCTTCTGATTGACTAACTTGTGAACAAAAATTCCTACAATGTAAAAAAAGAACTGCTCTGGATTAAAGCCACAGACTCGTTTCACACACCAGTCTCTCAATGCATAGAATACACAGGCTTGTTTCTGGTTCAGATTCTGATACATCTGTCGTAACAGTGTGGGGTCTAATGCAGGGGACTCTCTGATGGCTCTGGCTTCAGTTACAGCATTAGCCTGATTTATGTACTCTGGGACATTCTCTTGTTCATTTTCATGATCTGGCTCTCTTGACTCCAGCTCTTCAACACACTCCAACCTCACTACGTCAGATTCTGGTGCCAGATTACACCATTCATCAATCACACCTCTGTTCTGCTCATACTCTTCAACAGCATTCTCAATCTGCTCACTGTTTTTCTCATATTTGTCTCTGTTTCGTTTCACAATGTGTTTGACATATTCGGGATGGTCGGAGCCTGAGAGTTGAACACAGCCACTGTTGTAGAAGGACTCATATGTGGGGAAATACGGCCTTTTCAGTTCCTGCTCTGATCGGTGAGGAATGTACAGTTTCAGTAATGTGCCATAATATTTCTCAGGATATTTTTCCTGTGATGTGCGGTGATATCTGATGATAGCAGGCTTATCCTTTTTCCTCCTTTGCACAAATCCCATCTCATTCAGGAGGGGCAACACATCTTTCCCTTTTGTCTGCTGGCCATAGACAATCCTGCAAGTAGCAGCAAAATCAGCCAAACACATCTCCTCATACTCTGGTGTTTCAGGTCTGGCTTTGTATTTGTCAGTCAAAGACGTCATCCACACATCTGCACATTCTGATGTTGTGTTCTCCAGGAACGAGAGGGGACGACTCATTTTCAATGCGTTGTCATCAGTCGGTATGAATATGACACCACGGGAACACTTTTTCATGTTAATGCCACATGCACGGGTCACACACTCCTGAGCACTGACCTCTCTCTTTTTTGAGTATGCCTGCATGATTTCCCTCATTTCATCACATTCGTTGACGTGGTCTCTGTTTGAGTTCTCAATGACTGTTTTGAGGTACTCGGACATTCCCCCTTCTTTCTTGGTTATGTACTCTGTGAGATACACAATGCATCCGTGTGCGTTCAGTATGTACTGTATGTCGATATTTGCATCCCAGGCATCAAGCAAAAACGGATTATATCCATTTACCCAGCAGTCTTTTGGGTCACGTTTCAGTATCACTGCACTGGATTTGTTCATGAGGTCGAGGCATCGTTCATACTCAATGTGTGTTAAATCGCATCGAGCCAGGAGCTGCTCTAAACTCAGGGAGGCTGTTTGAGGTTCATTCAACAACAAGTTCAGTGGTCTGAGCTTTTCTTTTGCTAGTTCCACGAGCAGTGGATCAAATTCCTCATCAGGTCTCGTTATCATGGTGTCTCTGACAGGTGGTTTGGGAAATCCAAATCTGCATCCAGAGCTGCGAGTCTTGAAACATGTCTTTGAGTGGTTTTTGCTGTGCATTTGCAGTTCTGTGACTTTTTTGTACAGTTCAGGTTGTTTATGTGGGTCAGGCAGCTGAGCTGTGATGTATTTGGACACAAAATCCAACACAGTCTGATCATCATCCTCATCAAACACAGGTGCACCTTCTATCCAAACGAGGCAGTGAATGTGTGGGCTTCCTCTGTGCTGAAACTCAACTCTGTAAAAGTAGTCTACAACTTTGCCGATGGGCTGTGCAGGAGACAAGATGACATCTCTGAATAACGCCTCAACACGCTTATCAAACATGCGCATGGCTGTCACAGGATTGCTCCGCAGGATCTCACACTTTGCTGACCAGTCCAGACTTTCAAAATCCACATCTTCACCTTGCTGCCTTTTTATTGCTTCGATCACCTCAGGCCAACGCATTTCAGCTGCAGAGAATGTACAGAAGAAAGTGGGCTTTCCCAGCTGTCTGATCATGGCAAAGAGATCCTTTGTCGTTTTCTCCCAATAGGCTGGTGTTCCTCTCAGTGGCTGCATGAATCTGACTGCATCTCTGTTTCTCACCAGTCTTTCAATCTCTCGTTTATCTTGCAACATTCCTGGGGTGATTTTTCGTCCATCTCTGGTCAAAGGTTTTCCTTTACGTAACTGTATTGTCATGCTAGAAGTAGCCAAGTGTATTTCAGTCACAAACTGTGCAAAGAACAGGTAATTTGTGTCTCTGGCAAAACGTCCATCATTACAGAAGAGCCTCGCTTTGAAATAACCGCTGGGTGTCACTTTAATAGGTCTCTGTTCATCCAGTGTGTTTTGACCGGTAGGGAACTGAACAGGGAAAGCCATGGCCTCCAGTTTAGGTTTTCTGAAAAAGCTGACTGGACTGTTTCTTTCAGCGGGGGCAACAGAGTAGATTCCTTCACTAAAAGATAGTATTTCCTCTGCAACATCACATGGCTGAAGGCATGATTCCAGAGCAAAACCACCATTAGGCATGTCACCTTCCTGCTCATCATCAGCTCTCTGGTCCTTTGGTTGTTCACCATCACCGGACAACATGTCAACATCCTGTTCATTTCCAGGCTCATGTTCTGCCTCACACAGTGCATCAGTCTCACACCTGTCCATTTCCATTAAATCAGCTTCATCATAATCATCATCCTCCATTGTTGCATTCTCATCATTGTCATCGTCCTCATCAGGAAGTGTTGGGTCACATAACTCTGCTTCATCTCTGATAGTAATGTCTTGATACTGTGGGTGGATCTGTTTGAGTTTATGCAGCGCCTGCACTAGTTTAGACCAGGTAACAGTCTGAAACAGCTGATGACCTCTGTAACACAATCGTCTCTTCAGTTTCACTCTCATGACCTGAGACTCACTTCTCAGTCTGGGTAAGGCTTCCACTGTTTCCTGAACCTCCGAGGGAACACATATGACATTACCACGTATTAGATTCTGTCTGCCTTTGGGAAGAGGAATAATCTTGGCAAATGCTATACACTTGGCTATGAGATGTCTCTCCAGTATGTTGAGATCACACAGTTCAGTTGGAATATCAGCGAGCTGTAAGTTGTTAGCAACAGCGAGGCTTGGCATATTTCCATTTTTAAGGTGATTATGACAGGTGTGACAGATCCACTCTCTCCTTCTCTCATCAGGCATCTTACACTGTTGTTCAGCTCTGCAGTCAGCATCACAAACATGGACATACTTTCCAGTCAGGCATCTAGCAACCATATGTGGATTTCTGGCATAATTTGACCTTTTGCAAAGACGTACTTGGTTTTGAAAAGAAGCTTTATGGCAGACAGTGCACACATAAGTGGGACCGTTCTTTATTTGTGATCTGAAAAGCTTTATGGCCTCTTTGATCAAAGAGTTGTCATCCTCTGTCTCACATGTTGGTCTGTTCATCTGTCTGTATTTATTTTTTATTTTCATAGCACATCTCATGTTCTGCATACTCCTGAACGCAAGATTGTTTTCGTACCTGTCTCGCATCCGTTTTCTCATTAGTTGTCTGTGTCTCTCCCTGAAGGATTTGTCGTTTTTATATCTCGTTCGGATATAAGATTGCTGTCTCTTTCTGAAGGCCACATTTTCTATGTATCGACTGGATCTATTTCGACCTCACTCAGACCGTCACCACGGTCTTCACCTTGAATGATACCATCATCTCCCTATCCTCGAGACCATATATCAACAAAGTCATGTGACTGACCTTAAGGAGGCTTGACTCGCCGCCTACAAAAGCATCCAGGTGAGCACGCCTCTCCCTCTTTGCCTCGCTCGCCTCATCCGAGACAGCAGGTAAGTAGCATTGTTGGACTTCACAATTAACAATCTGTCACTACGGTGCAGGTGCCTTGCGCCCCTGAGGTTTGTATGTGGATTGTTTCCTCTGCGCACTTGTTGTGCTGTAAACATCACAGAGGGTACGCTACGTGAAAAAGAGCAGAGCGTCTTAACCTCTCTCTTTGTTTCAGGTGATTGTCATTACCCGCAGCTGGTGGTAAGTGCTTCGTTTTCACAGCTTTTTTCTCCTCTAGGTGTGAGTTATCAAGCCAATTAAGCATGCTCAGACGCCGCTTCCTCCTTTATTTGTAATATTATTATTGATCTGAGCCCCATTTTAACCCGCTGTCCGCAGCGGGCGGGGGCCCGCGTCCCCCCCCTCGTGCGCTCGCGCACAGTGAGTGGGGCCGGTGAGTGAGTTGGTGGGGTATTGTGCTTTCTTGCCGACCAGGTTTATTGGTAACTAAGTTAATTGGTTGTCCCCTTGCCTCTGTGCGCAGTAGGCGGGGCTTGTTAATTTTCTCCCGTTTTTGGGTTATTTTCAGTTTTTTCATAAACTTAAAGGTGCAGTAGCAGAAATTTTTATTCGCCCTGAATCTCTGTTTTTTGCAGTAGCCGGGCTGCTTTTTGTTCACCTGCTTGTTTTCCTTTGAGCAGCTAATCGTAGCTGTAGGTTACACTGAGAAATGACCTCCCATGCCTGTCGCTTTTGCCGGGGTGTCATGGACCCCCGTGATGGCCATCGTGAGTGCCCCTCCTGTTTGGGCATGGCCCATGTGTGGGAGGATGTTGCCAACCCCTGTGCGGCGGCAGTCGAGCTGCCCAGGGAGGAACGGGCTTGCAGAGCCAGGCGACTGGAACTGGCTGCTCATGTGGGGGCGGTGCAACCTGACCCTTCCCAGTCCAGTGAGGAGGTGCAGGCTCCTAAGACACGCTCCAGGAAGCGTAATCATGAGCGCACCCCTACCCGAAAGAGGAGGCGCGGCTCTGGTGAGAAGCAGGCTGTCCAGCCCTCAGATGACCCTGTGGGTGCTCCAGGTGGCCAGGATGGCCAGGGAGACACCCAACTGCAAATCCTGGCTGCCATACGTGGTCTGTCGGAGAGATTGGGCAGGGTGGAGGCCCAGTGGCCCGCCATGACAGGCACACCGGGGGAGGGGCGCTTGAGGGTGCCCTTCCCTGACGAGTTGCCCTCTGGCCAGGGGGATGGCGGCGATATTCCGGACGTTATCTCACTGTATGCACGAGGCTCGCTTTTTGGGAGCGGTGAACAGTTGGACACTGCTGGCTCGGACGAGCAGCTCAGGTCCTCCGCGGTTGAGGGGATGTCCAACCTCAGCCCTCCGGGTGGGGGTGAGTCTTCCGCCTTCGACATAATTTCCAAAATTATGAGTGCGGCGAAGATTGTAGGACTCAACATCCCAGTTGTGGCACCTGCTCCAATGGATGGCGTTTGGGCCGGTATCTCTCAGACTCAGCAACCTACATCTGTTCCTGTGGCGGCAGATTATTTGCAGATGCTCAGGAAGTCGTGGAATGCTCCGAGTGGTGCACCGCAATTCAATGCTGGGTGCCAGAGGCTGACGAAGGTCCCGTACGCTCCTGACACCGGCATGGGGGACATGCCCCCAGTGGAGGGGGAGATGGCAGCCCTAACGTCTCTGGGCCCAGAACGGGTGACTGCTAACCCCCGCTGCCCTGTAAAGGAATGTGAAAAGACTGACCGTCTAGTGTGCCGCTCTTACAATGCTGCCACCCGGGCTGCCCGCTCGGGTAATGCACTCGCCATCTTGTTGGCGGCCCTCAGGAGGACGGCTAACCCAGAGGATCAGGACACTATGACACTCTCGTCACTCATTCCCAACTTACGAGGGACGTTGGTGTGGCTATGTCATCTGCCATGATGTCCAGGAGGCAGATTTGGTTGGCACAGACATCGCTCCCAGAGAACATCAGGAAGGAGCTCACAAATATGCCAATTGTGCCTGCACGGGTCTTCCACCCTGACTCTCAGGGCATGCTGGACAAAGCCGAACAGTCTCGCCGCACTAGAGACTGTGTGCGGCGCACCTTTAGCAGACCTACGGCTCCCAGGTATGGGCCTAGGGGTCCCCAGCCTTCACACCACCCCCCTGGGGCTCGCCAGGAGCCGTGGCGGCAGCATGCTGGTTTCTCGGCCTCTGGTGGTACACAGCCGCCATCACGCCATCAGCAGCAGTTCCAACCCCTTCTCATGGTAAGGAGGCGTCCCAGAGGAGGCGCCCCCCCCAGGGGTACAGGACGTCAGGCCGGTGCCCCATAGGGGCGGGGGGACGGCCGCCGCAGGCTCCTCCCAGCTTTGCCTGGACAGCTGGGAAGAACAGGTTCTGGACCCCTGGGTGCTGGCTACAGTGTCCACGGGATACAGGATCCAGTTTCGGCAGCGACCCCCCCCCTTTCTCCGGGGTCCGTATGACCACAGTCAGGGACCCGGTCCAGGCACGAATTTTAGCAGGGGAAATTCTGACCCTTCTCCAGAAGGATGCAATTATGAGAGTAGAGCCAAGCGAACAGCTCACTGGCTTTTACTCTCTGTACTTCCTCGTATCAAAAAAAGACGGAGGCCTGCGCCCCATCTTGGACCTCAGGCGCTTAAACGCCTTCATAAAGGTTTTGCCTTTCAAAATGCTGACCACGAGTCAGATCCTGGAGGCTGTGGAAAAGGGGGATTGGTTCACCTCAGTGGATTTAAAGGACGCTTATTTTCACGTGCCCATCTGCCCAGCCCACAGGCCCTTTCTCCGCTTTGCCTTCCAGGGGCAGGCCTACCAGTTCAAGGTCCTCCCATTTGGCCTTTCCCTCTCACCAAGGGTATTTACCAGGGTGATTGGAGCCGCTTTGCTCCCTCTCCAGCTGTTGGGTATAAAAATCCTCCCATACTTGGACGACTGGCTGATTTGTGCCCCGTCCCGCGACCAAATCCTACGGGACACGGGAGTGGTTCTCTCCCACATCCAGTCTCTGGGGCTCAGAGTCAACTGGACAAAAAGCAACCTGGTGCCAGGTCAGCAGGCGGTCTTTGTCGGGCTGCGCCTGGACTCCGTCGCAATGTCTGTGTCACTTACCTCTCAGAGGGTGGAGAACATCCTGATCCTCCTGTCCCATTTTCGCCTCGGCAGGCGACTGGAGTTGGTCCAGTTCCAGAGGCTGTTGGGCATGATCTCAGCGGCAGTGGCCGTTGTTCCTCTGGGTCTCCTCAGGGCTCGCCCGCTGCAGAGATGGCTGAATGCTCTCGGCCTCCACCCGAAGTTGCACAGACGCGCAAAGGTTCGGGTAACTCGCACATTTCTCCGTGCTTTGCACCCATGGAGGGACAAGAGGCTCCTTCTCCAGGGTGTCCCTCTCGGGAATATTCCTTCGAGAAGGACGGTGGTGACCACAGATGCCTCCCTGACGGGGTGGGGGGCTGTGTGGGAACACAGGATGGTGCGTGGCACCTGGGGACCCCCTTGGGGGGAGGAGCACATCAACGTCTTGGAACTGAGGGCAGTTTTCCTGGCGTTGAAGGCTCTCCTTCCTTCCATCCAGGGCAGGCATGTTCTGGTACGCACGGACAGTTCCTCCACGGTGTTCCATGTGAATCACCAGGGCGGCACCAGGTCTCTGCGTTGCCTCCAGGTGGCGCAGACACTTCTGTTCTGGGCGGCCCAACATCTAGCTTCACTCAGGGCAGTCTACATCCCTGGCGTTGCGAACCGGGCAGCGGACCTCCTATCCAGGACGGGTCCCCTCCCAGGAGAGTGGAGGCTTCACCCAGAGGTGGTGGCCCTCCTGTGGGCTCGGTTTGGCATGGCCTGCACCGACCTGTTTGCCTCGGCGGAGACGACACATTGCAGGATGTGGTTCTCCCTAACGAGCAGGCGGGGCTCTCTGGGCCTGGATGCTCTGTCTCACGAGTGGCCGGACGGGTTATTGTACGCTTTTCCCCCACTCCCGTTGATTCCCCAGGTGCTCCACAGGGTCACCATGGGTCGCTACAGGGTGCTGTTGATAGCCCCCCGGTGGCCAAGGAGACACTGGTTTTCCATGCTCCTTCGCCTGGTCCACGGCCAACCCTGGGCTCTACCGGGCAGGGCGGACCTCCTCTCACAGGCGGGGGGCCAGATTTGGCTCTGGGCATGGCCCCTCCTCAGTCCCGCTCTCCGAGATTAGACGAAGCAGTTCTGAGGACTATAGGACATGCTCGAGCTCCCTCCACCCGTGCTAATTATAGCCACAAGTGGAGTGTATTCTTGACATGGTGTCGACGTGCACAAGTTGACCCGTCTACGTGCCCCATTGAACTGGTCCTCCGTTTTCTTCAGTCTCTCTTGGACTCAGGGAGGGCTGCTAGCACCATTAAGGTGTACACTGCTGCTATCTCCTTCTTTCATGAGGCAGTGGGTGGGGTTACCATAGGCAGGCACCCTTTGGTGTCTCAGTTCATTAAAGGGGCCTGTCGCCTGCGTCCGACCAGGTCCCCCAGAGCTCCATCATGGGACCTCTCGTTGGTCTTGAGGTCCCTGACTCAACCTCCATATGAGCCCCTTGATCAGTCCACCCTCAAGTTTCTGTCTCACAAAACGGCTTTTCTCTTGGCTATTTGCTCAGCTAAAAGAGTGGGCGAATTACACGCTCTGTCTGTGAGCGCGAATTGTTTGAGGTGGAAGGCTGATGACACTGGCGTGTCTCTTTGGCCGAACCCCGCATTTCTGCCTAAGGTCATTAACCCTCAGACAGTGAACCAGGTTATTGAGGTCAGCGCTTTTCAACCTGACCCTACCTTGTGCCCCGTGCGGGCACTAAGAGCTTACACTGCACGCACTCATTCTCTGAGGTGCTCACATTCTCAGCTGTTTGTGTGTTTTCGTGGTGACAAGCTAGGCCTCCCTGTGTCGAAGCAGTGTCTGTCCCGCTGGGTTGCCACTACTATCTCTGAGGCATATTCTATGCAGCGCCTCCCAGTCCCGGAAAACGTGGTTGCCCACTCCACCAGGAGCGTAGCCACCTCCTGGGCTGCTCTGCGGGGGGTTCCCTTTTCTGAAATCTGCGCAGCAGCCTCCTGGAGTGTCCCCTGTACTTTTACCAGGTTTTACAGGGTCAACGTGGCATCACCCTCTCCACTGGGCTCTGCTGTGCTCTCGGCTGCTGGACGAGGAGGGGTGGAGTCCTCTGTTCCTCGCGACGCTGATGGTACTAGTCATCCAAGGTGAAGACCGTGGTGACGGTCTGAGTGAGGTCGAAATAGATCGTAAGTTATGACCATAACTATGGATCTATGAGACCGAACGATGACCGTCACCATCTCTTGTCGCTCAGAACGGGCTGAGGCGTTCGGGGCAAGAGGGAGAGGCGTGCTCACCTGGATGCTTTTGTAGGCGGCGAGTCAAGCCTCCTTAAGGTCAGTCACATGACTTTGTTGATATATGGTCTCGAGGATAGGGAGATGATGGTATCATTCAAGGTGAAGACCGTGGTGACGGTCATCGTTCGGTCTCATAGATCCATAGTTATGGTCATAACTTACGTTATGTAATTTTTTCGTTTCTCTCTGAAGTTAAAATTATTTTTATATTGGTTGGTAATAAATTGTATTTGCTTCTTTCTGAAGTCAGGATTCTCCCTGTATCGACTGCTGAGGAATCGCTTATGTTTCTCTCTGAAGTCAGGATTCTCCCTGTATCGACTGCTGAGGAATCGCTTATGTTTCTCTCTGAATTCAGAATTCTCCCTGTATCGATTGCTGAGGAATCGTTTCTGTTTCTCTCTGAATTCAGCATCCTCTCTGTACCGGGCTCTTATATAATTTTTTTTCTGTTTTCGTAATTCAGAGTTGTTTCGATAGATATTAGTACACAGTAAAAAACAAAGTGTCAATTTAACTCTTATAGAGTTGAATTTAACTCCATTTCAGATAACATTTGGTCCCACTCAAAAATAGAGTAAAATTTACTCAATGGCCAGTGTCAAATTTTCAGTGTTAATTCTACTCAATTCAGTGTCAAAATTAACAATGAAATGTGTAAAAATATTTAACACTGAGGTTTGTTCACACTGTTCAGAGTATTATGATAACACTTTATAGAGTTAATTTTACTCCAAATTTAGTTCTTAAAATGACACTATAATGTGTAATAAAATGTCATTTTTATTTCTCCACAGTGTTATTTTTAAATTTAGGTGATATGTACTATATTACTGAACTGCTTTGATCTAAACAATAATAAATTAATAATCAAATAGCAAATAAAACACAAACAATTGAGGTTACAGTCACAACTTCCTTTAATGCTCACCAGATGAAGCAATACGGAACAACAAAAAGAGCTGTAAAGAAGGTGACAATAAAGAAGGTGTGGATGCTGCTTCTCGTAGGCCCCTGAGCGAGGAGGTAAGGCTGGCTGCTTTGGCTGATGTTGTTGAGATGCTGCTGTACACTGGTTCCAGCCTAGAATCAAACATTAAACAGCAATATTTAGTCACCAGTCTCTCGCAATAAATCACTGTCCATGAAACTGAAGTGATGAAAAGCATATGACAAACATGTCACTGTCCCAGCCTAAATGGCAACAAACATCAGGTTAGCATTAAGATAATGATATATTGAATGAATGCTGCATTTTGGAGCACAGAGGAAAGGAGACTGGACTTATACCATGCCGATGTATGCTTGAAATATCAATTTCTAAAACGTTAAGTCCTATTTTTATCAACATTGTGTCTCATATTATTAATTTCACACAGTGAGCTGGTCGTTATGGAGAAATAAACCCAGTGTGAATGGAACCGGACACGGACAAGCACAACTTAACAACTGTATTCCTTAGTGAGAGCTAGGAACAGTACAGTAAGCTAACTGGCATGCGCAACTTCACTGTCTTTGTGTAATTTTTTAAGGCACCACTTTGGCCAATTCAGAAAATGGCAAACCGACCAACTGACCGTTTGAGTCGTCGAGTATTGAGGCCACATGTAGGAAGAGGGAGAGGGAGGGGGGCTATGCCGTGGTGTAGCTACTTCTTAGCTTCAAGCTAATTTGCGGTTAGCTTAACGATTAGCTTCAAGCTAATCTGCGGTTAGCTTAACGATTAGCATACTAGTAAAAAATAACATAAAACGTTACCATAAGACAGGCAGCATGTCTTTGTGTGTACCAACATTGAGGAAAAAGACATGCAGTTAATTGTGCAGCTTAATTAACGAGAAATGTTGAACTTCTGAAGCTAGCAAGTTGATAGTTGTATGGGACATGTAGCTACTCGACAGCCATTCAACAGAGGAATGAGCAACATGTCCTCAATCTACATTTATGAACCGATAAAACCGTGTTGAGATGGAAAACAATTATTAATCGTTCATAATGTTACTTACCCGACCCAGGCAGGACTCCAGACCTGACTGCTCCAGAAACCGTCAATGTGCCGCCAGAGTGTTCAAGACGTCACGACCGACTGGCGCGGATTTGTCACTCAGTGGAGTTAAAGTTACACTGCATGTCTGTGGGATTTTACACTGACTTTTAACTCTACTCTCTGTGGAGTTAAAGTTACACTGCATGTCTGTGGGATTTTACACTGACTTTTAACTCTACTCTCTGTGGAGTTAAAGTTACACTGCATGTCTGTGGGATTTTACACTGACTTTGAACTCCACTCTTAGAGTGGGTTTACTCTCCATATAGTTGTAAATACTCTTTCTAGGTTAAAATAGGTTGACTCTGAAATATTGACACCCCATTTTTTACTGTGTAACAAACTCTTGTTTTCTTTGTCTGAATTCTTCATTAGAATATTTCCTGCTTGAGTCAGATTTTTTCTTTACTTTAAATGTCTCATTTGAAGCATACTTTTCCCTCTCTTTCCTCTTTTGATTCTCCTTTTTCTGTGATACCTTTTCAGAGCGCAATAGCCTACTCTTATATTTTCTCCCTTGCTCTTTACTAAGTTTTTTCAGTGTACGCGAGATGTCATGTGTGATATTATCATTGGCTGCAGTATTTATCAATGGAGCAGATAAGTTTGACTCACTGTGAGGGGCATCATGGGATGTGACAATGTTAGTGGACACTCCCTGTAATATGTTAACAGAGACATCACTGGCATCAGGGTTTACCTTTGCAGCAGAGTTTAGGTCATTCAGCAGAGCATCATGTGATCTGACAGAGTTCAAGTTGAACTGGCTCAATGGTTCTGGTTCAGTTTCCATATCAGTGGATACCTCATGTACGATGATATCAGTGACAACAGTGTTTATCTTTGCACCACTCTTGTTTTGAGGAGCATCATCCAGCAGAGCAGTTGAAACAGCAGCAGCATGAGTTGTAGGTTGACTCTCTCTGTCTGGGATATTCTGAAGGATGTCTGTGTTCACATCGTAAAACTTCACAGGCTTCAACTCATAGTTACTGGAGGACTGTGCGCCTGACATTCTGTGACACTTCATGAGCCTGTCAATCATATCACTGACACGTGTGAATGTTACCATGACAGCAGTACCAGCAGTGTGTGAACCCGGGGGGAGGGGTAAACCTTTAGCTGTTCTGGAGTGGGGGTCAAAAAATCCAAACCTGCCTGACCTGGTTCTGAATACTGCAATACACAACAGTCTCATCATCAGTAAACCATACTGCACTTCTGATAACAAGCAGCTCAGTCCTGCCTCAAGGTCCAGATAACTGTCTACAGCTCCAGGTAAAGGGTCTCCAAATGTGCCATATCTGGAAAGTTGTGTCATGTCCACATAATGTATACACCTGCGTGCAGGAACTTCATCAGGGAGCTCATCTGTAGTCAAATAGATGTCATCATTGTTTAGCCCTTTCCTCACCTCTGAGTATATCACATTACCCTTATCCAAAACAAGGTCCAGGTCTGCTCTGGTCAGGTTTTCATTCTCATGAAGGAATGCAAGAAAGGTCAGTGAGTTACAGGTACACTGCTTATTTCTGTTTATGCCAAATCTACTGGAAGCCTGGCTGCGTGATGCACACACATGTCTTACAGAAGGCTGATGTCCCAGGTCCACACAGTCTGCATGAGAAGGTCCTGCAACACATGGTTCATCTCTATGATGTCCTGGTTTTACGATGTCAGCAGAAGATACCTTTGGTACACTTGTCTCATCACTTTGACCTCTATGGTTTACCTGGGTCACATTAGAAGGTCCTGCTACACATTGAGCATCACTATGTCCTCTCTTTACAACCTCAGCAGAAGATACCTGTGGTACAGATGATGTATCGTGTTGACCTGCCTGTTTCACACTCTGAACATGAGATGCTGCAGACATGTTTACTTCTCCACTGCTCTGAGGACCATCACATTCTGCTTCTTTAGTTGGTTCACAGGGAAACTCATTTGACCTCTGCCAGCGCAGGCGTGCAGCTTGGGACCTCTTATTTTTCTTTGGCATTGTTTTAATGCTCTGTTATTTATTTCTATACAGCAAGATATTAACACAATATGAATGAACAGTTAATGTCACAGGTTCAGAATAAAGAAAAACCTGTGCCTGCTTATAGTAATCAAGAGCACTTAGGATGACAAATTAACTCACTGAAAAGAGTTCACGTTTCAAAACTATTCTGTTTATAACTATTAATCAAAGGAACAGACTTAACTGTGGCCAAAAAGCCTGTGGAAATATATGTAATATATAACACTATCAAGAGATCTGTATTAATGCTCAAATTCAATGTACTGAGATTCAGGGGCGGGTCCAGAGAATTTTTTGTGGGGTGGCACAGGGGGTAACGACCATTAATCTGGGGGGGCCGCCCAAAAGTAACAGAAACGAGGGGGGGGGGGGGGGAGAAAGCTTTGTACAGTGAACATAGCAGTTCTGTTTAGTAATCAGTTTTAAACACCACTGAAACAATGTAAAGAAAAAAAAAGAGCCCATGATATTAAAAATAAATAAAATTAAAATGTGAAATAGAATTTTCAAAAAATAGAATAAAATGCTCAGTGTTCTGTGTTTTATTAAGATTAAGCAACAACATCAAAATGAAATTAGGACAGCACTGCCACTCAAATTCTCACAGTGAAATTGACAATAACAACTGCTCAGCTCTTTACATTGTGTCAACAATTTTATGTCCTGTATCACAATCAGATCAAGTAAAACTCAATGTACTGCTCAGTGCTGACACTTCAAAATAACTTCTCAGCTCTTTACATTTTATAAACAATTGTATGTCCTGTATCACAATCAGATCAAGTGCTGGTCTGGCTCTGGCCCTGGGAATTTTGACCCTGTTCTGCCTGGCTGCATTCAGCTTGACTCTCATCCTGGTCACCTGCACTTTCCCTGCTAATTTTCTTCTTGGAGAAGAAATCGAAGATATCTCCCTGCCTCTGTTTCATACTGTAGTAGGCTATACATTGAAAACGTGTTCACAAACACAATGAAAAGCATGTTATTTGCACTGTACCAACAGTAGCAACAATGATGATAGGCTACTCTGTTGTTGACTATTAATTCATGTCGCAAAACACACGACAGATGCTAACGTTACTGAAACAGTGAGAGATGTGTTGACGTTTTTCAGGTGGAGAGCTAACTAAAGTAAAACACACCTGTCGTCGTGTTGTTTAAGAGCAGTTTTTCATGCAAATTTAACAGAAGTTGGCAAACATTTTTGTGACCGACAGTTTTAAAGAACCTGTAGTGTTCTGTTCTTACCTTAACTCGTTGCACCCGGTAAGCTTACCGAAGCATCATGTTGCAAGAAATGTCCGACTGTTGAAGTTAAACGAGTTCATTACCGCAGAGCCACAGAGCTACTTCCTTTGTATTTTTCGAAAATAAAAGCCTTCATGAGTCCTTAACACGGTCGTCACTTTAGGTTTCACATCTACTTCCGTTTTAAACGTGCGCCGTGTGTGTAGCGAACTTTACACGATGATTGACATTACCAACGAGCCAATGACCATTGGGGGCACCGGTGGCCAATCAGAAATGCAGAATGCACGTGCCCCCCGTAGCCACCATGGAAGACCACTCTGCTGAGATTGTGATCGTTCCTTTATATTTATATTTGTTTTTTGTGATACAAATGACTTTAATGTCAAATTGAATAACGCAAGCTCAATAAAATTCCTCAGTCTGAGCTTACTTACTGATGCAAACAGGTTCTATTTAGTGTTTATGAGAATGAGGAACAATTCATATAATTTGGTGTTACTTGTACTTTTTACACCAGTTGAGTAAAACTGATTGTGGTCAGTCAAAATATGAAGATATCTGCAATCAAAACCTTTGGGTACACACCTGCAGAACAAAATGTTCAGTAAAAACTACACTTCTTAGTGTAAATATGGACTTTCACTTATGTTTCACACACTTATCTTTAATTTCTTCCTTTCAACAAATTATATATTTGAATATGTACAAGATTGGAAAGTCCAATGTTTGTGTTCTGTATTAATTAGAAAATAAGGAAATTATAGCTGTAAATCAATTCAATGTAACTATATTATATTTTTGATCAAATTGGCTTCAAAATAAGAGATGAAATTACTAATCAAATTTCAATATCAATAATATGGACTAAGATAGAAATTGTTGTCTTAGGACTGTTGATACGTAGATTTCAGTTCCAACAGGTTTCTAAACAGAATAATATGTAAATTCAGTTCTTTAAAATATCTTGTCAAATCTGGGGAAATGATATTCGATATGAAAACACTGACACTAGAGAAGATATATTATGCTAATCACAATGCTATTGCTGATTTCAATCCACCTAAATTTCAATAAAGCTTTGTAATTTTTTTGTAGTAATCCACTAGACTGGTGAATTAAACTTTGAAGATTATATTGTTAATATCAATGCTATTTAAATGTGTAAATCACAGAATATACTATTTTAATATTTTCCACTTATAATGCTCCAAAATGCAAACAATAGTCCAATATCAGCCATGATCTGTCCTGATCCTCAAGTGTTTGAACTTACCAGCAGAGAATAACTGAATGCTAGACTAGATGTGCTTTCAGTGTTTGATATATATTCAGTAATAATATATATTTATATATCAAGGTTTATATTGAATATGAGGACTACAGTTGTTGTGTGAGTGTGATGACAGATGAGTTCTTCTGGTAGATGAAGAAGGTTGAGTCTGCAGACAGGGAACAGCCAGGTCCTCCACACAGATCGTCTGTCTGTCTGTTTATTTCAGGTTAAACAACACAACAACACTTACAGATTCAAACAATGTGTGTACAAATAATAATATAATTGAACTGGATAATAATCAATACAATGTATGTAGTTGTATTACTTTTACACTTAGTAACACTATTCAAGTTAACAAAGTGTGAAGATAATTACAATCAAAACAAACCTTTGGATACAAACCAACAGATCTCAGAAACAGCAGCACCGTTCAGGAACAACTACACGACTTTTCTAGTATAAATGACTTTTCAAATTTACAAGCTTCAATTTTTAATCAGAGTGTATTTCAAGTCCAATATTTTCTGATAAAATTGTAACTTTCAATTCAAAAGTTAAAATAGTAAGCAATAGTTGTCTTTGAAATAAACTTGTTCTCAATTTTTTTGTTCAAATCAATTTAGGAGAAAAACAATTCTCTTAAGCTTCAATTATTAATTATGTAATTATACAGTATTTCAAAAAATGTAATATCTTGTTCAATTTGTAAAAACAGTTATATTTTTCAAAAATAATGAATTGCAAATTGTAAAGATCAAAAGATCTTTGGTTCAGAGGATGGGTATAGAGATAGAGATTGAGAGCAGAGATCTCTCAGAGTTCTGTTCAAAGGTAGATCAGGTTCTTGGATTGAGGAGAGGTGACAGGAAAGAATGAGCACGAGAGAAAGAGACTCTCAAGATTCCAAAAATAGTCAAGATCAAGGCACTTTTCAACCAAGAGACTTTTTCAAGATTTCAGCTTTCCAACATTTCAGTTTTTCAAAAATCCACTTATTCAATTATCCAAGAATGGGCATGGGACCCGCGCCCGAATCATAGTGGGTATAGATAGAGTCACAATCTTTGACAGATTAGAGGGATAGACAGGTAGAATGTCACAATTTAGACAGAGGGGTAGATATGACAGGATAGAATGAAGAGCCAATATTTAAGTCAGAGTGGATAGAAGATATACAAAGATCGAAAGCCAATATGATAGGGGAGAGGAGAGGAGAGAGGCTGGACAGCCGGACCTGTAAGACAGAAAAAAAAGAATACATTAGACAGTTTCAATGTAAGAAATCAAATGAAGTAACTTCTACCCAAAGATAAAATATCAGTAAAAAGGTGTCTTCACATGAACAGTCTAAAAACATAATCACTAACAAATAGCCCTATTATTACTACATTTCTGGTTTTGCCAGATTTATGTGAAAGACAATGGTGTTATGAAATGCATCTAGTCAGTGGGCTGTTTTACAAGACTCAGTATATCACTGTGTGTAGGCAACATCCACTAATTTGAAGCTCAGTGCTGAAATTCAGCATTTCATTCATGTCTGTGAACTTACTGTTGAGTCACCGCAGGGTTGCTGACACTGATGGTCTGCAGTTAGACAGGGAGTAGGGGGGTAATGAAATAGCCTCTTTGCTTTACTTTTAGTATTATGTCATTCATGTGTTGGGGTGAGACATTATCAGACCCACATGGAAGACCCACATGGCAGCTGCAGAACTATAAAATGTATTTAGGAGCATACGCAAAACAAACAAATTGAGGTGTGTTCACTCAGTAGCTCCCATGACGCTGCCACAGTTTCTGTTTCAATATGTAGTCTTAAGAGCTCTTTATCAAGACTGTAAGATTTTATATTAATTTAAGTTTAAATAAACCTTCAACCTTATGCACTCAAGTGCAAGTAACGATAACTAGAGGATACATGTTCATCAACTACCTATTTTTTCCTGACTAACGACACTATGATGAGATGGCAGCACTGTCATTTAACGTTAATTGTGACCATAATAAACGGTCATATTCTTTGACGAAAAAAGACGAGGCAAAAATGTAGTTTAAACCTTCCGTCTTTTCTCCCTCTCTGTGGCTTGTCTCTTTGTCTCTCTCTCTCAAACACACTCAAGTGGTGGGTGAGAGTGTGACTGACCCACATATCACTACTGAAGGTGTTCGGAGGACTCAGGAGTTACTGCAAAGCTGCATCGTTCTTTACAGTACAATTGGGATTTGAGGTCCACCTCACACATTTAGCGTAAACATCCCTGTTAAGCCCACCAAGTCTGATTTTCACACACAAAAATAAAAATACTGACCCAAGTGAGAACATGGGTTGAGAACCATATTGATAAATCTTACCTCTTACTAGCTAATTTCATTTAGTCTCCAGTCCTGTCCTATAGCCTGTAAATGCCCTTTGAAATAGGCGTGACCAGACTTTTTGCTGTTATCAATGCAGAAAAAACTATTTACAAAGACAAAACTGTAGTGGAAATTACTCCTGAATACTTCATCTTTCAGTACATCTTGTCTGTATCTCTATCCTATGCTTGGGATTTGAAATTGGCCAAAATGTCTGGTGTAGCCAGCTGGTTGAAAGTGCAGATATTTTCATGAAGACTTCTAAAGAGCAACTGACTGAAATAAAAACAGTTTGCAGATTCAATACTAATGTTCGAAGGAGAGGACTAGTTAATGATTCAATTTCAGCATTTACAAATAAACAATAAATGTAATTGCAATTGTGCTCACTCACACTTGTAGTGTGTGACAGCTAGAACTTGCAGATTTTGCATCACTGATATTTATACATAGGTATTTATTATTAAAATTAAGGGAAGTCATATTATATTGCTATTTGCACATGACATTAAAAACAACTTTATGAACAGTAGTATTGAAAAGTATTAATTGAACATGCAGAGAGGTCATTGACAGTGCAATTGCAGACGGTATTTTTGTTATTGTCCACTTTAAGCCTCCCAGGTAAAAATTGTAATTGTTTTACATTTAGCAGTATTATAATATAAACTACCCATGTCAACTGTATGCCTAATCATGCTTCTTGTCATTGTAATGAGTACAAATCAAGAAAAGAATGTGTACGTATTAGCCTAAATGTGTGCTAGAGCTCTAAAATAGCAACAACTTGACCACACAATGCGTGCAGGCTGCGCCAACAAATCATCTATTGCAGTTTTGCACTATAAATGTTCTAAAAATACCTCTGTACTATTTATATGTCCTAGAAGTTCCCAGTAAAAGATGCCATACCAGTGTTTTACCCCTTCAGAAGCAATTACATAGGAATTTTATATACTGTGATATAATACCATTACCATCTATGCTTTGGTTTACACAGTGACAGAAATTTTAGACCACACCTGTAAGCTCCTGTAATATTCCCCACCAGTATTACTAAAGTACTCTTTCTTTATAGGACCTTTAAGATTTGCAATAATCTGTTATGTGCAGGCTGCATTCAATAGTCACAGTAAACTAAATAAAGGCAAAGCGTGATTTGAATCATGTATGAATGTTTTTTTTAAACAAAATAAAAAGATGTAAATTATTAAACCATTACCTACAGTCAATTAAATTTCAGTTAAAATATTGCTTTACTTACCAAAGTGTAGAGATCTGTGAATGTTCTGTTAAAGAGAAGAAACAATGTGACAAACTCAGTGAGCATGCATCTTTCCATGTCAACTATAAACATCAGGTCCAGTGTGAATTATCCACGTTGCCATGTTCCACCTCGTCTAACATAAAATAGAGATAGTCTGGCTCTAAGTCACAACCGCAATATCGACATAATAAATATAAAATAAATATGATGTGCTTGAATGCAGCTTACACATTAAGACAAAATATCTACAGTTGAGCCTGCATACAGTATTGCCTGTATAGTAGATAGATAACTACTGTTATTTAATACCAGCATTATTTATTCAAGCTCACTCATAAAGGTTGGCTCATTAGTGTGCAGTGTTTCCCCTAGAATTTTTTTCAGGCCCGGTGGTACCCACAGAAAAAACCCTAAACAGACGAGACGCGTGGTGCAGTTGGATTAAGTCAGGTGGCACAACAAACAGTCTGCAATTCTGCCCTCGCAGCTTTGCATTCACACTGCTCCAGCACAAACGGGCTTTGGCCCGTTAGCCGGTAGTACATACGTCAGCACGTCCTAATATATCTCTGCATATATTTCTCGACAACACTCGACCTGCATCAGCGAATGTGCGCACGAGCGGATCTGTGCGAGCAGGCAGCGCGAGGAAAGCGGATTTTGGACGGAGACACACAGCGGCATTTTTCTTATAAATGCACCGGTCCGGTTCCGGTCCGGTTCCGCTCACACAACGAGTCTGGAGAGTGCAACAGCTTACCAAAATACAGTGTCAACTTTCCGTGTTTTCAAAGTAGAAAGCGACATCGTAGTGGTTTAACGAGGCGGAACAGCATCAGTACAACATCAAACGTGTACTTTACGAAGAAGAACGTAGCGGGAGCGCGCGGCGAGGATTGTTGCGAACGCGCGTCGTGCGGAGCAAGTCTACTGTGCTGCGCGGAGGGGCTCCTAATGTAAATGATTATCGATTTATGAATAAATTGAGAGGTGGACTATTTTTGGCGTATTGATTTTTTTTTTGGCCTGGCAGTAGGCCTCTACAATGTTAGGGGAAACACGGGTGTGTAAAACCTCTGCTTTATGTAGACTGGCCTTACATGCACATTCAACAATAAATTAAATTAAAATCAAACTCTCCAGTGTAAAGGTTAGTTAGACAGATAGATTGAAGAGATCCCTGGATCACATTAAACACCCATGGTTGCCTTAAGTTGCTGAGTGCTCCTAACAGCTAAAACTGCTGGTTGAGCCAGAAACACACATTAACAGAATTATCAGTTAGCTTGTTACTGGTTAATTTTTTAAACATTTTCCTCTTTCACATTCATGTCAGGATAGTTAGTGGGTTGTCAAGTGACGGATCTTGCACTGAACCTCCCCTAACGCATTAAAGGAGAGGAGCTCATTTGATTGGTGAAGATATGAATCGGCTGTATTAATCCCAGTCCACGCCTCGTCTCCTCCTCGTCTCCCACTCACGTCTTCTTCTCCTCCCTCTTTCCCACTTGCGTGGGCGAGATGGGAGGTGTGCCTGCGTGGTGCACGAAACTTGCAAAGTCCAGGCGGACACACCCCGTCGGCGCGGCACCTGGTCTACGAAACTAGGGCCCCTGGTGTTACAGATGGAGGCTGTCAATAAACCAGAGTAAAACACAGTTAATTCATTTTCGGGAAAAAAGGGTTCCAAGAAGTGGGAACATTTTCACATTGGAATATGTATCTGAGTACAAATATTTGGGATTCCCTCTTGATGAATTTATGACTTACGAAAATGGAATTAAACTCTTGGCTGGTTCAGCTAGCAGAGCTTTGGGGTCTGTTGTTAACAAGTTAAAAATATTTAGAGACCTTGGATATTACACTTACTCTCAACTGTATGATGCATGTGTTTCTCCTATTTTGAATTATGCTGCAGGGATATGGGAATTTAAAGAAAGGTCAATTTCAGATGCAGTACAAAACAGAGCTATATGTTGTTTTCTGGGCATTCATAAATTTGCCCCTTCTCTTGCTGCTCAGGGTGACATGGGTTGAAATGTGAAATGATTAGACTGTGGACTCGTTTCATTAATATGTCAGATAATAGGATCAGTAAGAAGGTTTTCCTTTGGAGTAAAGTTCAGAATGGTCCATGGGCCACAGAGCTTCATGCTGTCTTCGGAGAAGCTGAATTACTGTATATCTATAGAAATAATTTATCATGAAGTGTAAACACAATTACAAAAAAGTTACTCTTTGGATTTGAAAAAAAGTGGTTAAATGACATCTTGTTAAAACCGAAATTCCGAACATATATTCAAATCAAACATAACTATGCTACTGAATTTTATGTAAAAGCAAACTTAGCGAGAAATCAAAGATCCTTGTGTGCTCAGTTAAGAACAGGAATCCTTCCTCTGGCCCTTGAAGTCGGCAGATTTAAAAACATCCCAGAGAGACACAGACTTTGTGAACTTTGTGACTTAGGAAAGGTAGAAAATGAATCTCATTTTATTTTATATTGTCCTTTTTTATGATGAGCTGAGAATACCTTTTGTCAACGAAATGTTTATTCAGTATCCTGAAATGTTTTGGAGCACTGATGATGACAGGATTGAAGGGTTGTTTAATTTCAATTTTTTTAAGTTAGCCTCTTTTGTTGCAAAAGCTTGGAAGAAACGTCAGGATGGGTTATTTTGTTAGTATTAGTATTGTTAAGCATCTACTTTTGGTTTCTGGTCTTTTTGTTGTCTAATATCGGTGTCTTGTAAGCCCTTGTGGGCTGGGCATATTGATTATGCATGACAGAATAATAAAATTTAATCAATCAATCAATCATGTACTCGTTCATAGTGTTTATCCCGGGACTGAAGGTTTCCCTTCGTCATTCCCCACTGGAAACGCTGTGTTGCAGGTAATATATTTTGTTGTCATATTTTCATGTTGTTATAAATTGTATGATTGGTTTGTTTTGGTGTGAGTTGCCTTTTTACCTGTTGGCTTAAAAGGCCCATGTTATCCTGGCTAGTTTAGGATTTAGACAGGCAGCCTGTAACTGTGAATGCTGTTATGTTATTTATGTTCACCTCATGTTAGTCATAAACATGTTTTCCACCCTTCATTGTAATGTGATGTAGTTTGCACACAATAATACCCACTATACGATCACAGAAAGTTTTAATAATGCTGTTTTGTATTGAAACATTTGATTTGTATTCTTTTTAGTTTAAAGAGAATTCAGAATGACGAAGCATTTCAATGCGCGTTTATCCTGTGACTGAAGATTTCCCCTGGTCATTCCCCACTGGAAACGCTGTGTTGCAGGTTTGAAATAAAAGTGCTGTAATCCACCTGGTCGTCGTCTGTGGTTTGTGGAGCAACAACTGCGAAGTTTCAACACGAGCCACATCACAACACATCACAACATGAGCCACATCCGTCATATATACACTCAACAAAAATATAAACGCAACACTTTTGTTTTTGCTCCCATTTTTCATGAGATGGACTTAAAGATCTAAAATTCATTCCAGATACACAATGTTACCATTTCTCTCAAACATTGTTCACAAATCTGTCTAAATGTGTGATAGTGAGCACTTCTGCTTTGCTGAGATAATCCATCCCACCTCACAGGTGTGCCACATCAAGATGCTGATCTGACATCATGATTAGTGCACAGGTGTGCCTTAGACTGTCCACAATAAAAGGCCACCCTGAAATGTGCATTTTTTTTTTGCTTTATTGGGGGTCTGGGGACTCAGAACAAGTCAGTATCTGGTGTGACCACCATTTGCCTCATGCAGTGCAACACATCTTCTTCGCATAAAGTTTGTCAGATTATCAATTGTGGCCTGTGGAATGTTGGTCCTTTCCTCTTCAATGGCTGTGCGAAGTTGCTGGATATTAGTGGGAACTGGTACATGCTGTCGTATACGCCGGTCAAGCACATCCCAAACATGCTCAATGGGTGACATGTCCGGTGAGTATGCTGGCCATGCAAGAACTGGGACATTTTCAGCTTCCAAGAATTGTGTACAGATCCTTGCAACATGGGGCCGTGCATTATCTTGCTGAAACATGAGGTGATGTTCATGGATGTATGGCACAACAATGGGCCTCAGGATCTCATCACGGTATCTCTGTGCATTCAAAATGCCATCAATAAAATGCACCCGTGTTCTTCGTCCATAACAGATGCCTGCCCATACCATAACCCCACCACCACCATGGGCCACTCGATCCACAACATTGACATCAGCAAAGCGCTCACCCACACGACGCCACACACGCTGTCTGCCATCTGCCCTGAACAATGTAAACCGAGATTCATCCGTGAAGAGAACACCCCTCCAACGTGCCAGACGCCATCGAATGTGAGCATTTGCCCACTCAAGTCTGTTACGGCGACGAGCTGGAGTCAGGTCAAGACCCCGATGAGGACGACGAGCATGCAGTTGAGCTTCCCTGAGACAGTTTCTGACAGTTTGTGCAGAAATTGTTTGGTTATGCAAACCAATTGTTTCAGCAGCTGTCTGAATGGCTGGTCTCAGACGATCTTGGAGGTGAACCTGCTGGATGTGGAGGTCCTGGGCTGGTGTGGTTACACGTGGTCTGCGGTTGTGAGGCCGGTTGTACTGCCATATTCTCTGAAACGCCTTTGGAGACGGCTTATGGTGGAGAAATGAACATTCAATGCACGAGCAACAGATCTGGTTGACATTCCTGCTGTCAGCATGCCAATTGCACGCTCCCACAATGCTTGTGGCGTCTGTGGCATTTTGCTGTGAGACAAAACTGCACATTTCAGAGTGGCCTTTTATTGTGGGCAGTATAAGGTACACCTGTGCACTAATCATGATGTCAGATCAGTATCTTGATGTGGGATGGATTATCTCAGCAAAGCAGAAGTGCTCACTATCACACATTTAGACAGATTTGTGAACATTGTTTGAGAGAAATAGTAATATTGTGTATCTGGAATGAATTTTAGATCTTTAAGTCCATCTCATGGAAAATGGGAGCAAAAACAAAAGGTATATTTTTGTTGAGTGTATATGTGTATATTGACTTCAGACAACAACAAACCACAGTAAACATGAACGTAGAAGAAGGTGATGAGACCGCTTTGGTTGGCCCTGTGATAATTTTGTTATGAAAAATGAACGCATGGAAGCGTCGATAAGAGCATGGTTGTGTGCAAGCTATGCAACAAGGAATTCGCATATCACCGCAGCACATCGAGCTTCAAGTATCACCTCGATGCAAAACATATAGCAGCTAGCGTGGACGCTAGCGTGGACGTTAGCACAACGCCGAGTACAAGGACCCACACCCAACCCACACTCCACCAGATGCTATTGCTACACTTAATGGCAAAATTTGCACTGGTCTGTTGGACTTGGTTGAACAAAAATAACCAATATTTTGTTGCTTAAGCTTATGTATTCAGTCATTATTCAATGGTATACTAAAAATCCATGTGAAAAAAATTACTTCTCACTTTTCTCAGGTCAAATTTATATGCAATTAAAATGCGATTAATTTAAATTCATTAATTACAAAGCCTCCAAATAATTAGATAAAATGTTTTAATCGACTCTCGGCCCTAATATATATATATATATATATATATATTTGCTCATAAATCTGCCCGCATCACCGAGGACAAAATGCTTACTAAGTTACCAAATTTGTTTAGGCTAGCTTGTTAGGTTTGCATTTGTCTGTGTTGGGTAAAAGTTCCTTTCAACTCTATCAAAATATATAGTTCAAAATTAATTGTACAGAGTAATTTTTACAGTTAATGTTTCATTCGTTTTAACCTATTATTCTGTGTGAGAACCATATGCAATGTGTTAGAAGGAGCCAACTTTGACCATAAGGGCGAGATTGTGTGTGATCAGCATATTATATACAATTAGGGAATCCCATTACGAGTAGTTCTATTGGATGCCCTCCTGGACCGACCCCTCCTCAGGATCGAGATCAACTAAAATCACACCCTCTGTGTGTAGCATAAAGCAGAGCGTTACCAATAGCTCATCGAGTAGGGTTGGAGAGGGGGGTTGAGGTCAAAGTTGATGCTTGGCTGGCTTCCACTCCCCTTTGCTTCACTTAATTTTCTTTTCTTTTTCCCTTTTTGTTTTCGCCGTTAATTCTCCTTTTTGCATTTTTCAGGTATTGTTACTATCAGTAACATTTTTACTCTTAACAACTAAGAGTCCCTACGAAGATCACTAAGTATTACGAGTAAGCTATATAATTAGTTATCCAAGAATCAACATCACGCCACCGGTCGCTTCCCAGCAGCAGCAACCCGAGGCTGAGACAGCCCAGACCAGACGACACCAGCTAGGATACCACCGCAGAGCTCACGGTCCTGAACTATCCCTCGGCAGATGGTACCTGCAAACAGTGCCCTAACTCACTGACGGGAAGAGTAAATGCTTGGGATTCCGAGGAAAAGCTGGTCACTCAGTTGGTGATCAGAGTTGAGGCAAATGTGACCAGAGTTGAGGCAAATGTGAAACTAATTAATAGCGTTCACTAATACTTTATATCCATTGAGGCATTAGGCTTTATTACTAAGAAAGTCCAAATTCTTAGGAGAAACACACACGTCCATATCACCAAACTCCCTATTTTCATGGTTAATCAATTTCTTTCAGCTATACCTCTTGTGTTTATGTGTGTTAACATAAATTCCACTTGTACTCTTTTATCCCCTTTGTTTAATCCTTAGTTAATCAATAAATACCCCAAAATCATAAAGTCGTTGTCGGTGGATGTTTCTCCTGTGCAGAATACAAAGATCCCTATTTTAAGAGCTTATGATCTGAGGAAATGAGACTGATTGATTAAATGATATTGATTAATTGTTAATTAATTGACAAGTGGTCATTAGAGTCATTAAAGTGAACTCTATAAAGTTCTGTCCGACCAACAGATGGTACCCCTTTTAACGAGAGCAGGTACCCTCCTTCCTGACCCCCTCCTCCCACCCGACCTGATACAGAGGTACTGGTACTTTTTTGGGGACGTCAGGGAATGTCCGTTAGGGGCGGGGTTCTGTCACAGTCTGCTCTCCTCCTCACCTCTGCCCCAGTACTTTTCCACTCACGTCTGTTCAGCCAGCCAGCCACGTCCCCCTGATCAACCCAACTCTCCCCCCACTTGGGGAACAATGGGATCTTAGATGGTGTTAAATTATTTTATTTCTAAGAATTCTGCAGGATCTCTGAAAAGTACGTCCTACTCCATTCATAGTTTTTAGGCAACGCCATGGAAGTGTTTTGGGTCATACTCGTATGTAGGGGTGTAACGGTTCACCAAAACCACGATTCGGTTCGACTTCGGTTTTTGACTCACGGTTCGGTTCAAACCTCGGTTTTTAAAAACACACTGAAAAACCTTTTGGAAAACTTCCAGAAAAAATGTCTGGATTTTATTAAAGGATATATCAAGAACATGAACATTATGTAGAAGTATAACACTTCTCTTTAAACAAGTCCACAACAAAAAACTTTTTTTTTTAAAAACACTTCTATTAGTCTCTTAAGGAATACAAAAAATAAACATTTGTCTTAAGACCAGTCTACATTGTCTAAATAGAGTAAAAATGAAAAACTTCTTACACCAGTCTGAGGTATAACAAAAATAAATAAAAAGCACTTCTCTTAAAGTGATGGTCCGGAGTGAAATGGACCCTAGGTAATTTCCACCAAGACCTCCAGCCAAACACCCCCTCGGAAACATTTTTAGCGATGGTCAGCAGTGGTCAAGATAGGGCGATCAGCCGAACGACTTCGTAATAGCGCTATGGTACTTACAGTATATCTCGTAAATTTCCCCACTAATAATGCATGGAGTGTTACCAAACTTCTGCAGTAGTACACATAGGGTCTGTACTCACAAAACGAGGCATTTGAAAGTTTGTAAGTAAACCAGGAGTTTATTTAAAAAGAACACTTGCCTGATAGCTTCTACTGCTAAAGCTACGCTGTTTGCGTAGACGGCACCGTGTCTACACAGCTTCTTCTTCATTGGTGTTTAATGGCAGTCGGCGTTTACCCAGCTGTTTGCGTGACGCGAGTTTCACGCCAGCGTATGAAAAAGTTTCGCGGATTTTTTATAAATGCTTGTCGACCTGATAATATAAGCATTTATAATAAAAAAAATTAAGCGAAACCTTCTCATACTCTCGCGTGAAACTCGCGTCACGGAAACAGCCAGGTATACGCCGACTGCTATTAAACACCAACGAAGAAGAAGCTGTGTAAACACGGGTGATCCGCTAGCTCAGGTTTATTAGCCATCTTGCATAAATGAAACTAACCTGAGTGACCTGACACACGTGTGCGGTCGGGGCAGGGATGAACCGAGGTTCGGGAAGATAGAATGAGTTTCTGAACCGAAGTCCTCTGAACCGAGGTTTTCCGTTTCGGTTCAGAACCGTTACACCCCTACTCGTATGTGGAGTTGCCACATAGGTGGTAGAGGCTCGAGTGGACTCGGAGACTCATCTTAAACACCATAAAACAAAATTGGCCCCCTGCCAAAGCCTTGGTAAAAGAGTAGGTTACGAATTTCCACTGCTGGGAAAGACGAAAAGGAAAACTAACTCTTTGACGAAGAGTTGAATCATTTGCTGCTGACATCCGATTCCAGCGAATGTGTGAATTAACCCGATTGAAAGAACTGGCTCTTGGGACAGACCACCATCTCTACTGTGTGCAGCTAACTAAAGAGTCAACCTAACAGCTCCATGCCATGGCTTTTCTCTAGCTAGACTTTGAAACACATTAAGACTCACGAAGTAGCATTCAATTGCAGGATATGAGTGTGTAGAAGTGTGTTTCCTATGAATGTGTAGCACTGCTCTGCTTGAACAACAGCGTGTGAAACGTGTGTGTTGACTGACATGATTCGAGCCCTCCCCTCTGTCTACTCCCTCCCCTCCCTCCTCTCTAACAACACGTAGAGCGTCAGAGTGCAGACAGGCAGTGCAGCAGGCAAAAAGAGAGCTGCGAATGGACCACAAAGACAAAGGAGAAGCAGCTCATTCCGCTCTGGATTAACCTTTTCTCATCACGTTGCTTTTGTGGAATTATCTAATTTTGTCCCTTTGCTCAGCCTTGGTATGCTGTCTGTCTCTCACACATACACACAGAGGATCAACTACTGGTGTGTGTGAACGGCTGATCATGGATGAATGAAGGTAGAAGGGAGTTGTGTGTCTGCTTTCCCATGGAGTCTGTCGTTCTCTCTCCTCCTACTGCTTGCTGAGCAGCCTCTTTCCTGGCTTGTCTTTTGTATTAGTGCCCCTCCCTCTCTCAATCTTTTCTTTCTTCCCTTCCTTCACTGCTCGCGTTTTACTTTATGACTGGATTCCAAGGTACTCTTTTTACCACTATCTCTACTCTTTCCTCTTTGACCAACTCAAAAAGTGCCATCCCCTCATTTCTCATGCTTCTGCCAAAGCTTCTACATAACCAATCTGACGCAGAGCAAAGGCATCAGGCTAGGCTAACTGCTTGCCAATAGAGTGGTGTAGACACCTTAACTTGTCACTGCTAGGTGTGTGTTTCTTTTGTGTGTGTGTGTGTGTGTGTGTGTGTGTGTGTGTGTGTGTGTTGATTTGGACATCACAGCAGAAGCATTGGCTGACAGGAACCAGTCATTCCATGGTGGATTTGTTGTGACCTGAGGGGAAACAAGAAGTGTATGCAGTTGTGGATGACAGTGACATGACCATGAGAATGTCTGGCCAACACAGGATTGGGGTTCTCTATTTTTCAACATGACGACTATTTGATTGTCACTGGTGGATTCATTGCCACGAACGCTTCAGAATGGAATTCACGTGAGGAACTGGGAATTCACAGGCCTGGTCTACCATTTGGTACATATATACCGAAGTTTGCTTGTGGGAAAACTATTTCGATTTAGTGTTGTCGATAGGTTTACTATCCGTCTGCCACCCAGTGCGGCGTGATGAAGAAGACAAGCAGCCGAACACTCAGGCGGGCATGGCCCAGCTCTGAACTGCCACCAGCAGTCTCTGTAGAGCCGCAGAGAAGCCGACGTTCACGCAGTGAGAAGGACTACCCAATCCACAAACACAGCAAGAGGAGCCACTACCCGCCACAGTACCCATGTCAGAGTCCGCCTGCTTACATATACAAAGGTACAGTACAGATGGAAGCATGGGAAGCTGTTTGTGTGCTGTTTGGCTGCTCTGACACTACCTGATAAACCTTGTTTTCGCAAGTTTATGTCTGATTAGAGAGGTCACATTACCTTATGTATTTATATACTGTATACTCTTTGTAAGAGCACAACAGTGATTTAGTGCTCTACTTGCAGAAAGTTGGGGGACTCGTGAAAGACTGGAATATACTGACTTAATTAAAAATCCCTGATTCCAACACTTTGCATAATGCAACCTGATGGCATTTACTTTGGCTCTCCCTACCACCATCTCTGGTGGTTTTCTGTTATTAGCAGCTCGGTGACTATCAGGTCATACTTTGGCTGTGTTTCAGGTGTGAATGTGTATATCTGCAACTCTGTAGTCATGGCTCTCAGGGATTCTTCCCTGAATTAATGAAGATACAATTAATTGTGTATTGCCTTTTAGTGTGATGTCAGATATAACAATGGAACCACATATTTAAATAAAAAAAGAAGGAAAATATGGCTCAGAAGTGCCCTTCTTCAGTGTTCACAGCCAGCTACTTGGCAAAGTGACCTGATTGTGGTTGTTGCCATGGATACTGAATGGTTTCCATGGTAATGGTTTTGTAACTCTAACCAAAATTATTTGTGCCAGTTTATTACACATTCTGGGTACATTGACTGGAATGCAGGTGAAATGTTCTTTACGATTGCCCTGAAGCGAAAAGAATGAGTAGCTGATACATGTGTGTGTGTACTTTTGTATTGATGTGCACAGAAATTTGGACTAAGATGTAGTCTTGATCAAGTCCCAATCCTGAATGGCTGAGTAGGATCTTATCAGTATTTACCTAAATGTTAATTAATTATGTATGTGACACATAATTATAGACCAGCCATCCATCCATTGTCTACCGCTTATCCTGTATTCAGGGGGGCTGGAGCCGATCCCAGCTGTCACTGGGCGAAGGAAGGGTACACCCTGGACAGGTTGCCAGTCCATCGCAGGGCCAACATATAGAGACGAACAACCATTCACACTCACATTCACACCTACAGGCAATTTAGAGTCACCAATTAACCTATCCCCATCCTGCATGTCTTTGGACTGTGGGAGGAAGGCGGAGAATGCAAACTCCACACAGAAGGAGCCCGACCTCGCTGTGAGGCGACAGTGCTACCCACTACACCACCGTGCAGCACTTCTAAATCATATACAACTTATTTTTGACACACAACTTGATTGATGAAGTTTTACTGGAGAATATGACTGATGAAGCTGATGCGAGATGTCAGCTATAGAAAAGATCTATCACTGTTGTGCTGTTGGAGTTACTAAAATAGTAAATATACAGAGTTACAGAGTGGAGCTTCTTCCTTCACAAAATATTTGGCAGTCCATCTGCTGTAGTGACAAAAAACACAAAATGTTTAATTATGTTCTGTCATGAAGTTACTCACAGAATAAATATTGATTTGTGACAGCTGATATGGTCAGAGAGTTTGATCTTTTTAAACAGTGAAAATGATGGTCAGCGTCAGCTAAAAAGTATCAATATAGTAATATTTAACCAGGTTGGGTGTCAAAATTTAGAGTGACATGCCCACAGTCCAATTTTCAGTTATGTGCAGTGAAATGCTACTGAAACATCAGTACAGTAAAGTTACACTGTGCCATGCAGTAAAGAAAAAAGGAGAAGACATTCAGTAGAAATACTGCAAGTGTAAAAAGGCACAACTGGCAGATTATTAATTCCAAAATAGCTGCATTAGTCCTAGACATGCTTGCAAAAACCACAGTATATCCTTTGTCTTGTTGACTATTTTCACAGCTATGGCATGGAACTGCAGGCTTTCGTCAGTTCCGCCTCCACCTGTTGCAATTCTGCCATTTGTTCTTTATACTGCTTCGTAGCATGTTTGATTTGGTGATGAGCTGTGCCATCAGAGTGCCAGCCTTTCCCTCTGCTTGTGTGGCAATCCGATCATCTGATCTGCATCATCCAGCAGAACTTTTGCCACCTCAGACAGCCATTTCTTCTTCTTCTTCTTCTACTTCTTCTTAAGTTCCTTGATACCTTCTGCAGCTGCCCTTTGGTTCTGTGTTGCAATTTCAGTCATTTTCTTTCGATTTTCCTCATCTAGGTACATCCTGTTCATGGACCTAGCTGATGCAACTGAGGACAGCATCTCCTTAGTGATAGGGACCTTGAGGACACCCCCCAAACAGTGTCATAGTCACAGATCAGTTGCTGGGTGACCATTGTTTCTTCTTGCATGTTGCAGGTTCCAACCTCCTTGTTTATTGAGAAGCCTCTCTTCACTGTTGCCTGGCCATGTGATAGGAGAAGAAGCTTCTTACAAATCTCCTATAGCTCAGGGTAGCATTTGCTCTGGAAAGCATGATGGAGGAAGTCATCCACTCTTGTCTCAGTAGGTCGGTAGGAATGGAAGGTGTCATTTCTAGTCTCAACAGATAAGAAATCACAAAACACTTTATTTTACAGTCACACGAAGTACTAGATAAGAACCAGGCAAATTCATAGTAGTAATCTGTACCTTTGGATACCTAACACTTGTTTAGATGCTTTTTACATCACTCTTAGTTTGTTTTACATTTAGGGACAGATATTGAAATTAATGCAGAAAGAAAACTTAAAACTGCCCTTTTCTCTCATGCCAGCTGACACACCACCTGACAACTGCTTATCTTGCAGAAACCTCTGAACGAGATTCCTCATCTTGCCCTGGCACCATTCTGGGTCAGAACATCTTTCTAGGGTCCAAACAGGTCAGCTGCCTCACAGTGGGATATTTTAAGGGGCTCTTGTCCTGCACTTTCTTAACGATAGTTGACATCACCTTGATGAAATCCCTCTTAAACTTTAGGAATGGGAGTTCCCCTAACTTTTTGTCTTTGCAGTTCTTACCAGGGACAATGAGAGTGATGTAACAACTAGTAAATCCATTTTCTGGATTCTGTTCATATAATATATAAATAACTTAATACACTACGTTCAGGGTTTCTTCTGAACCCAAGCCAATGTCCACTGCCTCAGAATGGACTCTGGTTCTTTTTGTCACCAACATCCAGTCTGGCCAACTGGAGTGGACTGATGTCCTGAAGGACCTCCCTCTTGAAGAAACGCCTTAGAATACACTGTGAACAGAAAATGTAACCCAAATAATAACAACCATTCACTGGACAATATGTAAATACTGTTCTTTACTAAAATGGAAATACTCAAGTAAAGCACAAGTAACTCAAACTGTACTTAATAACAGTACTTGAGTAAATATACTTAGTTACTTTACACCACTGGTTTTGCTCACCTCATTTACATGCATTAGAGAGGCAGAATGACGTTTCTGAGTGGGCAATTTCAGAGTCCGGGAACATTGCACCGAATAAGTCTCCCTTATTTGACTTATACAACTGGTGTTTTGTCACAGGGTTCAGACACCACAGTCTCTCTGCGTTGGCGTAGACCCAAGCATTGTCCGGAGGTTTGTTGTTGCTGTCCCCGTTGTTGGTATTGAACATGGGGAGGCATGGTGGAGACGAGAGTGGAGCAAAACTGAGAAATACCTGGCATTTGTTTGCAGGTTGATTTCGCAGCTTTGTGTTTCATGCTGATTATGTGTGACTCCACGGCCGTGATTCCCATTGTGCCAAGTTGGAAACTCTTCTTGCACAAAATACCCTGTGCCTCGTATACACTACCTGGTACCGGTTTCATCCATGCAGCGAAGTCTTGGTTTACCAGCAAGTTTTCATTGAATTTACACTTTCCCATGTTGTCCAAGTTAAAGTGACAGTGAAATTAGTATGCAGTGTGCATCTGCTCTGTGCGTCCCAAACTGGAACCAAATGACTGTTTGTTGGTTTCACTATCATGATCTGCGTGATATTGCGGCAAGAGTAACATTTTTTTTTTTTTATCATTGAATGTAATGAATTATTTTTGAGATTTGAGACTAATGTCAGAAAAAACTTCCCATGTGTTAACATTTTTAAGACCTTTGAAAGTCTGATTCAAGACATGTTAATGACCGTTAAGGCCTTATTTTTAGTTCTTTAATCATCTCTCTACAGTTCAGTTTATTGTCTATAAGAGCCCAGGTACCTGTATGAGGCCACAGACGCAATGTCCACCCCCTGGATGTTCACCGGGGTGGGTGGCTCTTTAGTCTTCACTGCGTTGATCTGGAGGTGGTTCCGCTTGGACCAGTCCACAAAGTCCTGGTTTAGTCCCCTGTACTCTGTATCGTCCTGTACCTGATGAAGCCGACGACCGCAGTCGTCAGATAACTTCTGGAGGTAGCAGTGTGAGGAGTTGTAAGTGAAGCCTGCAGTGTGGAGGGTGAAAAGGAAGGGAGCCAGGATGGTTCCCTGCAGAGCCCCCGTGCTGCAGACCACCGTGTTGGACTGACAGTTTTTAATATGAATAAATGGTAACATGTTTTATATAGCGCTTTTTCCAGGGCTGCTTGGAAGTACAGAAGTCTGTTGGAATTGCGGATATGGCTGGGAAGGGCATTCCAGAGGGAGGAGGTGGCTGCAGCAAAGGCTGTCACCCCAGGTCTGGAGCTTGGTCCTTATTGGCTGGAGGAGGTTGGCATCAGCGACTGGTAGGGGTATGGCGGGGGAGGACGAGGGTAGGGAGGGGCCAGGTGGGTGGAGGTGGGGGAGGACAGAGGTGATGTGCCTGGATTTTGTACGTTTCGTGCACCGCGCAGGCTCGCGCAGGCATGCCTCCCGTCTCGCCCACCGGCGCAAGTGGGAAAGAGGGAGGAGAAGAAGGCGTGAGTGGGAGACGAGGAGGAGACGAGGCGTGGACTAGGATTAATACAGCCGATTCAGATCTTCACCAATCAAATGAGCTCCTCTCCTCACCTTTAATGCGTTAGGGGAGGTTCAGTGGAAGATCCGTCACTTGACAACCTGATGACAGAAGCAGCGCCGCCGCTCTCACCACGCTCATCACTCGCTGTGCCAGCGTATTATAATAATAACAATGCCGATATTATAAAAAAACAGGAGAGAGAGAGGGAGATGTTTTGGTCCGAGAGGCTGAGTTTCCGTATCGCGTGCCATACGCCTTTGATCTGACGTCAGATGTGACAGGACAATCTATATAGATATAAATCCACGTGTTGATTCAATTAGTTGCATTAAATAGTGTTTGTTGTGATTATTTATTGCATTTAAATGTGCCTGGAACTGTGGAAACCTGCCTGTGAGGTCTCGGTGACGTGTGTGCACTACGCGCCGTCAGCCAAACTTCCACTGCGCCAGCTGTGATTCGCATTGAATGAATGGACTTCACTAACGCCTTGCGCCGAAAGTAGACCAGGTTGGAGCTGGCGAGCTTTCAGCGCAGTCTCGGCGAGGCTTTTTGCCACGAAACTTCCGCTACGCCAAGCTGAATCTGTGACGCCTCCCCCTGCTGCGCCGCCACACCCATGTTGGCGCAGGCGATCCACCAAACTGCCAAACTGACCGTGCGCAAGGCTGCGCGGGTCGAAACTTGCATTGCACCGGCTCCGCCACCCTGCGCCGCCCTGCGCTGCGCCACGAAACTAGGGCCCGTAGTTACAATAGTCAAGTCGGGATGAAATGAATGTGTGGACCAGAGTACAACGGAGATGAGGAATGAGCATGAGATGGTGAAAGGCTGTTTTTTATGGATCTGATAGTTATTTACATGGGGGAGGAATGAGAGGGGTCAAGGATGATAACGTAGGTTGTGGACGTGAGAGGAGGGAGTGATGATGGAACCATCAATATTGAGGGAGAAATCCTGGGTGGAGCGCGTCAGCAAGTTTGGGCAGATGATGAGGATTAGAGATTTTTTGCAGTTGAGTTTAAGAAAGTTGTGTTGCATTCAAGTTTTGGCATCAGTGAGGCAGGTGGTATGGGTGGGATGGGTCCTGCAGTGATGGTCTTGTTACCACTCACATACTGTGGTCGGTTGGTGAGGTAGTCCAAGACCCAGACAGTGAGGTGTGCGAGGATCAGTCTTTCAAGCATCTTCATCGGATGAGACGTAGAGTCCCACTGTCAGATTGCCCAAGCGGTCGAGGCTCCCAGAATGAAGAGACCCAGTCAGATGATGTGCAACCCGTGAAATTTCTTTATTTTACATTCAACACAACAGGTTTCACACACATCCTAACTCAACACAATCTCCCCCAAATGACCCGCTTAAATACCCCCAGCACCTCCTTTCCCTAATTGGCATGTACCATTACCTTCCCTTCACCCCCTAAGCATAAAATAAATAAACAAATATTTACTTAAACATCCTTACCCAATATCAACCCAATCTATATAAACACAATCAATATAAACCCGGAAAATCACATAGATAAATAATCCTAATAATTTACCTATATTTACATTCACATTTAAACCCACCAATCAAACTCCCCTCTACCTACTCTCCACTTGGTCCATCCCACTCCACCAAGCAGAACTAATAAAAGATGTGTGCACCCTCGGGGGACTCCTTTGTCGGGACACACCCTGGAAGAAAGAGAAGCGGCAGGTAAGTTTTATGCTTCACACAATTCCACACTCTGTTCACCTAACAGATTATGTTCTCCCACCTACTGCAATCATGGCCCGCTAATCACTGGCTTTCTCTCCTCCCAGGTGAATCTTGGGACCAAGTAAAACATTATGTCAATAAACAATTTGATCTTTTATCTTTTTCACCCTGGGACCTGGTTTAAAAAAAGTCTTATGTGTAGACTTCTGCGTTTACACACAAAAAACATATCCGTGTGGACAGGGCCTTAAAAGAACGCTTCTTCTCCTTCAGGAGGACCTTTATGTCAGGAGTAATCCACGGCTTGTTGGAGAAACACTGTCCGGTCCTGGTGGGTACAGGATCCCCGTGATCATCGACCAGTACATCCCACTTAGCTGTCTCAAAACAGTCCTTCAGAGCCATCTCCGTCTCGTCGGACCATCTCCAAACTGTGTGTGTCACAGCTGGCTGCCGGAGAACCAGGGGTTTGCACACAGGCATGAGGTGTACAAGGTTGTGGTCAGATCTTCCCAGGGAAGGGAGTGGAGATGAGGTGTATGCATCCTTGGTGTTTGCATACAGCAAGACCAGGGTCTTATTGTCTCTGTTGGAGCAGGTAACTTACTGTTTGAAGGTGGGCAGAGTGGAGGACAGGGAGACATGGTTAAAAACACCAAAGATGAGGAAGAGACCATCTGGGTGTTGTGCCTGCAGCCTGCTTGTGACTCCGTTGATGATGTCGCATGCAGCTTCCGCATCAGCAGAGGGGGAACATACACATCGCGATTAACATGCAAGAACTCCCTGGGCAGATAGCAGGGCCTAGTGCTAACTCTAACTCTGCCCTGTCTGCCTGCCTCATCTGGAAGTGGAACATATCTGGAATGCATCCAGTGTTGCGCTAGTGTCTGAGGCTAGGTCCGTTAGCCACGTCTCGGTAAACACCATGATGCTACATTCACGATACTGATTGATGAATATAAAAAAGAAAAAGTAAAAAACAACTTAGATGAAGCAATAAACAAGGAAAAGGGCTCTCTAATGAGCAAGAGCTGCTGAAAAGGCTGTCACTACATCAACTGCCAGAAAGAAGGAACTTGTGGGAGGCTGTGCTGTTTTTTACTGGCCAGCATTTAGCCAGCAGTTATAGTAGAAGTAGGGGAACTCACTTCGTCATAGCAGACATTTGCAACTTGTTAGGTCACTACCGAGAAGCCCCTGGATCCTGAAAACACAGACATGAACAATGAGGCAAAGATGTTGTTGATCCAAGACTCTTAGGCTGCACACTGTAAATGTACATCACTTACATTATATACAGGGACCAAACAAAGCTACTTGCTACTTGTGTTATGTCTAGATAATGTTATTTTAAGTGTTTACAGAGCAGACCGTGTTAGCATAGCCTAGCGCTGATTGATCAAAATACCATTCAGAAAACAAGCATTCACAAGATATTTGCAAGTCATTTTTCAGAGACCTAACAATCCATGACTGCAGACTTCTTACAAATCGGAGTCACTGTAGATACTTACTTCGGGCATCAATTTTTTCTTTTTTTTTTGCAATTAAATCACAGAAAAAGTGTTTGATTTGGGTTCACACTGTAGTAAACCAGCCATGATTGATTATACGTAGGTGGTGTCTACATGGAGGTTAGCTCAGCCTCCTCTCCACTGTAAAGTGTAGTAAAAATAGTAAAGTAAGTAAACAAACACTATAGAGTCCATTTAAAGTGGGCAGTCAAGAAAACTCCATAGTAGTAAATTAAGTAAAGAGACTGTAAAATGCAGTAAAGAAATACTGTAGAGTGCAGCAAATAAACAAAGGAGAGTCCATATTTAAAGGGGCCTTATTGTGAAAAATCGACTTTTCCATGGTTTTCAAACCTAAAATTGGTCCCTGAGGTGTCAATAAGTCCCCACAGTATCAGAAAAGACCACCATCTCCCATTTTCTCTTTCTTTATTTGTTCTCCATTGTTTCTCCCATGCTCTGAATAAATTAAAGGTCTGCAGAATGAGCACTAAATGACGTCACGGGCGATTTTTGCTGTGCCTTATATGGGATATCTTGGCTCATTAACCCGCTCCAGCTGTGTGGTCCTGCCCACATAATCCCCATATACCCGTTAGCTATCAGTGTGATTTACATACAAACCAGTAAACCAAAAATGCCAAAATCGACAAAAGCAAGTTGGCAGTCCTTGGCTGCAGCAATCCACACAATTGCCGATATTTACTCTCATCGTCAGAGCATCTACGATGGAAATGTGCCCACACGCGTCCATAAATGTTTGTGTGCTACGCACTTCACGGACAGGAGCTTTGACAACATGGGTCGGTACAGCTCAGGATATGCCTCTAGCCCGAGGCAAAATTTTGTATCAATACCGACAGTCTGAGAGCAAACCACAGACCATTGGCGTTTTAGCATGGGCGTGTTGTGCTAAAGTTAGCATGGGTGTGTTGCGCTAAAGCTTACATTGTATTGATATTGAGGACCGTAAACCTTAGTACTACGGGGGGCTTTTCTAACCTGAAATACCTCAAACCTGTAAAGTAACGCCTAGAGATCAGTTTGCTTGGGGATGTTGTGTAGCTTGAATGCGCTAGCAGCTAGCGCTAGTGGCAGCAAGATCAGCTGATCAGTTTTTGTTTATACATGCCGATGCGAAGACGACATCAAAAGAACAAACGTGTCTTTTTGCACTGAACGAAGGGATTTTACAAACTATTGGCACGTCACATCAGTTGTAGAGAAATAGTTACTTGTTCCACATTTCAGATGTAGTTGTAAACTTTAACCGTCTGTCTGGTCATCTGTCTGACTGTCAGTCTGCTTACAGAGCAGCAGCGCACATGAGCATCCCACAACGAGAGGCTCACCGAGCCACCACAGCAGCTACTGTTGGCACTCACCTATCTGGGAGGACTCTACAGGCTCCTTACACAAGTAAAGGTGTGTAGCCTGATATGTACTGCTTAAGATCAAGTTTAACAGCACAACAGCAGCTACTTGTAGTCGTGCAGATGTGTATTTCTATGATGTTATATCATGGGTTTCATTCCTCCATACTACTCTGTTACAGCTACCCAGGCAGCTACTGTGTCCTGCAAGGACTTTGCTGTTGGCACAGCCATGGTTCCAGCAGACCTGCCCTGTTTGACATCCACTCCAAAAAGGAGACTGTCAAAGAGAGCTCGCCTGGACCCGGGAGAGGAGGATACTTTGGAGGGCAGCTCTTCCTTGACTTCAGAAGAGCTTGATGCCACATATGACCCTGCAGTCAGGCCACAAATGTGACAGCCTCAACAGACAGTTTGCGAGTTACGAAAATATCACTCCATTGGATGTGAATATATTTTTATTGCCATACCACCTGTTTTTTAATGAGGTTTTGTAGTGTATGATCAATCTGGAGGAAATACTGTTAAACTGTTGTTCAAGAATTTGTTTGTGAACAAATAAGTTCACCCAAGGAGGAGATTGGAGACAAGGAGTAAAGTCGACGTCGGACTATAATCTTGTACTAGATAGCAGTTGCAACAACGTATGAGGATGCTACAGAGGAAGTGCTCAAATCAGTGTTGGGACTTGAGTCTTTTAAAAGGTCCAGGAGATAATGCATCATTGACAACATGTAGAACAAGACATTATGTGCACAAGGCCCCTGATAACAATTAGCTGCTTTAAATGATGGCTTTAGGGCCTTTTAGGTCATCAGTGGGGGATGCTAAAGGCATAAACAGTTAAATACATACATACTAAAGTAATGAACTGTTCAATACATGCTTAAAGACATGGGGCCTCCTAAGACACGGGACCTCCTAGGTCACCGTGGATGTCAAAGTCGTAAAACTACCGAGATCCTTAAGGCCATAACCTAAACAGATTTTAGGAATGCATCAATAAACTGCAGCAGATATATGACGTTACTATAACAGATGTTTCTGTTATTTAGTCCAAGTCACTGAGGGGATGCAAAAATAAAGGCCTATCTCTGTAATACAGTTCAGAAACACTATAAACAAAGACAGAACTGTCAGACTGGGGCAGATAAATAGGACTCAGATGCAGATTGGCAACGGTAATGACAGGCTTTTTTTTCTGAACAGTATCTCAGAAGACAGAGGGCCCTAGTTTTGCGGCGCAGCGCAGGGTGGTGGAGCCGGCGCAATGCAAGTTTCGACCCGCGCAGCCTTGCGCACGGTCAGTTTGGCAGTTTGGTGGATCGCCTGCGCCAACATGGGTGTGGCGGCGCAGCAGGGGGAGGCATCACAGATTCAGCTTGGCGTAGCGGAAGTTTCGTGGCAAAAAGCCTCGCCGAGACTGTGCTGAAAGCTCGCCAACTCCAACCTGGTCTACTTTGGTGCAAGGCGTAAATAAAGTCCATTCATTCAAGGCAAATCACAGCTGGCGGAGTGGAAGTTTGGCTGACGGCGCGCAGTGCGCACACGTCACCGAGACCTCACAGGTAGGTTTCCACAGTTCCAGGCACATTTAAATGCAATAAACAATCACAACAAACACTATTTAATGCAACTAATTGAATCAACACGTGAATTTATATCTATATAGATTGTCCCGTCACATCTGACGTCAGATCAAAGGCGGATGGCACGCGTAACGGAAACTCAGCCTCTCGGACCAAAACATCTCCCTCGCTCTCTCCTGTTTTTTATAATATCGGCATTGTTATTATTATGATACGCGCGCACAGCGCGTGATGCGCGTGGTGGGAGAGGCGGCGCTGCTTCTGTCATCGGGTTGTCAAGTGACGGAACTTGCACTGAACCTCCCCTAATGCATTAAAGGAGAGGAGAGGAGCTCATTTGATTGGTGAAGATCTAAATCGGCTGTATTAATTCCAGTCCACGCCTTGTCTCCTCCCTCTTTCCCACTTGCGCCGGTGGGCGAGACGGGAGGTGTGCCTGCGCGAGCCTGCGCGGTGCACGAAACTTGCAAAGTCCAGGCGGACACACCCCGTCGGCGCGGCGCAGGTGCGCTGAGAGCTGACTGCGCCTGGTCTACGAAACTAGGGCCCAGAGTGACAAAACAACAGGCTGTGGAACTCTAAATGTCCAAAGGACAATACAACAAGGACAGATCACAACAAGAACAAAAAACACTCCCGCGGGAGGAAACAGGAAAAAATACTCTGATCTAGGAAAACTATATTCTATGAAATCTTATCAAACAAAAAATCACATAACGAGGAAAAGCGCACAGGCTATAAACTTAACTACCCTCTCTATGCTGAAAATCTACAAACTAAAAACGCTCCAACGAAGAAAAAACAAACGCTATGAAATTAAACTGAATTAGAACAAACAAAAGACTGACTCAAAAATGTACAACTCAAAATCGCTCTTCTTAAGAGGAATACTTACAGAAAACAAAACTTGACAATACTTAACTTAGGACTCAACAAGGCTGTGGACAAGGCTGTGAACAAGGCTGTGAACTCGACAGGACGGACGAACGAACAAACGAAATACTCTGGCAACGAGGACAGGGGAAGACAAATACTATATACACATGAGGAGAGGGAGCACAGGTGGAAACAATCAGGGAATCAGGGATGACATCAGACCAGGAACCACATGAGGAAGGGCAAGTGACCTGAAACGAGAAGGGAGTTATTTTTAAAAAAAAAAACAGGAAATGACAAGACAAAAACCCAAGACGAGACATTACCTCACCGGCATGACAAGAACTAACTAAGATTTCTGCCTAAAAGTTTTTTCTCCCCACTGTCACAATGCTACCTCCTAGGTGATGTTGGGATTTTGAAAATGTATTGCCTCTGAAAATCATGTGTGTTCTCGTCCCGCTCAATGTGTCCTGACATAACTGTGAACTTCAACTGCTGATTAATTTGACAATAAAGTCTTAACAGTAATTGTAAAATGTGTCATGGTTGATATTACTTAAGTTACGGTCAGGAAGACTGCATAATATGTTGCATAGAGGGATTTATTACAACTTACTGCTGCATTCCCCTTACATGTAAAGAACCATAATCAGCTATCTATATTAAATGCATTTTGGAGAGAGAACATTCAGCCAGACAGTTCCAACCAGGATGTTTCACCATGCAAGCCTCTTCCTCCTTCGGCTGCTGCAACCGTCTTCTTACCTAGTGTGAATCATGGTAATCGTCATGTTATGTGAATAATAACCTCAACAGACAACTTGGTGTAACAAACAGTGACAGTACTTGTGGTGTCTCCATGCAGCAGACATGTTCGGTGTCTGAAGGCATTGTTGCACAATTTTCACATGTGCATCTAGACAAATATAGTGCATCATTTGAGCATTTCAACAACATAAATCTTGTTAATATGGTAACCTGACAGACTTTACTGACAAGCTGAGGTGGATGACCAGAAAACTTCATGTTTGAATTTTGTTAACAGTAAGTTTAGCACGTAATGTTGAGATGGAGCACAATCACGTTTATAAAACACAGCACACAGCCTATATTTCAAAATTCAGCACATTATTCTGGAGGACGACATCATACTGACCAAATCCTGTTCCTTTGTAGAGGATCAGGTTTTTAAACCCGTGAATGTGATGTAAACAAACTGCCCGCATACAGGACGCTGTTTTAATTGTACGTACCCATTTGGAAATGCAACTGTGAACTGTCAACAACACGGCACAACTTACGATATTGCTTGTTGCCAAAATAGCCCCAAGATACGTTACTTATAAGAATGCAGCATTAGCGTCATTGTGGCTAGCGCTAGCTACGCTTTCACACACATCAAGTTACTGTCCAAAACCTTACACAAACATGTTAACTAACCATTCAGAAACATCTTGCTGCATCCACGGCGTCAGAACTTCTGCAGGAGCTGGTCCTGGTTCTGGGTCGGAGTCCGGGTCGAAGCGTTATGGCTCAACCGCTGTATTGTTTGTAGCGTAGAACCATAACCATGGCAACAAGCTGGACGCGGACAGCACGGGGCGGAGAGACACAACCACTTCCTCAGGAGGAGCAGGGTCAGGGGTCATCTCATTAGCATATGGCTACACCTCATCAGAATCACCCGTTTGAAAAAGTGGGTGAAAAAAGGAGTATCATCCACTCTGAAGTACATGTTGCAATTGTTTTTTCCAGTTGAGTAATTCAAAAAACAGGTTTGGAGACATCAATAATGTATATTTACTTGTTGAAAAATAGCATAATAGGGCCCCTTAAAGAAACACAGCAGTAAAGAAACACCAGAGTGCATTAAAAACACTGTAGAGTGTTGTAAATATACACTGTAAAGTGCAGTAAAGAAACAATATAAAGTGCAGTAAATATGTAGAGAGCAATGTAGAAACACAGCAGAGAGCAGGAAAGCTACGTTGTAGATTGCTGTTAAACACTGTATAGTGCAGTAAATAAATAACCTGACTCTCGCCAGATGAATTTCGTTCCGCCTAGCTTCACTCACATCCATCTGGGATCGCTTCCGTTGGGAGTGATTTTGGCACCAGATTTTATGGATGAGCCAATCAGGACGCAGGGCGGGAGTTTCATAGATGTGACATAGCAGAGAAACGACTTTGAGACTGTTTTGATTCAGACAATGGCGGCTCGCATCGAGGAAGCAAGCGTCAACATTGAGTGGGGGGGACACAAGTATTTTTAATAAAACTCTAACTCTTTCAGTTCACTGTGTTTTCTAGTAGTTATTCTAGTTTTCTATTGCTAATTTTAAGATTACTGTTCCCTTTTTTGGTTTGACTGGTTGTAAATCATGTAGCAAAACATTATCACCAAATTCTAATCCAATAGTAATAACAACAACAATAATAATACATTTTATTGATCAGATTATTGAGAGCTTTGTAGATGATGAGGAGGATCTTGAAGTGGATATGCTGCTTTATTGGGAGCCAGTGAAGGTGTTGCAGGATGGGTGTAACGCATTTCTTTGAGTAACTTACACTTTGACTTAGGGTTGCACGGTATACCGGTACTAATTTGGTACCGGGGTACTGAGGCATTTCGAACGGTACTATATTGCATTTGGACGGGACCGGTACTTGCATCGCCGCAACAGCGCGGCGAACTCGCCACGTGACGTCACCGCGTTGTAACTACAGCTGAGAGGACGTGGAGCGAGCCGCAGCTTGGGGAGATAAAAGGAAAAAGCAAGCAAGCCGGAGGAAACCGCTAGCAAGTTAGCGAGCAGCGTGGACGGTAGCAACAAACGGAGCAGTAGGAAAGCTTGGAGAGAACGAGAGGAGCATGGAGAGGAGAATGGCTGCTGCACCCGTCACCACTACTTGTGGACAAACCAGGGGTGCAAAGTGCCATATGGCAGTACTTTAGCTTAAAACAAATGCACAAAGCGAGGCAGTCAACGCTGATGCACCACTGTGTAAACGGTGTTTAAAAACATGCATGGCTAACGGCGGAAACACCTCCGACTTAGCCAAACACTTAAAGGACAAGCACCCAGACCTGCACACTGAGCTCAGGGAATGACAGGTCATTTACTCAGGAAAAAAAGACACGTTCAGTGCTAAAAGCAAGCGCCACCCCTCTTCACTCTTAACAAAAGTAGCTCTGGGGAAAAAAAAGAGCTGGTTTATTTATATTATTATATATTATATTATTGTATTTATATTTTAACATTTTTAAAATTGTGTGCATTAGAAAAGCTTGTCTTTGTGGTATTTTATTTAATTTGCTGATTAATATGTTATTTTTCTAAGATTTTCTATTAAAATAAAGTCAGTAATGACATTTTTTGCGTTCACTTTTTATTTGAAAAAGTATCGAAAAGTACCGAAAAGTACCGAAACACATGTTGGTACCGGTACCGGTACCAAAATGTTGGTATCGTGACAACACTACTTTGACTTCTAAAGAAGTCTCTGATGTCCACTTTTCTTTTTTTAGACATCCTGGCTGCGTCTAATTACCAAACACACGCATGCGCATACATACGCACATGGACACCGATTCAAACGTTAATGAAATAAAACCTCTGATATTACAATCCTTCTAGCTGACGTGAACCAGGCAGAACAAACTCCCATCTTCCAGTAGCGGACTCCTGTAGGACTCCTGACCGCAGACTAGCAGACCGTCGGTGTGCAAGCAAGATGGATTGACAGCGGACAGACGGCCAATCACAAAAGAAACGGCAGAGCCAATCGAGGAGCTTGTGGGCGGTCTAAACTAAGGGAAACAGGCTTCAGTTTGAGCGGCCGTTTTCCGCTTGGTCCTAGTGCTTGACGCGTCTCTGTTTACTATAGCGTAACATTGTTTTTGGATGGTAAAAAGTGCAGGGGACTAAAACGGCCTTTTTAAAAAGTGCAGGGGACATGTCCCCTGTGTCCCCCCCTAAATTATGTCCATGAATCTACCCAATATTTTTTCATTGAAAGAACATCAGAGAACGGCTCTGAAGACGCCTTTGCACTCACTGATGTTTCTGATGAAGTTGATTGTTCAGATCAAGCAAAAGCACCGCATGCATATTCAAAATGACCTTACCTGAACTTGTAACAATGTTAAACCTAGTTCTGTTAGTCGTTCGTCTATACTTTTTTGGTTGGCTTCTTTGTTGAAAATAAGTTTGCTGTGCACAATGTTGCCTTTTATCTGCAAATTTTGATTGCACAGACGACATTCATCATTTACCGACATTGCGCTGATTGCACTGCTGCTATATCCAAGATGTTGGCTGTTCTGTTTTGATTTTCCGACGGTCGAGTAGCAACGTATGTGAACGAGGCTATACGCGCACGCACTGTCAAACGGGTGGAGCTGAGGGGGGGTAGGCGCGGGGGACGACTTGCCATGGCAACGGGGGAAAACAGAACGTTGATGAGCCAAACCAGCCACGAGGATTTCGCCTTATAATAAGCGCTGCTGCCCTCCTGTTAAGACCTATCATTAGAGCCGCTAGTTAAGTCCATTTGCCTTGATAAAATAATTTTGGGCAAACATTGAGACTATGGCGGCATAAATTAGACTATGGTGGTGTGCATATTTACACGACTCTTCAACCGCAAGTGAAGTTGCTGTGCATCATAAACATGTCGATGCATATAACAGCTGCCTGTATGAGTACCTACTGGCGTTTTATCTTTTCAGATCTATGCTTGGAGCTTGTTGAATCCGCCATTGGCGTGTCGCCCCAGTAACCCGGTTCCACTACGTCACGTCTTTTCCGCCTCGGAATCTCAGAGCGTTTAGATAGAACACTGTATCACCTCGTCTCGCCTCTGATGCGGCACTCAGTCTCGGCTAGCATTTAGACTGACGACGGGGCGGAATAGTCACAGCAGTAAAGAAACACTGTAGAGCGTAGTTAAGAAACACAGTAGTAAAGAAACACCAAAGACAGTTGTAAAGATACAGCTGAGTGCAGTAAAGAAACAGCAGTAAAGAAACCCAGTAGAGTGCACTAAAGGAACGCTGCAAATAAGGGAAGCTCAAATATAAGCACATTTGAGGAGAAAATCCTTAAAACAAGAAATCCTGTCTATGCAACAAGCTAATTCCACTTAACAAGAATTCTTGAAAAAAATTGTTGAATCTAAAAACAAGAAGGCCCTTATAAGTATTCAAAAGGGTTAAAATAAGCAGAATGGCTGATCATTAGATCAAATTACTTGAACCCAAACTTCCTACAGCACAATAAGTGAAATATACTGAAAATTACCAAATAATTCTGATTGAAAAAAATTGTATTCTTAATATTAGCAAATTATTGCTTTGGAACAAGAAATACATCACTTAACCAAGTAAAAATGACTATTATTGAATCTCTAGTATATCTAGTATTGAAAAATGATTCAGCTATTTCTTGATACAAGTTGGCTCATCTTGAAAAACCTAAATCCATATTAAAACTAAAACTTAAAACCAGTCTTTATTCTTAGAATGTACATCTTAACTGATTCTACTGAATCAAAATGGCAGTATCAGTATTGTCTACATTTATTAAAGTCAAGAATAAGACCTTTTAAGGATATGCAGGAGCCATGGTGAGTTACTTCCGTAAATAACCCATAATATATAGGTTAGCTAGAAAAGCTATAGCTAGCAAAGTCAGGCACACAAGTTATTGACAGGCCTTGCAAACAAAAACAAACACAGCAGACCCGAGGCCTGTACTCGGAAACAGGATTTGGGTTTAGCAAGGTAACTTCAAAATCAAATCAAATCAAATCAAGCTTTATTGTCATTCAGCTCAACATACAACTGTAGTACAGGCAGAATGAGAGAGCGTTACTCCAGGAAACACGTAAGAACAGTAAACAGATAACAGTGGAAACAATATGAGCATTAAAAACAGTCAAAATAAATAACGAAAAACCTAGGCAATCATACCACAGGTCGGGGGGGAGTTCCTGCCTCAAGTGGAGGAGTTTAAGTATCTTGGGGTCTTGTTCACGAGTGAGGGAAGGATGAAACGTGAGATTGACAGGCGGATCGGTGCAGCGGCTGCAGTAATGCGGTCGATGTATCGGTCTGTCGTGGTAAAGAGAGAGCTGAGCCAAAAGGCGAAGCTCTCAATTTACCGGTCAATCTACGTTCCTACCTCACCTATGGTCATGAACTCTGGGTCATGACCGAAAGAACAAGATCCCGGATACAAGTGGCCGAAATGAGCTTCCTCCGCAGGGTGGCGGGGCGCTCCCTTAGAGATAGGGTGAGGAGCACCGTCACACGGGAGGAGCTCGGAGTAGAGGCGCTGCTCCTCCACATCGAGAGGAGCCAGTTGAGGTGGCTCGGGCATCTGCATCGGATGCCCCCTGGACGCCTCCCTCGGGAGGTGTTCCAGGCATGCCCCACCGGGAGGAGACCCCGAGGAAGACCCAGGACACGCTGGAGTGACTATGTCACCCGGCTGGCCTGGGAACGCCTTGGGGTCCTCCCGGAGGAGCTGGGGGAAGTGTCTGGGGAGAGGGAAGTCTGGGCGTCCCTGCTCAGGCAGCTGCCCCCGCGACCCGGTCCCGGATAAGCGGAAGAAAATGGATGGATGGATGGATCATACCACACACACACACATCCCTGGATTATCCAGCAAAGGATTTTTTTTTCTTTTTTTTGTCTACAGTGGCAATAGCAGCAGCCTGAGATAAAACAAAAGTGCATAGAAAGTGACCTAGGGATGGGATTAAAACCAAAACTAAAAACAGTTAAATTAAAATGAAGGTGCAGAGTCTGAACACAAATACAATGTTTATTGCACTCTCAATCAGCAGTTTAACAATCTGACAGCTTGTGGGATGAAGCTGTTGATCAGTCTGTTCTGCCTTTGATGCTCCGGAACCGTTTTCCTGATGGCAGCGGTTCAAAGAGATGGTGAAGAGGGTGGGAGGAGTCCCTGACAATACTCAGTGCCGTGCTCCTGCAGCGGCTCTGGAAGAGATCTTGGACAGAGGGGAGAGAAACTCTGATGACCCTCTAAGCTCCCCTGACTATCTTCTGCAGGGCTTTCCTATCTGACATACTACAACTGGAGTACCATGTCTAGATGCAGTAGGTCAGGACGCTCTCGATCACACCTCTGTAGAAGGTCCTGAGGATGCTAGTGGGGAGAGAGGCTTGTTTCAGCTTCCTCAGAAAGTCTCTGCTTGGAACTTTATGTTGTCCACTCTCTCCACTGTGGTGCCGCTGATGGTGAGGGGAGCATGCTCAGGCCGTGACCTTTTCTTGTCCACATTTAGCAGGAGGTTGTTCTCTCTACACTAGTCCTCTAGGTATTTGACTTTGTTACTGTACACTGACTCCTCGTTGTCACGAATGAATCCAACCACTGTAGTGTCGTCGGCAAACTTCATAATCAGGGTTAACCTTGGGTTTTCCGTATTACGACGCTGGTTCACTTCTTACTGGGGTACATCACCATGGTAACTGACGCTTTCCTGTTTCTCCGTGATAGTCGCTACAGGTTGTGTTTTTCTCTCTAGCCTAACTCTGTTAATTTAACGTAGTTTCCCTGTTAAGCGGCTTACTACCGCCAAGTTTAAACTAAGCACACGCTATTCCTGCTTCAACAGACACATCGCTCATTCTCTGAGTTGCCCCGCTAAATTTGCTGTTGTTCACGCGCTATCTCTGCTAGCTACTTTAGCGCAACAGCTAGCCTAGCGGCTACGATGGCTTCTCTCTTTCCCTGTACTCCTTCTCTTCTCTCCTGCCCGGTGTGTCTGATGTTCAGCTACTACTCTGCCTCCTTTACTGATAACAGTACATGTAATAAATGTAGTTCACTTTTTGCTTTGGAGGCGAGGATAAATTATTTAGAAGCGCGGCTCCGCACCAACAATCCTCCGTCGGCTGCCGCTGTAACCAGCCAGCTGACGCTAGCTGTACACGGTGCGGACCGACATAGTGAAGCAGATAGCCGTCCCCCGGCAAACCCCGAGCAGCCGGGAGGCTGGGTAAATGTCCGAAGGAGGCATAGTTCTAAACCGAAGCCCATGGTTAACCACCATGTTCACGTGTCCAATCGATTTTCCCCACTCAGCGACACACCCACTGAGAAGCCAACTCTGGTCATTGGTAGCTCCATAGTGAGACACGTGAAAATAGCAACACCAGCGACCATAGTCAAATGTGTCCCAGGGGCCAGAGCGGGCGACATCGAAGCTCAATTGAAACTGCTGGCTAAGGATAAACGTAAATACAGTAAGATTGTTAATGACACCTGATCGGAGGTCACTTAAATTGATGTTGGCTCGGTGTGCGAATATAAAAAAACGATGTCGGATGGTAGTTTTCTCTGGTCCCCTGACAAACTTTACTAGTGATGACATGTATAGCCGCATGTCATCTTTCCACCGCTGGCTGTCGAGGTGGTGTCCAGATAACGATGTGGGCTTCGTTAATAATAAACCTTGTCTGATCAGGAGAGATGGCATCCACCCCACTTTGGATGGAGCTGCTCTCCTTTCTAGAAACATCGCTGATCTCATTGGTAGTCCTAGAACATGACAAACCAGTGTTGAGACCAGGAAGCAGAGTTGCAGTCTTACACACTTCTCTGCGACTCCTTTAGAGCAGTCACCCACCCAAAACCAAAACCACATAAGAACGGTGTCTGTCCCCCGACCAACCAAATTAATTTGGTCAAACAGAAGAGAGATTTCACATGAAAACCTAATAAATATTAGCACTTCCGATGTAGTAAAACAAAAAAAGAGAATTAAATGTGGACTCTTAAACATTAGATCTCTCTCATCCAAAGCAGTATTAGTCAATGACTTAATATCAGATAATCATATTGATTTATTCTGCCTGAATGAAACCTGGCTGCGTGATGAAGACTATGTTTGCTTAAACGAAGCTAGTCCTCCCAGCCATATTGTTACTCATATATCTCGAGGCAGCAGACGTGTAGGAGGAGTTGCAGCCATTTTTGATTCAAGCCTGTCAATCAATCTGAAGCCCTTACTCATTTGAGAGTCTGATTCTCAGTCTTTCGCACCCAAACTGGAAAACAATGCAGCCAATTTTGTTTGTTATTGTGTATCGTGCTCCTGGTCCAGGCGCAGTCAGTTTTCAGCACACCTGCGCCGCGCCGACGGGGTGTGTCCGCCTGGACTTTGCAAGTTTCGTGCACCGCGCAGGCTCGCGCAGGCACACCTCCCGTCTCGCCCACCGGCGCAAGTGGGAAAGAGGGAGGAGAAAAAGGCATGAGTGGGAGACGAGGAGGAGACGAGGCGTGGATGGGATTAACACAGCCGAGTCAGATCTTTACCAATCAAATGAGCTCCTCTCCTCTCCTTTAATGCGTTAGGGGAGGTTCAGAGCAAGTTCCGTCACTTGACAACCCGATGACAGAAGCAGCGCCATCGCTCCCACCACGCGCATCACGCGCTGTGCGCGCGTATCATAATAATAACAATGCCGATATTATAAAAAACAGGAGAGAGAGAGGGAGATGTTTTGGTCCGAGAGGCTGAATTTCCGTTACGCGTGCCATCTGCCTTTGATCTGACGTCAGATGTGACAGGACAATCTATATAGATATAAATTCACGTGTTGATTCAATTAGTTGCATTAAATAGTGTTTGTTGTGATTATTTATTGCATTTAAATGTGCCTGGAACTGTGGAAACCTGCCTGTGAGGTCTCGGTGACGTGTGCGCACTGCTCGCCGTCAGCCAAACTTCCACTGCGCCAGCTGTGATTCGCATTGAATAAATGGACTTTATTTACGCCTTGCGCCGAAAGTAGACCAGGTCGGAGCTGGCGAGCTTTCAGCGCAGTCTCGGCGAGGCTTTTTGCCACGAAACTTTCTCCTAGGTCCTCCTAGAGCACTACGCTCTCAGAATAAAGTGTTACTTGTAATTCCTAAAGTCTCCAAAATTAGAACAGGGGTCAGAGCTTTCAGCCATCAAGCTCCGCTTCTGTGGAACCGTCTTCCAGTTCTGGTAGTGAGGCAGACACTGTTCCCAAATTTAAGAGTAGGCTTAAAACCTCTCTCTTTGACACCGCTTATAGCAAGGGCTGGCTTGGGTTTGCCCTTTTAGTTAAGCTGCTATAGGCCTAGACTGCTGGGGGATTATAGTGACACACTGAGCCCCCCGGAGTCCCTGTGCTCTCTTGCCTAGCAGGTCTCCCTGGACCGTGGTGGAACCTGATCCGGACTGCACCGATGTCGCGGTCTTGTTTGCCTCTTACCGCCAGAATTTTTAATTAAAGTAATTGACTAAAATCTGCATCTCTACTGTCACTAACTTGACTACTGCCGGGATCACTCCCGGGAGTCTGGCTATGCTTTCTGGTCCAGCAGAGTCCACTGAGGTCCTGACTGATGCAGACTGCTAACTGGCCTGACGCTGGAAACGCCACATTGTAGCTCCACCTGCCCGCTGTGTGACTTCTCAACTACTCCTGCTTTTTGGTCTACGGCGACGTGGTTGGGATGGATCCATCTCGGCGTGGCTGTGCCTGCTGCCATGGACTACTACTGTTGATACTATTGCTTCTGTTAATACCACCACTACTGTTAATGCTACTACTACTATACTGCCAACACCAAATGCAGTTGGAACCCAAGGGCCTGGGCTGCACGAGATTTCTGTCTAAAAGCCTATTAAGGCAGTTTTTTCTCGCCGCTGTCGCTGTAACGCTTGCCCCTGGGTGATGTTGGGATTTTGAAATTGTGTTGACTCTTGAAATTTTGAGCGTATTCTAGTCCTGCTCAATGTGTTAAGTGTCCTGAGATGACTTCTGTTGTGATTTGACACTATACATGAAATTGAATTGAATTGAATAAATAAAAAAAGAAGCTCAGTGGATCGTGAGAGGGTCTCTTAGGAGAACTAGAGTGTTCAGAGACCGGCAAAACCCTTTTCTTTCCCTTTGCCCACAATGTTTTATATGAGAGCTACAGATTCTCATCGGAGGGAATGACTTTTCTATATCAGCGTAAAGCCTCCTGACCACTTTGAGAATTATGTTTATTTATTTTATTTGTGCCCAAGTCAATTTTACACCACCAGGGGCCCGTTCTAGAAAGCAGGTTCAACCAACTCTGAACCTAACCCTGAACTCTGAGTCAATCAACTCTGAGATGGGCAACTCTAAGTTTTCAGTTCCAGAACAGCAGTTCTGAATTAGTTTAATCAACTCTGAGTATGTCAACTCTGAGTTACGCATGTGCCTGCAAACTCTACAAAGCCATCATCAATGGAGCTCCGATATTACGATTCACCATGGCAAACAGGAGAGCGTTATTAGATATTACTGAGTGTCTATGTGCACTCAACAAAAATATAAACGCAACACTTTTGTTTTTGCTCCCATTTTTCATGAGATGGACACAAAATCAAATGTTCACAAATCTGTCTAAATGTGTGATAGTGAGCACTTCTGCTTTGCTGAGATAATCCATCACACCTCACAGGTGTGCCACATCAAGATGCTGATCTGACATCATGATTAGTGCACAGGTGTACCTTATACTGCCCACAATAAAAGGCCACTCTGAAATGTGCAGTTTTGTCTCACAGCAAAATGCCACAGATGCCACAATCATTGAGGGAGCGTGCAATTGGCATGCTGACAGCAGGAATGTCAACCAGATCTGTTGCTCGTGCATTGAATGTTCATTTCTCCACCATAAGCCGTCTCCAAAGGCGTTTCAGAGAATATGGCAGTACATCCAACCGGCCTCACAACCGCAGACCACGTGTAACCACACCAGCCCAGGACCTCCACATCCAGCAGGTTCACCTCCAAGATCGTCTGAGACCAGCCACTCAGACAGCTGCTGAAACAATTGGTTTGCATAACCAAACAATTTCTGCACAAACTGTCAGTTTCAGCAAGATAATGCACGGCCCCATGTTGCAAGGATCTGTACAAAATTCTTTGTCCCATTCTTTGAAAATGTCCCAGTTCTTGCATGGCCAGCATACTCACCGGACATGTCACCCATTGAGCATGTTTGGGATGTGCTTGACCGGCATATACGACAGCGTGTACCAGTTCCCACTAATATCCAGCAACTTCGCACAGCCATTGAAGAGGAGTGGACCAACATTCCACAGGCCACAATTGACAATCTGATAAACTCTATGCGAAGAAGATGTGTTGCACTGCATGAGGCAAATGGTGGTCACACCAGATACTGACTGGTTCTGAGTCCCCAGACCCCCAATAAAGCAAAAAAAATGCACATTTCAGGGTGGCCTTTTATTGTGGACAGTCTAAGGCACACCTGTGCACTAACCATGATGTCAGATCAGCATCTTGATGTGGCACATCTGTGAGGTGGGATGGATTATCTCAGCAAAGCAGAAGTGCTCACTATCACACATTTAGACAGATTTGTGAACAATGTTTGAGAGAAATGGTAATATTGTGTATCTGGAATGAATTTTAGATCTTTAAAGGCGAGTCCACACCGGACCGAAAATCGGCGTCTTTGAGAGAGTCGGCGTCCGTGACATGAGTCTGCTTGGTGTGGTCTCTTATCATGCCCGTGCCCCTGTTGGAAGGAGAGGGGAAGGTCCCACAGCAATGGAGGGGCCCCTCACTAGAGGTGAGCCGAGGTCCTGCATAGAGCCCCCCTTGCCTTCTAGTAGTGTCCAACATTTCTCTGCATTCCCACTCTACCATTCTGAATAGAACATATGAAAAGCCTAGTAGTGGGAGGCAAGCTATAGCCTAGTATACAAACTCTATACTTGACAATAAGTAGATGGATGAACAAATATTATCTCCTGGGGTATTGCACTGACTTAATCTGTTTTTCCCATCCTTTTTTCCCCCAACCCTGACATTATCTGAAGGATACATAGTGGTTATCTGTATTTAGGAACAAAAATGTATAAATGAATATAAAAGCCAATAATACAATGTCTTTTCCCTACCGTTTTCTTTGTCTTATATGCCTGTTAATTGACATGTCGTACTATACAGCTGTATGGTCATGATGACGTCTGCATCTCCTGTTTAAATCAAGTGTTCTCCATCTTCGACTCCTGCAGCCTTCCTCTCGTGCGTTGAGTTAATTCACCAGACTCCAAATATCCGCACGTTGTTCCTCCTGGACCTTCCCTCAAGGTCGGTTAGCTTTTCCTGTAGCTTTCTCTGCTCACAAAGGGTTGTCAACAGAGCGTCTTTGGCTTCCATGTTGAATGTCTCGAGTTCCTCGATGCGTGTTTGTGCCTCAGTGAGACTTTTCTTCTGGTCCTGTAGTTTGTCACTGTTCGCCTTAAGCTGGTTGTTGACGTCTTCTTTAAAATTGAAAAACTCCTGTTTAAAGCTTGTGTCGAGGGCCGTTATGTCATTTTTCATTTCTTCTTTGAGCTCAGATTTCTTCAGTGATATCCGTCAAATATTTGTACAGTGCTGGCGTATCACCTTTGGCTAATGCTCTGCCACCATTCCCCCCTGCTTCACCGCTTGCCTTCATCCCAAAACTCTGCAAATCCTGTGTTTTCAGATTTTTTCAGCTTTTCTGACGTGTTCCCCCACTCATCCCTCGTAATATCTATTTGAATTCGGTTTACCGTTAGTGGTTAGTTGGGGGATTTATTTGTCTTCGACTGTAGGAGCTGCAAACTACGCCGCCAAGTCCATGATATGTGTTTGTCAATGGTTGATTTCCTGTTTTATTTTGTAGTTTTGTCCCCTGTGTGGTCCCTTGTGTGGTTTCCTGTCTTGTACTTGCTGGTCCTTGTTGGTTTTTGAGCCGACTTGACTCCCACCCTCTCCTATTGATTACCCTACCTGCCCTAATGTGTGCGGTCACGGTGCTTCCCAAGGAGGGGAAAGATAAGGAATTCAGTGAAAATTATAGGCCAATATCAATATTAAATTGTGATTATAAGATATATACAACCATCCTAGCTAAGAGACTCGAAACTTTTATAATAGCTAATTAACGAAGATCAATGTGGCTTTATTAAGGGACGCCAAACACAGGACAGTATAAGGAGGACTTTACATATAATTGAAATAGTACAAAAAAAGGAGAAAGTGCCCTGCTGCTCAGCTCAGTATGCGACGCAGCTCATCCATTGCCTAGGACAAAATTGTGTTCAGGTATAACCACAGAGCAACTTACTGTTTTTTACAATTGCTTAACGACAGACGGCACAACAGCAGCTACATGTGTAAAACTAACACCGTCTGCATCACCAACACTCACCTGAGTAAGCAGTTCACATCAACTGCAAAACAGGCTCAGTGCAGCGAACACTGAACCATCATCATGGCGACAACACACTGTCACTCAGAATACACTGAGAGGAAAAACACTTAACATTGACACCAACACACAAGTTAAACACTTTTCATCTTTATAGATTGAATCATTTGAGTGAGTTTATGTCAGGCTGGACTAGAAAGAGGATTCAAATGCAGGGCAGAATCAAAATTCAATAGGCTTTTATTCTGTAATTAGAGGCGTCAAGTCAGAGAGACAAACAAATAGGCTGTTAAACCTAAACCTGAGGGGTATTCCACCAAACTCGCTAATTAAAGCAGAGCTTACCTGATTAAGCCTGGTGAGAACTAACGCCAACTTCTACTTGCGGCTAAACCCATTCCATTAACGCATTTCAGCCGTGCCTTTTTAAGGTTAATTCAAGCCAGGTTACGCGCGTTCACGGGATATAAAGCCAGCCCAGAACCGTGAATATCGAATAATCGAGAAAATGGCCAAAAAGACCAGAGCAAAAATTACTGATGGAAATGTACGAGGAGTACAAACCCATCATAACCAAGAAAGGGAATACTGTAGTGATAAATAAAAATTGTGAGGCTGCTTGGGCAAGAATTGCCGAGCGATTAAATGCTTAAGTGCCGTCAAGAGTAACGTTCTAATATAATACTGACCAGGATTTCCTGAACATGAGGATAGTGTAGAGGTAACGTGCCGGCTTTACATGCTGCCGGCCAGGGTTCGATTCCCGACTATGTAAGTTTGTGAAATTTCTTTCTTTAGCCGGAACTGAGTTTTAGTGTGAAGTATTTCTCTCTCTCTCTCTCTCTCTCTCTCTCTCTCTTTTAGATAGGCCCTTTGTCATTGGGCTCTATAACATGCTATTAATGACATCTTTATGCCTATCATGTTTTTGCTAGTTATATTTGGGTTCTGGGGAAATTGTATGACATATTTTTCATAGTTAAAGTAAAATGTTGGTCTAATTCTCTGATCTAAAGACCATTATGCAAGCAAAAAAAAACAAAACATGAGACATCCTCACCGGGTTGTGAACCCCGGCTGACCGTGTTTGGGGCCACATGCATCACCACTCACCCAACTGGGGGATGAACAACATGTGAAATACATATGTACATGTATTTAGATAATATTGCGAGTCGTTTTTCAGGATTTAAACGATTTATTCATATTTTTTTAGTTGCAAGCATGTATTTTTAGACACTTGATGAAAATATAGTCTGTTTGCACTTCATATATGTAATTCTGGACATTTTTGGTCTTTCATGTGACGAAATCACGAGGACTAGGCTTGGCGGAACCTTCTGCTTGTACAGTTGTTTCCGACAGACGGACTCCTCTGAAACCCCGCTCAAGTAAGCCTGATGGTTAGTGTGCCCCAGAGCAGGCTAGTTTGGTCGGATAAATTCCCATGGTTACTTAGTGGAGAGTGCCTCAAGTCACATTGAAGGAACGCAACTCTTGCTATAGGTAGCAAGGCTTATCGAAATTAGCCTGGCTTTGCACTTAGCCACTTTGATGGAATACTCCTCCGACGACACTAAATATCAGCGAATAAACAAAATAAAGAAAAGGACTAAACTGAAAACCTCACCAACGGTGGGAACTCAACGAGACTCGGAGAAACAAACTACAACACTAAATACAAGAAAACGAAAAAGGCTAAATAAAAATTCTCTCACAAGGGAAGACAACTCAGGCTATGAAAACAGGCTACTCTATGATACAAAAGAACAAAGAAATCAAAATCGGGAGGAAGGCAAAAAGGCAAACTAAATCTGTGGGCTGAGCTACACTATAAAATATTACAAAGAAAAATTCCCTCTTCTCGAGGCACAAAAATGACAGAAAAAACAACAACAATACTTATCATGACAAGACTGTGACGAAGGGCTTGGGTGATCGACAGACGAAATGTACTGGCACAGGACAAACGAAGACACAACACATGAGGGAGAGTGGAACAGGTGGAAACAATCAGGAATCGGGGATGACAAACCAGGGACACATGAGGAAGGGCAAGTGACCTGAAATGAGAGGGATGAGAGTTAGACTTTCAAAATAAAACTGGAAGTTCACGAAACAAAAACCAAGACAGGGAAAAAAACCTTACCACGGCGTGACACTTTTCACAAATCAATATTTTCTTTAAAGGGGCCAAATTATGAAAACCAGGTTTTCTCTGGTCTCTACACCTATAAACACCCTGTCAACTCCCAAAATGAGGAAAAAAAACAAATTCCTGCATGGTCTCTGCAGCCCACCCGCCAATAAAACGGTGCTCCTACAGGCTGTTCAGATTCAGCTCCTTTTCGTTACGTAATGAAAGAGAGAGTGCAGCCCAACTTGGCGCTGGGTGATCCAGCTGGTGCTTCATGAATAAATCTCGGTGCGGGTGAGCTGGAGACAATCCTCCCTCTGTCTCACGCGCTCTGGTGCGTCTTCACTGCTACCTCCGGTCGGTCGGAACCCGGGGGCACGTGTCCGACAACGCACCGTGCATGACGGTCCGGGTCCGGTCTCTTGCATTTCATTTTTACGGCAACGGTCCGTGTTAGCTTCTATGTGTGTGCTAACCACTTCACATCGGGCTGCTTCAGGAACGACGGTCAGTACAAAGCTGGCTTTGCCAGGACACTGACCCTCGTTAAAGGATCTGTCCAATCATACGGGACCCAGCAACTTCACCTGAGACACATAGGCGAGCCATAGCGATACATACACGGAAACATTGGCACATGCTGCCGCTCAGCGTAAGCTGTGTCCTGTCTCTCTCCAAGTAGGCGATGACAGACGGAGCTCATTAGCATTTAAAGGTGCAGACACAAGCTCACTAGAGCTCATTTGAGAAACTTTTAGACAGCTGAAATTCAGGACCACGGATGGGTTGGGGACAATGCATATCGAACGCAGTGTAGTTGGACCACTGACAGCTGTGTGGAATTGATGAAAAACAGTATAATATGGGAACTTTAAAGAAAAGAGTGAAATTCTTTCACATGAAAACTTTTATAACATACCAGTTTTTTTATAGGTAAGGAATAAAAATCAGCAGTTTGCTTCAATAGATATATTTTTTTATTGTGTCTGTAGTAATTTGCTACAAACATGTATTAGTGTGAGATATTCATGTTTTTCCTCTCGGTGTGTTCTGAGTGACTGTGTGAATCGTCTCTATGATGATTGTTGAAAGTGTTTCGCTGCACTGAGCTTGTTTTGAGACGTGTGAAGAGTTGTGTTGTTTGAAGTGAGTTTTGCAGGTGATGTGAACTGTTAGTTATATATAAGTATAAGATCTGTCGAAAGACGGCCACTTTGGACAAAAGTGTCTGCTAAATGCCCTAAATGTAAGTTTAGCTCAGGTGAGTGTTGGTGATGCAGACTGTGGTTAGAGTTTTGCACATGTCGCTGCAGTTGTGCCCACTGAGGTGGTAAATCCCACTCAGTGTGCTGATTCACGGATCTGTCCAGCTCGCAGCAAGTTTGCATGTTTCTCCACGGACAACAGGCTGCCGAGACCAGGCACGAGCGGCGCGCAAGCAGAACACGATCTTGACTCTTTTTTTTTTTTACCGACAACCGACAAATTCAATTCATAGTAACGCAACGCATTTAACATTCAGTAACGATAACGGCGTTGTAACAACGGAAACAGTAATTAGTTAGATTACCCGTTACTGAAAAAATAACAGCGTTATTCCAAACACTGCATATTAATAAAAGAATATGTTAAAAAATTAACATTGATTGTTGTCTTCCTTATCTTACAAACGCATGACATCCTCGTAGATTCTTGTGCCCTGTTGATACCCCTCCAGTCGGGCAGGGGGCCGTGGCGCGGGGTCATCATGCTGGGGACTCTACCACCTTTGCCGGGTGGTAGAGTCTGCCTCCTGAAGTTCAGTCAACACGGATAAAGTGTGACAATTATACGATGGTTTAATGGCTGTATTTATGTGTTGATGACATATGCACAGTAAATAAGGAGAATATGTAGTTATTCCCGCTAAGTTCTGCAGTGATCTAATTGAGGGTATTTATTGTATCCTGTATTACATGCAGTCAGCTGTCTCCTCCTCCTCCTACGCAACTAACACAGCACCGATTCAATATTTCGAAATTATTTTGATTTAAGATACGAGTTGGATTTTAGAAGGTGTTTATGAAAAAAATATCCTTCATTAAAAGCATCAAAAACACTGCTGGAGTTCATCATGATAATGGGATCTAACTTATGATATGGAGTAAAATTAAATGTGTGTTAAAACTACAATAGTTTTTCTCATGTTTACTTCCTATAATCTGACTTCAGTTCACCACAGTTCCATCTGTGTTGCTGATTCCCCTCCAGTCTCCAGAATGTGCATACCAGTATGCATGCCTCAGAGTTTGCTTACAGGTACACACACTTTCCCGTCAAGTTTGTTTTTTATAGATTACAACATTTGCGTGGAAAGTGGTGTACGCACGTTTCCAGCCCCATTTTGTGCACAGCAAGCTTTATAAATGAGGCCCCAGGTCCTTTGGTTCCAACTGCATTTGGTGTTTGTAGTAGGAAAGTAGTAGCATTAACAGTAGCAGTGGCATTAACAGAAGCAATAGTATCAGCAGTAGTAGTCCATGGCAGCAGGCACAGCCACGCCGAGATGGATCCATCCCAATCATGTCGCCATAGACCAAAAAGCAGGAGTAGTTGAGCAGTCACACAGCAGCAGGTGGAGCTACAATATGGTGTTTGCAGCGGTCAGGACCTCAGCGGATTCTGCTGCACCACTAAGCATAGCCAGACTCCCGGGAGTAATCCCAGGAGTAATGTAGAGATGCCGATTTTAGTCAATTACTTTAATAAATAGTGAGCCCCCTTAAAAATACTGGCAGTAACAGTCAAACAAGACCAAAGCATCGGTGCAGTCCGGATCCAGTTCCACTATCCAGGGAGACCTGCTAGGCCAGAAAGCACAGGGACTCCAGGGAACATACAGAGAGAGAGAGAGAGAGAGAGAGAGAGAGAGAGGCTCAGTGTGTTACTATAAATTAATCCCCTGGCAGTCTAGGCCTATAGCAGCTTAAAGAAAGAAAAGGAAGATTTGATATTGGTCTGTAGTTTGCTAAAACCCCTGGATCTAGAGTAGGTTTAGAAGAAGAGATCATTGACGTTAGTTGGTTAAGGTAGATTGGAGAAAAGCACTCTAAATATATGTGGCGACACGGGGGTGGTTCCTATTGTTACGTATGATATCTGTTGCCAACAACGCCACCTTGGGTTAGGGCCCAAGGACCCGGACTAATGATCACTAGCACACTAAAGGACACAGGTTCGTTTGCTCAGGGAGGGCAGGAGACGGAGTTCAATGATTAAACCAAGGTTTTATTGATTATAATAATTATTTAAAATCACAAAGTTTGGATCATAACCAAAAAGAAGCCCAACTGAGAAGGGGGTTGCAGGCCGAGGCTTACCGACTGGAGGAGGGGTCAACAGGGGAAGGTGTAATCCAGAACAAAAAAAAGAGCACCCCACTCACACGGCAAAAACGTGATGTACACACCAAGAAAATCCTAAACGAGGATCACACACACAAGGGGATCACCATCACCCGAGGGAACCACCACCACCACCACCGTCGGCCTTCAGCTCTAGGGGGAGGAAAGGATAACACGATTAAAAGGGCTCAAAGTAAAAGAAAAACAAACATAAGCAAACGACTGATCAACCAACAAATGAAAAAGTATTAATTTCAATTAATAAATCAACTAAACAAAAGAAAAAGGAAATTAAAGAGTCTCTGGCCAGAGATAACAACTCAATTAATCCATTGAAACAAATAAATCTCTAATGAAACTAAATTCCCATTAATTCCCCCAAATAAACCAATTAATTACCCAAACAAAACAATAAGAAACCAAACTACTAAGAAATTACCAAAAGAAATGATACCATTATTCAAATGATAAACAAAACAATTAAACCGAACCTTGGGCTCACACACACACACACACACACACCCACACGTACACGCACACACACGCAGTCCAAATAGGTGGCTGAGAGTCCTGGCAAAGCCCGTAGCGTCCCACACGAACAACCGCCAGGACCCCGAACCAAACCCGCAAAACAGCAGCCGAAGCAGCAGCGAAGCAGCAGTGAAACAGCAGCGGGCTGGCGGTGAAGCAGCAGCGGAGCAGCGGCGGGCTGGCGGCGAAACAGCAACGAAGCAGCGGCGGGCTGGCAGCGTAGCAGTGGCACCTTAAGTCGCGCTAGCGTCCAAAACCCCCAGTTCAGTCCAGACACTTAGCGTCCCTTCTAAAGAGGGAGAGGAGCGAAGAGGGTCGGCGTGGCAGGGGAGAATTCTACCACTGAACCACGCGACCAGCAGACTATGCTCCGGTCAGCAGCAGTCAACGACCCCAGTATATCGCCCCAATTGCGATAGAAACGCCGGATCTATAAAAGAGTTACGGTTAAAAGAAACGCACATGAATATACATCAACAGCACGCTAAGGTGCGCCTACCTGTACTCCGATGTGAGCGACGAATACAACGACCCCAGTATATCGCCCCGATTGCGATAGAAACACCGGATCGGTACTCCGATGTGAGCGACGAATACAACGACCCGGACGTGGGCGGGCCGAAGAGGCAGGAAGCGAGAGGGCAGGGGGAAGAACACAGCCTACCTTTATCCGCTCAGTTAGAGCAACAATTGGCTAATAAGCCAGAGAGGGCGTGGTGCAGCAGACCCCGGGGTTCAGTATGGCAGTGGTGCCTCATACCACTACATATATATCAGGTCTTAATGCTGTTTCTTTTTCTAAGATTCCTGAGTTTGATGGTAACATGGTTCCAATTGAAGGCAAGACGTGAGTAATTTTGTCTGTGATAACTTTATCATTATAATAGTTCATTAAGTCATTGCTACTAAGATCTCTAGGAATACATGGCTCAGTAGAGCTTTGACTCTTTGTCAGCCTGGCTACAGTACCGAAAATAAATCTAGGGTTGTTTTTATTTTCCTCTATCAAAGATGATTAGTAGGCTGTTCTGGCGTAATGGAGAGCCTTCTTATACGTTTTAAGACTGTCTTGCCAGACTAGGCAGGATTCTTCCAGTTTGGTGGAACGCCAGATGATTTCAAGATTACGCAATTTTTGTTTTAATTTACGAGTTTGGGAGTTATACCAGTGAGCTATCTTCCTATGTTTTATAGTTTTCTGTTTTAGAGGAGCAACAAAGTCGAGGGTCGTTCTCAGTAGGCTTGCTGATTCATCAATAAGAGAATCGACCTGGGAGGGATTAAAATTAACATAGAAGTCCACAGTTTCATTAAGACATGGCAGTGAACTCAAGACTGGTGGAATTACTTCCTTAAACTTAGCTACAGCTCGAGAGTAGTAGCTTTTTCCTAGAGGAGCGAAGTCCAGCAGCAATAAGTCAAAGGTTATCAAGTAATAGGCAGATCAAGAAGAATTTTGAGGAAAGATTATTACGTTTTCGACAGAGAGCACAACTATAATACTAAGTGGTTGAAGTGCAAAAAGGCAGTAGGTGTTACTAGCAACAAAAACAGTTCTGTATGAAACATTGTAATTAGTAATAATAATAGTGCAAAAAGAAAGTCAGAATTAGCACCAGAAAGTTTCTGTATGATAGTGCACGAGACAGTTGTGTGTCCATACGGTCCATAGGCAGTTCTATGGCTATGTATATGATCGACTTTCAATACAGATTCATGTTTCCACTGGTGAAGTATTCCTTTAACAGCGACGTGAATTTTTCTGTATTTATGTTTATCCTTAGACAGCAGTTTCAATTGAGCATCAATGTTGCTCGCTCTGGCCCTTGGGAAACATTTGACTAAAGTCACTGGTGACGCTAATTTCACATTTCTTACAACGGGCTGCCGATTACCAGAGTTGGCTTCTCAGCAGGGAAGTAATTGAGGAGGTGGAGAAGTAACTGAACATTAGACCCACTGGGCAGGAGAGAACAGAAGGAGGAGAGGGAAAGAGAGAAGCCATCATAGCTGCTAAGCAAGCTGTTGCGCTAAAGTAGCTAACAGAGATAGTGTGTAAACAACTGCAATATAGCGAGAAGGCAACTTAGAAAATGAGCGATGTGTCTGCTGAAGCAGGGATGTGTTTAAACTTAAACTTACGATAGTTAGCCGCTGAACAGGGAAACAGGTTAAATTAACAGTTAGGCTAGAGAGAAGAACACAGCCTGCAGTGAGTATCACGGAGAAATTACACATGGCACTGTTAGAAAAGTCTTACGGGAACACAGATGTGACCATACATATGATGATGACGTTTCCATCATCATTGACCCCATGTCCTTGTTTGTCACTGCAGCACTGCAGAGCAACAAATACCTAGTAGTTCCCCCTCTGGAGGTCATTAGAGGATAAATTGCTGATACTCATTTACTGTATTTGATGAAGTCAAGTATTAGTCTGAAGGATCAGTTAACATTGGAATTTATCAGCCAAATGCTGGTGTAATAGTGGCTGCTATATTTGAAATGCTAAATTTGTTATATTCAGTCGCCAGTCAAAAAACCATGGTAGCCACAGGCCAGTGAGTGACAAATAAGTAGCATGGTGTAACTGTCAGTTTGTCCAGGTAAATGTTATTTTTCACCAGTAAATTCACCCAGCTGGTACTTATTAATGTACCTCATGTCATAAGTTGTCATCTATTTGGTTTCATTTATTTCCTTTTCCACCGGCTAGAGAGCAACGTCATTACGTCATTCTAGGCTATATGTCTGCATACATCCTTTCCTCAGAAATGCTTTGACAACTTCAAGCATTAACACTGGCGGACTATAACTCTCCTGGCTTTGCAAGCCTACATTGGCATCAACACAAGACTGATAGAACACATTCATGCTGCTAGTGTTGAATGCTGTAGACGGTGGTTTAAGCACAAACTTTACCACTACACTCACACTTTCCAGTGTCAGCTTTTTGTGAAGCCAGATGTTAAGTTACGGAGGTAGTTGGAAACGTTTTGTGAGCCAAAGTGCAGTGTTAGAAAGTAGCATGCTTATGGTACCTACCTAAATATCCCACTAGCTGGTGTTGTGGAAAAAAGAATCTGCCCAATAAAGATCAACAACCATGTTAAAATAATTACCCGATGGTTTAGTACTGGAGGAAGGAGATCGGAGTCAGCTCAAGGTCCAAACAGGGATTTAATCTTGATCAAGAGGAGAATTCAAAGAGTAACATGCTGGTCTGTTAAACAGTGAAGACTCAACGTGCTGTGAGACAAACATGATATTTATCCATCTTCTTGTGGGTGTGTTTTCACTCAGTTCACAGGGATGGAAGTCGCAAACTCAAATGTTTAACTAAACCTTGCATAAGTAACAAACCCTACCTGGGTCATAAACCACAACTATGTCACAAGGCACCCATGGGTTGCAAAATACACACAAATGGCCACAGGCCACAGGACACAGGTCACAGGACACAGGTCACAGGACACATGTCACAGGACACATGTCACAGGACACATTTACATTCTCACCAAACCTTCTCATGTGTAAGTCTTCAGTTCAAATATCTCTCATCAAGAAGTACAAAATTTCCATATCATATCCCTCCTGTTTATGCTGATTCTAAGCATAATCATAACATACATTTTGTGAAGTGTGAGAGCGAAAACCCTATCAGGCAGTTCAAAACATTCTTATTATCCATTATCCTTCAAGAAAGGGAAACTCTCTCACGGTCCCGCTGCCCCGGCAACCACCCGCAGGTACTCCATTTAACAAGGCACAGAAATTATATAAAAATAAGCATAAATTCAAAAGCATTTTGATTACATTGTTGCCCCCAAAAACAAAACATAAATGTCTTTGCCAAGCTAGTCAACCCATCGGGCTTGGCTACGGACCTATCCCTACCTAGTTAAACTATCCCTTGCACGTAAAAAGAACAAAAACAATGGGGTCACCTTCAATATGTACAAATGCTGTGAATATTTTTCTCCTAAGTGGCTCTAGTTGGCCAATTCAGAAAACTACAACTTCAGTTAGATTTTCTGTAGCCTTATCATAATCAGTAGAATAAACATATCTCTTAGTCCGTGGTGTCCTTATCTTCATCAAAGAGATTACCATATAAATCATCATCTGTCAGATCAGAAGTAACATTTTCTTGTGCTGCATTCTCATAGTCCCCTCGGTGATCATCGGTGATGGGGATCCTTTCATACAGCATAGTTGTTTTGGTCACAGCGGTGTCAATGAGTCTCTGTAAAAGTCTCTCAAACAGGGGATACAACCAACATCCACAAACGATTAGAACGGTAATCATTACGGTTGCAGATAACATCATAGTTTTTAAAGAACCTGCCCATTTTCCCAAAATTTCCTGGAGCCATCCTGTCAGAGGATCATCAAAACCAGAGTTTTCAGCTAACTCTGCAGATAGGGAGGTTAATCCATTCAACGCCTTAGTGATGCTGCCATCAGGTGCTGTATTGTTAGGAATAAACGTACAACACATATCTCCAAACATTTTACATACTCCTCCTTTTTCAGCCAACAACATATCTAACGCCATCCTATTCTGCCATGCCATTAAACTAGTCTTATCTAACTGTTGATGTATGCCCCCAATTGCTTCCTTAGTGTAATTTAAAAATCTTTGTTGGTTATAATAGACGTAATTTATCCAATCCACATTTTTATTAACGGTTACCCACCAAGCCAGGAGTGATTCAAATCCTGCAGCAACCTGATTTCTGGCTTTAAACTCATCAGGAACACCTCAAGGAACACCAATTGCATCTATATAGACTCTGTTGTCAAAAGATCCTGCTGGTGCATTTCTCTTTGTTCGCGAATTATGTATCGTCACTTTTTCTAATGCCTTTGTGTCATATGGTAAAATATATGTCTGCATTAATAATTGTACCATAGCACAAGTTCCCTTCCAATCAGTTGGTAATTTTGCTCTGAGTATCTTACCTCCACAGAACCACCATACATCAGCTCTGGCCATGGTTTGATCATTCACTATGTCATCAGTGACATTGCTCTCGCCCTTAATAACATCAATGATGGTTTTACAGGTTGTCAATACTCCTACTGACACAGTACCTCTGCTTCGTGTCAAGCAGGTATAATTCCCGGTGTATGGCGTAAACCAAGGTGGTTTAATCTGTGATGACACTGGTGGGAACAGAAGTTTCAAAGTGGTGCAGTTTGTAGCACTCTCTGATTTGTATAATTCTAGCATGCAGCGAAAACCTTTTGGGTCATTATCTGGATTAAGGGGAAAAGGCACTGTGCCTAACCCCGGCCTGGCTGCTGCACATGCTAGACAATTGGAAGAGGATAACTTGCTGTTTCGGGCTGTGTGAACGATCCATTGTAGCCATACATTTGAGTCTGTGAATCCTGTTTTTAGGGCATACGTTTACAGGATTACAATTGTTCCGCAAATATCTTGTGTTGCAAGTACCTTGATGATTTTCAATCGTATTAGCAATTACCAAACTCCACTTCTCGCACGCACACCCATACCTGTGACAGTTCTACCCCACACACTTCTATATGCGCTGCATACCTCCATGGTGACACAGATATAATTTTCTGTCTCCGGCCAGTGAAAGTGTTGTCCTGAACAGGGGAAAACCTGACATGCATCAATCTGAGCAATGCAATTCATCCCTTCAGTACATTTTATTAGTTAGTTAGTTTCATTTATTGTCCACGGTGTGGAAATTTGTTTTTGGTCTCATAAATACAACAAGCAGGACAACAACAACAACACTTATCACTACACTTCTACTAGTGTCCCACCTGGATTGTATTCCTATAGCTCTTTCCCTCATTTTATAATATACCTGGCCTTGTGTCACTATATTTGGGATAAGGAATGCAATTGTGGTCACACATAAAACAGTTATCAAGCATAGCTTTAAATCCAGCATGGTGAATGTTTCTACTTATCTGACAGTGGTATTTTGCAGTGTGTGAGATGGATCCAAGTCTGTCTTTCAGCTATGTGGACTGCTGTGGGTGTAGACAGTAACACTTGATAGGTTCCTTCCCAGCGGGGAGCTGACCAATCCCCCGCCTCAGGACTTTTTATAAACACCCAATCTCCTGGGTTTATTGGCCCACCTGTTGGTGCTAGATCTGCAGGAGGAGATACTGTAGAGATAACACTTTTGTTCTTCATCATTTTTGACATGTAGTCAACGATCGTTTCAGTCAATCTTGTATCATCTCCCTTTGTATCTATTAGCGGTACCCTAAATATTTCAAATGGTGATAATCCTGTACTGTTGGGTTGAATGTGTAAGCGTAATGCTACAGCTGGTAGACATGTTACCCAACTTTTCCTTGTTTCTTCCATAGCCTTCCTCAGTTTTGCTTTAATAGTTCCATTGTTTCTTTCCACCAGTCCTGCTGACTGTGGATAATAGCTACAATGGAACCTGAGTTGGATTGAAAATATTTCAGATAGCTTTTGTATTACTTGATTCCTAAAATGAGGACCGTTATCGCAATAAATCTTCTCTGGAAAACCATACCTTGGAGCTATTATTGTAGCCAAAATTTTGGCCACAGTTATTGCATCATTGTTCACTGTTGGTGTAATTTCTACCCATTTGGAGAACATATCCACTATCACTAAACAGTATTTCTTTCCTTCGGCTCTGTTTAATTCAATAAAGTCCATACAGATACATTGAAATGGGTATGTCGCTTCTGGGAATTTACCTGGTTTAGGACGTAGTCTACCTTGAGCATTATGTTTAGAGCATATCAATCATGAGGCACAAATTTTTTTTGTGTAATTTTGAAATCCATATGTAGTAAAAATGTTCTCTATTTTGGATACCATCCCTCCTGTTGAGACATGGGTAATCCCATGACTCAATATCGCCGCAAATCTAAATACATTTTTTGATAATATAGGCTTTCCGTCGAGGCTCTCCCAAATTCCCATTTCTGTCTGTGTGGCTCCTTTATTTCGCCACATGTTTTTCTCAGTCTCAGGTGAGCTATCTTGCATGTATCTTAAAACGTCATGATCTATATGTGTATGCGTAGTCTCGGTAGTATAAATGTCATCTACATTTTTCTGAATAGCAGCCGTTAGTTTTTGCTTCCTCGTCCGCTTTTTTATTCCCCATTGAAATAAAATCTTTACCCGTAGTATGTGCAGCACACTTGCATATTGCAACTTTTCTTGGCAGTTGAACGCTATCCAGTAGCTGCAAAATGAGATCTTTATGTGTAATAGGTTTCCCTGTAGATGTTACCATGCCTCTATTTTTCCACTGTTGTGCAAACACATGAAGTGTCGAGAATGCATACTGGCTATCTATGTATACAGTTATATCTTTCATTATTTCTCCCTAATTTGCACACCTCTGTAAGTGCAACAAGTTCTGCTGCCTGCGCAGAGAAATGCGACGGTAAGGAGCCTGACTTCAAAACCTTGTCAGATGTTACTACAGTATATCCACTGACATTTGTCCCGTCAGGATTCTTTTTACATGAGCCATCTACAAATATCACAATATCAGCAGCATCAAGTGGTACATCGGTGAGATCTGGTCTTGGTATAACTCTAGCACTAGTTTCTCCTACACAATCATGTGCTATTCCATCTGTTTAATTTGGTAGCAGGGTTGATGGGTTTAATGTAATGCATCTCTCTATAGTGAGATGTGGCTGTGACAGTAGGATAGTCATACAACTAAGATGTCGCGCTGGTGACATGTGACACCATAAGTGTCAGTGGGTGAAATAACACTATAGAAGCAGCTGCCTGTACTGCCTACAAACAAGGTGTCATAGCTTTTGTGATGTTAACGAGTTTTGATGAATAATATGCAATAGGTCTCTGTTTTCCTCCAAATGGTTGTGTTAGAACACTAGTCATAAAACCAGATCTTGCATCGCAAGTCTGAACAAACGGTTTTGAGTAATCAGGGAAAGCTAATACTGCAGAGCTCACTAGAATTTGTTTGAGTCTACCAAAAGCATCATTCGTTTCTTGAGTCCATGTTATTTTGTCTTGAGCTGCCATAGGTTGGTCATATATAACATTTTGGAGCGGTTGTGCTATTTCAGCATAATTAGCAATCCATTGTCTGCAAAAATTAGTCATACCTAAGAAAGACATCATTTGTCTTTTGGTTGTAGGTTTTGGTGCTTGTAAAATAGCTGTTTTCCTTTTTTCGTCTAGATGTTTACCTGACTGTGAAATATTAAAACCTGAATATTTTACAACCGTTTGCCACAATTGCAATTTATTTTTGCTGACCTTATGTCCTTGTTCAGCTAAGAACTTTAATAGAGCTAAGGTATCTGTTTAGCAATCTATTTCAGTTTTAGACGCTATTAAGATGTCATCCTCATATAATAGTATCTGGCTTTTACACAAATTTTACAAATTACAAACTTTTACAAATTTTGCTAAGTTTGCGGACATGGCCATAGAAAAGAATAGTTGTCTGTAGGCAGTCTACCACCGCCTTCATCTTTTCTGATTATTCTAAATACTGCATACTCCCGTATCGCATAAAAAACGTTTTAAAGTTTTATAATTGTTAACCAATAATCTGGTGATCAGTAATCGGTTTCTGATTCATGCTTAATAATATTTCAGCACTTTCTAGTGAACATACTTCTTCTTCCTCCTCATCTTCTGTGTCTTGGTGTGTGTGTGTGTGTGTGTGTGTGTGTCCATGCATGACCTGATTTATTGAAGTCACGCCGATGAATCATCAACTCGTCTGGGTCTCCCTGCTCCTCCTCTCCCCCGCCAGCCTCCTTGACCTCTGCCCTTTGGAGCTCCACAGTCTTGAGCCCAATGTCCAAATTTACCACAACTGTAGCAGCTCTCATCTCCAAATCTCCGTCCTCCCCGTCCTTCTCCTCTTCCTCTCCCTCTCCAGGCTCCACTGTTCACATTGCCTCGGAAATACACATCAGTAAATGAATTAGCATAATTTTCATCATCATCATCATCATCTTCCATGACAAATACTTCACTTGCCTTTTTTTGTTCCGCCTTTCTTGGCTTGTCATGGTCAGTCGTAGCTTGTATCCCAGCAGTTCCAACACCAATAAGGTGCTTCCTATGGCTGTTGCTATCGGTGCAGGAGTGGAGAGAGTAGATGCGAAGAGAGAGGGAGGGCGAAGAAGTGGAGCTGAGGCCTGGACAAGAGGCGGTGGTGGCTGAGGGATGATGTACAGGGGAGGGTGGAGACCCAGAGGCACATACTTGTCATCCTGTTTATCTCGGTTGGAGTACAAAACAGGATAAAGTTTATTACATACTGAATCTTTTTCTTTTCCTTTTTCTCCTTTTCTTCCTATCTTTTCCTTTCTTCAACCTCTCTTTTCTCAATGTCTTCTTTACATTGTCTCACTTACATTTACTTTCTGTTTCTACATTCCTCTCTTCCTTGCTTCTGCCTCTTCTAACCATGCTTTCGCCTGTGTGTATCCCTCTTTCTTCTGCCTTTTCTCACTTCCCTTTAACCTTTCCTCTATTTTTTTTTTCTACCAATTCTCTGCATTCTTCCACCTGCAACTTTCCTTTAAACCCATACTTCTTTTCCACTTCTTTATATAATTTACATTATCTACAGCTTTCTGGCTCATTCATTTTGCATCTAATTTATATTGAACCTCGTCAGGTTCACAACAATATTTAAAAAAAAACAACAATTTAAAACAACTATTACAATTTCCCAGCATGAATTTGTTTAGTTATTTGTTTATTTATCTATTTAATTATTTTCAAAACGTATTTTTCTATTTTACATTTGTACACTTTTCATTTCTTTTCCTTTTGAGTACTCTTACCTATGGGTCCCTGACCCTTTCCCTGACGTCTTTTTGTTTTCGCAGGCCTTCGGGATTAGTTTAACCCTTGTCCTTCCAAAAACAGTTTACCTGGATTTAGGGTCCTGCCCTAAATCTAAGAGAGTCCTGCTCCCCCAAGCCTGGGCTTGATTCTATTTATTTCCTTTTTCCTATTAGGTCCTTTGACCTATTTGGGGGGGGGGGGCGTGGTTTGAATATTTAATGAGCATGACGTCACGGTCTACGCGGGAATGGTTCAAAGTAGTCTAGATCTTAAAATAGGGAGGAGTTAGAAAAGGGGTCCTTTGTACGCGTTGGATATTTAAGAAAAAAGTCGGCATGTTCGAGTACAGCGGAAAACCTGATTTTTCAAAGAGTGAACTTACCCGAGGGAAGCGTCCGAAAATGGAAAACACCTTCAATTCATCCGTGATTAGTGAAACTCCTGTTTCCATCTATAAAAATAGTGCGTTGAATATGGAGATTTACCTTGATGCTCCGCAAAAAAGTAGAGTTTTTCTGAGTCGTACTCAGATGCCTCCGGTCGAGTCTTTGAGCGAGAAATGGGACTTGGAAGATTACGGGATGGAAGGATCCTTTGGATACGTTTTCAGATATGAGACGGGGGATCTCTGCTTATTCCAGCTGAAAGAGAGAGGAGAATCAAGCCCATTTTCTAACACTACATCGTTATCTACCGTTGATTGGGATGTGTTAAGTCTGGCAATGCATGATTTCCTGTGGTGTGATCCTTCTCCGGGCAGCAAACGTGCAAAAGGAAGCTTGGATACTTTGCCAAGGACGTCGGCTGAGTTGAATGAGAGAAGAATTCTATTCAGTGCTACGTGGGAGACGAAATTTTCAGTCTCAGGTCGTTGGTTTCTCCGCGCCAGTCTCCGTGCTCCTAAAATCACCGGTCCCTATTCAGCCCGGTGGACCGAGCCCGACGTCTTTTCCCTGGAGACTTTCAACTCTGAATGCGGGGTGTTTACACCGGTGGTGGTCATGCCCATTGTCGCATGGCGAGAGCGTATGGGGGAAATGAAGGAGAGGATAGACAACCTCTTTCGAAGCAGTCGAAATTGGAAAAGCATGCTGACTCTGAAAAGAAGGTTGTCCTTTGAGGACACACCCCCGGCAGACAATGAAAACACACGCCCCGCAGCAGTTTAGACCAATCCCCCTTGAACATTAACGGAACCAATCCCCTTTGAGGAAACACCCCCGCCACAGTCTGGACCAATCCCCTTTGAACATTAAGGGAACCAATCCCCTTTGAACACTAACGCTATATCAAGGCCCGGATCTCCCGCTTTTTGGAGCGGTAGAGAAAATGTCAAACAAGACAATTAGACGCGTAAAGACCCGTCTTCTACCACGATTCGACAAACTTGATCCACCCGGGAACATGACCGAGAGCTTTAACACCCCTGAATTGACGGCCGTGCCGGAGGAGGAGAGCGACGAAGAGATGCCTTTAATCCCGCCATGCCATAGACGCTTCAGACGGAGGGTGAAAACCGACGGTGCTTCACAGACTTTGTCAGAGACTGATATGGAGGAGGAGGAGGAGGAGAAGGAGAATTCCCTCGCAAACATAATGACACCGACATCCACCCCGACATCCATGCCGTCAGCCCCGCCACCGTCCCCGGCACTCTCGGAACCCTCAAGCTGGACCGAGTCACAAGTAAGCGGGTGGTTGAGATCTATCGGTGTGAAAGAGCCGTACGTAGAAAAGCTTCATCAAGAGGAGGTTGATGGGAAAGTTCTCGAAATCATCGACGACGCATTTCTGTGCGGTAGAATGAGCATGAAAGCGGCACCCGCTCATATGCTGGTTCGAAGGAGAGATGTACTCTTTTTCAACTCGAAGCAAAACTCACGCTCGACAACGTGCATCGACGATGAAACCGACGGGGGGCTAATGCTGTTTTTCACCAGCACGGTGAGAACGGCCGTGTTTCATCTCCTCAACCAGGCCCTCCACAAGTTTAGGCAGAGCGAGTGCTACGGATGCCAGGTGAACCACCCGAGCCAGAGACAGCACCCATGCCTGGAACCCCCTGAAGAGGACTTTCTCCTGTACAACTACTCCGGAGTCATCAAGAGTCTGCGTACCTCTAAATTCATTCAAGCCATTCAACGCTTGCTGACGCTTCGTCGCATCAAGGTTGAGGATTCAAGGGTCAAAACCTATGCCGAGACTCTGCTGTCTCAACTGAAATCTGAGAGAAATGTCTGGGGAGCCATAGATGACACGTACACTGAACTGGTAGCTGATGATGAAACGATTCTGAGACATCTTGGTATGGTGACAGATTGTTGGAAGAATTAAAAAAAAAAAAAGATGGGTAATTATTGGAGAAAACTTGTAAACTTTGTCGAGAACCACGCTGTTATTTATCCGTTGATAGACGCGATAAAACCGTTAATTCTAAAACGAGACGAACCTCAAAAACTTCAAATCCTTCTTGATTGTGTCCGATCTAACCCTACATGGGATGCCATCGTCTTTCTTGTTGGACGTCATAGTTCTATAAACTTTGACATTTTTGAAATAATTTTGTCGGAATGGTCTAAAGAAAAGTCTTTTCAACCTTCACCTTATCACGTGTTTGTTTTATATGCTCTGTTTGTTGATACGACGATGTTTCGCCTGCGATGCGACATCCCCGTAAATGTTTTTCTTGAACTACAAAAACTACACGATATGATTAGATTCACCTATGGTATCCTTGTTTTATATCAAACCATGCTAACAGTTTATGGTTTATAGAAATGTTTTCTTTCAATAAAATAAATGTGTATCAAGCAATCCGGTCATTCCTTTGTTGTCTTTCCACAATGAAGAAAGCAATGGAAAATGCGTACTATACACCCGCACACCCGGGTAGTTTCCGAGGGGTAGATCGACTCCATAGAGCTGTACAGGATGAAACGGGGCAACGTGTCAAGAGAGAAAACGTTCAAGAATATTTAACGGGACAGGATGCCTATACACTCCATAAACCGGTCCGCATCAATTTTCCAAGAAACAGAGTCTTTGTACCTCGTCCTTTAACCCAGTTTCAAGCCGACCTCTGTGACATGCAAGCCTTGGCTAAATATAACGACTGTTTTAATTATTTATTAACCGTCATTGATGTATTTTCCAAGAAGGCCTATGTGAGGGCTTTGAAGAGAAAGACCGCCGACGACGTGGTTAAATCGTTTAAATCAGTGTTGGAGGAAAGCCAAATCCCTCTCAAACTACAAACTGACGCGGGGAAAGAATTTTTCAACAAAAGTTTTCAAGCTCTGATGGAGAAACACGATATTGTGCATTTTTCTACAGCCAGCGATCTCAAAGCCTCGGTGGTTGAAAGATTTAATCGTACTTTGAAAGGGAGAATGTGGAGATATTTTACAGCCAACAACACTATGCGCTACCTAGACGTCTTACAAGACTTGGTAAAAAGCTACAACCACGGATATCACAGCAGTATTAAAATGAAGCCGGCGGAGGTGACTTTGGAAAATACCCCTCAAGTGTTTGAGAACCTCTACGGCTCAACCGCAGCACGCAAACACAAATACAATACAATATTGTGGTGGGAGACGCGGTGAGAATATCCAAAGTGAGAGGAGTGTTTGATAAAAAATATGAACAGAGTTTTACAGACGAGGTGTTTACAATAACCCAACGTCTCCCGCGCCATCCCCCAGCATACAGACTGAAAGATTTTGACGGAGAAATAATAGAGGGATCGTTTTACGAAGCTGAGCTGCAGAAAGTAAAAGAGACCAAGGACAAGCTCTATCATGTGGAGGAAATTCTAAAACGACGTACGGTTCGCGGTAAAAAACAAGTTCTAGTGCGTTGGAAAAACTGGCCTGAAAAATTCAACAGTTGGGTGGATGCCGACGTCCTTACAAATGTATAAAACAATCTGATGCGACGTTGAGCCTTTAGTCTCGAGGACAAAAGCCCAGCGAGCATCATGGATTATTCCTCCGAGGGTTTTTACATCACCCTACCCTCCAACGCCAGCCTCAACGTTTTTAAAAAAAACAAAAGTTCCCATTACCAGATAGATTTGACTCAACATATAGATTTAGAAGGGTCATGGGAGGTGGCCTTAACAGATATTTCATACCCTCACACATGGTATAATGTTGGTAACGGGCTGTTTTTTGAATGGAAAAGGATCCCCCTCAAGTTCCATCAAGATAAATTAGAGGTTAATGTCACTCGCACGTATAAGGAGAACGATAATCAAGATGAAACAGATCTTGTAGACGATCGCGGGTATAAAATTTTTCGTGAAGAAATTAGAGGAGGCTATTATAATAACATTTTACGATTCATAAGTGAGCTGAATTATAAATTCCAAATTATCGATCCGGGTGTAAGGATAGCCCTTGACGACGTTAAAATGCGAATCTCGTATCAGGGAGGGGGTGAAACTTATTTTCGTTTTTCACCTCGCCTGGCTTACACCATGGGAGTGAATCCTGGAAAGTGGATCAAGTTTGACAAAGGATCGGCCCCTTATCCGGCGGATATAAATGCCGGTTTTTACCACCTGTACTGTTACAGTGACGTGGTGCGCCCTCAGATAGTAGGCGACGCTTACGCTCCTCTCTTGAGAATCGTGAGTGTACAAGGATCATACGGGGACGTTGTCACCAAGTATTTTAACCCCGCCTACTATTAACCCGTATCAAAAAATCACATTGAAAACATCCGGGTGGAGATTAAATCTGATCAGAACCAACACATCGATTTTACCTTTGGCAAGACTATTGTGAGGCTCCACTTTAGACCCGTCAGAAAAAAATAGAAGCGAGAATGAGTCACACAATGCATGACCCTCTACGTTTAGTGGGTTATTATGAAAGCCAAGTGGGGGGTTCCCTCCCCGGTTTCGCGGGTTCACCTGTGATGTACGGGCGTGGGATAGGCTCTGTGTTTTCGAGGCTGTTTCGTTTTGTATCCCCTCTAGTGAGAAAAGGTTTTACCCTTGCCAAACCTCATCTTAAAACGGCAGCAAAAGGTATCGCTTCCGACGTATTCAAACAAGCCGTCGGAAAAATTAGCGGGCTCATGGGTCCGGGAGTACAAGACGGATCGGGGGGAATAATGGTCCTGGCTAGAAAACCCAGAAAGAGGCCCCCTGGGCAATGTGTCTCGACGGTCGGTAAAAAACGCAAACGTGTGGGGAAAAGAAAATCAGTCGGCAGAAGCCTTACCAAGAGAAGGACCGTCGTCGAGACCTCGGGTGATATATTTTAAAGATGGCTCTTTTACATCAAAATTCAGCCGAATGCACGATGGCTGAGCTGGATTTATTTTCAGCTCCTATGACTCAAATGTCTATCGAAGATAAAACCTACACAGAAGTCCTGCCGTTGTCCGCCATCACCGACGGGGGTCCTATTGAATTTTTTATTCCGGGAGAAGGTGAAAAGTACTTGGATCTGAACGACACCTTACTTCACCTGCGGGTCAAAATTATCAACGCCGATGGAACAAATATTGCAAACGACGCAAACGTGGGTCTCATCAATTATCCTCTGAATACCGTCTTTAGTCAATGCGACATTATGCTTGGGGAAAGACTGATTTCTCAATCCAGCGCCACTCACCCCTACAGAGCAATAATTGAAACGTTACTAAACTATTCTGATGGCACACTCAAAAGTCAATTTTCCGCCGGGTTATTTTACAAAGACACTAGCGGCTCTATAGACTCTATAGTATCCGTGAACGGGCCCAACAAAGGCTATAATGCCAGAGCCGCTTTCACGGTCGAATCTAAAGAGGTTCACCTCCTGGGACCACTCCACGCCGACATTCTTTTTAGCGAGAGACTCCTTCTCAACTCGGTGGATGTGAGAATCAAACTCACGCGTGCCAGCGACGCCTTCCGTCTCATGGGGGCCGCGGACGGCACTTTTCGTCTGAAAGTGACGGGTGCCTCTCTATTCACAAAAAAAGTCACCGTTTCTCCGGCTGTGCGGTTGGGGCATGCCTCGGCCCTACTCAGAGGAAATGCGCTCTACCCATTGTCACGGGTTAGCGTGAAAACGTACTCTCTCCCTGAAAATTCTAGAGTATGCACCCAAGAAAATCTGTTTTTGGGGACGATGCCTAAATACGTTGTTTTGGGCTTTCACAGGAAGAAGAGATCTCTCCCCCTTCAATTTCCAGCATTATGATGCAGAATACGTCACTCTCTGTCAAGCGGGAAAACAAATTCCCTCCAAAGCTTTCCAACCCCAATTTAACCAGGGGGCTTCGGTCAGAGAGTTTTACAACATGTTTACCGCTACAGGGAGGCATATGAAAGATTTACCTCTAGGCATCAACAGACAAGATTTTGAGCGGGGGTATTCGCTGTTTGTGTTTAATCTCAATCCGGGAGAGGACAGCGATGCATTGTCCAGGGTTTCCAACGGAGCTTTAAGGCTGGAAATGAGATTCAGACGACCCTTACCCAACACAGTCACTCTTGTGGTTTACGCGTGCTACGACTCTATTTTGGAAATTGATTCCAAACGACAAGTGCTGGTGGATTATTATTAATAAAAGAAATGAATAATCATCAATTGGAGAAGCTTCTGCGGAAAGTGCTGGGGAATGTTTTCTGCGGTGTATGGGCCTCTGACCAGCTTACCTCGCTGACTCGCTCCTTTGCCTTACCCTCCTACTTTATCGTCAACACGCATGAAGGAGACAGACCCGGGGAGCACTGGTTATCGATGACTCTGGAGGAAGATGGGACCGCAACTTTTTTTGATTCTTATGGATTTTCTCCCGATTTTGAATACTACCCTCGGAGCATCTTGCGCTTTTTGGAAAATTGTTCAGACCGGATATTGTACCACAACCTCCAGCTTCAACACCCTTTATCCACAGTGTGCGGTCAACACTGCGTTTATTATCTGTACCATCGATTTTGCGGGCTGTCTTTTGAACAAGTTTTGTCTTTATACGAAAATGATGTAGTGAAAAATGACCTTAAAGTATATACCCTGGTGAAAAAAATGTTACGTTGTACTAGCTCTAATAAGAATAATAGTAGTTGTGGCATACAAGACGCCTGCTGTTTAGAAACTTTTTTGAACCAAAAAAAAATGAAATGAAAATGGTGTACACACTGCGTTTGATGAATAAACTTTTTTTTATTGAAAAGGTTTGTCGTGTCATGTTATTCAAGGTTTAGCCAACGTGGGGACAATGTAACTTTTTTATCTCTTCTTCTTTTACCCTCACTTCCCAACTCTTTCTCGGGTTGAATCCAACGTGGGGACAATGTTACTTTTTTATCTCTTCTTCTTTTACCCTCACTTCCCAACTCTTTCTCGGGTTGAATCCAACGTGGGGACAATGTTACTTTTTTATCTCTTCTTCTTTTCCCCTCACTCCCCGACTCTTTCTCGGGTTGAATCCAACGTGGGGACAATGTTACTTTTTTATCTCTTCTTCTTTTCCCCTCACTCCCCGACTCTTTCTCGGGACGAATCCAAAGCTTGGGGGTTAGATATGTTTCTTTTTCCACCGTTCCACCTAGCCTGGGGGTAGAGACCGACTCACCCCGTATCCCTTTTTCAGCCTCCTCCTCCCATTCTGGTTCAAACTCCCCCTCTGCTTTTAGACGCGTGTATTGATCCCGTGCTCTGGGGTTATGAATGGTAGATGTGGGTACGTTTAGCTCCGTCAGCGCCGATAAAAAATTTCTCCACCCGTTGGGTGCGCGGTTCTGTGGTTTTTTGGTCCGTTGCATCAGGTGTTTCAGTAAATCAACCATATGAGATCCATGCACCGGTGCTCCCTTGTGAACAAACTCTCCTTTAGTGGTCCAACCCTTATCATTCTCGGATAATTTTTTCATAATGTACTCGGCATTTTTTAGATCGCGTTGGGGGAGGTTTTTCATAACCTCCATCATCGTGTCATCCTCCGACTCCCTGCCAGAGGATGGCGGAGAATCTGGGTTAATGTTCTCTGGGTTAATGTTCCACGGGTCATCCCTCGAATCCTTGTGTAAAGTCACCGTCATCCTTTTCTCCTCATTTTGCCCCTGCTTAACCAGGCTAAGATATCTCTGCAGCAGGGTATCGTATCTTTTGATTCTTTCATGAGGATTCAATCCTGGCTCGTTTAAGACGGCTCTCATTTTAGCGTCCAGATCATCCTCCGCCGAGTGTCTGATGGTTTGCTCCGACCGAGTCAGACGATTCAATTGTTGGGGGGATAGGAGAAACATTTTTTGTGCCTTTTTCATCTTTAATCTTTTCTGACCAATCCGCCGATAAGATTCCCTATAAACGGTACGATTGTAGAGAGCAAGGGTAAAAGAAAACCGCCCGACTGTTTCATCAGAGTCTGGCGCTTGCGTTTAAGTCCGGTCCTTTTATCGGCCAGCAGTCTGATGATTTTCTTTTGTTTTTTAAGTTTATTGAATTGAGACTGAGACAAGGGTACATTACCCTTCAGAATGTTTAAAGCAATTTCACACAGCGTCTGGATAAAGTCTGGGGAGCTCTGCGTTTTTGAGGCGTGGCATGGTACAGAGCTTTTAACATAGGACCGTTCCTTTTTATCCGCTTTGACATTTTTTTTTTTTTTTTTTTTTTTCAAATGTTTTTGGCAGGTACACAACGGGCCACTGATGCGGAAGCACACCCGACCTCAGTCTGTATTGTTCTGGACAGAAAGGCGTCAGGTCGACCAATAAATATCCGTGAGGGTCCAAAGTAGCATCCGCAAAACTTTCCAAGAAAAAACTTTTTTGTGTGGGGAACATTTGCTGAGCCAATACATTAATCTGCAATCTGTCCCGTGGGTTCTTAAACAGGATCATATAATTGCAATTTAAGCTAATTGTGCGTGAAAATTTACCCTGATGAAAAACATTCTGGGTCAGCATCATAACGCTCATGTTTCTATGATGTCTGTACTGCGTGAAAATTTTAACCACTTCGGGATGGTTGGAGGCCTGAAAAATAACATCGTCCAGAATGACCAAATGAGTCTGATCGACCGGAAACAAGTTTTCATCTTCAAAAGAATCAGGCAGTCCTTCAACAAATTTAATTTTTTTATTCAACTTTTTTAGTTCGGCATACATGGGTTGAAAGGATGTATAAATCCACACAATGTTGTCGGGTACAGAATTCATGACGTGTTCACAATTTTCCAATATACATTTTACAAAAAAAGTCTTTCCACACCCGCTAGGCCCTACAATCAGGCATGAAAAAGGTGTATTAAATCTAGGATCAAAGTCTACTTTTTCCATTTTTCTCTCTAATACCCAAAAGGTAAAGTTTTGCCGTCAGGAAAGAGACGTCTTTTGTCGTACACTACTCTAAACTTTTTTTCGAATGAAGAGTTTTTTAAAAGGAAGCCCCTTTTATCACGAACAATTTTGTGGTGAGGGGTGTATATCTCCCCCGTTTTCTCTCCCTGTAGATATCCCTCCACCAAGTCCTTAACGCTGTCAAAGTTGACCCTCTCACAACACTCGCGAGTTTGAGTGATTCCCTTGGCACGCAGCACAGTTTTTTTACCCTGACAGGTTTGGTAGGCGTAACTCTTTGGACCGGCGGAGGCAAATTCATGAATGCTGTCTCCCCCCAGCTCATCCGTCAACTCCCCTAAATAGGACCCTGTCTCCAGAGGAGCTTCTCCCTCATTCACCGTGTAGATTAAACTATCGGTGTCTGTGTAAAGAACTCTTTCTTGCAGCCTCTCTAGGTAGCCGTACATTTTCAAGCGTGCGTAAGCGGTGGTAAAAGCGGCGATAAATACATTATTTGTGCTACCGGGAAGCACCACATTGTTTTTGCCGTATTTCCACTGTACCATAGCAATTTGCTCGCTGAGAAAGGAGAAATATTCAACCTGGTATTTTCCTGAAAATACAAAGTCAAAAAATTCTTCATTTTTTCTCACCAAGGTGGTCTGAGTTCTATTGTGCTTCTCTGCAAACTTTCCCCAAAGGCTGTTTAAACAGAGTTTTGACATTTGTCTCTTGGCTGGGTTGACCTCAATTTTTGCAGCATCCAACTGTATTCCCTGATTTTCACAATAGTCACGAATGTACTTTTCCCTGCTTTCTGCATCTACGGCTTCTTTAGGATATCCTGAAGTTTCTTGCTTCCCCTTTAGAAAAGTTTGAACGTAACCCGTAAAGACGGTACTGCTCTGCTTTTCAAAGTGCCACACTTCTGTAATCTCACCGACTCTGTACCCCAGCTGCAGAGCTTTGTTGAATTCAACCGTGACCCAGACCCCCGTCAGTGCCCTGGCCTCCTCATTGTGCTCGCAGGATCCCTGCTGGTTATTGTTTTCGGCGCATGTGCGGCAAAGCGTAAACACTAGTTTGCCCTTTGCCGTTCTGTAGGGTAGCGCAGGGAAATAGAGACCTCGAGGAGGGTGAACGACGGCCCTGATTAGACCAAAATAGTTTTGAACGTCATCAAAATCCGTGTGGATGATGACGGGGTGACCCAATGGGTAAGGAAACGCGCTGTTGACATACGGGTAGAGAGATGTGACATCCTCATACAATACACGCTGCTTCTCCCCCGCCGTGTGCCTCAAGCTGAAGGCGCTCGTCCTACCCCCAAAAAGAGCGTGTCGTGGGATAAGAGGTTCGGGAAAACTGCAAGTTTTGAGAAAGTCCATTACCCCAGGGTGTGATTTTCTCATCTCATTCCACTCGTGCTCTCTTATGACGATCGTGTTGACTTTGTGATCACGCTTTAACGCCTCCATTTTTTCCTCGGTAGCCCTGTGCAACTCCCCGTAAGGAGTGTTTGTCAAAGGACATATGGCGCTGGCTTCGAAACACGTAGGGCATCCGTGATAAAAACACCCCTGAAATTCCCAGACGTACTGTTTGTTACCAATGAGACCAAATCCGTCTACAAAGTATGACCCCATCTGTTTTTCCCCTTTGTTTAAAGCGTGCTGAATGAAAATTCCGCGACGACGCGACTCCCATTCTAACCATTGAATGCTGGCGTGCGAGTATTTTTTACACTGACGCCTGTAGTTATCCGGTGAAGGTATGGCGAGAGTGCGTGGCTCGAGGAAATTAGTCGCAAACACCTTCATGCAGGCTGAGGCGATGGTGATACGGGTGAAAGGATCAACACCCGTCTGGCTGATGAATTCTGCTCTAAATTTGATACATCCTGTGTGGAGAATGTCGACGTCGTTTTTACAGTAATGTAACGCTTGTTTTCGGAAATCAAAGACCCCTAGGCTCTCTTTATGATACCATGCCTCAAACTTGGTCCGCTCGGCGGCCGTCATGCGTTCTACACCGTAATTGTTGATTGGGGGGTATTTTCCTACATAGTTTAAATGTTCCTCCGAACTAAATTTGTGAGGAAAATACCCCTTGGACCAATCTTGGAATCCCAACGCTTTGGGCATCGCGCTGAGTGGCATGGTAAGGAAGGAAAGCGAGTCAATGTATTTTAGCCTAAAATCGGGGTCTTCAAAACAGAGAACTTTACTCCCCTGCATGATGATAGAGGGTGTTATGCCCAACTGCACCATACCTCTCAGAATCAAGTAGCCGTCAAATCCTCTTGAATTGTGGGCAATAAATGTAGATTGACGATAACGAGGTTTCCTAAAATGTGTGAGGAAAACTGTAACGCAGTCCGAACCAAAAGCACTCCACTCTTCTCCTTGCAACGTCTTTGTACAGACTAGAAAGGGAATGTGTGTGTGTTTGTCATCAACAAACGTCTCAAAATCATAGAATATGATTTTATCTTTGTGCTCTACCTCGCGCTCAAGGGGTTGGATGTAGCAAAGATGCCCCGTTTCGGATGCCTCTGCGGTGCGGGGTAACGCCTCTCTACATATTTGACATTTTAACGTAAGGCACTTGTGTTTATCATTACCCGTAGCCACAGGTATATCGTAAAATAGTTTGCATTTAAGACATTTTTTCCGCCGATCGCAAATGCTGACGAGTTTGCCCTTTATTAATCGTTTTTCCCTATGTCTGAGGAGACATGTGGGAGATCGACACCACATGTTGCAATCCTGGCAAAAGACCGTTTTTTTCGTTATTTTTACACAGTCAGGATTTGTACAGACCATGCAATGCCCGCTGCAACTGTGTCTGTTGGGGTTGGTGTACCCTCTGTAGCAGTGGTGGCAAACGTACGGTTTTGACAAAAATCCTTTAACGTCGCTGATGCCGCTGTAATGATTCTGAGATAAATACAGATACAACGGGTTGTCTGATTTGGGGGAATCTGTCTCGAACCGTGAGAAGGGACGTTGACCCTCTTCTCTGTACAGTATGACAATTTTACGTTGCACAACTTTTTCAAATTTAGGGATATGACTGAAAGCGACGGAGGTCTGGTCGTCTAAGCCCGCCTTTTTCTGTATTTTTCCGGCCTCCATCACAGCTTGGCTATCTGTAAATTCAGGATGGATCAGGAGGGCTAGTCTGATGGCGAAACAGAGTTGATTATTTGAGTTGTATGGTTGATACAGAAAGCGAGCTTTCTTTCTGTGGAGTTCGTGTTCCAAAAGGGTTTCCACTTTTCTTCTGACAACCCCTCTAGGGTTATGTACCACCTGAACCACCGCCTGTACTTCACCATCGTCCATAATTGCGGCGTTTGATTGTAGCAGTTGGTCTAGTACGGCTTGAAAAGCATTCATCACAACCCCTGCATCGTTTTGAAAAGTAAAGGAGGTGTGTTGTCGTGCGCTGTCACCGATTAACTCTAATTGAACGATATCATCGGGTCTAGCCTCCGCAGTTACCCTTTCCGGTTTTCAAGGCCCCCCATGACTTGACGGTAAAATGTGGCATAATCTGTTACACCGTTGTTTTGAGGAAAAGTTAAAACACTTTTCATCTCTATATTGTTGAATGTATCACGCCTCAAGTCTTCGACATTTGACCCCCCACCCCCCTGCTGCCTCTGATGTGTGTCTGTCTGCTGCTGCTGCTCCTGTGACCGTGGGGTCTCATTTGAATTTGAATGGGCTGGTTGCTGCTGCAACCCCCCTTGTGTCTCCCGCTGCTGCGACCCCCCTCGCGTCTGTGTGTGTGAGTTTTGGGTCTCGTTTGAATTTAAATGACGATTAGAAACATTTTCACAATCTACCTGGTTACTCGATTCTAAATTATCAAGGGCATCTTGTAAAGGTTGGAAATAGTCTAATTCACAAGCTGCCTGGTTACTCAATTCTAAATTATCAAGGGCATCTTGTAAAGGTTGGAAATAGACGTCACAAGCTGCCTGGTTACTTGATTCTAAATGCCGATTGGAAACATTTTCATTTTCTAACGCTTCTATTTCTCTGACAGCCTCCTCTAATTCGGGCGGCACTACGATCCTTTCCTCGGACATTCTATTTTTTTCTAATCTAATCTAATTCCATTTTCAATATCAAACTGTGTACGCCATCATTTCACTCATCCAATTGAGAGTCAGAGCCATGAGCCGGTCTCGCTGTTCAATTCTCTTCAACCGCCGTCGTAGACGCCTTGGGTTCTGAATCATGAGCCGGTCTCGCTGTTCAATTCTCTCCTTCCTCCTCCATAGTCGTAGACGCCTCCCTCTCAAACGTGTTACGCCTGTGGGTAGAAATAATATCTTTTATTATTATTTGTTGTAGTTCTTAATAACAAACTGTAGGGGCAGCATACGTCAAAGCTGCGTCTAGTCTGCCTAACTAAAGAAGAAGAACAACTCCCACATCCGGAAAAGAAGAAGAAGAACAACTCCCACATCCGGAAACATCCCCCGCCCACTTCCCTGAGCGAAAAATTCATTTGAATGAAGGCGGGTAAGTGAAAGGTTGTCGCGAAACTCGATATAAAAATGAACTTACAGCGGGTGCGGGCGGGCCGTGTTTGCCGAGATTCGGCGTCGTTTTCAGGCTCGGGCTCAGAGTTGAGATCCTCGGCTGGAACCGGTTCCCGGAGCAAGGGTGCAGCCTCGACGCTCTCTGAAACATCCGGGGGTTGAGCTTCGTTCTCGGCGGCCGTCTGAAAGCTAACGACGCCGGGCACGTCGGGGTCTGGCTGGAGAGGTTCGGATCCGTCAGACGCACGTCCCGTTAAAGATATCCAGCGAGGAACGCCAGGAAAAATCTGTAAGTGTTTTATTTTTTTTCAGCGTTACTTGTGCTTGTAAAAATTAAAATGTAAAAATGTGAATCATTTGACTTACCAAACTGTGATTGTGAAAAAGCAATCACGTCAGGACCTTCGAACATTCCTTTTATAAATATTAAAAAAAAAAAATTAATATACATATTAATAAACAATGAAATAGTTTAAACCAAAATAAAACTCACCCCGAGCGTCAGTTTCCAGCTTTGTAAGATCAATCAGGGAGAGTTCTTCATCCCTTATTTCATCGTCAGCTATTAAAACAAAATTAAAGTATTAAATCAAGTATTTGGGGGAAAAAAGTAAAAAAAAAATATATATATAATATAGAATGTAGATAAATCATTACTTACAAAAGTTGGGTTGAGGGTCTGGTAGAACGATCCTTGGAGGGTGGTGGATTTCGGCGCGGTGTTCAACTGGTTTTTTTCGTGTTTTTTTTTCGTGTTTTTTTTTTTTTTTTTTAAGAATAAATACTTATTATTATAGAAACGCTAAACAGATATATTACGAGGGATGAAAACATAAAGAATATTACCCCTCATCCTGAACGGTTGTGTCGGGTCTGATCTGATCTGGATACCTCAGAAGACTGTGTTTTACAGAGTTTTTTCCTGAGTTTAAATATGTTTTTTGGCTGTGGGGGGTAGAATGTCTTTATTTTTCATTATTGTGTGAGGGGGGTGCTTCTTTTTTAACTGTGTCTAAAGTGGGTTTTTTTACCGTGTATAAAGTAGGTTTTTTTTTAACCGTGTCTAAAGTGTTTTTTTTTTATGATGTCACATTCCTTTGTTTGTACCCCGCTCTGATCAAAGAGGATCGATATATATATATTGTGTGTGTGTGTGTGTGTGTGTGTGTGTGTGAGAACCTAGAGGCGGTTGACCTTTGGTCCTTTCTCAGCAGAACCGGTCTCTGAAATGAAATCTGATTGGTTTTGCTTCTCTTGACCTCCAGATATTCTCGGACGGTTTCGTGGAGGGGGAGGCCCTCTGATGAAATGATACCCCACATATTCGAGGACCATCTACCAGACGTTCTCAGCCGGTTTCATGGAGGGGGAGGACCTCTGATGATTCTCTTCCAGACTTTCTCAACCGGTTTTGCGGAGGAGTGATTAAACACAATGATGTGTTTAAATATGTTTTCTGAGAAAAATGTGAATAAAACAAGTTTATGAACTCTGAGTAGTTTGAACCATTCCCGCGTAGACGGTGACGTCATGCTCATTAAATATTCAAACCACGTTCCCGCGCAAACGCTATGACATCATGCTCATTAAATATTCAAACCACGCCCCCCCACCACCACCACCACCACCCCCCCTCCCCTCCCCTCATCAATCAAATTTTGACAGGTAGTGTCTCCTTATCTCTCTATTGGGGCCCCACGTTGGGCGCCAAAGTTTTGTTAAAATAATTACCCGATGGTTTAGTACTGGAGGAAGGAGATCGGAGTCAGCTCAAGGTCCAAACAGGGATTTAATCTTGATCAAGAGGAGAATTCAAAGAGTAACATGCTGGTCTGTTACACAGTGAAGACTCAACGTGCTGTGAGACAAACATGATATTTATCCATCTTCTTGTGGGTGTGTTTTCACTCAGTTCACAGGGATGGAAGTCGTAAACTCAAATGTTTAACTAAACCTTGCATAAGTAACAAACCCTACCTGGGTCATAAACCACAACTATGTCACAAGGCACCCATGGGTTGCAAAATACACACAAATGGCCACAGGACACAGGTCACAGGACACAGGTCACAGGACACATGTCACAGGACACATGTCACAGGACACATTTACATTCTCACCAAACCTTCGCATGTGTAAGTCTTCAGTTCAAATATCTCTCATCAAGAAGTACAAAATTTACATATCAAACCAGGATCAGCTTTTTCTCCGATGGTTTATACGACAAAGTATTTTCATCTGCAGAGGAAAATAATGTTCACCCCTGCCCTCTCATGCAAAAGCTCAGAGACAGCAGGAACAACCCTGAGTCTAGCAGGGATCTCCCTTTTAAGGAGGAGGAACCATACTGTCGATAAAAGATGAGTCATGTCCTGTCTTACAAAGGCAAGATGTACAGAACACAGATGTAATGTCCTCTGAAATGATCTTTTGTCATGTGGCACTCATGCCCATATCACCTGACTAAGCACAAATATTTTAGTCATAGGATGATGCAGATCAACGTCTGACCTGACAAAGATTTGGATTAAAAATTACAAACATCCAAAATTTCCATAACACTGACTAGCTTCCTGGTCAGCTAACATTACCCAAGTCTCACGCATTTGGCGTTCACACGCTCACACGCCACATCTAGTATTTCACACAGACAAATTACCGGGATAATTAAAAAAAACATTCTTTTATTTTACAAAAATAGTACACCGAAATGTGTTTTTGAAAACATTTTATTAGTTTAAAAGATTTTCAAGAGCTTGCGGGAGGCAGCGCCCCATCTCTCGAAACTCGCCGCAACGCAAAGGTATTGCACTGCTTCTTACATGATCAATGAATGGGATCATCCCCCTCCGGGTAATGGTATAAACCCCCTGACCTGTATCTTTCAACCACTGTACGGTTTCATTGTTTTTCTGTCCTATTGTGTTTTCAAGGACATATTTTTCTTTCTCTGTAATTACTCCTGTTCATACTGGCTATTAAGACTAATTGTTCTACTTGTTGTCACTGTTGTCTTATTAATCTTATGTTAACATCAACCTGACGAAGGGACCAAAGATGGAAATTAGCTGTTGGCTATAATCTTGCATATTTACATGCATATGTCCATTAATATGTATTGTACCTATTTTGAATAAATAAACTTAAACCTCACAGTAATGTGTGTTTTTATTTACAGACAAATTGACGAGACGTCACCATAGTTGCCTATCCTCCCAACAATCTGACACTCGGATTATTAAAGATAACAAAATGGTCAAAAATGATGAGCAAATAATGACAAATACAACCAGTAAGCAAATAATGAACATCAAAATAAAGTAAATTAACCTAACGAAAAAAATGGTACCCCTCCATTTCGTGTTTGTTTTCATGTAGACAGCAAAAACGCATACGCAGATGTCATCACCCCGCTCCTCGACCCTCGAGCCTGACTTCTTCCCCCGCGATGTCTCGTAACAACAAAGGCGGCCTACATCCTCGTGAACATGCTGCAGCAGATATTCTGTTCGTCTGTACGACGGTGTATCAGAGCCACTGTATGAAAAAAACGGAGCCAAGAGAGGGGGGGCAATATTCTGGCAAAAAAGTCGCAGAATTGCTACTTTTATTGCTAACAAACAAACAACGCATTTATTTTTCTAATTAATCCATCACAACGTGTGACAATGCCTCGTTAAGGTCCTCATTAAGGTGACTGCTGTTGATGGGTATTGTTGGTTTTATTTACAATAATAATAATATAATTCTTATTATTAATATAATTATCAAACATGTTTTGATTTTTATTAACACTGAATGTTAGATGTTAATGCTAGCCCACTAGCTCTAACGTTAGCTAATGCTACCTAGCGGAGACTACCTGGTATCCATCACATTACAGTTAAACAAATACAAATACCAATGATTTCCCTGATTTCTATCTTTACAGGTAATGTCAATATTGCGGTGTCATGATCCCACCACTGCTAAACGTGTAATTTAACCTGCTGCTCTGTTCTGTTCAATTAATTAAAAAAAACTCAGTACACCAGATGTACATTCGGTTTCATTGTTGAGTTGTTGAAAAGGCAGCTGTGTATAATTAATGTGCATACGTGTGTAAATCTGTTGATTAAGCATACTAAAGCAGACATGTCTCTTCAGAAAATGTGTTTATTTTGACAAATAATACAATAAAATACACAATACTACAATCACAAAAAAAAAAAAATTAAAGTGTAAAGCAGTGTCTGCAATATTGTCGATGTCCGACAGCTGTACAAACAAAAACCAGAGAACAGTGGTTTAATCACAAACTTGTTCACGCCACTGTGAAGTCAGATGTTAAGTTACATTGGTAGTTGGTAACATTTAGTGAGCCAACAGCAGTCAGTATTTAATATTTTAATATTTAAAAAAGTGAAACTTACCAGGATTTGTAACGTTAGTTAAACTCCTGAAAAACACCCCGTCGCCTTGAGCATTAACCCCACCAGTAGTGTCCCGAGGCGAAAACATTCAGGGCTAAAGCCCCGGACGTTTTTGAATTAGCCCTGAATATTAATTTTCAATTTTTTTTCTTTTTTTTTTGAAGATCACATCCTCAAACTACGGTTATCTTATGTTGCTTCGATAAAACAGTGTTTTTGGACAGGTTTGAGTAACAATTAAAAATATATTTTTTTAAAGCCACTACTTTGCTTTTGTCACACAAGTGGTTAACACCTCCAGGTCGCACGTGATGTCATTCACCCAAAACATAATTAATGTGCATACATGTGAATAAACTTTTTTTTTTTTTTTTTAAATGTGCATTTCTTGCATTGTGTTTCTCTGTTGTTTAAGCAGGGGGGTTAAGCTCAGGAGGTCGGCTGGCAACCGCAAGATTGCCGGTTCGATCCCTGGCTCTTCCTAGTTCAGTGCCTAGTGTCCCTGAGCAAGACACCTCACCCTAATTGCTCCTGACGAGCTGGCTGTCGCCCTGTGTGGTTGACTCCGTCGTCAGTGTGTGAATGTGTGCGTGAATGTCAGTCATTACTGTAAAGCGCTTTGGAGAAAAGCGCTATATAAATAAGGACCATTTACCATTTATACTAAAACAGACATGTCTCTTCAGAAAATTTGTTTATATTGACAAATAATACAATAACAATAAAATACTCAATACTAGTTGATATTACATGGGGGGAAAAACAATCTCTTATTATTAGCATCTGTCTGTAAATGCAATTGTAGTGTGTGAGAATTGTGTACCTAAAAATAATTAAGCTTGGGCTTCCTCTAGCGGGGAGAGTAGCTAAAGTTAATGTTAGGCTATAACTTCGAACCATCTTGTTTATTTTCTTTTTCATGCATGAAAGCTAGCTAGCAGACAGGGATCCTGCATAGCCTGCCTCTTTTACTGTAGCTGCTAATGTGTTAAATGGAAAAACAATGTGTTGTTACCTAGCTAGCTAATGTCAGTACATGGGTGCCAACTAAATTCAAAATGGGTCATTCATTTGATGATCTGTGGTTATGGGATTGCACCGTTTTCATCTTTTTCACTGGTGATATGATAGGTTTGCAGTGCACCCATGTACTTAACCAAGCATTCAGCTCTGAATGTAAGTGTAGTGTAAATTGTATGTTCTTAAAGTAATATAACACACTTTTTCTCAGATGATGATAATCAAGATGGCACTGCTGCTGCTGCTTCTGCTAGTACTGCTGCTGCCATCAGACAGACAAGCACAAGGGATGTTGGAAGAGCTAGTTAGCTTGTTTCTTACAATCACTGTGTGATTATTCAAGGTGTCTCTCCACCATTAGGTGGTAGCATTAGGACAGGTTGACATGTTGTTCCCCAGAGCTGGTTGGGTTTAAATTAAGCTGGACAGATGGGCAAAATAGAAGAAAAGTTGGGCAATTATGCAGGAAAATAAAATATTTCAGATATGTCTTTTTTATGCTACACCAGAGTGGCGTCCAGTGTTTGGGCACGTGAAAATGCCATAAGTTAGTGGCAACTTTGCCAATAATTATTTGTATTAATTGCAATGGGATACCAATATTGAATATACGTAATAAGCTATAAAATATTACGTTAACATTTAATTTTCAGGTATGATATCAGATAGGGATGTGTTCAGGGATCCTGCAGCAGACCAACGGGAAGACAATGAAAGAGCAGGTACCTGTAGGGTATGTGGAGATCGTCTCTAAAAATTTTGGAGCACCTGTGCGCATCTGTTTAGCAGCCCTGGGCTAAGCCCCGGATGTGTCAAAATCCCAGGGACGCCCCTGAACTTGATCTGCTCCGTAGACCGATTGCAATGTCTTTATCTGGATATTCAGATTTTATAACAGCCAGGAAGTCAAGTGGGATGTCTTGTGGCGATATAGCCACTGAGTGACCACTTTGGTCTCCTGCGAGGCTTTTCCGAGAGGAATGTGAGCCGGTGGTGCTCTGAGCAGGGACTCAGCGTGAAAGAATTCTTCCCAGACAGACGACTGGAAGGCCAACTTGCGAAAGCGATTGAAGAGGTAGGTCAATCGTTGTCATAGTCCGATTTGGCTTACCACTGGTTTGATCTACTGTCAATCAGTGTTTCCCCTAGAATTTTGTTTAGGCTCGGTGGTACCCACCGAAAAAACCCTAAACAGACGTGGGATGGTGTATTGGTGCAGTTGGATAAAGTCAGGTGGCACAGCAAGCAGTCTGCAATTCTGCAATTATTATATTTGCATTCAACATTTTTGTTCAACCAGAGTGTATTCAAGGTTTTCAAGGAGAGAGTGACTTATTAAGGTGCCGGTTGATGGAAATGATCCAAAATTAGGGGCCGGAAAAATATGGCTTGAAAATGAGGAGCATAACATTAATAGCTACAGATACTGTAAAACACAATAACGACATATGAGTGCATATATTGTCTTATTTTATCAAGTAAAATATAAGTTATAGGTTTACTCAACAGCCTAATAGTTCATAGAAATGCAGGTAGAAATAGGTTAACTCAGAGTTCCACAGCTTATCAAAAAACAATCCTTATTTTATTAACAGAGGCTGCCTAATCAGTAGCGTGCTTCGCCACTGCTTTGCATTCACACTGCTCCAGCCCAAAAGGGCTTTGGCCCGTTAGCCGGTTGTACATACGTCATCACGTCCTAATACTACACACGCATGGCTTGATGTTGTTTTTAAGGAGCGCCGTCTCTGCATTTATTTCTCGACAACACTCGACCTGCATCAGCGAATGTGCGCACAAGCGGATCTGTGCGAGCAGGCAGCACAAGGAAAGAGTGCAACAGCTTATCAAAATACAGTGTCAACTTTCCGTGTTTTCAAAGTAGAAAGCGACATCGTGGTGGTTTAACGAGGCAGAGCAGCATCAGAACAACATCAAGCACGTAAAGTACACGAAGAAGAACGTAGCGGGAGCGCGCGGTGAGGTTGTTGCGGCCGCGCATCTTGCGGAGCAAGTCTACTGTGCTGCTTGGAGGCACTCCTAGTGTAAATGATTATTGATTTATGAATGAATTGATAGGTGGCTTATTTTTGGAGTATTGATTTTTTTTGCCTGTACAATGGTAGGGGAAACACTGGTCAATCAAGAGGCTATAGGTCTATAAGAAAGCCAGACACTTGCACCTCCCCCATAAGCAATGGATATTGTGTTTGCATGTGTCCTTATGATTATGGTGATGACTTTTTTTGCTCTGGAACCACTTTTCCTGGCCAAGAGCCGGTACTTTGGCTGTGGAAACAGGAAGAACTGGTTCGCGATTAGGCACCGGCCTTCAAAATGTCTTGATGGGAAAGAGGCAATAGTAACCTAAGAGGCTGGTTGGAATAGAACAACAGTTTTCCAACATTCCAGCGTTAACCCTGGGTTTTCCGTCCTACGGTGCTGGTTCACCTCTTCCCAGGGTAGATCGCATGGTAACTTACGCTCTGGAGCAGGTTAGCTCCATATTCCTGACAAGAGATCAACGTGGAGAAAAACACCGCCTACTGACCAATCAGCGCTCTTGGTGCACGGATTAAAGAAAAAAAAAAGCTTGGTGGATCGTGAGAGGGTCTCTTTGGAGAACTAGAGTGTACAGAGACCGGCAAAACCCTTTTGTCTTTGTCTGACGATGTTTGGCTTTTGTGCCAGCGTACAGCTTACTTACCACTTTGAATTATGTTTTTATATTTGCTCCCAAGTCCGTTTTACACCGCCAGGATTGCAGCTGAAAGAATTAGGCTGATACACCACGTTATAAGAATACATCTAAGCAACATATTCATTATTTTAAAGTTATATTTGTTGGCCTTTTATTGTGGAAGGACATCGTGAGAGTGAAAGGGACGAGAGAAAGCGACGACATGATTTAAGAGGGCCGCAATCTGTATTATCAGTAGTGTGCGTGTGGGTGCATGAATATGGTGATGTGATGTGTGGTGTGCAGTAAACTAAACAAAAGATAACAAAACCCAAAAGGTGCCAATGTGGTCAGCGTCTGAGTGAGAGGGGAAACTGGAAAGAAGCTGGGCCTTTTATCCTGTAGGAGCACTGATTCCAGGTGCTCCCAATCCCAGCAATCAGGTCCTCGTCACCAATGCAACCAGCTCCTACCTCAGAGACAACATTGTTAGTCACACATACATACGGGGGCCGTCACACACACCCCCATAAAGTCGGTGTGCCCAAAGGGAACCACCGGCATTCTAGGATCCAGAAACTCTTTAAATCCCCCCCCCCCCCTTAATTTAGACTGATGAAGACAAAGAGGAAAACTTTATGTATGCACATGCACACTTAACCTTCCTGTCACTGGCCTACTGCTCACTCCCACCCATCCTCAGCAACCGTGGTACCTGGGAAGCAAATTAAGAGAAGAGGCAGAGCAAGAGCAAGTCAACAGTCAGCAGGTAATGGCAGTATACATCTAAGCACCCGTTCAGAGAAAAAACGAAATTCAAGTCAAAGGAGCACGTGACAACGCATCTGCCATAATGTTGTCGGTTCCTTTAATATGTCGGATCTCCAGGTCATAGGCCTGCAGAAACAAGGACCATCTCATAAGCCTCAGCACCAACTCCGATAACTCCCGACGTCCCGACTCTGGCAAGTGAGACAACAATTTTTCCAAATTACGTAACGACTCAGAGTTTTTTAGACGACCATAAAGCAGACTGTCATCAGGCTCCGGCACACCATCATCATGCACCAGGGACACTGAACTTACAACCAGAGCAGGGCGGACAGCATCTTTACTATCCTGCTCTGAATCGGAGTCACGTTTATAATATGATTTCAGAAGGTTCACATGACAAAGTTGTTTAGCTTTTTTCCGTCCTGGTGTGGCAACTAAATAATTCAAATCTGAAATCTTTTCCGTCACGGTGTATGGACCCACGTACTTGGCCTGAAATGGCGAACTCACAATGGGCATAAGAGCTAGAACCTGATCGCCAGGGCTAAATTCCTGATGTTGTGCCCGCCGATCATACAGCTTCTTCATCCTGCTCTGTGAACCCTGCAACTTCTCCCTTGCCTTACTACCTGCCAAATACAACCCATTCACAAAATCCACCAAATTTTTAGGCGGTTCTACATCCACCCAGCTATCCCTAAGGACCGTTAAGGGCCCCCGTACCTTATGCCCAAAAACTAAGTTGTTCGGACTAAAACCCGTACTCTCCTGCACAGCCTCCCTCGCGGCCAACATCAGCCACGGAAGACCATCTTCCCAGTCTTTGTCTAGCTCGACGCAATATGCGCGCAGGAGAGACTTCAGCGCCTGGTGGAACCTCTCCAGTGCGCCTTGGCTTTGCGCGTGGTAAGCCGATGACTGGTTATGCCCTATGCATAAAAGTTTCAACACCTCTCCAAACATGTGTGAAGAAATATTTGAGCCCTGATCACTCTGAATAATCTTCGGGATGCCAAACACTGAAATAAACTGGGTTAACGCCTTAACCACTGCTTTTTTGGTTATGGACCTTAGCTGGTACGCAGCCGGATATCTAGTGCTTTGGCACATAACCGTGAGCAGATACTACACACAGTTCACAATGAGGTGCTCAAATAGTTCACCTACCGCATGCACTGGTTCGGTCTCCCTGTTAATTGACACACATGACATGTTTTAATATACATAGCGATATCCCTTTTTACGTGCGGCCTAAAAAAATGCCGTAAGACATTCAAATGATCTTCCTAACGCTGAAGTGTCCACTTTAATCATGTGCCACTTTTAACACCAAAGGACGGAATTTAACCGGCACCACCACCTGGAAAACAGCCTCCCCCACGTTATCATAACCCAGAGCTACCAATTTCCTTAACAACACCCCGTTCTGCAAAAAGTAGCCAGTAGCAACACTGCTAATTTCAGAAGCAGACAAAACACGGTCAAACATTTCTTTTAATGAGGAGTCACTCTGCTGCTCCTTCACCAGCTCGCTTTGTGACACCGACAGCGGAAAATCCGACAGGGACAGAACCACGTCAGTTTTGTTGCATTCCACCTCTGCCAAAGCCACACAAGCTGAAGGAACATCATGTTGCGCACCAGAGCCTCCGTTAAGCTGACCGTCACCTGGAGAGAGTGAGTGAGGAGTGTCAGCCCAAACCCGACTACCAGCCAAGTCATTGCCCTGAATAAACTGTACCCCTTCAATAGGTAGGGCCGACCGCACCCCGACAGACACTTCACCCTGCACAAGCTCACAGCTCAAGAACATTTTGTGCAAAGGAATGGACAAAACGGTTAAGCCCATCCCGCGACTCAGAATACGATCACCAGTGTCAGTCTCTTCGGACAAAGGCAACACAGAGTCCACAATGTACGAGTCATAGGCCCCTGTATCCCTCAGGATTTTTATCAGGATTTTAACATCACTGCCAACCCGAGAAACAAAACCCTCCTGAATAAAAGGGGCATAAGCAGCCAAAACACCAGGCTCACAAGAAACAGAAGCTAGTAACCCTCCCGAATACCACGGATGTACTCCCAAGCCATGCTTCACCCACGTTGGCCACAACACTATCAAAACAGACCAACGAACCCAAAGGGGAACGCTGCTACAGCCTACCATAAAAACTCTGCCCTGTCAAAACGCTGTGCGCACCAGAACCAGCGCCAGGTACCCGGACCACCTAACTGCTCAGACCCTAAATAGGTCCGCTAATCTGCCAGCCAACAATACTATGTCCTTTCCTTCTGAAAAAAACAAAACATACTTATAACCAAAACAACAATATTTACGACAAAAATAACCAAAGAACCAAAAGAGACCAAATGTGCAAAACGCTCCCACACAACTTTTACGCACGTGTGCACTAAAGCAATAAGTGCAACTCAAACTAAATTAAGCAACTACAATCCACAAACAAACCTACAAAAATGGACATTTTTGTCACAAACCTGGCTCTAGGCCATGACAAACAAAACCGAAAAGGACAGCAAAACTGGCAATTCCATCTTTTATTTTAACTTAAAAAGTAGTCACAAAAGGATGAGGTGTGTTTCAATCTGTATTATCAGTAGTGTGCGTGTGGTAGTGATGTGACTTCCGAAACGGGCATGTCGGCGCTTCTCTGAAGTGGCCGCTCGTTTGGAAACTTTCTCTTATTTTACAACAATAGTTCACCGAAATGTGTTTCTGAAAACATTTTGTGGGAGAAATAAGCTATGCAGTTGCTGAATCTGTCTTTATTTTAGATCGACAAAGGTCAGTTTAACAGATTTTCGATAGCGTGCGGGAGGCGGCGGCGCACCGTCTCTGCATGAATTGCAGGGCTTACATACCGTCAATCCTCTAATACAGCTTCAGCCAAAATCTCCGCGACACGAAGTCATTGCAGCCTGACAATGAATGGGAAGCGTGGAAATAATGCTTTCTGTGGACACATTTACATTTAGGTCATTTAGCAGACGCTTTTGTCCAAAGCGACTTACAATAAGTATAATTTGTCAAAAGAAGGAAACAAAGAAACCACAACGTATCATTGCCGATAAAGTAAGAGCTAAAAATAGAACAAGTGTTAGGTCCTCATCTGAGTAAAGTAGTACCTTAAGAGCAATAGTGCTATGATCAGAGTGCTATAAGTAAGGGTTTTTTTTGTGGGGGGGGGGGGGGGGGGGGGGTGTTAGTGGGTCATGCTATGTAGAGTCGAGGTGAAGTCTGAACAGGTGAGTCTTGAGCCTTTTTCGGAAGATGGGAAATGACTCTGCTGTCCTGACATTAGTCGGGAGTTCGTTCCACCACTGAGGCGCCAGAACAGAGAAGAGTCTGGACTTTAATGAGCGACACTTGTCCCGGCCTCCATTAAAGACCGGCCGTTATTTACCTCCGCCGACAGTGAGACCGGCCAATGTGTAGAGACCGGCCAGTAGTAGAATACAGGCCAGTATTAGAGAATTTATGGTATAATACTACTAATACAATTAATACGACTTATGCATTCACACAGTCGGCGAGTTTTTGCCAGCTGTCCTTCCTGCATTTGGCAGATGAAACTGTTGCCTTTTGCCTGTATTATATGTTTAAGTTCTTAGTATTTCTGTAAGATTATGGTTTGCTCCTCGTACATGAAATACGCCGCTCTGCTGCCCGTAGACTGATCCATGTTTGTGATTGGTCAAATGCTGCAAACGCCGCCTTTTTCATGTGCACGAGCTCATATCTCGACAGGGAAACCCTGGGTTGACTTAACAAGTTGATAACCAGCTTCGTGTGACCGCTTATCTCCGATTGCCTTTGTTAGGGTTACTTAATCTGGATCTCTGAAAGATACCCTGGGTATGTTGAACACGCTTCGTAGTACAGGCCCCAGGACTTGCAGCAGGGCTCAGATAGGCTCCAGACCCAGTTTTTCTCCAGTCTGCCCTTACCTCTGCTTAGGAGAAGTGTTGGTTATGAATTAGGGCCAGGACTCGATTAAAAAAATGTATCTAATTAATTAGAGGCTTTGTAATTAATTAATCGAAATTAATCGCATTTTAATCGCATATAAATATTTTTTAGTAATTTTTTTCACATGGATTTTTAATATACCATTGAATAATGACTTAATAATGAGCTTAAGCAACGCAATATTGTTTATTTTTGTTCAACCAAGTCCAACAGACCAGTGCAATTTTTTCCATTAACGTCCACGATAGCTACCACGGTAGCCGCTATATGTTTTGCATTGAGGTGATACTTGAGGCTCGATGTGCTGCGGTGATATGCAAATTCCTTGTTGCATAGCTTGCACACAACCATGCTCTTATCAACGCTTCTATCCGTTCATTTTTTATAACAAAATTTCCCATCCACGGGGCCAACCAAAGCGGTCTCATCAGCTTCTTCGTTCATGTTCACTGTGGTTTATTGTTGTCTGAAGTCATGAACGCAAGTTGGTGCTCCAGTATAATCGGTCCGCCTGAAACTCATCTAGTTAGAAACTTTCTGCGGTGCAAAAATAAGTGCGATTAAAATGCGTTAAATTTTTTTAACATGTTAATTTTCGTGTAATTAATTCATCTTAATTAACGCGTTAAATTATGAATGTTTAAGTGTAATTATTCTTCAGATTAGTGTCATGTTGAATTATGCTCTCTATGCTCTAGATACACAAAGTGGGGCTATTTGTATGTTATCAGTAATTCAGATTAATCCTGCTCACACAAGGATTATTGACATGGGCTGATCTCAATTAGCTGTGTTTCACTAATTTACAAACTAAAGTCAATGTAAAGCTGCAGGCTAAAAATGGGAACTTAACCCTCACTGAGCTGCCTTCACTGGCACGCACGCACACACACACACACACACACACACACACACACACACACACACACACACAAGCTGATGCAATGGGTGCTCCTCTTCTGAAATGCAATCATAGCTCTTCCTTTTTGCTGCCTGCTGAGTTATGCTCAGGGCAGCTTCACACACGCACACACACTCCTCTGATAATAACAGAGTTATCAGTCTGATCATGATTGTAGTTAACTAACTTTTAAAACTGGTTGCTAGACAACCAGGCTTCAAGTATAAAGCTATGGTTGATAGCAACCAGGCAACCAGGCTTCAGCTATATGTCTATGGTTGGCATTTTAAAAAATGTATACATGTAATGTCTGTGCTGCAAAAAAATCAGGATTTATCCAACAATTATGTTGTGGATTAGTTGAATAATCTTACAATGAATTCATCAATTATTCTAAGGATTGCATTTATTATTAATATAAATATCAAAACTTTGTATGTTTTTTCTATGTAACAAGATATTAGATCACTGTATATTGTGGCAAGTCTTTCCCTGATCTGGAGGATCAGTACTTTATCATATGGATTAATTTCATCATTGAGGTAACTGTTAAGATAATCAAATGTATTTTGATTATCTTCAACTATATCATGGGTATATCTATATAACCTTATCTGTTGAATGGCAAGTTCCTATATAGAAGAGGGTCTTCACATTTCAGCCCCATCTGATTTACTGCCGATCAAACTCGACATTAGAAATATGCATCAAGGGCATTAACACTTTCTAGCCGCCAATGCAAATTGTGAACAACAAATATATACCGAACTTGTCAGATGCTGCTGACAATATTCATTGAGATTTTATGTAGAAAATTACCAACAAATTATATAAATGTCGCTTTTCAAGACACTCAAAGCGCTGACTGATGGAAGCGTGGCTGCCCTTCTGCGCCTGCCACCGACCACCACAGCACACATACAGCATTCACACGAGGCAAGCTGGGTGAGGTGTCTTGCCCAAGGACACAACTACCATGACACAGTGAAAGAGCAAGGCTCGAAGCGCTGACCCTCCGAACATTGGTCAACCCGCTGTATCACCTGAGCCATAATCGCCCCACATATAGGCTACATCATCACAACATTAAAGGTCATAATTGATAACATTTTTATTTAAGAAAAAATAATACATTCACATAGCTTTAAGGAAGGTGCAGAATCAAAGTATCACTTCTCATGACATTTTTTTTTATTGTGAATTAATAATTTTAAAACATTTTGACGGGTCCATAAATAATGTTTGTTTACCTCTGTGTAGATGTGTCACGTGTGGCTGCGGCTTCTAGCAAGACTTGTGAGCTAATAGAATAACATTGTTGGTATTATGTGGTATCTCTGCGTAGTCAGGGGTCAAGAGTCTTTAGGGTTGCCAATTAGTGTGAAAAAAACAGAAAATGGCTGAGTTTGACAGTAAGCAGCATTTTGGTAACACCACCGCACAAAATAACCCAAATGTATAGGTAAATGTTGTAAAATGAATTCATACCACAAAAGACTCATCACTTGACATGTCTGACTCTGTCTGAGTGTCACTCCACTCAACCATGAAAACGCAGGTTGTGCAACAAACTGGCAACCCATTGACGGCACCTGCACTTCAAACTACAGCTCTGTTGTGACGTGAATGGAAGGGGGGAGTGCGAGTGCAACATCTAGTGTCTGGATTTAATCAATGTTGTCAATAGCACCATTAACAATGATGTTTTTCTTCCCCCATTTGTGGCGCCCCCTATGGATGACCGCGTCCCTTGAATATGCCTATACAGTCTATGCCGAGGACCAGCACTGCTCTCCAGCACCTTTATCACATGAGATGTGAGAGCAACTGGTCGATGGTCATTGAGACCAAATGGAGTCCACTCCCTGGAGACTGGAATGAGGCAGAGGCGTAACAAGGAGAGACGGACTCTCACTCTCTGTGAATGGAGCAAGCCGAGTTGTGTTGGTGCACTGGAGCTAATCATATTTACAATGCTTTTGATTTAATGCAATCGTTTTCGTGTGGTGACCTGTCATGGCGACAGGTCAGAGAAAATGAAGAAGCGTAACTTTTCCGAAACTGAAATAGAGACACTTATTGGGGAGGTGGAGGCCCGAAAAATAATTTTATTTAGTGGCCACAGCAGCGGGATCACCAACAAATCAAGCAGTGCGAGTGGCAACACATTGCTGCTGCGGCCAATGGCGTCAGTGCGACAGAGCGGACGGTGGCAGAACTAAAGAAAAAGTGGTCCAATCTGAAGGTAAATTACATCTATCTGCTCCTTTACCGACATGTATTTAATGTATTGCTTGAGTATTTGAGGAAGTTTGACTTTGATGCGATTTATTTTAAATGTGAAAAATAATCTTTCATTCAAGGTGGAAGCCAAGAAAAGTTTGTCCTCCAGCCGAAGGAGCGTGGCTGCAACTGGTGGGGTGCCAAGCACACCTGCCCTCACTTCACTTCACCGCACAATTGCTGGCATAATTGGGGAGGCAAGCGTGTCAGGGATTGTGTCCGAAAAGGAGGGAGACACAGACGCGACTGAGACCAGAGGTATAAGGGTAAACAGATTTTAAACTTTTATTTAAAAAAAATAAAAAAAACACAAAGCTAAATAGTTTGTCCTTCCGTCTGCAGCATTGGGCGGAGGAGGGTGACGGTGACGGGCCCTCGGCACAGCGTCCGGGTCTGGCACAAAGCAGCAGCATGGCAAGCAGTAGTGCACCCCGGGCGCATGGCACATCACGCAGTCGGGTGCTCACTGATGCCGTCCTGCAAGTGCAGCGAGACACAATCACCGCCATTAACAACGTTGCAGATGAGCTATGACAAACGCGCACTGTGTTGCAAGAAATTGCCATATTTATAAAAGAATCTGTTAAAAAATGAACATTGATTGTTGTCTTCCTTACCTTACAAACGCCGGATGACATCCGCATGGATTCATGCGCCCTGTTGATACCCCTCCAGTCTTGCAGGGGTCTGTGGCTCGGGGTCATCATGCTGGGGGGAAGGGGGGAGGTCAGGAGGGAGAGGGATGCCGTTCATCAGGGCCAAGTTGTGCAAAACTGCACACACCCTGATTAATGTGCACACTTTTGCAGGGAGGTAGAGTAGTCGGCCTCTCCATCTGCTCTTCAGGAGGCCGATGGCACGCTCCATGACTGAGCACGCACGAGCATGGCACTCATTGTAGTGCATTTCCTCTGCGCTCTGGTGGTTTAAAAACGGGGTGAGGAGCCAGCGTCTTAGGGGGTAGCCACTGTCCCCTGCAGGTTACAGTTAATACATAAATATAGGGTAAGGACGAAGGGTTACAATTTCTTCATGTTCTTCCAAGAAGCCAGCCATCACGTCCTGCGCATGCCTGCAGTCTGTTCCCTACACTGCTGTCTGTCAATATGAATGAATCATGTGTTGAGCCAGGCCAGCGTGCCACAATGTTGGTTAGGGTCATATGACCTGTACATTAATCGAGTGTACATTTTTTCGATTGACATACACAAACTTGTTTTCATATGGAGCCCTTATTGCAATATGAATGCAGTCAATTGCACCGATTACATTAGGGAAACCGGACATTGCTGCAAATTGCATTTTAATTTCGTCCTGTTCTTGCACAGTGTAGGAAAACCGGATATATCTATGACCCATATTATTAATTCTGTCCAAAACAGCAGGCATTATTGTGCTCAGGGACAGCTGTGCTATACCAGACCTATAGAATTAGATAAAAAAGAATTATATTAGATCAAAAGGTCTTAATGAAATTGATTATATACAATATGTATGTAAAACACGTACCTGTCTGCCAATTCCCGCTGGAAACATCCGGTTGCCAGGAACCCCAGAGTCGTCAGGACCTGAATTTGCACCGGAATGGCGTGTCGCCCTCTCCAAAACTGGGCCGAATTCAGCATATAGTTCCAAGAGCAAGGCTCTAGGAAATCTAAAACGGCTTATTAGCCAGTCATCATCATGGGCCAGCAAGTCATTACGGTCCCGGAAAACTCGTCCTCTCCTGATTCTGCCATTGGCATAGTTCTCCAGCAGTGCCAGCAACGCCATCATGCAACATTACGCACGGGGGTCACGGTAGTATTTATAGGTTTACAGCAATTAGAGTGATTGTTTACACCTTGCCAACATAACAATATGAATCAGTGGTATTCCCCACCCCGAGATACAATTTGAACAATGAAGTGTAAAAGGCGAACACATTTCTTCATGCCGGTTTGTTATGGACAGCATTATAGTAAGGACTGATAACAAGGATAACGTGTAACAATTATACGATGGCTTAATGGCTGTATTTATGTGTTGATGATATATGCACGGTAAATAAGGAGAATATTTAGTTATTCCCACTCTGTTCTGCAGTGATCTAATGGAGGGTATTTATTGTATCCTGTATTACATGCAGTCGGGCTGTCTCCTTCTCCTGCGGTGACAGCGCTGATTCAATATTTCAAAATTATTTTGATTTAAGATACAAGTTGGATTTTAAAAGACGGTGTTTATGAAAAAATATCACTCAGTAAAAGTGTCAAAAACACTGATGGAGTTCATCGTGATAACGCCGATCTAACGTATGATATGGAGTGAACTTAAATGTGTGCGAGTCATCAAAATGATATATTTCTTCTCACGTTTATTTCCTACGATCTGACTTCAGTTCACCACAGCCCCATCTGTGTCGCTGATTCCCCTCCAGTCTCCAGAATGTGCGTACCGTTACGCATGCCTCAGAGTTTGCTTACAGGAACGCACACTTAACAAAGTTTGGTTTTTATAGATCACAACATTTGCGTGGAAAGTGGTGTACGCACGTTTCCAGCCCCGTTTTGTGCATACGCAAGCTTTATAAATGAGGCCCCCAGGTATTAACATCAAGATATGTGAAACAACTTAGAAGATACCAGCTTTTGTAGAAGGAAAAACACATTTTTAGGTGAACAAAATGATAGGAACAGATAGATTTGACATAGATTACAGTGGATAATATTTAGTTGCAAATCCTTTGCTTGCAATAACTGCGTCAAGCCTGCGGCCCATTGACATCACCAAACCTTTGCATTCTTCTTTTGTGACGCTTTTTCAGGCTTTCAACCCAGGCTTTTCACATCTCATGTTTGTTTGGGGCGTTGTCTTGCTGCAGGATTATAATGGATTGGATTTATATGGCGCTTTTCAAGATACTCAAAGTGCTCTGACAGGATTCCAGGTTCCATTCACACACAACCATACCGGTGGATGAACTAGGATAGTAGCCACAGCTGCCCTGGGGCAGACTGACAGAAGCGTGGCTGCCATTCTGCACCTACGGCCCCTCCGACCACCACCTTCAAACACTCACACGAGGCTTGCTGGATGAAGTGTCTTGCCCAAGGTCACAACGACTATGACACAGGGACAAGGGTGGGGATTGAACCGCCGACCCTCCGAATATTGGCCAACCCGCTCTACCAACTGAGCCACAGTCGCCCTAGTGATGGCCCGATTATTTTGGTTGTAGCTCTCTTAAATTGGCAGACAAAATGTTTCTGTAGACTACTGAGTTAATTTTGCTGCTGCCATCATGTCATGTCATCAATGAAGATCAATGAGCCTGTCCCAGACGAAGCCACGCAATCCCAAACCATGACATAATCCTCACTGTGTTTCACAGATGAACTTGTGTGTTACATCATGAGCAGATCCTTTTGTTTTCACACACATTAACCTTTCCATCACTTTGGTGAAGGTTCATCTTTGTCTCATCAGTCCATTAAACTCTCCCAGAACTTTTGAGCCTTGTCGCATATTCCAATCTTGTCTTCATATTATTATTTCTAATGAGGGGTTTGCATCTCCTGGGGTGCAGTCGAATAGTTAATAAGGTCCTAACTCCTATTCCTAGGTCCTATTCCTTGACCTTTGGAGAAAACGTCACAAGGTTAAGGAAAGATGATAGGAAAACTCAAAAGAATTTAGGAAAAGACAGCCGCGGTGCTCAGAGAATCTGACCGGACTTTCACAAAGCTACGTCATTATAACGCGGCTGCTGATGATTGACAGCTGATGATCGGCACTGATTGACGTTACAAAAAACGCGTCATCAACTTCTCCACATGTTGGTTTTCTAAGCAGCTTGTTCACTGCCCGGCTCCAGGTCCAGCAGCTCCTCCTTTCTGTTTGACCATTGGCTGTATTTACATTTCGTTTGTGGTTTTAGTTTCGTTTTTGTCAAGTTTCTAACATGATTGAAATAAATAAAAAAATACCATTCAATTATTACTACTGTCCACACACATTTATCAACACAATTCCAATTACTATATGTCTGGGTGAAAGTAATTGTTAAATATGCAAATGCACATATCGTTTGTTTTCATGAACAGCCGAGATGTGCGGCACTTTAAATGTTGCTCTCGCAAAGAATTGTGGGTCGGCGTAATCTCCTTTCCTTTTGTATAGTAAGATCCGTTGAATCCTATGCTAAAGGAGCTCAGAAAGGAAGCATTGGAGCTCCTTTCCTTTGCATTTAGAGTATTCGAACGGCTCTTATTGTGGCGGCCACTTGTTCAATTGCGGGTCACTTCATTTAGGAACCTTCCTAAGCAAAATAGACTATTCGACTGCACCCGTGGTATAGCCTCTGTATTTTTGTTCCCAAAGTCTTCTGTGACCTGTGATACCTTCACTCCTGCCCTCTGGTGGTTGTTGGTGATGTCACTGACATTTGTTTTTATGTTTTTCTTTACAGCTCTCACAATGTTTCTGTCAACTGCTGATGTTTTCCTTGGTCTACCAGTTCAACATCTGTTGCTCTGTACACCAGTGATAGTTGTACTGCAATGGCCAATGTTTGTGCAATGGCTCTGATTATTTTTCCTCTTCTCTCAGCTTTTCTCCAATAGACAGCTCTCTGAGGGGTATTCCACCAAACTCGCTAATTAAGGCGGCGCTTACCTGGTTAAGCCTGGTTAGAACTAACGCCAACTTCCGCTAAACCCATTCCATTGACGCATTTCAGCCGCGCCTTGTTGAAGCTAATTCAAGCCAGGTTAACGTTGTCATGTGTTACGTCGTTCACGGGATATAGCTAGACCAGGGGCCCGTTTCACAAAGCAGGTTCAACAAACTCTGAACCTAACCCTGAACTCTGAGTTGAACAACTCTGAGATGGGAAACTCTGAGTTTTCGGTTTCAGAACAGCGGTTTTGAATTAGTTCAGTCAACTCTGAGTATGTAAACTCTGAGTTACGCGCGTGCCTGCCGACTCTACAAAGCCATCATCAATGGAGCTCCGATACTACGATTCACCATGGCAACGGGGAGAGCGTCATTATATATTACCGAGTGTTTATGTAGAAAACGAGCTCATCCTGAGAAAGCGGAGCACCGTAACTGCAGCAAAAGTAGCGATAGTTGGCGTGGCAGACATTTACTGCCCGATCTAATGTGTATAACTGAATGAAAGAGTCAATTGATCTAAAGGTAAAAAGTGTTCATTTTCACATTTGGAAAGCGACACTGTGGTGTACTGGTTAGCAACACTGCCTATGGTGCAGGTGATAGCGGTCCGATTCCCGTAGTTCACAAAGTAGCGCAACAAATAAATCATCATTTTTATTGGGTGTAATCCCCCCAGGCACAGAAAGAAAGTGGCTTCAGTCGAAAATTAAGCATAAGAATATTGCGCAAATACGTTGACTAAGGCATATGATTTTAATCATATTTCACATATTAAACAGTAAATATAAGCAGGTATTTCAACACAGGAACGTACTTAAACATTTCATGAATCTCCTGTTCGCAAAAACACTACCTCCGCAAAGAATCTGGTTGCGGATTATGTCCGCGATATGTTGAAAATGTCGGAGAATATTGTTTAGATAATATCTAATGTGATTGAAAGGAAAGGTAATCAAAATCCTCTCCCAATGCAAAGCTGCTAGAATCACTTTTATTTCCATATCGATCAGGTTGACGATGAAAGGACAGCACATTTTTTTCAGAGTTGGTTCAGATTCCGGAAAAAGGCGGAGACATGTAGGGAGAAACTCAGGGTTTGTTGAAGCAAACCTGCTAGCGAGCAGGTTAGTTTCACGGAGCATGTTACCCGAGTAACTGACCCAGATTTATGCTGAACTAGCTTTGTGAAACCGAAAAACCAGAGTTTCCCTCATCTCAGGGTTAACTAACTCAAGGTTTTCACTAAACCTGCTTTGTGAAACGGACCCCAGAACCGTGAATGTCGAATCATCAAGAAAATGGCAGAAAAGACCAGAGCAAAAATTATTGATGGAACTGTACGAGGAGTACAAACCCATCATAACCAAAAAAGGGAATAGTGTAGTGATAAATAAAAACCGCGAGGCTGCTTGGGCAAGAATTGCCGAGCGATTAAATACGGAAGTACCATTAAGAGTAACGTGTTCTAATATAACACTGACAACAATTTCTCGAAAGTGAGGATAGTGTAGAGGTAACGTACCGGCTTTGCACGCGGCCAGCCATGGTTCAATTCCCAACTATGGAAGTTTGTCATGCTACTTTCTTTGGCCCTCTCTCCCTCTCTCTCTTTTTTTTTTAGATAGGCCTAGTAAATGCATCTACATTGTACAACTCATTTATCTCAATAATTCAATGAACACATTCAATTAACCTATGAATGAACTCACCTGAAAGGAATTTATGTGGCTGAAAATTGCATGCAGCAATGCCTTTGTCATTGGGATCTATATCATGCTATTAATAATAACATCTTTATATCTATCATGTTTTTGCAAGTTATATTTGGGTTCTGGGGAAATTGTATGACATATTTATCATAGTTAAAGTAAAATGTTGGTCTAATTCTCTGATCTTAAGACAATTATACAAGCAAAAAAAAAAAAAACACACACATGAGATATCCTCGCCGGGATGTGAACCTGCGATGCCCACATTTAAGGGCAGGTATGTCACCACTCACCCAACTGGGGACTTTAGATAATCAAATGGCCAGTAGGTGTTAAACAAAATAAACGATTTATTCATATTTTTTCAATTGCAAGCTTGTATTCTTCGGCGCTTGATGAAAATATAGTCTGTTTGTACTTCATATATGTAATTCTGGTAATTTTTGGTCTTTCACGTGACGAAATCACGAGGAATAGGCTTGGCGGAACCTTCTGCTGGTACAGTTGTTTCCGACAGACGGACTTCTCTGAAACCCCCGCTAAAGTAAGCCTGATGTTTAGCCTGCCCCGGAGCAGGCTAGTTTGGTCGGATAAATTTCCATGGTTACTTAGCGGAGAGTCCCTCAAGTCACGTTGATGGAACGCAACTCTCGCTAAAGGTAGCGAGGCTTATCGAAATTAGCCCGGCTTTGCGCTTAGCGAGTTTGATGGAATACCCCTCCAGAATCCCTAATGTTCTGCACAGTCATCAACAGTATCTTCAGTCATAAATCAGCTTGATCCGAGTTGAACACTAATGAGTGGGACGGCCTATTAGTTAAAGCCTAGGTCATGTCAACTTTGCGTACCATCAGATGTGCTCGTGCATGAATCTAACCGTACTGAAATCTACTTCTTTCAATCGTGCTGGGGCCGAGGAAGCGCAAGTACAGAACGGAGAGCTCACAGTAGTCAAACAATCTGGACTTAAGGCTCAATCGTGCCTGGGGGCGATACAGACAGAGATCTTGGATGTTCCTGGAATCTACTGGGGCCACTGTTCCAGTTTGGGTGTTACAGGCATGGGCCCGGTTTTCCGAAGCCTTCTTAACGCTACGTCATTCGTAACCCCTACTTAGAGTTCCTACTTAACATTTCGCGTGTTTCCCGAAATGTTCTTTGCTACGAATCTCTTTCGTACGTCATACGTTGGTAAGAGTGGTCTGGAGCACTCTTAGAGCCTTCTTAGCACTACCGTAGTGATGTTTCAGCTCCTGAAGCTAGTCGCCGCCACTGTACAGTAATCCAGAAATCCCCGCTGCGCATGGAACTGCACATTGCCAGTGTTGTGTTTCACCGGGGCAATAAAATGCGCATGCATTTCATCACAAGGCTAAGCTTTACCTCAACCTCAGAAGTAGCTGAACCAAAGACGTCGCCGTCTCGGAGCCGTTGGTATACATAATTTCATAAGGATCAACTTCAATCCCATGGATATATTGACCGACGCGGCTATATTGCATACGTTACGAATACAACGGCAACAAATATGCATGTAATTAAGGATGTAATTGGCTCGTTCTCCTCCCTGTTTCTATATTTATTATATCTTTTTTTAAATCAGTATAGGCTATGGTAGTATGTTCAACCTAAATAAATGTTTAGGCCTAGAAGGATTTCTAGCAATGTTTTATTCTCAAACACTGCAATAGCCTACATTTTATAATATAGTGCTGTCATGCACCTGCACATGAAATGGAAAATCGAAGTCTGAGCAATCGTTTTCAGCACTTACTTTATGGACAGCGCCGTGTACGTACGACGTAAGGAGTGTTTCTTAAGAAGACTCCTAAGAGACCGTTCGGGAACCACGACTATAGAGGTAAACAACTTTGGTAAGTCATAACGTAGGAGTCTTCGTAGGGCGCTAAGAGTGGACGTTATCGGGAAACCGGTCCCTGAGTACTCCAGTTGCCACCGGTACCACTGATACCTTTACTTTCCACATCTTTTATAGCTCCTCTTTCAGCCCATGGTATTTTCATGTAACTTCTTCCTGATGTTGCTGTCTCTTGGGATAGCTACATCTATAACTACTGCCGTCTTCTGTTGTTTGTCCACCACCACAATGTCCGCTTGGTTAACCATCAGTTTATCAGTCATGATCTGGAAATCCTACAGGATTTTAGCTTGGTCATTCATAAACACCTTTAGCCAGCCACTTGGTTAAGAAACTCCATGTCAACGTATCTGCTAGCTTCTTACAACCTGCTGGGCATCTTTGCACACCCTGCACCTGGGTTCCTGTCTGGTGTGGTCTCTATTGATCGTGTGCGCAGCTCCTGTTCTTGTGCTGCCATGATTAGTACCAGTTAAAAAGCTGCTCTGTGCAGTCCTTCAGATCAACCACTTCTTTGATCTGTCAGTAATACATGTTGTGCAAGGGCTTCTCATTCCAGTTCCCCCTCTTCTTCATTCTTGGGTTTCTGCTGTGTGAGATATTCATTTAGAAAGTCATAACTTGGGGCCATCTTCCTGAATTAATTAGTCCTCAGCCTCCCTCATTCTGCTTAAAGGGATAGTTTGGAATTTTGGACATAAGACCTATTTTCCAAGTCAGCCGGTGTGTTCGAGACGTCTGGAGACGTTTTCAAGAAATTTCATTCAGTTCTTCTAGTTGCTGGGTTCGCTTATGCTATGGCTAGCGCAAGTCAATTGTTCTAGTTTTAGCATAAAAAACACTCATACCGACTCCACAGTGCACCCAAGGCAAATCAATTGTAATGGCAGACTATCAATGTACATATCTGTGTTGATAGAATGTTTGAAATAAAACCAACCTTGCATTTTTAAGGATTTATGTCTCAGCAGCAGCAGCAGCGTGTCATACTTCCTAGTAGGCTATGGCAGCGGCAGACTGATATCACCTAGCACTTATAAGTTACCGGTTCTATGCCTATTTACGGGCAGTATTTCGGGCGGCACGTCTTAGAGTTTTGAGTCCGACGGAGAGTCCGCATGTGTGGATTCGCGGAGCTGCCTGCTGCCCGGTGTTGGTCTGAGCTCCAAGGGCTTTTCACCCAGCTCTGAGGGCACGAGGACTGACTGTTCGGCGTGGGGCAGGTCTCTATTTACCGGAGGGATTCCCTGCAACGCATCCGAGGGTTTACGGGTCTACGGACGGAGCAAAGGTCTGGGTTCGCGGTGCGTAATTGTGAGTTTGCGTGGCCGTGGGCTGGCCGGTGTTTGTGTGAGCTCCGAGGGCTTTTCAGACAGCCTTGGGGGCATAAGTGCCGACAAATTGGCAGTGTTCAGGTGTGTATTTACGGTGTGGATTTCGAGCAGCGCGTCTTAGAGTATGAGTCCGACAGAGCAAAGTAAAATTCCGCTGCTGCTGAGAAACTAGTCCCTCAAAAAATGGATGATTCATGCGATGGGAGGTTAGTTTTGTTTCAAATATTATTCTATCAACACAGATATGTACATCGACAGTCTAGTGTTTTAATTGATTTGCCTCGGGTGCACTGTGGAGTCGGTATGAGTGTTTTTAATGCCTGACCTGCGCTAGCCTTAGCACAAGCGAACTCGGCAACTAGAAGAACTGAATGAAATTTCTTGAAATGGTTCCAGACATCTCGAACACACCCGCTGACTTGGAAAACAGGTCTTATGTCCAAAATTCCGAACTATCCCTTTCTGTCGTGTTCGGGTCAAATCTGACCGGTTTCCTACTTTCATTAATCATAAATGTGATGTTCATGTGATGACTTGTACAACTACGCCACCTGTTGGACACAGCTATAAGCAAGGAAGCGATACAATCAGTCAGTATGCGGTAGCACTCGGTATGTGGTAGCACTCTGTATAAGCAAGCTCGGAAATAAAGCCCCTTGAACGCACGTCGTTGTACGCCTGGTGTATGATCCCACAATACAAACATTACATTGGCGACGAGGTGTAAACGGAAACTACAGCTGTGGAAAAAAAAGAAAGAAAAAAAAAAAGGACGACGGAAAAAAGTCAGATGGACGAGAACAAAGGAGGCTAATGCTAACGGCTAACAAAACAACAGCACGTAAGAGGCTTCAAGCATGTCTCTGGCAGCTCATACAGTTCTTCTACCTTTCGACACCGAAACGGATCCAGGCTCTGTTGGACCACGCTGGACCAAATGGGTGCAAAGGTTTGGAAATTATACAACGGCAATGAACATTACAGGAGATGCTAGGCTAAAAGCATTGTTGCTGCACATAGCAGGAGAGCGTGTGCATGACATCTATGATACGTTAGCAGCAGACGATGACGATTATGCTGCCACAAAGCAGAAGTTATCTGGCTATTTCTCACCAAAGAAAAACGTTCAGTACCAAGTGTATATCTTCAGAAAGGCTATACAAGAACCAGGAGAAAATCTGGACAGTTATCACACCAGGCTGAGGATGTTGGCTAAAAACTGTGAGTTTGCAGATGTTGATGCAGAGATTAAAACACAAATCATACAGAGCTGTACATCATCCAGGCTACGCAGAAAGGCACTGAGGGAACCTGACCTGACAGTAGAGGAGCTTCTTGACCATGGAAGGACACTGGAACTGTCTGAGGTGCATGCATCTGGCATAGAAAGAGGCACTGCTGCTGCAGTCAACGCACTGGATCAAACAAGGCATCCGAAGAGCAGCAGATGGCCTGAAAAACGTTCCACTTCCAACAAATGCAGAAACTGTGGAGGTAAATATCCCCATGATGGTGAATGCCCAGCTAAAAACAAGGAATGTAGAGCCTGTGGTAAATTAAACCATTTTGCAAGTCAGTGCCGTTCAACATCCAAAGACACCAACTCGAAACGACCACAAAACAAAGCCAGATATGACCCAAAGAAGGTCCATCACGTAACTAAAACTGCAGATGAGCGAACAGAGCATAACTCCTCCAGTAGTGATGATGGCTATGTGTTTGCAGTTGATGCTGACAAGATTTCAGAGTTGCCACAGACCCAAGTCATGCTGAATGGAAGTAGCATGTCTGTTTTGATTGATTCAGGAGCATCAGCAAACTGTATCAGCGAGATAAGTTTTAATAAACTGATGCCACGTCCACAACTCAGCTCCACCACAACCAAGATCTACCCATTTCGCTCCAATGTTCCATTGCCCGTGAGTGGTGAGTTCAAGTGCAGTGTGGAGAAAGGACGGAAGATGGCACAATGCACATTCTTTGTCATTAAAGGTGACTGTTTCAATATTCTGAGCTACGAGACATCCAAAGCACTGGGTCTGATTAAGATAGTCACCACAGTGTCATCCACACCACAGTGTCGCACTGTTGCGGATGAGCTGGTCGCAAGCCATCCTGAGCTGTTTCAAGGAATAGGACAACTAAAAGGCTGTCAGGTAAAACTACACATAAACCCTGACATTAAACCTACATGCCAACCACATCGACGAGTGCCATTCCACATCCGCCAGAAAGTGGAGGATGAGCTTCGTAAATTGGAAGCAGATGACATCATCGAAGAAGTCACTGGCCCCACACCATGGGTCTCACCTATTGTTGCGGCTCCCAAGCCTAAAGCCCCAGACAAAGTCAGAATCTGTGTCAACATGCGCCAAGCTAATACAGTCATAGAAAGAGAACGTCACATCACTCCCACCATGGATGATGTGGTGCATGAGTTGAATGGAGCAACTGTGTTCTCCAAATTGGATCTGAGAGCTGGATACCACCAGCTAGAGCTTCATCCAGACAGCAGATATATCACCACATTCACAACTCACCTAGGATTGAGGCGTTATAAACGCCTGAATTTTGGCATATCTTCTGCTGCTGAGGTGTTCCAGAACGCCATATGCCAGTCACTGCAAGGTCTGTGTGGTGTGAAGAACCTCAGCGATGACATCATAGTCTACGGCGCATCCCAGACTGAACATGACGACAACCTCCGAGCACTGTTCAAGAGACTCAAGGAAAGCGGTCTCACACTCAATCGTGAAAAATGTGAGTTTAACAAGTCCAGGCTCGAGTTTTTTGGTTTCATCTTCTCTGCAGAAGGCGTTTCAGCTGATCCCAAGAAGGTCGCTGCAGTCCATCATGCTGCAGACCCCCAGACTCCAAGCGACATCAAAAGTCTGTTAGGCATGACCAACTACTGTTCCAGGTTCATAAAAGACTTCTCCTCCATCTCAGAACCACTTCGCAGGCTCACCAGAAAGGACACGCCGTGGATATGGGGTCCTGAGCAGCAGGTTTCACTGCAAACTCTGAAGGACAGTCTAACCAGCGAAGCCACTATGGCATACTTCTACCCAAGCAGAGAGACTGAACTGATTGTGGATGCTAGCCCTGTCGGACTGGGTGCAATCCTCTGCCAAAAAGATGAAAAAGGGGTGAAGTACATAATTGCATATGCCAGTCGGTCCCTGAGCGATGTGGAGAGGAGATACTCACAGACAGAAAAGGAAGCCCTGGCCATTGTGTGGAGCTGTGAGCACTTTCACTTGTACATTTATGGTCATCCTTTAACTCTAGTGACTGATCACAAAGCACTAGAAATCATATGGAACAATCCCAGATCAAAGCCACCTGCAAGGATCGAGAGATGGGGACTGAGGCTTCAGCCCTACCACTTCAAGGTGGAATACAGAAAGGGTGCTGACAACCCCGCTGACTATATGTCTCGTCACCCAATTCTGTCTGATAAAATCGAAAGCACACGAGCAGCAAAAGTAGCTGAGGAATATGTGAACTTCATTGTGAACCATGCAACACCCAAAGCCATGACACTCACCGAGATCAAGACGGAGACACTGAAAGACTCAATCCTGCAAGAGGTCAGTGAATGCATCAGACACAACACATGGCACAAAATTGACCAGTCACGACATGCTGACATACTAAAACAGTTCAAACGAGTGAGCGGTGAACTGACAGTGTTACACACATCTGATGTTGTACTGCGGGGCACAAGAATAGTAATTCCCCCTGCCCTGCAAGACAAAGTAATACAGCTAGCCCATGAAGGACATCAGGGCATTGTCAAGACTAAAGCACTACTCAGAACCAAGGTATGGTTTCCAGACATTGATCGCCGAGCAGAAGCAGCAGTACACAACTGTCTCGCATGTCAAGCTAACACACCAGTTGCACACGCTGAGCCACTAAAAATGTCACATCTACCAGAAACACCCTGGCATAGTGTGAGTGCAGACTTCTATGGACCACTTCCAACTGGAGAATACCTGCTTGTCATCATTGACGAATACACACGCTACCCAGTTGTTGAAAGTGTAAGATCAACTTCAGCTAACACAGTCATTCCAGTCATGGACAAAGTCTTCTCCATGCTAGGAATTCCTCGTATTTTGAAAACTGACAATGGTCCCCCATTCAATGGTGACCAGTTCTCCCAGTTTGCAGATTATTTAGGATTCCATCACCGCCGGATCACACCACTGTGGCCCCAAGCCAACGCTACAGCTGAGAGATTCATGCGCACGCTGGGCAAAGCTATTCGTGTGGCCAACACCCAAGGAATGCACTGGAAACAGTACCTGAACATCTTCTTGCGTGAGTATAGATCCACACCTCACAGCACAACAGAAAGCTCACCTGCTGAACTGTTATTCCAACGCAAGATGTTCACAAAGATTCCATCATTCACTCACACTGCAAGCAACAGTTCAGATACTGAAGTGAGAGTGAAAGATGACAAGGCCAAGGTCAAGATGAAATCTCATGCAGACGCTCATCGTCATGCAAAACCACACACACTCACTCCAGGTGACACTGTGCTTCATCGTCAGCCCAAACAAAACAAGCTCACCGCACCATACAACAGCAAGCCATACACAGTGACCAAGACCAAAGGCTCCATGGTGACAGCATCCAGAGACGGGCACTCCATCGTCAGGAATTCATCTTTCTTCAAAAAGATAGCTCCAGAACTACTGACCATCCCAATACCTCCTGATGACGACGATCGCGAGTACAGTGATGCCTCTACAACTACAACACCACCGAGGTACCCCACACGACACAACAGGCGTCCTCCCACTTACCTACAGGAATATACTTAGTGTATGGACTGTTGTGCACTTGAAAAAGGGCCTGTTGTGCATTTAAAAATGGACTGTTTCATCTGAGAAGAAGTGTTTGAATTGCACTTTATTATTTGTTTGTTTTTGGGTGTTCATACTTATTTGAATGAGTCAAGTATTTTGAAACAGGTTTACCATATTTGAAGAATGAGTATGATGTTCTTTTGAGACATTGATAATGTGTGTGATGTTCTGTTATATTTCCACATGAATGTGATGTCCAATACTTGGGGTTTGAATCTTTAACATGTAAGCTAAATGTTTATTCGTTTGCACAGTGTTTGGACAATTGTTAAAAAAAAAAAAAAAAAAGAGCAATGTGATGTTCATGTGATGACTTGTACAACTACGCCACCTGTTGGACACAGCTATAAGCAAGGAAGCGATACAATCAGTCAGTATGCGGTAGCACTCGGTATGTGGTAGCACTCTGTATAAGCAAGCTCGGAAATAAAGCCCCTTGAACGCACGTCGTTGTACGCCTGGTGTATGATCCCACAATACAAACATTACAATAAATATTGTGTTTTACATTTGATTGTCTCAAGGCCTTATGATATCCTCCACACTAGGCATTTGAACAATTGATGATCACCACTTTCATTGAATTTTGAGTGGTTAAATCAACTTTGTAACACCTGTGGTGTTCCCGGTCAAAAATGGCCGCCATAGGAAATGAATGGGTGACCCTAGATTGTGATCATCCATTAGATAGTATACAACCACAAATCTCCAACCACAACCGTCACCACACACACTCACACACACACACAAACCCCTTTTGGACTGAATAATTAGGTGTCTCCTCTTCTCGCCTCTTTCCCGCGCTTATGTGCCTATCCCCCCACGTGAACCACACTTTCCGATACAAAATGTATCATATTTTCACGCAGACCACCTATATAAAGCTTTCTTTGTGTAATGCTGTCATTTTACTCTGAACACAATGAGTAGGCACCTGATCAGACGATATTCTGCCAGAGAGGCTCTTGACCTTTTTTTTCAAACTGATAAAGAGGGGATTGAAGTTGAACCGGAAATAGAGGAGGATGTCTCAGAAATAGAAGACAACATCGATCCTGATTTTGACCCAGACCATTGTGAGACCGACCAGTCAAGAGATGGTGAGGAAGAGGCCCCTGTGAATTTGGTCTCTGTTTTGATTTTTTGATTTTTTTTTTTTAACAAAAAAATTTTGGAATAGAGTGTACAATTTCAATATTCACTGCAGTGTTACAGCATGACAGTGGCGAGAAAAAACAGCCTTGACAGACTTTTAGGCAGAAATCTGGAGCAGACCAGGCTCTTGGGTTTCATCTTCATTTGGTGTTGTTCGTAGTATTAACAGTAGTAGTAATATTAAAAGTAGTTGTCCATGGTGGCAGGCACACCCACCCGAGATGGGTCTATCTCCAACATATTGCCAGTGACTAGCAGCCACCTGGGAGATGCTGGAAGGGGTCAAGTTAGTAACAGTAGAGATGCAGATTTTAAGTCAGCTCTCCTTAATAATACTAGCATTAAGTCAAACAAGACCACGGTATTGGTGCAGTCAGGATCTGGTTTCACCATGATCCGGGGAAACCTGCAAGTCGAGAAAGCTCTCCAGGGAACATATACAGAGACAGAGTGTGTAAATACCCCGCAGTCTAAGCCTATAGTAGCATAACTAAGAGCTGGCAAACCTGAGCCAGCCCTAACTATAAGCGTTGTGAGACTTTCAGAAGCTACTAGTCGTGGTTATCGGCCCTAATCTAATGTCAGCTACCCTTGATTGTTGAGGCTATCTGCTGTTCTTGGGGCTTGGTACCCAATCCCACAGTGTGGGGTTGTTGATGACTTCCCCCCTCTGACCTGTCGTCCTGGCTATGTCTTATTCTAGAAGCTCATTTCTTATCAAGTTGCCCTGGTTCCTCAACGGGTTATATGGACCTTGTTGCCCTGGGTCAAACACCTCTCTGAACCCTTTTTGACGGATGCAGAAAATGCAGAAAATCTAACCTGTTCCAAAAACTATTTTGACTGATAATGACCTACTACCTACTACTGAAAAGTGTGTAGTAGGTATCCAAAAGTGAGTGACACCAAGGTAATTTTTGAACGTGTGATGATTATGAACGTGAAAAACAGACTCAGTGTGCAAAGGCCTTAAGGCTGAATGGAAAGAACAAGATCTGAGCTATCAACATGTATGCACTGCCAGTCATCAGATACCCTGCTGGTATAATTACCTGGTCAAAGGAAGAGATAGAGGTCACTGATATTACATACTATATTTGTCCCTTTTGCTGCTGTAGACTGTCCAACACTGGCGAAGGTCTCCCTCTATTGATAACATTTCTTTCTGAAATAAAAAATCCAGTTTAGAGAAGTTCCTCAGCTCAGAAATACCGGCGGCTGTCATGTTAAGTTTGAAATGTGCTGGATGACGTTGGCTGCGCAAATGTCCAGTGAAATCTCGATTGTAATTGCTCCATGTTTGATATGTGCAAAGGCACAGAAGAGTTGTACTTTTTGACGTACATGTTAAAGGGGCCTTTTTATGCTCCTTTTCAACAAGTTAATATACGTTATTGATATCTCCAAATCTGGTCTTTGAATTACTCAACCGGAAAAAATAATCGGAACATGTATTTCGGGTGAAACGGGTGATTCTGACGGGGTGTAGCCTTATGCTAATGAGATGACCACCGACCCCGCTCCTCCTGAGGAAGTGGTTGTGTCTCTCCGCCCTGTGCTGTCTGCGTCCAGCTACAAACAAGGCAGTGGTTCAGCTGTACCGCTTCCGAGACCGAGAACCAGGAGCAGCTCCTGCAGAAGTTCTGATGCCGCGGATGCAGCAGGACATTTTTTAATTGTTAGTTAACATGTTTGTATAACGTTTTGGACGGTTACTCGATGTGTGTGTAAGCATAGCTAGCGCTAGCCACAATTGTCGCTGATCCCGTCAATACAAGGAACAGGATTTGGTCAGTATCATGTCGTCCTCCAGAATTATGTGCTGAATTTTAATTATAGACTGTGTGCTGTGTTTTATAAACGTGATTGTGCTCCATCTGAACATTACGTGCCAAAATTACCGTTACAAAATTGAAACATGACGTTTACTGCTCATCCACCTCAGCTTGTCAGTAAAGTCCGGCAGGTTACCATATGTACAAGATTTATGTTGTTGAAATGCTCAAGTGTTGCACTATATCCTTCTAGGTGCACATGTGAGAATTGTGCAACAATACCTTCAGACACCGAAAATGTCTGCTGCATGGAGACACCACAGGTAATATTAATGTTTGTTACACCAAGTTGGCTGTTGAGATTATTATTCACATAACATGACGATTATCATGATTTACACTAGGTAAAAAGACAGATGCAGCAGCTGAAGGAGGAAGAGGCATGTATGGTGGACAGTGATGCCACTAACTCGCTACTTAGTAACGCCTTACTGTAGTCGGACTACTTTTTTCAGTAACAAGTAGTGTTAGAATAATTACCCGATGGTTTAGAACTGGTGGAAGGAGATCGGAGTCAGCTCAAGGTCCAAACAGGGATTTAATCTTGATCAAGAGGAGAATTCACAGAGCAACATGCTGGTCTGTTACACAGTGAAGACTCAACGTGCTGTGAGACAAACGGAGTATTTATCCATCTTTTGTGGGTGTGTTCTCACTCTCAGTTCAAGGGGATGTAAGTCGTGAACTCAGATGTTTAACTAAACCTTGCATGGGTCGAAAACCCTATCTGGGTCATAAACCACACCTAGGTCACAAGGCACAGATGGGTTGCGAAACACACACAAATAGCCACAGGTCACATTTTACCCTCAGTTCAGGTGCCTCTCATCAAGGGTTACAAAATTTCCATCACAAGTAGTCTAACGCGCTACTATTGCCACACCAGTAGTCAGATTAAAGTTACTGATCCAAATACACGGTGCATGACTATTTTTATCAGTAAAAAAAAAAGATTTGCTTTCTTCTTGCGTCTCAGGGGGGTGACGTATGTAAGCCGACACCTTCACGGACGGTTGCGTGTAATCGGCTATACCGGCAGAAACGTAAACAATGGAGGGGGAGAGATACGCATTTTCCAGCTGGAAATACAAGCATTATTTCGACTTCATCTCAGCAAAAGATGGCAACATATAGGTTTGTTGTACAATCTGTGTTAACAACAAAGTGTTGTCTACTTTCAAGAATACAACATCAAACTTGAAAAAAACATTTAGAGTCACAGCATGGCACAACCACATTAAAAGAGCATGTCCAGTCCGCTAACGGTGAAAAGGCGAAAAGGTCTGAATAAACAAGACGAGTTCTCGATTTCAAGGAGCTCCTGCCAACTCAGTCTGTGCTGAAATGCGAGCGGAGTCTCTCTTGAGAGTGTTTAGTGGAGAAATGTCTCGCTGCTTGCTGGCCCTGCCCCCTCCCTTCGTCATCACGCCGCTCATACTTGAGGACTGTGCTCATCCTCTGTTTCATAAAAAAACACTCCTTCCTGCTCTAATGCTGGTTCAATATTCTTAAAATGTTCATTCATGATGTTACTTCCATGACAATATGCAAAATAATTATTGAAGTTAAGTGAAGTCAAGAAAGACTGTCTTTATTTTTTTTATATAAAAACATGTATTTTCTTTCAGGACATAGTTTTCAAGTGCAACTTAAAATATCAGTGGATACATTGTTGATGTTACTGTTAAAAAGCACATCAATAAAGTGAGTTTTAGCAAAATGGATAGTCGGCAGCTGTTGAATGGAACTAATAAAGTAACTTGTAATCTAACTTAGTTACTTTTAAAATCAAGTAGTCAGTAACTTAACTAAGTTAATTACTCGGATTACTTTTTCAAAGTAACTGTGGCAACACTGATGGTGGAACATCTGGGTTGGAACCGTCTGTCTGAATCTTCTCTCTCCAAAACGCTGTAGCGACCGGCTGTCGTAATTGTATCACCACCCACCTGACCTAGAGTTCATTTTCCATCCATCATTTTCCATCCATCCATCCATTTTCTACCGCTTATCCTGTATTCAGGGTCACGGGGGGCTGGAGCCGATCCCAGCTGGCATTGGGCGAAGGCAGGGTACACCCTGGACAGGACGCCAGTCTATCACAGGGCCGACATGTAGAGACAGACAACCATTCCCACTCACATTCACACCTACGGGCAATTTAGAGTAATCAATTAACCTATCCCCATCCTGCATGTCTTTGGACTGTGGGAGGAAGCCGGAGAACCCGGAGAGAACCCACACTAGGGGAGACCATGCAAACTCCACACAGAAGGAACCCGGGCCGACCCCGGGGATCGAACCCGGGACCCTCTTGCTGTGAGGCGAGAGTGCTAACCACTACACCACCGTGCAGACCTCATTCACATTTTCTCACTGTTAACACCCACAATCTTGGCTTCATCCAATCACAATTCCCCACAAAAAGGACCCATGCAGTGTAAAGTGATCGGTGAGAAGTCTGCGGTGTCTCTGAGCCGGCAGTACTATGTTTTTGTGGAGCGCTATCTTGGAATCTGATCGTGTTGGAAAATCCGCGCTGTGGGTGCCCAAGACTCTTTGGAGTCTGTGTCAGGAGGAGGAATTAACCCGTGGATATATACCTGGTTGATCCTGCCAGTAGCATATGCTTGTCAGATTAAGCCATGCAAGTCTAAGTACACATGGCCGGTACAGTGAAACTACAAATGTCCCAGGATGCCCCTTGGTTGGGTGGAGATGGAAGTGAGCCTACAGGATAGAACCTGGCTCTTGTGCAGTACATGGTGGTTAGTGGGTAGCACTCTCGCCTCACAGCAAGAGGGTCCTGGGTTCGATTCCTTCTGTGTGGAGTTTGCATGTTCTCCCCGTGTAAGCGTGGATTCTCTCCGGGTTCTCCGGCTTCCTGCCACAGTCCAAAGACATGCAGGATGGGAATAGGTTCATTGCTGACTCTAAATTGCCCGTAGGTGTGAATGTGAGCGTGAATGGTTGTTTGTCTCTACATGTCGGCCCTGCGATAGACTGGCGTCCTGTCTAGGGTGTACCCTGCCTTCGCCCAATGACAGCTGGGATTTGCTCCAGCCCCCCCGTGACCCTGAATACAGGATAAGCGGTAGACAATGGATGGATGGATATATTTAATGCGTTCTAGCGACTGACTGTCGTAATTGCATCACTGCCATAGTAGTCAGTAGTCGGATTACTTTTTCAAAGTAACTGTGGCAACACTGATGGTGGAACATCTGGGTTGGAACCGTCTGCCTGAATGTTCTCTCTCCAAAACGCTGTAGCGGCCACGCCCCCCCCCCCCCCCCCGTGACCCTAAATACAGGATAAGCAATAGAAAATGGATGGATGGATGTTGGCCATGGTGGTGCTGGATTCCAAGACCCTTGCATTTCCTGCTCTACTGGGATTGGACTTCGTGTTCTTCACAGGAATGCAGATTGATGTTGCAGGAGGAGTGTACTGGTTCACAGAAAATGAAAAAAAGCAGTTTCCCTCTCTGATTGGGGAGGGGGACACTAGCAACCATGTTGCTTTCTTTTCAGCGGTAGCTCCACACCGCACCCCTGCACTGACCACTTTGGAGGACTCAGACTTGTTTCTGAAGGCAATCCAGGAGTCCCATCTGGGGTGCCAATTTTGTAGCGGGTTTGACGCATTTAAAAAGGAAGTGGGGTGCCAGTCAGAGTCACGTCAGACAAATAATAATATAACATAGAAAGAAAAGAGCTCCGTCAAACCATACAAATAATAGAGCATATAGTATGAAGCAGCAAATGAAATGTCAACCAAACCAAAAACAAATACACCACAATTCAATTCAGTTTTCAATGTGTATTATTCAATTTTTTTGTGCAACAATTGTCCCACAGTCTCAAAATTCAATCCAGCAAGGAGATAATCCGGTTTTCTCACAAACCCAAAACAGTTCAATCCAGTTCATGCAGCAAAAAAGAGGCAACTCAAAAACTCTGCTCCGGGTTTTGCTGCGGATCCCTAATCTGGTTTTCACCATACTAAGGTCAATCTATTAAGATTGAACATTAGTCTGGGGAAGCTGCGCTTTGTTTCTACTGCTCAAGAGGTGGGATCAATGGGCATCGTTCAAATGACTCCGTACGTAATTGGATAGTCCTACAACCAATCAGAGCAACTTTCCGGGTGACGTACTTTGCAGAGCGACGCAAAATCTCTAGACAGGAAAACAGGAAACCAGGAAACCCGTGCATCATTGCTGCTTCGGTTTGCACTTTTATTTTCTATGGCTGTGCAGAAGCGGAATGGCATCAAGCGAATTTTGCAGGTTGTGCAAAAGTAGCATGAAAGTGGGTGGAAGTATCAAACACGTGATCGATTCGTTTGATAAACGAAAGAAGCCATTGAGCATCGCCGAGAGGTTAAACGCAATTGGAGTGACGGTCGTGCGAGAGACGGGTAAATCCGATAACGTGTGTAATCGGTGTATAACCACCATATCGCACTTGGAACACGATCTGCCCCTTTACAGGAGATGGGCAGAAGAAAACAGGGGAGTGACATATTCAGCCACCGGTAACACAAGTGCTGATAAGAGACAACGAGAGCCTACTCCCACTAAAACTCAGAGGGATTTAAAAAAATTGTGCCCTAACCCTTTGAGTCCTGGTGGAGCCACTAGGCCTAGGACTGCACGGAGGAGCATAACAGAGGTAAGTCCATTTAAATTAGTTACAACAACAAATGTCATCATTCTCTCAGCACTCTGTTAACATCTCAGGATATCGTCATGGTTTACATATTGTTGTATCATGCATCATAATGCAAGTTGTATGTCGTGTAGTCCTCCGACTTAACATCTATTACTGGAGTTGTTCATGCCACTGCAAATAGTTGTCATTACAAGTCTGTTTTAACTAAATACTCAATGTCAATGTAGTCGTCAACCTGTAGTGCATCCCACTTAAAAAAACAAATGGCAAATGATGATAGTAATGTTGAAACATATTGCAGGTCAGCATCAGATATCCGTCTCGAAAGGTTTCCAAGGTGTGTGGTCCTGAAGATGGTCTGATAATTAACCACATCAACAAAAAGAATTGGAAAGGAGCTGCCAATAGAATCGTGGCACACAAGGAGATTCTGAAACACTTAAAACCATGCATCCTTCAGCTCATTCAGCGCGAATGCACACTACTCTGCAGCCCAAAGGAGGGGTTCATGCTTTGGAGGTGCTCACCTGGGGACATGGCCTCTTTCTCATTTTCTGCATTAGAGGCAGATCTCCAATGCCTCTCTCCATTCTTGCTGTCTGTGTTCAACACTATTACCAACCAGTCCCAGCTCACCACCTGTGCTGCAGCTGCCATCGTCCTCAGAGGTAGACAGAACCGTTTGTCTGCATTTGCCCACTATGTTAATAGCATCCTTTCATATGGTGGGGCAAAGAAGGCAGTGTTCAACAGGCTGTCCAAAATGTCAATCACCACCTCTCACAAAAGTGCAATAGGAAAACACTAAAGTACCAATTTAAACATCACAGTGTAGGATGGACACTGACTGTAAATAGTTCTTTTAATTTGTATATCTTAACAGCAATGTTATTTAAAAAGATTGTTATTCTGGTATTATTGTATGTTGTCTATATTAAAACTATGTTGATTGGCACCGAGGAAACTCATGGAGTAATTTCAACACAGGGCACAATAGTAAAACTAAAGATTTTTATTTTCAATGCAGAGTATTTACAATTATGAACAATGTTTCAGCAGTTAACATCATGTATGCCAATATTTACTCTGAGCTCTTCAGCAAAGAAAAACCAGATTCAGAGCTGCTACATGCTGATAGCATGTCTTCATACTCCCCCTCCTCCCCATCAAAGTAGCCCGTGAAATCCATGTCTGGCATGAAGGTGTCATCAGGATGCTCAGCAGACTCACAGAACTCAAAGTCCCGAAATACCTCATACATTATGCGAAGAATTTCTTGCCCATGTTGTTTTTTGAACACAGGGAGATTATGCATGATGTATTTGAGATCGTAGATTGCACTGCAATGTTCAACAACAGCATCAATCAGCTCCGAGCTAAAACCTGTGCCAGCTGTGGCACTAGTGTACCAGTGGGCGTTTTCTGCAACCAGACTTTCCCTGTATTTCTGCAACAGATCTCTAATTAGCTCTTTGTCCTCCGAGGTAACTTTCCTACATAGATGAGATGAAGAAATGTCTTGTAACTCTTCGTAGTTGGGTAGTGGCACTGTACAACCTGCAGAGTTACACTTACAGACAGAGTGACAGTATATGCAACAATGATGTCCAGGTTCCACTCTTTTTGTAGTATTTTCAAAGTTAGAGTACAGTGCATGTCGAAAGCAGCCATTTATGCTTTGTTTGATAACTGTCCGTACTGCCTCATCCGTCTGTGGGTGCGGTTTGGTTGCATAGACAACAGCATGTGCCTGTTTGCCATCTCTGCCAGCCCTGCCAACCTGCTGCAGCATGGCTTCTACATCATCCGGTAGCCCATACATGACGACATGAGACACATTGGGAAAGTTCACACCCAACCCAAGAGCAGTTGTGGCTACAACAACTCTGCAACTGCCATCTCCAGAGAAGGAAGAGAGCACTCTGCTTTTGTTGTCAGGGAGTGGCTGGCTGTGAAACATTCCTATTATCAGGCATCCTCTTCAAGTTCAGCCTTTAGGTGGCAGAACACTCGCCCAACTACTTTTAATGTCCGGCAATATATGATGACCGGTGACATGCTCAGGCCCTTCTCCTTGACTTCCCCCACAATCCAGTCCAGACAGTCCAGGGAATCAGTGGCGACTCGTCTCAGGCCAAGCCGGATGCTGGTCCTATTGGGGCTCACAGTGATTGTAGTGGCAGAGTCCAAGTGCAGCTGTTTCTTTACTACCGCAATTGAGTGCAATTCTGCTGATGCAATCAATGCCAACACTGGTGTACCTAAAACACAAATGAATGAAAGGGTGTCGTTATTATGTTGAAAAGAACATGAAATGAATTTTTTTTTTCTCTGTGCATGTTGCCTACAAAAGATCAACTTGAAAGAGACATGGCAGCAATGTGAAATTCTATTTCAGGAAAATAGTCTGTTAAAATGTTATGTTGGAATGTTTTAAAGCAGATTGTTAATGGCTACTGGGCTGAATTTGACAAAGGGCACAGGGGGTTGGGGTTGATTAGTGGTAATAGGTGTTAGGGTGGGGGAGGTTATCAAGGGAGAAGAGGTAAGGTTGATGAGTGGTAATAGGTGTTAGGGTGGGGGAGGTTATCAAGGGAGAAGAGGTAAGCACCCCAAAAACATAAACCAGATATCAATTGTTAGATTACATAAGTGTTATTACTGAGACAATACCTGTTCAGTGACATGTGTGGAAGAAACTCTTCAGGTCCAATTCGGTGGCTGGTTCAAATGAGGTTTAATCACTGACAGTGGAGAAAGAGCAATGTCGCAGTTGCCACACAGTCTATTCTGCCGTATGTGGCGTGAGCGATGACCTTATACACAGAACCAAAGGGGCAGGTCTAAACAGTGAATTTACATAGATTCAATACGCGTCTCTACCAAGTGGGAGAGACGTCCTGAGACAACATAAAGGTGTGACTTCCTCGGAACAGCTGGGTTCTTGCTAGATAGTGTCACAACAGGGGCCATTCATGAAGGCCTTGATCAAGTATGTGGAATAAAGGTGTTTCGGAGACGGTCCAGGAAGGGGGACAGATCAGAGGGTCTCATCATTAACATGACAAGGCTTACATACAATGAATGCAGCTCAGCAAGACATTGGTTCCCGAGAGGAAGTAACAAAACAAAAAAAAACAAATTGGAAGGTAACACATTTTCTTCTACACATGGTACACACATGATAACTAGTATTGTTTCAATTACCTGGTTTGACGATAGACTGGAGTTCCCCCAGCCTGGAGAAGGTCTCTCTGAATGCCGCCTGTCCTTTTGCAGCCCTTCCCCTGGTTGAGAAATATAGAAGCACAATATAATTTTACACAGCAGCATAACACAACTTTATTATAAAATCAGGGACATTAGTGCTCACGTAACTGACGCCAGATCACATGTTACTCTCCTTTGCAATTGAATCATTAGGGCTACATTTTAGCGAATTTACTTTCTATCACTTACCATTTATAGGTGAGATGCACCTCGTCAACCACGATGCCAAGTAGGTTGGTCCGGTACACCTCAGTGGCAAGCATGTCGAGCCATCTTCTACTTAGCCAGGACTCCGGACTGCCGAATAAAATCTGGTACTCGCCTCCTTTGACCAAGTCCCCTGCACACAAACTCAGCTGTGCCGCAGATAATCCGAGGTTGGTTGCCTCCTGGACCTGGTCCTCCATGAGGGCAACCAATGGCGATACGACCGCTATTATGGGCTTTTCGCTGAGCCCCATTACTTTTGCCACGAGCGGGGCTATTTGGTAAATTAAACTTTTACCAAAGCCGGTAGGTAAAATGGCAAACACGTCCTTCTTCTGAAGGAACTGTTCCAGGGCAAGTTTTTGCTCTTTTTTCAAAGAAAACTTGCCTTTAAAATCATCCAAAACAGACGCGACAGCGGCATCGATAGCTTGCTTCTCCTCGGTGGCTGCCATGTTGAGTGTTTACACAACTGCTGCTTCGCGTCGCTTATGTTTCGTCATCGTCACGTCACCGGCCAATAGCGTGCCAGGAGAGAATGGCCGTTTCTGATTGGAGCCAAAGATTCTGGCAATGTAACAGCGAAAGTAAGCCTAAACTGTCGAGCGAAATCCAAATTTCCCGGAAGTTCAGGCAGGGTTCACCCAGCCTAGCGGATCCCCACAAGACAAATCAAACCACGGTACCGTGGAACAGTCAGTCAGTCGTAAGTCAGGATTGCAGCTTCGGCTCCACCGGGACCGACAACTCCAGGACAACTTCGACTGGAAATATCCATGGGTTAATTCCTCCCCCTGAAACGGACTCCAAAGTCGTCAGTCGGGATGCAGCATCGGCTTCGGCTCCACCGGGACCGGCAACTCCAGGAAAAACTCAGACTGGAAATATCCACGGGTTAATTCCTCCTCCTGACACGGACTCCAAAGACTCTTAGGCACCCACTGGACGGATTTCCTAACACGATCAGATGCCGAGGTAATGCTCCACAAAAACAGTACTGGCAGCTCAGAGACACCGCAGACTTCTCACCGATCACTTTCACACTGCGTGGGTCCTTTTCTGGGGAAATGTTATTGGATGAAGCTAAGATTGTGGGTGTTAACAGTGAGAAAATGTGAATGAACTCTAGGTCAGGTGGGCGGTGATACAATTACGACAGCCGGCCGCTACAGCGTTTTGGAGAGAGAACATTCAGGCAGACGGTTCCAACCCAGATGTTCCACCATCAGTGTTGCCACAGTTACTTTGAAAAAGTAATCCGACTACTGACTACTGACTACTACGGCAGTGATGCAATTACAACAGTCATTCGCTAGAACGCATTAAATATATCCATCCATCCATTGTCTACCGCTTATCCTGTATTCAGGGTCACGGGGGGGCTGGAGCAAATCCCAGCTATGATTGGGCGAAGGGAGGGTACACCCTGGCCAGGACGCCAGTCTATCGCAGGGCCAACATGTAGAGACAAACAACCATTCACACTCACATTCACACCTATGGGCAATTTAGAGTCATCAATTAACCTATCCCCATGCATGTCTTTGGACTGTGGGAGGAAGCCGGAGAACCCTGAGAGAACCCACGCTTACATGGGGAGAACATAGCTGTGAGGCGAGAGTGCTACCCACTACACCACTGTGCAGCCCACATTGAATATACATAGAGCTGATAGTGCTTTACACGTAAAAGGAATACAGTAGTAAGTTGTTTGTTTATCAATTGTGTTTTATACAAATAAATTCCTCTATGCAAGATATTATGCAGTCTTTCTGACCGTTACTTCAGTGATATCAACCATGACACATTTTACAATTACTGTAAAGACTTTATTGTCAAATTAATCAGCAGTTGAAGTTCACAGTTATCTCAGGACACTTCACACATTGAGCAGGATGAGAACACGCTCATGATTTTCAGAGGCAATACATTTTCAAAATCCCAACATCACCCAGGAGGTAGCATTGCAGTGCGACAGTGGGGAGAAAAATACTTTTAGGAAGAAATCTTAGTTAGTTCTGTCTTTGTTTGTAGTGGTTCTGAACTGTATTACAGAGATAGGCCTTTATTTTTGCATCCCCTCAGTGGATTGGGCTAAATAACAGAAACATCTGTCATAGTAATGTCATATATCTGCAGCAGTTTATTGATTCATTCCTAAAATGTATTTCCTCCAGATCAGGGGTCTCAAACTCAACTTACCTGTGGGCCGCTGTAGGTAGAGTCTGGGTGATGCTGGACCGCATCAAGTATTCCACAAGATAAGGGGACCAATGTTAGTGGGTGCGGCTTATATTCATGTGCGCTCAATAGTCCGGACATTACGATGCAAGTGACCAACGTTGCTAATTCGTGTTGTTGTCACGAGCCTGAACTATCGTAGCCCACAAAAAAATACAAAATGTACAGAGCAACGACTCATGCAGATAAAGTGAAGAAAAAAATGTGCGGGCCTCACTACCACTAAGCTTTGAATTCAGGTAGGGGGCTGAAAAATATTGTTCCCCCCCGGGCCGCGAGTCTGAGACCCCTGCTCCAGATTGATCATACACTACAAAACCTCATTAAAAAACAGGTGGCATGGCAATAGAAATATATTCACATCCACAAATGTAGTGATATTTTCGTAACTCGCCAAATGTCTGTTGAGGCTGTGGCCAACTCTGCAGGGTCATATCAAGGTCTTCTGAAGTCAAGGAAGAGCTGCCCTCCAAAGTATCCTCCTCCTCTACCGGGTCCAGGCGAGCTCTCTTTGACGGTCTCCTGGTTGTAGCGGATGTCAAACAGGGCAGGCCTGCTGGAACCATGGCTGTGCCAACACCAAAGTCCTTGCAGGCCACAGTAGCCTGGGTAGCAGTAGCAGAGTTGTATGGAGGAATGAAACCCATGATATAACATAATAGAAATACACATCTGCACGACTACTAGTAGTTGCTGTTGTGCTGTTAAACCTGAGTAGGCTACATATCAGGCGACACACCTTTACTTGGGTAAGGAGCCTGTCGAGTCCTCCCATACCCCTTTTCCACCAAGGCGAACCTAGTTCAAGAACCGGGCCGGTGCCCGTGCTGGTTCGCAGTTGGTTCAACTTGCGAACCTTCTGAGAACCTGTTTGCGTTTCCACCAGCTATAGAGCCCAGAGAGACACGTCATTACATCACTGTATACGTCTGAGGTTCCCCCGCAGCGCTCATTTCAAGCATAGCAGATATGTCTCCTCAGAAAAAGTGTTTATTTTGGCAAATAATACAATAACAATAAAATACACAAAATACTAAAACCACAACATTTTTTTTATAACAGTGTGTGATCAATAGATCGGAGTGTTTGATGTTTGATGTGTAGTCATCTGCAGGTTGGACCTCCGTTCAAAATCGCCGATGTCTGACAGCTCTACAAACACAAACCAGAGAACAGGGGTTTAATCACAAATGTGTCCACGACGCCGTGAACACAGATGTTAAGTCACGTTGGTAGTTGGTAACGTTTAGTTAGCCAACGGCAGTCAGAAAGTGGCATGCTAACGTTGTTGTTAGCAATATCACGCTAGCTGGCAAGCGAGCCGGTCGGCTTACATTACCCGAGGAAGCATAGCCACTAGTTGCTGCTGTTACACACGTAATCACTATCTTGGTAAACTGTCTAAACAGAAATGTGTCGTTGGTTTGCAACGAGGTGAAACAATTTAAAAATGAAACTTACCGGGAACAGTAACGTAAGTAAAACCCCGCAGCGGCATATTTTCACCCGTTGCCTCGAGTGTTACCCCCAGCCCCTTACGTAAGCAAGACTTTCTTCCGGGGCCGGTTCCAGCCCAGGAAGGAGTTGGGGCCGCTCGGGAACCAGTTTTCCTGGCCGAGAGCCGGCTCTTTGTCTGTGGAAACAGAAAGAACTGGTTCGCGATTGGGCACCGGCTCCAAACCGGCCCTCAAAATGCCTCGGTGGAAAAGGGGCACCAGACAGGTGAGTGCCAACAGTAGCTGCTTTGGTGGGTCGCTGCGGCCGGCAGAGTCCCTCGTTGTGGAACGCTGATGTGAGCTGCTGCTCTGTAAGGTCAGAGTTTACAACTACATCTGAAATGTGGAACAAGTTACTATTTCACTATAACTGATGTTGTGACCCGCCTATAACTCCCTGAGCTGTATATCCTGACCTGTACCGACCCAAGTTGTCAAAGCTCCTGTCGGTGAAGTGCGTAGCACACACAAACAAGCATTTCATCCAGCGGGCCTTGAGATGCTCTGACGATGCAAGGAAATATCGTCAATTGTGCTGATTGCTGCAGCCAAGGACTGCCAACACACTCTTTGATTTTGGCATTTTTAGTTTACTGGTTTGTATGTAAATCACGCTAACAAGAATTATGTGGCCGGGGCCATGCAGCTGGAGAGGGTTCCCATATAAGGCACAGGAAAATTTGCCACTGACGTCATTTAGTGCACATTCTGCACACCGTTCGTTTATTTGGAGCATTTCTTTCAAAAAAGAGAGATGGTGGTCTTTTCTGATACTGTGGGGACCTATTGACACCCCAGGGAGCAATTTTAGGTTTGAAAACCATGGAAAAGTCGATTTTTCATGATAGGGCCCTTTAAATAATACAGAATCAAAGTGCCTATGCTTGCCATCCACAATGAAGTTTCCGCAAGCTTCCCAGAATGCATTTCGTGGCGACCGTCAGCGGTAGTTGTAAAACAGGTGCAGAGCTGTTTTATTTCCCGCTGTAGCGCTGTTATGTCACTTTATTAAATTTTAATATTTTTTCATGCGAGAAAGTAACCATTTAGATCCCCAATGTGCGGTTAGTTTACCCAAATGACGGCTGTTTAGTAATTTGCCTCGATGTTTTCGGAGAAGTGAAGCTCCGGAAGGAGCGGGTCGTCTCAGAGGCAGCAGCCCGTCTCCAGAGGGGTTCCGCCGGCCAACATGCGTCGTCGTCCCGGGGGAGACAGCAAGCCAGTTATCTTAACCGCTGTTTGTAGTGGACAGTATACAGTATAGCGCTGTCTCGGGAGCTCTGCATGTACAGAAATCACCAAATATTAATAAAAAAAAGTTTGAATTAACAGAGTAGTTTTTTTCATTTCATATGTACAACAGCCTGGATTTCTATTGTACCTATATAGCTTTCGTCACAATAATCAAGTAGCCTATGCACTGTACTTATGTAAACAAATATAACAAATATAAACGCCGTACTGCTCCGGCGTTTGTTTTTTTTTTTCGTCTCAGCTCCGGCGTTTGTATTCCCCTGGAAACGCTCTCTTGCTCCGTCATTACTCGATTTATCCAGACTCCAGCGCATTGCATTGTGGGAAACAGTAGGCAGCGTAGACTGGTCGGATGCATACTGGAAATATTCTCCGAATCAGTACGACATCCGGGAACTTTTCGCATACTGCAGATTTTGCTTTTGTTTGCATACTACATTTTGGCCAAATCAGTACGTACTAGCAGTATAGTATGCGGTTTTGGATACAGCCACAGACTATATCCACAGGGAGGCAGGGAGCTGACGAGGGACAGGTGAAACACATTAGGGCTGCGGTCGAATAGTCTATTTTGCTTAGGAAGGTTCCGAACTGAAGAAGTGACCTGGACGTAAACAAGTGGCCGCCATGATAAGAGCCGTTCGAATTCTCTAAATGCAAAGGAAAGGAGCTCCAATGCTTCCTTTCAGAGCTCCTTTAGCATAGGATACAACTGATCTTCCTATACGAAAGGAAAGGAGATTACGCCGCCCAACAATTTTTGCCAAACAACATTTAAAGTGCCGCACACCTCGGCCATTCATGAAAACAAACGATATACATACGATACAAAAAACGAAACTAAAACCACAAATGAAATTTAAATACAGCAAACGGTCAAACAGGGAGCCAGCTGCTTATAAAACCAAAAACATGGGGAGAAGTGGACATTGCGTTTTTTGTAGTCCATTATTGTAGTTTCTCCAGCGGAGATGCACAGTCCTAGGAACAGCTAAGAAACTGAAGAACCCTCAGGCTCCCAGGCCTCTGGTAGAGGACCTGAGCTTGAGGGAGGAAACACAAGACTGTCCATGGGCATTTGTATATAAAGTATAAATGTGTGTGTGTAAAACTACTTCAACTTTACTGCACTGCTATTTTTATATAAGCAATCATTTCATAGTGTGTGTGTGTGTGTGTCCTACATCCAGCTTTAGTGCTGTAACTGGGTCACACCAGAACCCAGCTGCAGTACTGCAACACCGGCTAGCAGAGCATGTGCTACACACACAAGAGAGAGAGAGAGAGAGAGAGAGAGAGAGAGAGTAGAAGAGGTGTATAGCAGAGCAGCTACAGAAATCTTAAAAGGGAAAAGACTGTGTGTGTGTGTGTGTGTGTGTGTGTGTGTGTGTAGCAACAAAGAGCAACGGGATGCGTTGTCATGACAACCCACTTGTCCGCCCGCCCACAAGCTTGTATGTCAGTGGGCATCACACAGTGAGGGAGGAGAAAAAATCATGGGTGCAGAGTTAGGCAGTTTGTGATTGGTCACACCTCCTTGTCTTTGTGTGGCGCAAGGGATTGTGGGAAGCCCTTGACTGAATGCTCATTTGTGTGTGTGAGTGGGAAAAGTGTGTGTGTGTGTGTGTGTGTGTGTGTGTGCGTGTGTGCATGCGGGTGTGTCTGTGTGAGGGGGAGGAGCAGAATGTGTGAGAGAGAGGTGGATGAGCTAGTGTGTGTGTGTATGTGTGTGAGAGAGAGAGAGAGAGAGAGAGAGAGAGAGAGAGAGAGAGAGAGAGAGAGAGAGAGCTGCGCTATCATCACAAACTAAACTAAGCTTTTTAACAGGACATTTTTTTACAAAAGGAGTGGATTACCCTCAGCCAAGGTTTGAATCTGCCTTTCACACTCTCTGTCTGTCTGTCTGTCTGTCTGTCTTTCTGTCTCACTGTTTCATTAGCTAGCCTGTTAGCAGCAGCTGCTAGTTAGCATTAGCAGCATAGCATCACAGCTCTAGAGAGAAACACAGAGCGAGTGATAAAAGGACGGATGCAGACATTGTTGTAGGAGTGATGGTTATGAGAGGTTTATAGAAAACATGAGAAATGGAGGGATGAGAGAGAGAAATGGAGGGTGAGGGAGGGAGTGTATGACAAAAGGAGGGGGTGTGGTTTAGTGCTGTGGACAAAGGAGGCTGGCTGATTGTTTACTACCACTGCGGTGAAAGAGACATGGACGATCAATGCTCCATCATCCCCCCTCTCATTCTCTTTTTATTCTTTCACCACTCTGGTCACACAGCTGCTCCCTCTTTCATTCTTTCTACTGCACCAGTTGTTCTCTCCTACTCTCCCCCGTCCTCTTCCACTGCTTTTGGACAGTGTAGTAGTAATGGAGGGAGTAGGGCTGTAAGCTAACGTCTGCTGCTACAAAATGGCTCTCAAACCCAGTGACTTCATTACCAGGACTGGATCAGAAATACTCCTACTGATACAGATTCTGAAAACTGACAGTCGATGCTTTGATGTGTTTGTAAAGACCTACGATATTGTGTTTTCATGCTAGCTGCCTGCTATGTGGCTTTGGTCAGTCAGTCTGTGCCGTCTTCACCAGCATTAAGCAGTTTGTAGTCCTGGTGAAAAGAAGTGGTAGAAACAGAGATGCCAATATTTGTTTAACTTAAAGACAAGTACTGGCAGTGGTAGAGATTGTTCAGATTTTGTTTTGTTTTTTACAAATCGGGTCTTATTCTTCCCTTAAGTTAAAGGGACACTCCACTTGTTTAACCCAAGAGATCAATTCTGCACTTTCTTAGGGGAAACTTGCCAACTTTTTGTGGATGTCCAATCAGTGCTGATGCTTAATGTAGTCCACTGAAGATAAAGCTGAGCTCTGTTGCAGAATATACTGCACATCTCTTGTGCATCAGTGTAATGAATTAACAAAATAAACCCTCAAAATGTCAAAGAAGGACATTTTTTTGTACCTAAACCGAAAGATACAACCATAGACCATCTGAATTCCAATTCTCTCCATGACTAAACTAAACATGTTTTATTCCTTTGCTAACTCATCATAAAACATCTTTGTTAGTCTTTCCAATGATCTAACAACCAGCAACTCTGGTTTCATCCAAATACATTCATGATTCACAGAGTAAGATGTAAAAATATGGCGGCTCTACATGCTGCCCCCCCCCCCTCCCCCCGTCTCTGTGCAGTGCTGCCTGCCCTGCTGTAGTGGGTCATTGATGTCTCTCACACCATCTTCGGAGGGAGGCCATAAAATAAGGAAAATAAAATCACACAATCAGCCCAAAATAGTCTTGGTTTGTTTTTGTGTTCAGAGTTCTGAAATCTGAGCAAACCTCTGTCCCAGTGAGGAGGAAAACTTTGATGCATGGTAACGCTCTCTCAGGGTATTCATAACAGCAGAATGATTCAGGGCCACTCGCATAAGTCCATCTGTACCGTGCCCAGGCACGATTGAGCCTAAGGTCTGGTTTGTGTGACTAGTCTGATCCACCATTCCGAGCTATAGCACGGCCCACTTCCTCGGCCCGGCACGATTGGAAGAGGTTAAATTTGGCAGGGTACAGTTCATGTACGGACACATGCATGGGGACGCAACGTGGACATATAATCGATAGGGCTTGGGCATGATTTAGACTCTTAGTGTGAGCAGTACTGGAGTGGAACTGGATCGGGACGTAGTGTGATGCTCCGTCCTATTAACAATTGTTCTCTATTGTGATGACTTTTAAATGGCGCTTTTTGGAAACTACATATTACGACGTGAAGATGTATAGGTACGGTTGGGCTTGAAGCAATGTGAATGCAAGCTGGCGGGGGAGGGGCCTAGTGTGAGTGCGCCCTCGGTTTCTGTTGGCTTCTGGGTGTAATTTCTGCAAAGACTCCATCGGTTAGTAGCCCCATTAAGACTGCCTTTTCCTGGCAGGAGTATTCCGCCCTTATTCCGCCCCGTGTTCTATCCAAACGCTCCCAGCACCCGAGGTGGAAAAGACGTGATGTAGTGAAGACGCGTTACCAGGGAAAACAACACCAGTAAAAAGACACTTGTTAATAGAAAAAAATCCAAAATCTTAGGTCTCTGTCAACATTTTTCTCATGAAACATCATTGAATGAAAGGTAGTTTAGACGTTTTTTGGCATCATACTCTGAAAAGCCATTTTTAAACAGCAATATCTGGAAAACTATCTCAACTGTGGCTAGGGGTAGGAATTGATAAGTTTTTATCAATATCAATGCCATTGTTGATTCTGACTATCGATCCAATTCCTCATCAGTTCTCTTACCAATTCCTGAGTAGTTTATTAAATACGTATATACACTAGGGGGTTTTAGCCCATAAATTAAAAATGAATAAAAAAAACGCACCTTGAATTTTTACACATTATATTAACAAAAGCACTGCAAACCATTATAACGAAAGAAAAGCTCAACATAGAAAGTTATACACACTCGTTTGGATTATGCTAGAAGTTATTTGAAGCTTCTAGCTGCTTTTTGCCAGGAATGGCCCTTTCCTCTCCCTGCCCTAAATATGTGTGTATATAGTGAATTTCTTCTGTGCCATTCATGTATTTAACTTTCTCTATCACTACAGTAACTTTTTATTTCAAATTGTTTTTTATTGAGTTTTCAAAAAACTGTAGTGAGAAAAAACAAGACAAAACAAAACAGTTTAAACTGACAGAGAGCTATTAGACACAATTGCATGAATACCATACATGCATCCCATCTCCAGTGTGCGTCGTTTATAATATACATATGTGGCGGAGCGTGGGGGAAGGGGGAAGTTGTCCAACAACGCCACCTGGGGGATTGCGCCCCAGGAAATACACTCGAACCCTGTACTGGGGCTACTACAGTAGGTCACACAGATTCGTTACACCAATTTATAGAGAGGACAAGAGACAAAAATACAATTGTTTTTATTTAACACTAATTTACTAGGGTAAAAATGAGCACATATGTCTTTTACAACCTGAGTGTCGGCTATATCGCAGTAAACAAACTAAACAAAACAGGAACAGGATTAACGTTAGTGGGGCGGGCAGACTAAAGCAAATCAAACCACAAAAAGAAATACTACAAACCAAATCACCACGTGCCGCAGCAAAATAAATTAAGGGATGTGAGATGGGACCACCACCAGGGAAGTCTGCCGCACACTGCACCAACTCCTGTCCTGAAAAGAAAAGAAACCTAAATTATGCGGAGGGACACTCAAAGGTTCGACTGTACAGGCAGCAAAGATTAAAACAGAAGGCCTATACTAAACCACACACACACACACAACACTCACACCAACAGGAAAGATAAATATTTTAACCTAAATACAAATAATCAAAAATATACGTGAAAAGAAACAACAATTCAGCTGTGGGTGGGACCAGGCGTAGTAATAGGCCCGTCTATACTGACAACCCCACAGCTAAGTAACTAAATAATCAAATTAAAGATAGACTGTTAACTCAAAAAAGGAAATAAATTTATCAAGAAACAAAAAAAAGATTTTAAACAGCTGGCCCACAAAGAACCGAACACACGAAGAGACTAACCAAAAAACAAAATAATTCAAACCATAAACAAACCCAAATAAGTAGCAAATTAAATAAATAACCCAGACAAATAAACAAACTAAATTAATCAAACCAAAAGTTGTGGTGAGGATGAGAATCCGGCGCTGCCTGGACAACAGCCGCAATGGGAGCTCACAGTGGACTGTGAGAAAAGGACGTCGTCGAAGACGGAGCAGAAGACGGAGCAGAAGACGGAGCGACTGCACCAGGGCTGGAGGCCGTGAATGGTTTACGTTTGGATAGCCGCTGTGGTGCACGTCACTGGGCAGTGCAGTCTCACACAGAGTGCAGGAGGAGAAACAGAGGAACCGCTGTGGCTTCAACAGCTACAGCGGGACAGAGAGCAGAGGGCAAACAGCTTTTAGCATAAGGCTACTACAGCCAACGGAGATTAATAAGGGAGCACACTTACCCGAACGAAGAGAGCTTGAGCACCCCAGAACCAGTCAGTCTGCAGTGACAACAGAGAGCAGACGCCAACTCCTCACAATGCTGCAACCCAACCAGCACGGCCAACGACACTGAAAGTGACACATCCTGGCAGCTATCACACCATACTGTGCCATAAAGTTGCATGAAGTAGCAGCACCCACGCTTACCTTGAGAATGACCACATAGGAAACACGCCAAACACACCAAGCAAACCAGAGCACGCCAAGCAAACCAGAGCACGGCAAACCAAAGGAGCACGCCAAACAGAGCCCTTCCAGGTGAACGCCAGAGAGAGAGTGCGCCCCGAGGGAGCGCAGTAATTCAACAGGTGGCACCAATGCGCAATCAAGCACCGGTGGTGCTGATTGAGTGGGCGTGGAGCAGAGCAACCCTCGACCTGCCACACATACATAGGTACTACATAGACAGTTTTTCTTTTGCTTCAAATTGTTACATTTTCAATAGTCAACCCATGTACAGATACATGCCAAAAAAAAAAAAAAAAGGAAAAAAGAAAATTAACAAGAGAAAAGACAGGAAGAGAAAAGAAGGGGGGGGGGTAGAGAGCTACTGATCTAAGGTGGTTGCATCAAATTCATTTGTAAAGTATTCTAAAAAATCGCACCAAGTTTTTTTTAACCTTTTTACAGAGCCCTGAATTGTGCATCTGATTTTTTCTAGCTTAAGAAACGCCATCACCTCACGGACCCAACGTGAATGGGATGGAGGTGTGGTTGATTTCCAACCAAAAAGGATAAGTCGGCGGGCTAGTAATGTTGAGAATGCTATAAAGTCTGAATGATGTTTTGATAGCCCACTGTTGCTAGGGGTAACCCCGAATACTGAGATAACTGGTTCTGGCTCGATTCTTTTTTTACAAATATAAGAGAATGTATTGTAAATCTCTGACCAGAATGTGTGTAGTTTTGAGCATGTCCAAAACATGTGTCCCAGAGTGGCAGGGGCCTGATGGCATCTAATGCAGTTTGGATCTGAGCCGGGGTATATCTGGGCCAGTCTGACTCTACAGAGGTGTAGACGGTTGAGTATCTTAAATTGAACCAATCCGTGCCTAACACAAATTGAGGATGTATGTACTCTTTTGATAGCTCTTTGCCAGGTTTCCCCAGAAAGCTCCATACTCAAGTCTTCACCCCACCGCTCTTTCAAATGGTGAAGAGAGTTACCTTCCATGTCTTGTAAAATACTGTACAACCGAGACACACAGCCTGGTATGTGGAGCTTAAGCTTCAGACATTCATCAAGTGGGCAGGCTGGAGGTTTGTGCGGGAATGATGAAAAATATGTACGAGTGAAATTGCGTATTTGAAGGTACCTGAAGAAATGGTACTTAGGTAGGTTGTACTCTTTAACAAACTGGTCAAAAGAGCCAAACAGTCCATTAATGAATAGATCCCCTACACAGTGAGTCCTTTCCCAAACCATGTCTGAAAAGCTGCATCTAACAAAGAGGGTCTAAAAAGGGGATTGGCGATAAAAGGCATTGACACCAAAGCTTGCGTATGGCCAAAGTGTTTAGGAAATTGGGTCCATATACGTCTTTAATTTAATTGCTTGGCCAATTTCAACATCAGATATTGGGGTCATTCCGTGTCATTTCATCAAATTTCTGAAAATCTTCCCACCTGACCATCTCAGAATGACCTGAAAAAATTCAAGTACAGAGACACACTTGTTAATAGGACAAATCCAAAATATTAGGTCTCTACTGTCAATACTTTTCTCATGAAACATCATTGAATGAAGGGTAGTTTAGACGGTTTTTGGCATCATGCTCTGAAAAGCCATTTTTAAACAGCAATATCTCGAAAACTATCTCACCTGTGGCCTTCACAATTTCTACAGTGTATAGCTGTTACTAATAGCCTCCAGACATGAAATATCAGGGGTGTAGCTCAATGATAACCTAGTATGGTAGGTACTTCAAATGTGGCTTGTTGAAATAAAGTCGTACATTTGAAGAGTGGCTGAGCTCCCATTTTTGCAGATAAAAGACTTCTATCATTTCTGTCTCTATCTCTGGTGTTAGCTTAAACATTCTACAAAATATGGTTTCTCTTAGATTATTGGTTTCACAGATATTAAGGCTCAAAAATGGAAGTAAACACATCTTTGCCCAACTTCAGAGTCATATTCCAAAAAACTGACAACACATATCAGGTCCGAACTTACTTATTTTGAAAGATCATATTCTTGTTAAAATCATATTAAAAAATCAGGAGGGTGTTTTGCCTCATTTTGTCGTAGTGATTTTTTAAAATCCTGATATTGGTGGGGTTTTTGTGGCTGGTTTTGGTACTGCATGTCCTAATATCCTACAAGTAAACATCACAGCAGGGCAATTCAATTGTGTTTTTTACCATTTACCAAAGACTTACATGTGACTAAATGCTACTGATAAATTTAGCCTTACGAAAATATTAAAATGTAGCACAGTTGTAGTTTCAGAGGGAATACGTCCTTGGATGTGAGTTAAACATGCTGAAAGCAGCTTTTATGTCTTAAACCATGAACAAACAGCATAATATTGAAGACTGTACATTTTGTCATACTTTAAGTATATAAATTACACAACTAAACCAAATAATAATCTTAATTTGAGCATAAAGATTTTACATTACAGTAGAAAAGTCTCCAAAGTTTTATATTGAATAACAGTTTGTCTCTATGCTCATTATGAGACAATATGTGACGATCAGAAATGGTGGATAGTAAGTATCAGAGATGTTTCAGATGAAGATGAAGATGTACTGGTTCAGTTCATGCACCCACATGGCCCTGCCAAGAGTTTCTACTGGCCAAGAAGAGAAGACATGTGCAATGTCCCACTGCAGCATAGAATTGCAAGATTTGACGTTCCCTCTACAGAAACTGGGCGCATGTATGCCATCAAAAAAGATGAGCACAACAGAGCAGAGATGTACATTAGACAATTTGTAAAGTGACTGCCAAATTAATGAATGTGACGAAGGAATTGGATCTAAAAGAAAATGTGTGATCCCTCATAGTGAGCCGAGACAAACTGTTATTCAATATCAAAGACTTTTCTACTGTAATGTACAATATTAATGCTCAAATTAAGATTATTTGATTTGATTGTGTAATGTATGTACTTAAAGTATGACAAAATGTACAGTCTTCAATATTATGCTATGTTTGTTCATGGTTTAAGACATTAAAAGCTGCTTTCAGCATGTTTAACTCACATTCAAGGACTTATTGCCTTTGTAACTACAACTCTGCTACATTTTAATGTTTTCGTAAGGCTAAATTAATCAGTAGCATTTAGTCACATAAGTCTTTAGTAAATGGTAAAAAACACAATTGAATTGCCCTCCTGTGATGTTTATTAGTAGGCTGTTAGGACATGCAGTACCAAAACCGGCCACAAAAACCCCACCAATATCAGGATTTTAAAAAATCACTGCGACAAATTGAGGCAAAACACCCTCCCAATTTTTTTATATGATTTTAACAAGAATATGATCTTTCAAAAAAAGTAAGTTTGGACCTGATACTTGTTGTCAGTTTTTTGGAATATGACTCTGAAGTTGGGCAAAGATGTGTCTACTTCCATATTTGAGCCTTAATATCTGTGAAACTAATAATCTAAGAGAAACCATATTTTGTAGAATGTTTAAGGTAACACCAGAGATAGAGGCAGAAGTGATAGAAGTCTTTTATCTGAAAAATGGGAGCTCAGCCACTCTTCAAATGTACGACTTTATTTCAACAAGCCACATTTTAAGTACCTACCATACTAGGTTATCATTGAGCTACACCCCTGATATTTCATGTCTGGAGGCTATTAGTAACGGATATACACTTTAGAAATTGTGAAGGCCACAGGTGAGATAGTTTTCCAGATATTGCTGTTTAAAAATGGCTTTTCAGAGCATGATACCAAAAACCTTCTAAACTACCCTTCATTCAATGATGTTTCATGAGAAAACTCTTGACAGTAGAGACCTAATATTTTGGATTTGTCCTATTAACAAGTGTGTCTTTGTACTTGAATTTTTTCAGGACATTCTGAGATGGTCAGGTGGGAGGCATTTGATGAAATGACACGGAATGACCCATTGGCTCTTCTAGGCTGGAATTATCTTCGTCACTTCAGAGTTCAGATTTTCTACAAAATTGTTTGCATGACAACTATCCGATTTATATAGGGAGGAGTAAACATTTTTAAACTGATCATTAATATCTTTCGGGTCTGATTTGATGGTGCCATCAGTGGCTTGTATTTCTATAATATAATTGACAGCCGAGAATTGGCGTAACTGATGAAAGCAGTCTACTCGCACGTTCTCCATGTTCGTAGTGGCTCTGTCTTGATTTTAAAAATTTCTCTTCAGCCTGTTAAGAGGCAAGAAGATCGAACTCTGTCTGCAATGCAATCCTTTTCTTGCGGAGGTCTGTCGATGGAGAGTCAGAGAGTACTACAGTAACTTTTTGACCGTCATTCATTTTCTCTGATTTGAACTCCTCTGTGTCTCCCATTTGGGCAAACACGGCCAAGCGTAAATCAGGCTTTCCTATTGGCTGTAAAAGCCGATACGGGAGCCAATACGGGAGCCAATACGAGCGTCCGATGCATAAACGTAACTCTATACGTCACTAGCAAGATGGCGGAGGAGAAGTTGATTGATATACATAAACAAACGGAGAAATGCGCCACGGAGACGAGGAGAATTTTAGTCACATCTTTACAACTTTACGCATTCGTTTTGTTGTCAGAAATAAATCGCTCCACATGGACAAGCAGGGTACCGTTGTTTAGCCCCGTTTCTCTAGTTTAAGAGGAAAAAAACGCATGTTTCTAGAGCAAACCATTACGGAGTTATGACGCTCTAAAGACAACATGATCTTTTGTAAACACGGCAGCATTGTTTGTATTCTTCTATTATTGCACTTTGTTAATTGTATTTTTGTATTGCGTTTTATTGTTTAATTATTAAACACAATGTTATGAACTGAGCCTAACATATGTCACATTTATTGATTTATTGTCACTGAATTGTTAAGATTATCTTCTGCGTACAGGAAAAACGAGATGAATCTCAATGATTCTCATTACCGAAATCATCAACCTCATTTCCGAAACACGCATATCATTACCAAAACAGGTGCTAATTGAAAGGTAAATTAATAAATAATAAAATAATATTTTTATTTTCAATTTGTGTGCCGAACATATAAGTTTTGTTATTTCATTTTTGCAGCATGACTTTGAAAATATGTCATTCATTCCATAAAATATCACAAAAAAATAGGTTGTAGGTCAAAGGGGGTGTTGCGGTAATGATAGAAATCAGTGAAATAATAGAAATGTATTGATATACCGAAAACAATTTCCATATTTTTTCATAACTCTTTATAAGCCTGTTTATGATTGAGTTTCAAAAATCTGAATAAATATTTGTTTTTCTAATGATTTGGCTGTTTGGGATTGTTGCGGTGATGAGATTATTCTAGAACTTGTTTGATGAAATGTTAAAAAAAAGTGATATATTCAAAATATATGTTTTGAGATTTATAGTCCTGACTAGCTAAGACTTTGTTCTAAATGTTTAAAAAAAAAATATATATATATATTTCTGCCTTTTAAATTTTTTCATGTTTGAAATCTCTGGAACAAGGTTTTCGTGAGAATAACCCAATTGAACCCTGGCCAGCCACGTGGAAGCTGGCACCTCTACACTATCCTCACATTCAGGAAATCCTTGTCAGTATTATATTAGAACATGTTACTCTTGACGGTACTTACATATTTAATTGCTCTGCAATGCTTGCCCAAGCAGCCTCGATATTTTTATTTATCACTACAGCATTCCCTTTTTTGGTTATGATGGGTTTGTACTCCTCGTACAGTTCCATCAATAATTTTTGCTCTGGTCTTTTTGGCCATTTTCGCGATGATTCGATATTCACCGTTCTGGGCTGGCTTTATATCCCGTGAACGCTCGTAACACACAACAACGTTAACCTGGCTTGAATTAGCCTGAACAAGGCTCGGCTGAAATGCGTTAATGGAATGGGTTTAGCCGCATGTGGAAGTTGGCGTTAAACTTTAAATGTAGATTCTAGAGATTACTGATTTGGTAGTCTAGATAACAGGAAGTGAAGGCTCAGGAATGTCACATTTAATTTTTTGGCATTTTTGGAGGCCCCTAACTTCTCTTCTCATAGTGATAGAAGGCTGAACATTGTTGTGTTAGTTTATTGTACTACACAATTCTGCAGGATCAACATTCCTTACTGTTGGGATGAGAGGTGGGTCACCAAAATCAAATTTTTTTTGACGGACAAAATTATTTTTCACTTTTTGGGTGCCCCTAGCACAACGATTAATGATCATATTTATTCTATTCTATTCATGATTATTTGTTAGATTTGGGAACTTTGCTCCAGCCAAAATTAATTTGAAGGGTATGGTACCACTGGTGGGAGATTTATGGGGGTCCAAAAACCCTTTCGGGCAGAGGTGACTCTTTTGGAACCCCATATTTGGACCCCCAAATGACCATGTGGGCACTTGATGATCCTAATGGGATTTATAACAGATAAATATACATATTTGTTCTTTCTTTTAATAAAACCTTTGACTATGAAGCTCCTTAATATGAATTTTATTCTTCATAATTCACCATTTTGGACATTTTTTTCCAGAAGTCTGGAATGTAGATCAGGGAGGATTTAGTGATGATAAAGCATTAAAATAGTGGAAATAATTTAGGATTATGCTCAGTGATGGCAAACAATTAAATATTAAGACTGCTGGCCAATAATTTCCTGAAAATTACAAATTAACCCCTTATCCCGGATTAAAGAGACCCGCCTGTGACAAGCAACTTGCAGCACAAGCAAGTCTGTAGGCCACTGATGCAAACCATATTCTGACACCAATGGAGATGTTTCATTTGGCAAAAGAAAACATTCTTCTTTGTTTGTGCAAAAGATATTACAAAACACGAGGAAACATATGAATTGGAGAGACGTTCCGCCTCGGCCAAAACGATCAGTGGAACACAATCTCATCATTGCTTTATTCCAAAAATAAGATACAGATGAAAAAAATATCGCAGGATACAATATTCACAGATTTCGATGCAGGACAACAATCAGATTCAGAACACTTGGATACAGAACACCCGGAGGCAGAACACTCGCAGTCAGATCAGCCACAAAACAACATTTTCCAGCCAGGAAAATACATTGCCTGTATCTATAATGACTGGTTCATTGGAAACATTGTTGAATGTTAAGATGAACATGGCAACGTTTTTTATGAAATTCATGAAGCGTGTCAACAGCATCCTCACATGGCCATCAGACCAAAGACAGATCCCCTGTTGAGTGCCATTCCAACAGATCATTTGTTGTTTCAGTGTGCCAGATATCTATGGACGCAGTGCTCGCAGTGTTTTCTGGGGGGATCCAGGTCTCCGTAAGGGCCAGGAAGTGGAGAGTCTGCAGGGAGAAATACGCTGAGATGGTGTCCGCCTTCTTGACTGCAGACTGGCAGTTCCATAGCCCCCCTAGTACTTCAAGTTACGTACCGGTGGAGAATGGTGGGTCTCTGGCGAAATCTTCTCCGGTTTGATGTCCTGACTGGGATAGGAGGACACATGGCTGCGATGTGTGGTGGTTGAGATGTTATGCCTACCTCAATGGAATTCCTCTCTGGACTCCCGCAGATAGACTCCCTTGTCTTTGCTGACGCTGTAGTGACAAGCTCTTAAGTGCTCGGTTTACCACACGCGCAGAACCAGGGGCCCGTTGCACAAAACTAGGATTAAGACATCCAGGATAAGTGACTGAGCTGAGCTCAATCAATCCAAAACAAGAGCGTCCAGGCTTAATTGGTTGCACAAAGACTAAGCCAGGATGAGCAGACGGATTCATCAAGCCAGGTGAAACCAATCCTGGATAGGTGCACGCTCAAGGCTCCCTCAAATAGACCCCACCGCCGATCACAGATTCACCGATTCACCATGGCAAATAGAGCGGCAAACTTTTCCCTTTTGGAGTTGCTGAAGGATGGTGGTGATGTGGTGGAAAGAGGGGGTTTCGGAGATGATACACGCAGCTGAGTTCTGGACCAGTTGGAGCTTATGGAGGGAATACTCTCCTCCGCTAAAAAAACAGGGTTACAATATTATGACTTTATTCTCGTAAATGTATGACTTTATTCTCAAAGTCTGAGAAATTTTATTTTTTCTCTGTGGCTTTAATATTACGTCATTTTATATATAGCCTTATAGATATGGGAAACTGTAAATTATCTAATGATAGCAACATCATCTAAAATCATAAATTATCCAAAATGATTGAAATGAATGATCACAAACATTTAAATAATGACAGTGGGTCTAGTTATATGTGATAACAATGTGTAGTGGGCAGTGGAATAACTATTACCATTTGTGGTGACTGCTGACTGAGATAAGGGATGAGATTAAATAGATCCTGGAATTTAGCCTGGTCTGGAGCAGGCTCACTCGACAGAATAAATCTCCATGGTAACTTATACCATAACATATCCTACTGCCCCCTATCCCGCTTTTGTGCAACCGGATCACAGATAAGTTGAACCAGGATAGCCAAGATATCCCGGCCTAATCCCTTATCCTAGTTTTGTGCAACAGGCCCCAGGTCCCAGTGTGAAAAAGAAAAAAAATGCTGCCTCTACGTTTTGTCTTTGTTTTCATGTAGATGGCAAAAACCCATACGCTGATGTCATTGCCCCGCCCCTCGACCCTCTAGCCTGACTTCTCCCCCCACAATGTCTCATAACAACAACAACGGCATTCTACGTGCTTGCGAACGTTCTGTAGCAGATATTCTGCTCCTCTGTTGAAGGCGTATTAGGGCCACTGTATAAAAAAAACCGAGAGCCAAGAGAGGCGGGCAATATTCCAGGAAAAATTATGCAGATTTGCTTATTTTTTACGATGCTAATGTGGCGAGGAAGGGGTCAAAACAAAAGTATAGAAAATATAACCAAAAGAAAAAAAAAGAAAGCTCGACAACGTGACCCTGGGACTTTCACCCAGAGAATTCCTCAACTTAACACAAGGCACATACGTAGGTTCGTTGTTACTCAGGGCATGAGACGTGGTTCAAGTTTTAAAACAGTTTTATTTTATTAAATGGTCAATTTTTTCTAAAAAGTTAACAAACTCATTCACACCAGGGGAAAAAACTTAATCAGGGCTGGGGCCTAAGTGGATGGAGAAGGGCTAGTGCAAGGGAGGGATCCACCAAAAATAATAATAAGACAACTTAAATCACCAGGGCCCTCATTTATGAAACTGTGCGTAGGATCCTTACTAAAAGTGTACGTACGCCAAAAAGCCAAAGTCTGCGTGCGCCAAAAAAAAATCAGATTTATAAAACTGTGCGCACGCAAGTTGTACGCAATGTTCCCTTTATAAATCACAGGATCACCTACAAGTGTGCGTACCTGAATCCCGCCCTGTACACGCCCACATTTTACTATGTTAATGAGCCGGCATGCGATCGTTTCCGTGTGGTGAATCACGGCGACAGGTCAGAAAAAAAGCGAAGAAACGTAATTTTTCAGAAACGAAGAAAGAGACACTTGTTCGGGATCACGAATAAAAAGACGCAGTGCGAGGGGCAACACATTGCTGCTGCAGGCTCATCATGCTGGGGACTCTACCACCTTTGCCGGGTGGTAGAGGCTGCCTCCTGAAGTTCGGTAAAGTTGCGCTCTCCACGCTCCACGACTGAGCGCGCACGAGCGTGCCACTCATTATAGCGCATTTCCTCTGCGCTCTGCTGGTTTAAAAACAAGGATAAGTGTAACAATTATACGATGGCTTAATCTGGCTGTATGTATGTTTGTTGATGATATATGCACATAAATAAGGAGAATATCTAGTTATTCCCGCTGTGTTCTACAGTGATCTAATGGAAGGTATTTATTGTATACTGTATTACATGCATTTGGGCGTCTCCTCCTCCTGCGGTGACAGCGCTGATTCAATATTTCAAAATGATTTTGATTTAAGATACAAGTCAGATTTTAAAAGAAGGTGTTAACATGAAAAAAACTATCACTCATTAAAAGCGTCAAAAACATTGCTGGAGTTCATCATGATAACGCAGATCTAACGTATGATATGGAGTGTAATTAAATGTGTGCGAGTCATCAAAAATATATAGTTCTTCTCACGTTTACTGCTGATTCCCTTCCAGTCTCCAGAATGTGCGTACCGGTACGCATGCCTCAGAGTTTGCTTATGGGTACGCACTAGTGATGCGCGGGCCGGCCCGTGGCCCGCGGGTCCCGCGGGTCAGCCCGCGGGGCGGGGCGGGGCGGGTCAAGAAATGTTTACTTTATTTGCGGTGCGGGCTGGGGCGGGTCATAAAAAATTAAAAATATTGTAGCCTATTGTCTTGGCTGTGCACGTCTGACGTCACGAGAGCGCCAAGAGCAACGGCCAAAACAAAAGATTTAAAAAAGAAGAAGACGATGGAGGAGGTGAGGGAGAGATTAAGGTCGGGGATTTATAAACTCAAAACAAAAGAAAATCAGACTAAATCGACAGTTTGGGGGAGATTTTCTGAAATTGTTAATGCTGCTGAAGAAAAAAGTACCGGATATGTGAAGTGTAATGACTGTGAAAAAATATACAAACATGAGAGCCACAAATCAGGCACTTCAACCATGAGCAGGCATGTCTGTGGCTCTAAGGACGGGTCTCAAAGTGCTATAACTGCGTTCCTTAAATGCCCGAAAATCCCAACACAAATCAAATCGGATGTCACAGACGCCTGCGTCGACCTGTGCTGTCAAGATCTGCGGCCCTTTGACATCGTATCTGGTAGTGGATTCTGTGCTGTAGCTCAGTGTCTTATTAATGTCGGGGCACGTTACGGACGTGTGGATGCCAGCAGCGTACTCCCTCACAGGCAAACCGTCTGCGACAGAGCCAAAGCGACGGCCACAGAAAAAAAAAAAAAACTTGCAGAAGAGATCAATAAAGCTCTGGATTGTGGCATCGGAAATACGACTGACACAACCTATTTTTATACTGGCTCGGGATTTAAATTTATTGTTGCCAGTTTTATGTCACTCAGAGCTATTTTTCATATTGAATACATTTGTATGGCCCATTTAATAGCGGCGGGGCGGGTCGGGGCGGGCTGTGAAAATAGATGTGCTGGTGCGGGGCGGGCTGGGGCGGGTCAAATTACTTTATAGATGCGGGACCCGCGGGTTGGAAAAAAAGCTGACCCGCGCATCACTAGTACGCACACTTTCCCGTCAAGTTTGGTTTTTATAAATCACAACATTTGCGTGGAAAGTGGCGTACGCACGTTTCCAGCCCCGTTTTGTGCGTACGCAAGCTTTATAAATGAGGGCCCAGGCACAGTGGCAGACACACTCCGTGAAGAAAAACCCACAACCAAGGACACAGCAAGACAGGACAGGAGGATGCCACCAGCGAGTCACCAGCACCACCACCACTGGCCTCCAGCAACTGAAAAAAAAGGCGGGGGGGATAAAACAAATAAGTGAAGTTTGCAACACACACCAAAAAGAAAGAAAACAAATATCCATCCATCCATCCATTGTCTACCACTTATCCTGTATTCAGGGTCGCGGGGGGGCTGGAGCTGATCCTAGCTGTCATTGGGCAGAGGCAGGGTACACCCTGGACAAGTCGAAAACAAATACATATATATATATATATTAGGGGTGGAACGGTTCACAAAATCCACGGTTCGGTTCGGTTCACGGTTTCGTGGTCACGGTTTTCGGTTCGGTTCGGTATATGTTGATTATTAGGAAAATCTATTATGTCTTGTATAGTCAAGTTAAAACTGAAAGAATGAAGCAGTCTGACATTTGATACATCATTGTGACAGTCTTAGGTTGAGATTGTGGCACTGCAAGAGAGGAGACATTGCTAGTTCCAACATGTGCTTCATTTATTTGGTAAACAGAACTCAAAACTTTCTCTTGAACTGAAAGTGCAGTGTTTGAAAAACAATCAAAGAAAAATAAGGCTGGATTTCTTACAAACTTAAAGTGCCACTGTGTTATCTCAAATAACAAAATAAATAATCCAGTAAATAATCATCAATATAAAATATAGCAAAAACCAAACTAACACATACTGCACTGCTTAAACAACAAGGCTCTACTCATTGTATTCTCATGTTCTTCTGCAAGAAGATCAGTTTGTCCACATTCTCTGCCAAAAGACGAGATCTACTTGCAGTGACAATGTCTCCTGCTGTAGAGAAAACTCTCTCACTTGGTACAGATGTACCTGGGACTGCAAGGTAACGTCGAGCCAATTTAGCAATATGAGGGTACTTGTGCTCGTTGCTTCTCCACCATGCAAGTGGATTTTCATCCACAGGAATGCATCCTGTGAGCCTGTATGCCATGACCTCCTCCTCAGTGATCTGGGACAAAGTCTTGGTGGTTCCCTTCTCTGATGTAAAGAGCTCTCCAAAAAGCTCTGCCATGACAGATTTTTTCTGAGGAGATTCTTTTGATGCCTCTGGCTCTCCAGCTGAGGATGAACTGGCCACCTGGGCTTCTCTGGGTTGAACCTGCATGATAAAATGACAAATAGTATGGTAGTTTTAAAAATATTGATAAAAACAAACACTCTCATAGCAGCAAAGACACTAAAACTATATGCTCTACTGTACACTGAGAAAATACAATAAATGCAAAGGCTCAAGTATTCTGTTTAGTTTTTTAAAAAAAGAGAGAAATTGTAATTATGATAAAAACACATAAAATTTAGTACTAATTACAGAATAAAAAACAATACCTGCTCTTCAATTTCCATGATCTCTCAGGTGAGAACACTGTAGATTTTCTGAATAGAGTCTTCTTCCAAGTAGGGCAGGGATTTAAATCTTGGATCCAGGGCTGTGCTTCTGTGCAGATAGTCCTGAAGATCAGGGTCCCCGTATCTGTCTTTCAGGTTTTTAGTGATGGCTGCCTTAGCATCTTTGATGCTGTCCTCTTCACTGGGTGTCATGGATTTCAGTATCATCTTCTGCAGAGGGATGATCATGGACACTGAAGGGGATGTTTCTGTGCTCATGAGTGTTGTTACATTCTTCAGAGGTTTGAGAATCTTGGTTAGGTCCTCTGCCAGTTTTACCTCACTGTCAGTCAAAACAGCAATATCTTTGACACTTTTCCTAACATCTTTGTCCATCAGAGCAGAATAAATGGAAGCTTGCTGCTCCAAATAACGCTCCAGCATGTCATATGTTGTGTTCCAACGAGTTGGGACATCATGAATTAGTTTGTGAACTGGCAATTGCAGCATCTCCTGTTTAGTTTTTAAGGCGTGGGTGGCTGTTGTGCTCCGATAGAAAAATGCCACCACTTTCCTCATCTTCCCCAGGAGCCGGGATACCTGATTTATTGAGACTGCATTCTTGGCTGCAAGATTAACAGTATGTGCAAAGCAGCCAATTTGTGGCCCCAGTCCAGCTGTTGCATTGACTGCATTCACCATATTTTTTGCATTGTCTGTAGTAACAGGGATTGTGCTGCTGCCCCTCTGCAACTTCCATTCTGTCACTGCTTCTGTCAGTGCTTCAGAGAGATGCTCGCTAGTATGGCTCTCATAAAGGGGGCGCGTCTGTAAAACGGAGCTTTTCATCTCCCATTCTGAGGTAATGTAATGGACAGTCACAGTCAGGAAACTATCAGTAGCCCTGGAGGTCCATCCATCACTAGTTAGCGCTACTGATGCTGTGTCAGACAACTCTTTAACAATTTCTTGTCGGGTCTCTTCATAAAGTGCGGGTATTACCGTGTTGCTGAAGTGTTTGCGGGAGGGGATTTTATATCGTGGCTCCAGTGCTTTAATCATGTGACGGAATCCCGCACCCTCCACCACGGAATAAGGCTGCATATCTTTGGCGATGAAATATGCCACTCCTTTAGTCATTTCGCCCTGTCTGACTCGTCACCGTATGCCTGTTTAAAAGCTGCGGGGAGTAGAAGTTGTCCTTTCGCCTCTGCCCCTTTCCCCCTTGCACTGCCAATTTTCTCACTGGGATGATGTCTCCGCAGGTGAGCCGACATGTTTCTTGTGTTGCTATTAGCATACACAACACGCGTTGCACAATGTTTGCAAACTGTGGCACTTTTGTCGACAATTTTCTTGCCGCCGTCATCGGAGGTCACTCTGAAAGCAAAATGCTCCCATACAGCAGACCTATAATGTGCTGCTGGCGCGTCTTCCAGCTCCTGTCCTTTCCCACTCGCCATCCCCACACAACTCTCCACAACTAATTTTCATCTGCTGCCGCCTAGCTTGCTTTGCTACTTCTTCTTGTTTACTACTGGCGGTTGACTTTAGGCGCAGTACCGCCACCTTCTGCTCTGGAGTGTACACGCTTCGCCTATGAGAAAAAGGAGCAGTGCATGAACCGAACGGAACACACGCGAATTGAACCGAGACAGTCGAACCGAACGGTTCGGAGTGTTTTCATAAACCGTTCCATCCCTAATATATATATATATATATATATATATATCTAATTTGAAACACACACTATCACTCACTGAATCACCCATTCACATACACTCAATGAGAGAGGACCAGTCCCCGGTGAAGGCCCTCAGTGTAAAAAACACAATACAGACACCAGGCAGCCGCCAGCATTTACCTGTGACCACACTAGCATTAGCCACCTAGCCATAATAATCACCATAACGGAGAGAGATGACACTTACCACTGCCAACAATCTATACCAGCGCGCGCACATCGGATGGGAGAAAAGAGAGCAGTACACAAACAGTCACCCTAAAACATAACAAACATGCTTGTAGCAACCTAACAAAAGGAAACGACCAACGAGATAGAAACAGCGTGCGGCCATACCTGTCGGGCAAAACCTCTGACCAGGAAGTACCACAGGCGAGGAGAGAGCAGAGGAAGAACTGGTGGGCGGACTACCGGTTTTATACCGGTCAACTGAACGGAAACGGAAAGAGAACGGAAACCATAGTAACCAATACAAACAAAATAAAGGAGAAATAAAGACAAAATCCTCCTACTGCTACACTAACAAACAACCAACATCACAAAGTGTGACAACGCCTCGTTAAGTTCCTTAGGGTGACGGCTGTTGATGGTTATTGTTGGTTTTAATTATATGGGCCAAATTGTCATCTTATGGGTGTTTATTGATCTGGGTGGTCGGGTGGATAGTAGCCGTAGATTTCACTTGTTGCCATAGCAACGGCAAACATCCTGTCAAGCAACGTTTTTACTTCCCCATGCTCCGTCTCTTCTTCTGCATTTTTGGTGTATTTTTGTAGCAGAAACAGCGCCACATAAGGGCCTGGAGTATGTGCTACAGCGCGCAGAGTCCTTTTCAGTGGATTCGTGTGGACGCAGATTTTCTTGAAACGACGCCAAAGAAAAACAGAGAAAAAAATGTTATTTTTTGTACATGTGGACGAGGCCTAAATATTACAACTAGCTCTACGCCCATAATGCCTAAACCCAAATTAGTTTCTGAATTACCAACAAGATACAATGCAGCTTTCTTCCTTTCTTGAGACAAAATGTAGTTGCCCCCTTGTGTCTCTGTTCTCAAACTCAAATCAAACTTCAAATCGGGAAACAACAGCAGCAACCTCAGAGCTAGCAATTTATACTCATGCCCAATGTTGATCCATTTTCGGACATGGCCGTCATCAGTCGGAGTTGTTTTGGTGCATCTCTAAACTCTGGCAGCAGCAATGACTTGACCGATGTACCAAGCCGTTCCACTTCACACGAGCTTCTGTGATATTGGTTTGGTATTTTTTTTGAAAGAGCTACAAACAACCAGCAAATCGTCTGTGTTTTTAACTAGTCCAGTGAGCTCCTTAAAAGCTAAGCATTTTTAAAGCGGCTGCTGCTGTTGTGACCCATTTCAGCGTGATCACGTCTATATGCATTATGTACACATTTTTAGAGACCCACAAGTTGAAAGATCCTTCAACTCTTTTAATCTACTCTTTTAGTCTGAAAAACTATTCAAGTTGCACTGGTTTGAAATGTTCGTTCATTACCATGAACGCACACTCTAGTTTATATATAAACTATTACTATTGTATTTACACACCGACCTGCTGCCACAAAAACTCACCACAGCACCAAATGAGAATGTCCTGGTGCTAAGACAGCATTCATTTTAGTATTGAGCATTTAATACCTATTGGATTAACCAGGAATTTTATTTGTAGATCTGAGACTGCATGGTCTTCATATGTCTTCTGTCACTCAAAGTGACTGATTTCTGTCTTTTCACAGGTGATGTGTCACCCATCAGTATGTCCCCCATCAGCCAGTCGCAATTCATCCCTTTGGGAGAAGTATTGCTTTTGGCTATCTCTACTATGAACTCCGCCCACAAGCCTGTCACTCAAGAGGCCCTAACTGAACACCTGCAGACATGTTTTCCAGGTAACACCAGCTCACACACCAACATCAGTCCACAGCTGACACCATTCATAATTCTCCCTCAGATCCACTACGGTCTGTTTACATATGAATAATACGTTGGATGTTTCATTTTACTGCTACTCTTAATATTTAGGGAAGTAAGTTGACAGCCATGTCTACTAAATGCCCTAAATGTAAATGTCTGATAAACATGGTCTGACCAGCTTCTTTTCATCTGGAGAAAAAGTATTTAAACTGCTTCAGGAGAGCTGCTGATACAGCATTCCCACTATTTTAAGTTTTGTTTTTATTTGCAGTGGCATAAATAAAACTGACAGCAGTTAGAAAGTTTGTTTTTACTCATTTAACACCGGCAGGTTACTGCCTGTCAAGGGCGTAGAATTGAGTAGGGATGCTAGGGACACGTCCCTACCAATATTCAGCCACTACTGTGTAGTCACTATCAATACAACCGCTGTCCGTAGTGTTTAGTCAATTATTATGGCACACAAAGGGTTATGTCGGTCTCTGCTAGAGGTCCCGCCTCTAACCTAGATACCGCTCCCTGATCGGCTGCCGGTTTCTCGCTAACTTACATGTGATTGGCTGTCCCCACTGTCACTCCTTCTGCTTGTTAAAACTACATGCAACCTGCTAGTTGGACCGGACGAGAGGCAGTGCATGTTATCTGCAACTGCGAGTGTAAGTTGTCAACATGTTCGGCATTTGTTCTAACTGGGTCACGTCAGCGAGATGGATTTTAATATCAGTGGTGTCATTTACATTTGTGTTTGTGTCTGTTTGCGTGCGTGTACGTGTGTGCGTGAAGAAAAGAAAGGTGGATATAAGGGACTTCTGTAGGAGTCAAAGTGAAGTTACTTCAAGGGTGTATACGGAGAGGCTCAACAATACAGATATTGAATAAAAGAGAACATTTAATGCCAAAGAGAAACACCTTTTTAAAGTTATTTTTAATTCTTATTTTCATGTATTTGTGTAGAAGAGAGCAACGGTTTAAAAACAAAAATAAAGACATTTTGTGGTGGAAATACAATAAAACCTCAGATTCTAGATGATCATGTGATTTTATAATTATAAAATATAATTAATTAATATTAAGTAATCTAACCTATAACATCTTCATGACGTGAAATTATGATTGCTAATGCAAAAAAAACGTCAACTTTCAGGAGTGCTGCCGTGGAGCACTTTTGTATCCCCACCAATCTCAAAATCAAACCTACTTCCTTGCTGCCTGTGATTGTTTTAGTCAGAGCCAACTGGTAGCTTTACTTCTGAAGTTAGCAACAACCACAGAGTAGGATTGTACAGTTTTCTTGCATGAAAACCCATTTGAACCTGCCTGACTAGCCAAATTGGTGGTGAGTACCAACAGAAATTCAATTTTCAATTCAATTTTATTGTCATATCACAACAAACGTTATCTCAGACACTTAACACATAGCAGGAGTAGAACATGCTCATGATTTTCAGAGTCAAAACAACTAAATATCAAGTCTACAATAGACTTTAGTATATTCATGGGATGGGAAATGAAAATGTAATGCCACGATTATCCTGCCAGTGCCAAAATAATTTTAATTCATGATATTATTCCAGTAGTATCAGAAATAACAGCAAAATAGAATCCTCAGAACCCAACAACTAAGAATGCTTATGTGTTCCTCAATCAATTGATAATCGAAAATATTTATTCAGTAGTAATTTTTTCATAGTAATTCTCATTTCTACCAGGCAGTACGATTTATGACCTAATCTCTTTTTACATTGCATGGGTTTCCCTCTTTAGAGACTTGCATCATGTCGCCACTGCACTGTATGATGTAATTACAGGCAACACACACACACGTGCGCACGCACACACAGCTGTCTGCCCAGCTGCTGTTCAGTCTATCAATGAGTTTTTAATGTGTTAATCTATGGCTCCTCAGTGTGATTTTGAAGTATAATTTCACTCACATGGAACAATTTCATCAATCATTTGCACTGATTTGATCATTCTGACACTGAATAAAGTGATATTTTCACCTTGATGATATTTTATCTTCTGTGTGACGGAGTGTGTGGATAAAGCATTAAATTGTTACTTATTAAGTCTGGCTAAAAACGGCCACCGCTCTGACTATTATGCTATACTGATTTGAATGGTTACTACATGTCCGATATCATTTTCAGGTGTAAAACTAAAAATAATCTTATCTGGATCCAGTTTTATACTTGCTTCACTTGGAGCCTATGGTGAAAGAGGTCTATGTTGTTTTTATATTCATTGTATTTTTAAAACCAATACACCACTCTTTTTTATTCAAAGAACGGCATGTAAAAGGGGAGTTGTTTTCGTTGATATGTTAAGGTTTGTTCTGAAAAGTTGATGCCTTCAGCAGAACTTCTGATGGCCTTGACATAATTTTCTATCTCTTTTATTCTCAGCGCAATGTAATGTACATTTTAGTAAATTTTTTCGAATCATAATGCAGAGAGATTACGGGAATTGTGAAAAGAAATTCTGGGCCTCTAACCCAGATTAGCTCTGGGAAATGTGGAGGGGCATTATTACAAGAACTGTTAGATACACATCTAATATTGTCTGTTTTCACAAAACATATTGAGTCAGTTTTCTAGAGAATGCCTTCAAAAGAATTCACTGGCAAGTCACTCTCATCTATCTTCATCTGAACAACCTTCTTGATCCTTACCAGTCTGGTATCAAGGCAAGCCACTCAACCAAAATGGCCCTTCTTACTGTCACTGAGAGATGTCACATTGCTAGCAGCCTCTCTCTCTCATCTTTTGGACCTTTCAGCAGCGTTTGACATGATGAATCACGAAATCCTCATTTCCATCCTCCAGGATCTTGGTGTCTCTGATCTGCTCACATCCTCTAAAACCAGAGGATATGTGTCAGAACCTTGTCCACTCACTACTGGGGTCCTTCAAGGTTCTGTCCTGGGTCCCCTCCACTTTTCTCTGAATGTCAACTCTCTCACAACCGTTGTTCACTCACATGGCATTTCTTACCACAGCTACGCAGACGACACCCAACTTATTCTCTCTTTTCCCCAGTCCGAAACACATCAACATGAATCTCTGCTTGTCCGACTGACGTCTCTCCATGGATGTCTGCACACCACCTCAAACTTAACCTAGACAAGACCAAGCTTCTAGACAAGGGCTCTCCTACTCAAGACCTTACCATCACCATTGACATCTCTGTGGTAGCCTCCACCCAGACTGCAAGGAACCTGGGCGTGAACGACCAACTCTCCCTTACTGCCAACATTGCTCCAACAACCCAATCATGTCGAAATGCTGGGAGGATGTATCCCCTTCTTACCCAGAAGGCGGCACAGGTTCTGGTCTGGGCTCTTGTCATCTCACGCCTAATCTACTGTAACTCTCTCCAGGCTGGTGTCTACATTTGCCATCCGACCTCAGCAGCTCATCCACAATTCTGGTCTTCAACCTACTTAAGTTCTCTCACACTACTCTGCTCCACTGCTCTTTTCACTGTTTACCAGTAGCTGCCCACATCTGCTTCCAGATACTAGTACTCACGCACTGTGCTGCTAATGGATCAGGCCCAGCTTACATCTAGGGCATGGTTCAACCTGACACTTTAGCACACCCACTCCGATCTGCACCAGCCAATTGGCTTGATATGCCCACACTGCCAGGGACACCAAGTCAAGTGATGAAATCACCACTGTTTGCTCTCCTGTTCACCAAATGGTAGAACATGCTTTCCATCGGGATCTGGACAGCAGAAAACCTACACATATTCCGCGGCATGCCAAAAAGCTCTGGCACCCGCTCTACTTTCGGGAATTCTAAGCCAATGGAACGACAAGAAACTTTATTCTGGGAGCATAGTGCTCCAGCAGGACTGTTTAATGAGCTCCTTAAGCTCATTCCTCTCAACCACCAAATCCTCCTCTCATCCCTGGCTGAACTTGGCATCACTGACTCTGCTCTAACCTGGTTCACATCATACCTGACAAATTGCGCCATTCAGGTCACATGGAATGACTCTATGTCCAAACCCTATTCTCTGGACACGGGTGTCCCTCAAGGCTCAGTATTAGGACCACTTCTGTTCTCATTATACACCAGATCACTAGGATCACATGGATTCTCCTACCATTGTTACGCAGATGACACCCAGCTATTCCTCTTTCCCCCCAACCTCCGATACTCACATTGCAACTCACATCTCTGAATGTCTGGCAGACATCTCCGTCTGGACAACTGCACATCACCTCAAGCTTAACCTGCATAAAACCGAACTCCTCTTCATCCCGGGGAAAGACTGCCCTTGCATGGACCTGTCGGTCACTGTTGAGGGCATCACAGTATTGCCGTCATCAACTGCGAGGAACCTGGGTGTAATCCTCGATGACCAACTATCCTGCACCCCCAACATCACTGCTGTGGCCCAATCCTGCAGATTTACCCTCTATAATTCGAACTTTCCTCACAAAGGATGCAACGCAACTCCTGGTCCAAGCATCGGTCATCTACCGCCTTTACTACTGCAACTCTCTCCTGGCTGGACTCCTGGCCTCGACGACTAAACCGTTGCAGCACGCCTTGTCTTCAATCTCCACTGACTCCCTGTTGCAGCCCGCATCCAATTCAAGACGATGGCACTGGCCTCAAGGCATCAATTGAACGGCACCCATCTAACTTCAAACACTGGTCAAACCACATGCCCTGACGTGAGCACTTCGGTCTTCTACTTCAGCTGGCCGGCTGGTACCACCATCGCTGAAATCAAACAACTGCGCTCAGCAAAGTCCAGACTCTTCTCTGTTCTGGCGCCTCAGTAGTGGTAGAACTCCCGACCAATGTCAGGACAGCAGAGTCACTTGCCATCTTCCGAAAAAGGCTCAAGACTCACCTATTCAGACTTCACCTCGACTCTGCCTAGCATGACCCACTAACAACACCCCCCCTCCCCCCAAAAAAAGAAAAATTGGCACTTCTATGTTCTTACCTGTAGCACTTTGATCATAGCACTGTTTTTCTTAAGGTTGCTGAACAGCTATTACTTTACTTAGACGAGGACCTCAAAGCGTCTGCTCAATGCCCTAAATGTAAATATTAATGTTTATGAATGTTTAGAACCCTGTAGGTGAGGAGAAGGATTTTTAAATTCCAATCTGGATTTTACTGGGAGCCAGTGCAGAGAAGTTAATGCAGGTGAAATGTAATCGTAAGTCCTGATAAACACAGGACTTATGTCCAGGAGAATTTAGTTGCATGTTTTCTGCTGTTCACTCTCTACAGCATCTAACAGATGGGGAGTGTACATGATCAACTTGGGTCTTACTTTTAGGGGTTTGGCAGTACACCATAATATCAGTAATAATGATATCATACCCAACAAGATAATAACTTGGTGACATCACTAATACAAGGTCAGAACAAGAATTCAGCAGAGCTGGGTATTGATGAAAAATGTTCAATACTAATTCCAATACCTTGAATTCGACACCAATATCACAATACTTTTTCTGATACTTTGTGTCAATGAAAACCTCATAAACTAACTTGCAGACCATCTATGTTTCTATAAATGTTCACAGCTCATTTCTCTTCTAGATGTAAAATAGTTATAATGAAATATTGATAACGTTAACGGTTTGTCATGGTGAATGACAATATGTATTAGTTAAAAAATAAATGAATTAAACACTTATCAGCCCACCAACCTCCATTCAGTTCATAGTTTCTTTTAATATTTACCAGTAGATTTTTCCAAATATTAATTATCAGACCCTTTTCTAAATCCAAATGAAGCTCTTCACATTGGCATTAATTAGATCCACCATACAGCACTTAATTTAAAAGAAAATAGGTCACTTTTAAATCTCGGCTATGTTTTTAAATGGAGTCCACCTAAAACACAACAGGGCTACATGACATCACTTACTTCACGTTGAACAATTAGGATCTGCTTTAACTGAATATTCTCTGTTCTAGCTCAGATATAAACCCACAATATAAGATATAAACCCACAATTTGTCAGCATGTTAGTGTGTGTGTGTGTGTGTGTGTGTGCGTGCGTGCATGTGTGCGTGCGCATGCGTGCAGAACCTCCCCCTAACTCGGTCAAATACCACACAAGATCATATTAATGATTATTTTAGCTTTTATCAGTGGTCCATGTCTCTAGAGGAAACACTGTCAATGTTATGGATTGCATGTTGAAATGTTTCTGATGGTGCCTGTGGGTGAATGTTCGTCTTGTTTTCTGTGCTTTTAATGCAATGCAGCAACTACCGTAAAGCATCCAAATTTGGCAGCGTTTTCCTTAAACTGTTTGGATACTGGTTAGGACTAACGATACAGAATGTATCAAACATATAAGGAAAATAGTAGAAATAACAGTATGATTATTTGCCAAACTGTCCTTTACATTCACCCCTGATAGAAAACAATTTTCAGTTAACAATTTTACTTGAGATAAGAGATAATTGCAACTTATAGTTTTATAGCCGCCAATAGCTGTACTACACACTGTGTGTCTGAACCTGGAACACTATTCTCATCATTAACAGAAGAAAGTGCATGTTTTCTGCTCGCAATGTTCCCCAGCAGAGGGTGATCAATGTAACACGATATGTAGATGTGTGAGTGTGTCAATGTAGCGATGAGTCAGAATCCAGAACAGCAGCTTCCAGAGTGAGCCTGCTTCTGTCTCCACCCACTTCCCTCTGCTCAGTCATTTTTTTAAAAATGGAGAGGAAAGGGTTTGGGCAGACTGTGTGTGTGTGTGTGTGTGTGTGTGTGTGTGTGTGTGTGTGTGTGCAATCTGTCTGTCTGCATGGAGTTGCATCATTGTGGCTAGGCTGAAAGGCTGCTATGATGTAACTGGCAGTAATACCTCGAGACTGACAGACAGAGGGAAAGAATGGGAGATACTGAGAAGAGAGACATACAGCAGAGATGAATGGAGGAAAGAGAAGAATAGAGAAGTAGCAGAGAAGATAAATGAGAGCCATAAGAGAAGAAGCTTGGTGGAGGGTTGAAGCAGAACAGATGTCTGGACATTTGTAAACTGAAATGACAGCACACACTGTATAAGATAGAGGAAGGCTGAAAAGAAAGAAAAAATTACTGGCCACCACTGAAGTGACTTGTCATATCACAAATATTCTGCAAGTTTCTGTTAGGGAAACTTTATTTCAGTAATGTGGTTAACAGGTTGTAAAGATCATCATTTGCACTCACACTGATCCAAACACAAACAGGCCTCGGCCTGAATGCCTCTTGTGCATACGTCATCAAGTCATAATACAAATCACACACGACTACATAGTTTACAAGAAACACTGTTTCAAAGTCATCACAAGACAACAAGAGAGAACAACAACAGAGAACATAACTGAAACTGTACTGACAATTCACATCTGAATCAGAATCAGAATAGGTTTATTGCCAAATACATTATCACACATGAGGAATTTGTCTTGGTACGCAAGATATTTACTAAGTAAACAGTAAACAATAAAGCAAATACTGCCATCAAGAACAGAGGATAATTTCCAAAAATAAAAAATAAAATAAAAAGACACTCCTATATAAATATATATATATATATATATATATATGCACCATAATAAGATAATATACAATTGTGCAGAATCATGCAAGTAGTGCAAAACTTGTTGTCATCATAGGCAGATGACTGTGTGTGAGGGGGTGGGTGTTGGTGGGTGAAGGGGGGATCCTGGGGGTCCGGGGCCGTTGTTGATGAGGCCAGTTGCAGACGGGAAGAAACTGTTTTTGTGGCGTGAGGTTTTGGTCTTGGCAGACCTCAACCTCTTGCCAGATGCTGCATCTCTTCTTCTCCGCTTTTGGTGTATTTTTATAGCAGAAACAGCACCACATATAGGCCTGGAACTTGTACTACAGCGTCGTTTACAATTGATTCGTGTGGACGCAGATTTTCTGGAAACGACCCCAAGGAAAAACTGAGAAAAAAAGATTTGCACTTAAGTTTTGGTACATGTGGACGGCCCATCAGACCCTTCCTGACAGATGCTGGGTTGTTATCTGAGAACTGCTGTTGAAGTGTCTTTGATAAGAGAGTTTCTCTCACCGCCTTGTTAAACCTGTATTTGGTCTCCTTAAACCGGTCTTTGTCGCCGCTCCGAAGCGCTTTCTCCTTTGTCAACCTTAGCTGACCAAGTTCTGCTGTAAACCAGGGTTTGTTGTTATTGTAAATCACCCTGCTGTAAGATGGTACACAGCTGTCCTCACAGAAGCTGATATAAGATGTCACAGCATCTGTGTACTCGTCAAGACTGTTGGTGGTAGACCTGAAAATATCCCAGTCAGTGCAGGCCAAGCACGCCTGAAGATCCTCCACAGCCTCACTAGTCCACTTAGAACACCTCACAGCAGGTTTACAGAGTTTTAATTTCTGCCTGTATGCAGGAATAAGGTGGGCCATGATGTGTTCAGAGTGTCCCAGTGCAGCGCAGGGGACGGCGTGATAGGCATTCTTTAAAGTTGTATAACAGTGGTCCAGCGTGTTCTCCTCTCTGGTTGGGCACTTTATGAGCTGGCTGTGTTAGGGGAGTTTATGGCTGTAATATCCTCTATTAACGGGGTCCAGGTTAGTCGGCTCCATGTTCAGTATTGCACATACTTCCAGTAAACACTCGGCCTCTGGATTAGGGGTGGGAATCGAGAACCAGTTCCTACTCACGTTTTCCGGTTTACTAAAAATTTTGCGTCGCGGTACATTGCCTCACACTCTCTGCGATGACCCTGCGCGCGCCGACAACCTACAACGAGGCAGCATCATGGAGAGGAGGAAGCGATCGAAAGTCTGGCTACATTTCACCGAACGCGATGAAAATGCTGCCGTTTGTAATCAGTGGAGGATCTTTTGTAGCCTATACATCTTTAGAGCGTCATTACTCCATAATGGTTTGCGCTAGAAACATGCGTTTTTTTCCTCTTAAACTACAGAAACGGTACCCTGCTTGTCCAGTAAGTGTGAGCGATTTATTTCTGACAACAAAACGAATGCGTAAAGTTGTAAAGATGTGACTAGATTTCTCCTCGTCTCCGTGGCGCATTTCTCCGTTTGTTTATGTATATCGATCAACTTCTCATCTGCCATCTTGCTAGTGACGTATAGAGTTACGTTTATGCATCGGACGCTCGTATTGGCTCCCATATCGGCTTTTACAGCCAATAGGAAAGCCTGATTTACGCTTGGCCGTGTTTGCCCAAACAGGAGACACAGAGGAGTTCAAATCAGAGAAAATGAATGACGGTCAAAAAGTTAGATAGAGGAAGTTAAATACATGAATGGCACAGAAGAAATTCACTATATACACACATGTTTAGGTCAGGGAGAGGAAAGGACCATTCCTGGCAAATAAAAATAATACCCATAGACACTACCCAAAAGAATATCCATATTTCATAGACAAAAGCAGCTAGAAGCTTCAAATAACTTCTTAGCATAATCCAAACAAGTGTGTGCAACTTTCTATGTTGAGCTTTTCTTTCATTATAATGGTTTGCAGTCCTTTTGTGTAAATGTGTAAAAATTCAAGGTGCGTTTTTTATTCATTTTTAATTTATGGGCTAAAACCCCCTATTCAGTCAGGACCACTTTGTCAAAAAGAATCTTTATTTATTTGCACAAGTTTTATTTGGCGATATGGTACTGTTCTGGGACTCCCTGCTCTTCCACGCGCTTGCGTGGAAAGTCTGAGGCAGGAAGAGCACCTTCCTGCCCTTCATGAGCCCTCATGAACGGCATAAGCAGGGAGCGTAGCAGCAAAGAAAAAACCCCAAAACGACCACACCGGCAATTTCCCTGACCCTCTTGCTACAAGAGATGTCAGGGGGCTATCTGAGTTCAAATAAATGTAGCCTATTTAGGTAGGAGATTAGCAGATTCGTTGCCCCTCAGCTTGATGAATAAAGAGGAGACAGACGTATCCTATCTGCTCTTCCACACGCTTGCGTGGAAAGCCTGAGGCAGGAAGAGCACCCTCCTGCCCTTCATGAGTTATCATGAACGGCCTAATATATTAATAATAATAATAATAACAATAACAATATCAATAATAATAACAATAATAATAATAATAATAGTAAAAATAATAATATGAATATACATATATTTGTTGGCGCCTTTCAAACACCCCATGTCACCTTACATGATACATTCAATTCAATTTTATATTGTCAAACAACAGAGGTCATCTCCGGACACTTAATATTGAGCAGGACTAGAATACACTCAAACTTTCAAGAGTCACCACGATTTCAAAGTCCCAACATCACCCAGGGGCAAGCTTTACAGCGACAGTGGCGAGAAAAAACTGCCTTAATAGGCTTTTAGGCAGAAATCTTGTGCAGCCCAGGCCCTTGGATTCCAACTGCATTTGGTGTTGGTAGTATGGTAGTAGTAGCATTAACAGTAGTGGTGCGTTAACAGAAGCATGTATCAAGAAGTAGTCCGTGGCAGCAGGCACAGCCAAGCCGGGAGCGCAGCAGCAAAGAAAAGGCCCCCAAAATGACCACGACGGCAATTCCCTGACCCTCTTGCTACAAGAGATGTCAGGAGGCTGAGTTAAAAATAAATGTAGCCTATTCAAATAGGAGATAGGCCGATCGGTTACCCCTCAGCTGGTGAATCATAATATTTTGATTATACTTATGTACTTCTAATATTTGGCTCATGGCTTGAGCATCTATGATGCCGCAGATAACGTTCATAAGCAGGTGAGGACCATCTGTCCATGGCTTTTAGGTTGGACACATTGCTGCTGTGGTTGCTGCTCCAAAGCGGAACGAATGGTTAATGAACCGGCGCTTGCTCCGTTTTGCTCCGTGTACTCATCACTAGCTGCCAGCGTGCTCTGCGTGATGACATAACCAGCATAGCAAACAGAATTGAAGTGACTAGATCGCTGTCACTGTAAAGCTGTGTAGGATGTTAATAAAAATGAAATGGCTGGATCGGAATGCTGGATCAGCCTCATTCATTCGATATCCGATCCAGCTAATTAGTCGATATCGGAGCTGATATCTGATCCGAGTATCTCTATTAAAACCCATAAGGCTGTTGCTAGCAGTGAGCCTATGAACCAAAGCACCCGTTCCATGGTGGGTGATTTGTTTGTGAAAAGGTGGAGTGGGGTGAAAGGGAGACGAATGTCTTGCCTTGGGTTCCTCTCTTGAAGCCGTTTAGCAGGAGCTTAATGGATGGATTCTCTAGCAAGCTGTTAGATGGATGGATCCGAGCAGCGCAGGAGGAACTGGACACCTGCGAGGAGGCCTTTGATGGAGGACGGCTGCATTTGCGGGACTCAAAACAGTGAACCAAAAAGAACATGCTGCCTGGAATGTGGGCTGCTAGATGATGACGATCCCCAGCAAGGATGCCCAAGTAAGGCGTCTTATAAATCTGTTAATTAATGGTATGGGGAGCACCCTTTGTTGATAAAGTAACAGCTGCTTCAATATTTTATTCATTTATTTATTTATTTATTATTTTTATTTTTTTTGCAGCTTACAATTATTTAACGGATGTTTTATTATCTCTTTCCTTCCTCGCGAGACGGGTTCGTCTGGGACTCACTGATTTTTGATGCCCGTCCCCGCAATAGCTGCAAGCATGATATAGTTACAGTTGACAAATTTTATAGATTTGTGGAACATTGGAGTCCAAAAAGATGTCACCTTATCCTCATCGGCATTTGGGCCTGCCGGCGGATGGACTAGGCTGTAGCCACGGGTTTGGGACACAGCTTGCATGGTGTGAGAAAGAACTGCGAATGGTGGAAGAAAGAGCTTAGCGGCCAGTGAAGTGCCTGCTGATTAGAGCCAGGTCGACCACAGACCAGTCCAGTCTTTGGTTAACCTCTGAATGAACATGGCAGAGAATGATTTGTGGTATTCATAGAACAGAGTTCCCCCGTATGACATGGCAAGATCGGCAATGATGGAAAGATACAGTTCGGCTGGACGGGATGGATAGACTTCGCAGATTACATCTCTGTATACGCCATACCAACGGAGAATCCTGCTAGTGTGTTTCCAGGTCTAGGATCATTAGGCTATCTTTTAACATCACGGACACATCACCACAATCTACTACACGCTTATCATTAGGCTTTTTCAGGATGGTCTTGGCTTGACTTGACTTATCACGCCGACGAGAGCTGCAGGTGTCTGAGGGGGCGGGCTCTAAAGAGACTGTAGCCGAACGGCCGTCGAGTCTGACAGCAGAGTCAACGTGACTCAAGGGATAGGCTATATAGGCTATATATACGCACACATATATACACACATGTACACGCACACACAAGGTGACATGTGTGTGGGTTTTTTTTATTTATTTTTATTTATTTTTTCCCTTCTTCGGTATATTTGTATTATCATCCTATGTTTGAATTAACCGACCTCACATAATATAAATAGGCCTACTCGTGACACAATGCACAGAACTTTGGATCAAGCCCTGAGATCAGCGACCAAGATAAAAGGCAAAGCATTTGACCACAAGGTGGCCGCCGAGTGCGGACCTGAATACATGTGATTGAACTTTTAACCAATAAGCCGGTTGTAGCCGTTGTAGACCGCGCTGCTTAGCGCTGCAAGAAGCGGCTGGTGAAAACTGTTTTGGTCACGTGATATGGTCGCGACCCTGTGACGTATTTGTAGTCGGCTGCTAGCGAAAACAAATTCTAGCCATCATGCATCGCTTCAACCCACATACAAAGCGTTAGGTACAGGTCGAATTTGCCTGCTGAAATCAGAGCGCAGCAGGATTTGACTAGATTGACATCATTACCTGCGACTGCGGGGATCTGGCTTCTCAGGTTGCCAAAGATGGCAGCAGCGGGAGGGTAGAATGGGATGCCGGTGGAGGTTGGGACTGCACTTCCCAGAGTTCTGCGCGGGATAGAGACGCCGTGTCGGAGTGACGTCTTCGGGCCGCGTCAAGGAGGAAGCGGCAGGTTCCCGGGATGTAAACACGGCGGCCTGGAGAGAAGAGCTGGAGGGTGAAGCGGTAGCGGCCTCTAAGCTTTGGATCCTGGAATTCATGCTGGAAATGGATGACTGGGTGGAAGACAGCGCTGCCATGATGGCGTCGTTTCCCGGAGCTGCAGAGGCGATTGCTGAAGTCGGGGCTCTAGCTCTTTTGGCCGGCGGGGCAGCAGCTGGAGTCTGGAGTGAATGCGGAGTTCCGGGAGCTGTGTTTGCATTTGCTGAAGCTTTCCGAGGAGCGGAGACAGGAGCTGATCGGCGGGTGGAGGTTGAGACCCAGCGCAATTTAAAATAAGGCTAACAGTTCCTGGTGTGACGCTCCGACCGGAGCGGTAACATCGTTGGCAAACAAAAACTCCAGCGGCTTTGGAATCGGACAGTCGTCGAGCAATGGGACGTCTGTGGCGTTACCTTGCCTACGGGCGAGAGCTTCGACGGAGAGATGGAGCCCTCTCATCGTCGTAGATTTCGTCTGCTTCCTCTGTTTCGGGGTTTTGCTGAGGCTCCGTACCGTCATATAGCCGCGGGTCTTCATCATGGACGGAGAGCGACGACATCAGCAGCAGCAGGGTGAGTACGAACGTGAATAGCGAATTCTCTTCGAACGGGAGCTCGTCTTGAAAACGCCAGCAGAGGAAGCAACGAGGGAGGTCAGGCTAGAGCGGTTTAAACAGCGCGCTCTGAATGCAATTTCCCAATAGGAAGCGGGTACGAGAAGTCAGCTAAGCCGTCAGCTGATCTACTCGGTTTTGACAGCTACGCTGTTGCTGCTGATTTAGAGCTTGACGTCGTGGCCTGCCAGAACTAACACTACGCTTGATTTATAGTGTATATACGTATTTATTGGACTACTCAGGAATCAGTAAGAGACCTGATAAGGAATTGGATGGATAGGCAGAATCGACAATGGCATTGATATTGATAAAAACGTATTAATTCCCACCCCTACTCTGGATAGGAGCAAATGAGGGAGACCAGGCAGCGCAACATTTTTTATTATAAGGACGGGCCAGTTATGCTCCGGTACCGCTCACACCATGAAACTGAATGTCCAATCACGATTCAGCGCAGTCATCAACAGTATTTGCAATAATAAATCAGCTCAATGGGGGGGTAGAAAGCCGAGTTGAATACTAAGAGATAATGAGTGGAAAACCTGCCGATTTTACATCTACAATTGCCTACCCATGTATGTGCTCGTGCATGAAATGTACCGTTCTTATGCTATGTGGAGCATCACACCAGTCACACAATCTGGACTTTGGGCTCAATTGTGTCATATAGATGGCCTAGTGGGAGTGGGCCCTAAATAATAGCAAAAACATTTACAACCAAAGAAATAAAACAAGATAAAAGACAATATACAAAAAGACAAAATAAAAACAGTGGGCTGGAGGGGGAGAGAGGGACAGAGTCAGAGTTTCTGATGTTGGGGGGTTTAGCTCAGGAGGTAGAGCGTTTGGCGGGCAACCACAAGATTGCTGGTTCGATCCCTGGTTCCTCCTAGCTGAGTGCCTGCTGTCCCTGAGCAAGACACCTCACCCTAATTGCTCCTGACAAGCTGGCTGTCGCCCTGCGTGGTTGACGTCGGTGTGTGAATGTGTGTATGAATGGGTGAATGTCAGTCATTCCTGTAAAGCGCTTTGGAGAAAAGTGCTATATAAATGAGGCTATTTACCATTTATGTCTGGTGGTAATGCGTTCCAGAGCCGGGGGGCTGAGCCGCTGAATGCTCTGTTCCCGAGGTTGGCGAGGCAGGAGGGGACAGTGAGGTGAAGGGAGGAGGTAGAATTTGAAGTTGATGCAGAACTTGACCGGGAGCCAGTGGAGCTGCTGCAGTTTTGGTTATTATAGGACAGAGCCCTGGGGCAGACCAGTGGTGACGGGGAGGGCTGGGGGCTGAAAGATTGAAGTTGGATGAACTGGAGTCAATAGTAACAGGGTTGCACATCTCTTTGTGATAAACGGTTTGATATGCATCTAGATACACAGGTTACGATTTGATTCAAAAACAATATCCTTTTATTACATACCGATTTGAATCGATTCCATACAAGAACGATACGATTCGATTCTACTGTTAATATTTGTTGTAGATATTTTACAAAATAAAGAAGCCGATTCTATGAAAGTGACAGTACAATAGTTTCTTTTCAAATATGTAAAATACCACATATCCGCAAGCATTGTGGCTGTATGGCACAGACAAAAAAAAAAAAAAACAGAAGAACAAAATCACATGTCAATGTATTTATTTTTTAGACATAGACCAAAAACAGTCTGGCTGAATCGTTGGATGGTGGTCACAGGACAGTGTCATGGACGCTACCCGTGCTGCAGCCGCCTCTTGTGGCGCAAGTTGAGACACAAGCGATTGACATTCAAAGCCATCCGTCTCTCACGTGCGGTCATGGAGTGTCTGCGGTCACACGGCAGCGTCGCAGCCGCCTACCTGTGCTGCGCCTGCCTCTCCACCTCCTCCATGTTCCGTGTTGTCCCTTGTTTATAACTCATACCAGCTAGCTAGCTACGGCATTTCGCGGGCAGCTTCAGCTCTTGCGTTGTTTTAGAGACGCTGGTGTAATGCCGCCAACCACTTCAAAGTCTTGCGAGACCCGATCCATGACTCTGTAACCGATTCATCTAGGAATTCATTGATAATTCGTATCGATTGAGGAGGCTGCTACCGATGCAGCCGTATCTCTCACTTGTTGAACCGGATATCCGGTCGCATCAGTTTATCGTTTACAACCCTTGCAACAGTAGTAGTAAATGTCCCCTAGGTTTGAATGTGTTAACAGTAGTAGTATTATTAACAGTAGTAGTAGTATATCAGTAATATTACAGTTTTTCTCAGTTGCTTTGGTGCTTTTCTCACATCACTATTAACATTTGCACAGCAGTTAGTGCATTTCTCAAAACAATTAGTGCAAACTGCAAAACCTAGTGGATAACCTGCAAAAGTACGTCACCTGCTCAAAATGGATAGTCCATTCCTCAAAAGCAATTATTCATGTCAATGAAACTGTCAGTGTCATCAAAATGGAAGTCTTGACACCATCATTTATGAACAAGATATTGAAATGGCTTTGTCACCACAGTCAAGTATGTAGAACAAACATAAGAAACACCCGTTTGGTAGAGCTTCAATTCACAGTGGTTCTTCCAACATTTGGTTGCACCCTCCGACCAGCCTCAGCCATTGTGAGGCCATGACTGACAGCATGGTCCACAATTGTAGCTCATTTCATTAGGAATCTGCCAATATATTTGGCCTCTTCTGTTCTTCTTCCTCTGTTTTGTCCCCTTCCTCCCCGAATCATCAACCCTTTTCCATGATGCTGACCTTCCATTTCTGTGTCACAGAATTGTAGAAATGGTCCACACTATGTCCTGCTCGGTTCATATATGCTTGCCAATTGAGGGTTCATGGGATTCATCCCTGAGTGACTGTGAACAAGTGGCTTGTCATTGGTTACAACTAATACTTCACACACCTCTTCGTGAGTGAAAGCTGAAGTTCACCTGAGAGCAATTGTTTAATTTAGGAGACATTTCCAGGAAAAAATGATCAAGAAAGGTATAACATTTGATAACTAGTTGAACAATTCTGTATGTAATGACTCAAGCAATGACATGAAGACTATTAATTTTATTGGGAACTACTATTCAGCATCCATAAGTATAGTTCATTTTGACTGATATGACATAAGCAAATTATAATGTTATAAAACAGCAGAAAATTGTATGAAAGCAACTGATACATGTCCAAAAGCATTTGGAATTTGTTCAGAGGAAGGAGAAAATGCTACTATGATGTGCACAAATGACTAATGAACTAATAGTTATGAGAATTTTCATTCTGATCTGAGAAAAGCACCAAAGCGACTGAGAAAAACTGTAACAGTAGTAGTCCATGGTAACAGGCACAGCCACGTTTAGATGGATCCATCTGGTGGGATGGTGGGGATGTAACATCATCAACCTGTTGATGATCCCGAGTAGTGGGTATGTGACATCATCAACCTGCTGATGATCCTGCATAGTGGTAACCAGTCTATCATAGGGCTGATATGTAGAGACAGACAGGTAACCAGTGTTGGTAATAACGGTGTTACTAACGGCGTTATTTTTTTCAGTAAATTAAATTACTTTTCCCATCATTGCAATGATGTTGCCGTTACTGAGAATGTAAAGTTGCGCGTTACTACAATTTGGTTGAATAAAGAGCAATGTGTCGGCTTTGGCCAGTGCCACACATCAGCTGCCTGGAGAGAGCAGTACACTACAAGACAGCGACAGTGGTGACGAGCCAGGAAAATGCAAAGGTAGCATTCTCGAACTGGAAGTACCGGCACTACTTCTCACTTATTAAACTTAAAGGATGAATGGAGGAAGAATGTTTATGTAACATGCACGCTATGCCAAGGAAAAAAGACTTTAGCCACATCTGCCTCTGCAGTATGCTTGAAGTTTACATTTGTGTGTCTTAAATTTGCACTTGAATTTTATTATTATTTATTTTTATTTTTATATATTTATATGTCTATGCATATCCTATGGCAGGCTGCAATCTATTGAGTTCAAATAAATACCAAATGTTCTAAAATACTGTAGATAGTGTTTTTATTCTTCAATCAGTTAATATAAACATCTTTGATGTTAAAGATGTTATAGAACTTAATAGCGTTCTAGAACATAAAAATAACGTCAGTTACTTTGTTGAGTAACTAATTACTTTTACTTGTAACTAATTACTTTTTTAAAGTAAGATGAACAAGACTGCATCCAACCAGTCTATCACAGGGCTGACATGTAGAGACAGACAGGTAACCAGTCTATCACAGGACTGACATGTAGAGACAGACAGATAACCAGTTTATCACAGGGCTGAGATTTAAAAGCTCCCACCCAGTCATCCGAAACACCTCATCCTTATTCATATTCAAAACACACCTCAAACACCATCTATTTACCACAGCTTTCGCATCTACATGAACCCTGTTTCAGTTTGTTTTGTTTGTCTGTTTGTTGCCTGTGTTGGGGTTGTAGCAGGAGCAGATTTGGTTATCAACAGCTAATTATTAACATCAATATATTAATAATTATATTTAATATATTATCATGATATGATCATGAATAAACGGGGCACCACCCTGGGATCAGGGAAAAGATAACCTAAAACTGTATTCAGTCTCAATATAAAGGTTTTATACTCACATGCCAATCATCGTGATCATTGGCATGGAAGCATAAGAACAATCTAACGATTAAGAAGGGCGTGAAATTCAAGCACTAGCCTTCACAACCTGCTGTTATCCAGTGACATATACACAACAATTGCAATTAACAAAGCCTTATTACCTAACTACCTAACACACAAAGCTAAGCTTAAACAAAGGGAGATACACACGTGGAGTGTGTGTGTGCGTATGTGTGTGTGTGCGTGTGCATGTGCGTGTGTGCGTGCGTGTCGAGAGAGAGCGAGAGAGAGAGAGAGAGAGGGATGGGATGTTTTTCATTATCTAAATCTAAACAAAAACAAGAAATCAAAAAGGTACAAACATGCCTCATGACACAAACCAGAAAAAAATTAGGCATGTTCATCATTTTTTTTTAAACTGCAGGATACAAGCCACTGTGACAAAAATGGCAATTTTGTTCTGATATAGATAGCAGAGACTGCTGCCTTCATGTTCATGACAAAATAAGACTTTGTGTGTGTGTGTGTGTGTGTGTGTGTGCGTGTGTTTACATGTGTCATCAGATAATTGGGCTGCATTAACAAAACTCCTGCCTTCTCAACCTTGTTTACATTTTCACACCATGCAATTCGCTGCACTAAAACGGTTCTGGGGCATGTGGGTCATGTTGATATCTTCTGTGACGTTGAGGGATTGAACATGGCAATCTCAGACCATCTGACCATCTCAGAATGTCCTGCAAAAATTCAAATACAAAGACACATTGTTACTAGGACAAATCCAAAATATTACTACTGTCAGTAGTTTTCTCATGAAATATTATTGAATGAAGGGTAGTTTAGACGGTTTTTGGCATCATACTCTGAAAAGCCATTTTTAAACAGCAATATCTGGAAAACTATCTCAACTGTGGCCTTCAAAATTTCTACAGTGTATATATGTTAGCCTCCAGACATGGAATACCAGGGGTGTAGCTCAATGATAACCTACACTGTTAGAAATTTTCCTGTAAAAAAACAGTAAAGAACTGGCAGCTGGGTTGCCATTATGTTACTGTAAAATTAACATCTTTTTGCTGTCACTGAAAGTTACAGCTTTAAACTGTAAATAAAAAAACAGTGTGAACTGTAAAAAAAAAAACAGTAATAAACTGGCAGCTGGGTTGCCATTATGTTTCTGTAAAATCTACATATTTTTACTAGTACTCAATTTACAGTTTTGTCCTGTAAATGAAAAACACAGTGTAAACTGATATTTAAAACTACTTTCACTGTGTTTTACAATTAAACTACTATTTAGGTTGTATTATTTATACGTTTCATTAATCTATTAAAAAAAATATGATTGCACACAGTTAAATGCACTTTTGTTAAGAAAAACATGTTACATGTGACTGACTTTAGGTTTCACAAAATCTCTGTTTGAACCCACAAGCACGGAAGGCAAACCATAATAAATTAACCTACTGATATTTCAATCCTGTATTTAAAATGTAAGAGAAAAACCGGCTTCTTATTGCACTTTATTTTTATTTGAATGTAAAGATTTCATGTAAAAACTTGCTGAACAAATTGCATGTTAAAAACAGTATTACATGTTAAAATTACATGTTAAAACAGTATTACGAACATATATATATATGTAAACTCTTTAGGCTCAAATTAAGATAATTATTTTATTTTGGTTGTGTCATTTATATACTTAAAGTATGACAAAATGTACAGTCTTCAATATTATGCTATGTTTGTTCATGGTTTAAGACATTAAAAGCTGCTTTCAGCATGGTTAACTCACATTCAAGGACTTATTGCCTCTGTAACTACAACTGTGCTACATTTTAATGTTTTCGTGAAGCTAAATTTATCAGTAGCATTTAGTCACATGTAAGTCTTTGGTAAATGGTAAAAAACACAATTGAATTGCCCTCCTGTGATGTTTACTGGTAGGCTGTTAGGACATGCAGTACCAAAACCGGCCACAAAAACCCCACCAATATCAGGATTTTAGAAAATCACTGTGACAAAATGAGACAAAACACCCTCGCGATTTTTTAATATGATTTTAACAAGAATATGATCTTTCAAAATAGTAAGTTTGGACCTGATACGTGTTGTCAGTTTTTTGGAATGTGGCTCTAAAGTTGTGCAAAGATGTGTTTACTTCCATTTTTGAGCCTTAATATCTGTGAAACTAATCATCTGAGAGAAACCATATTTTGTAGAATGTTTAAGCTAACACCAGAGATAGAGGCAGAAGTGATAGAAGTCTTTTATCTGCAAAAATGGGGGCTCAGCCACTCTTCAAATGTACTACTTTATTTCAACAAGCCACATTTTAAGTACCTACCATACTAGGTTATCATTGAGCTTGATCATATTTTTGCTAATCATTGACATATCCCAGACTGTGATTGTGTGACCACTGTGACCAGTTTGCATTTAGTATATGGAAAATAATTCATGTTTTGTTTGTTTGTTTCTCCTGAATGTGATTCCTTGGAGATGGATGAATTATGTCTGCTCTAAATACTTCTTGTGTCTGATTTTGCTTAGGTGTTCCCACACCAACGGAGGAGGTTCTGCACCACACACTAAGCATGCTGGTCCGTGAGCGGAAGATCTACCTGACACCTGACGGATATTTTATTGTAACCCCTCAGACTTACTTCATCACTCCGAGCCTCATCCGAACCAGCTCCAAGTGGTACCACTTAGACGAGCGAACGGCTGATCGACACCAACAGAAGCAGCATCAGCAGACTCAGTGCACCTCCCCTCTCTCTGGCACCATCACCTCCGGAGCCATACACGATCGAACACACCCAAAGTCCAGTCAAAACCACAGTGGAGGCGGTGGGGATACTTTTTACAACAACAACAGTTTCCGTGGAGACGAGCCCCCCAGCCACCACACCACCCTGCAGCGTCGATCACCAAAAGACCACTGGGAGGCGTACTCGTCCCAGCACCCCCCACAAACACCTCCTCAGCAGGCAGGGGGCAACACAGAAAAGAGTCGAAGCACCCTTGTGTTCCCCTTCAAGACGGACACGCACACCAAACACCGAAGTGGGGTCGGAGGGGGAGGAGGAGGGGGAGGAGGAACTGGAGAGATAGAGAAACAAGTAGGGGGAGGAAGTGGTACAGGAAGTCGGAAATTTGGTTTGAAGCTGTTCCGTCTGAGCTTTAAGAAGGACAAGGCCAAGCAGCTGGCCACCTTCTCTGCACAGTTCCCCCCAGAGGAGTGGCCGCTTCGTGACGAGGAGGTGCCCAGCCAGCTGCCACGACATGTAGAGATGGAGATCATCCGCCGAATCAACCCTGACCTCAACGTGGAGAACCTCGCCCGGCACACAGCAGTCATGAAGCGACTCGAAGAAGAGCGTGCCCAGAGGAACAAAGCGTCATCAGCCAATCAGAGCTCCAGGAGTAGGAGGAGTGGAGGTAGACACAGGAAACCATCTCAGACCAAACTCAGCCGCTCCCATAGCAAGACAAAGGCATCCCGTGGTGAGCCAAGTGATGGTTCCCATCTGGAGCTGGTCGACAGGGACTACAGAGCTTACTCATCCTCACTGGCTCGGTCGCCGAGGGAACATGCACTGGCCATGGAGAGGCAACGAGCTCGCCTTCAACTGGCACACAGCAACCCCAACATTCTTGACTCCTCTCACCTGCCTGTCACGCCAGAATGGGATGTGTCAGGAGAGCTCGCCAAGCGACGCACAGAAATGCCTTTCCCTGAGCCAAGCCATGGCCCATCAGCCCACCACTCCAAAGTCCACCGCTCACACTCCCACACTCAGGAGAGGAAGTCCAGAAATGAGCGCAGCAACAAGGCAAAGGAGCGCTCAAGATCCATGGATAATTCCAAAGGACCACTTGGAGCTGGGTTGATAGGACCGCCCAATTATTATGACGACCGGAGCCGTTACCATATTAGCGATAGCACCCTAAGAGCAAATCAGAGCTCTTCTCACTACTCTAATGCCACACCCCTCTCACCTAAACTGCCTGTGGATTCTTTGGGATTGGATGGTGGCAGGAGTTTAGAGAAGAGTACGAGCAGGGACAGCCTGCCGGCATACTCACCCAAACCACTGCCCACCATTGTCCCTCCTGATGATTACTTCCAATGTGGCGGTTCCTCTGAGGCTACTCTCCCAGCAGTAAACCCACTGGGAACTCTGGGCAAGAATAGCCATGATGGATTGAAACGAGGAAGCGCTGACAGGCAAATGGACAGACAGACACCCCACCCACTAGAAAGTAAGGAGACCTTGTCAAAGGTGGGACCTAAGGGTGGCAGCCTGCCTCCAATACCCCTTTCTATCCCTCACACCCCCCTTCCTAATGGAAGGCCTCTCCACAGTGCCTCTTCTGGTCAGGAGAAACGTAAGGAGATCTTTAGTAAAGAAACACTCTTCAAACCTCCTCCTAGCCTTCCTCTGCCCGGCTACAGCTCACTAAGAAAACTCCCTGCCCTCTCCTCTTCCACTCTGTCATTGTCCTGCGATGCACTTGATTCCCAGGAGGCCTTTGATGCTCCCAAACCTCTGGTGGCCACACCATCTGCTCCTCCGCAAGGAATTGAACCCACCACCAGTGCTGCAGAGGCTTCCTTTGACTACTACAATGTTTCAGACGATGATGAACTCGAGGAGGGGGTATCTAAAAGTCGAGGAGAGGATGAAAAGGCTGTAGGAGGTGTTATTGGGATGCGAGGAGGTGGTGCAGGGACAATGCAGTGGCTGTTGGAGAGAGAGAAGGAGAGGGATCTGCAGAGGAGGTTTGAAAGAACCCTCACTTTTCCTGGTGCTAAAGAGAACCTTTCAGAACCAAGTCAGAACCAGCAGTTGGCCCATTCTGCTCGACTTGACAGTATGGACTCCAGCTCTGTCACTGTTGACAGTGGATTCAACTCACCACGGTAACATGTCTTTACATACTGCATACATACCCCATAGTTCCTGTCCGCTTTACGATATAATCACATTTACCACTCTGATTTTACATTCATCAAATGCAGTACATTGCATTGTAGGATTGTTAGCGCGGCATTTTCATTAATTTCTCTTAAGTTTTTTAAGATTTTTGGTGACATATCCAAGAATATATCATGCCCTACTTTGTGCAGTTGTTAAAAATGATCAACAGACTGAAATAAGACAGGCTGATTAGCATTCAATATAGTTGTATATCTCAGTATCAAAACTAATTTGCTTTAGCTTTCAACATATGTAAGTAAATTATTTTAGAAATAACTATAGCTCAAAGGCTGTGTCCTAAATAATGAATTATTCTCAATACAAGTTAAATTCAATAGTTAACGTTCTAATAGAAATCAGTAAAGGGATATTACTGACATAAGCATCATTTTATATCATAACACCGGATTGTGAGCAAAAAGTAGCCTGCTAAGGTTGAAAAATAAAGACATTACAGGTGGTCATGGGGAAGACCCAGGACAAGGTGGAGGGATTATATCTCCACACTGGCCTGGGAACGCTGACGACAAAGATGGTGATGATGATGATGATGATGATGATGATGATGATGATGACGATATATTGCATAGTAATGTGATACTTTGTCTGTGAGTAGTTTCAAAGTGGAACTTATCTCATCGTCGTTTCCTGGGATTCGGCTGCTGACATGGTAAAAGGTTGATAAGCAGTTATCATTATAAACCCTGAAGTTCTGGGGATGTTGTCTTGAATGTGACCGTTTCTGCTGCTCTGACGACTGTAACACAATTATTTACCTACTAAGCTACAGAGCCACTAATAGGGCCCTCTATGGTCCAGCCAAAAACATATTGGATGCGCGGTATATATGGTTTCAGCATCAACATTGCAATATGTACATGTGCGTCATGATGTGCGATGTTGTCAAATTGACTCAAAAGTGCTACAACTTTTTTGCTGGTGGATCCAAAAGGAAACAAGGCTATATTTGTCTGTACAGCTCAGCAGCTCAGAGATGGCCGCTCGTCGTCTCCTGGTCCTGGCGGCTCGGGAATGTCAGCTTTGAAAAGCTGCAGTTGCATGTTTACACACATGGTTATGATAAAACTGTTTACTAGTGCACACAATTATTCATCTAGCCTTTTAATTTTGCTCTCAAAATGCATCAGATGCTTTTAACTGTCAAGTGTAACATCCAAAGATTGTGTGATTTTCTATAGCAATATTTATCACAGTTTTTCTTAGGTCATGCAGCCCTATCAGAAATGAAATTCTATGATCAGAACAATAACAATCTTATTTATCAGCCAAAAATATATAAGCCACTTGAAAACGAGTGGTTACACTCTAGGTGAGGTGCAGCACTGGGACAGTTTGGAGAGAGGCTGGGAACAGGCTAACCACGGTCAGATGGTTGGGGAGTTGGAAGGAGGACACAGGCAGAGAATCCAGTTTGGCCACATATGGGCATTTATTGATAGTTCTTTTATTCCTTGTTCTCTTTTCTTTTCCAGAATGGGTTATAGTACGTGTGTGTGTGTGTGTGTGTGTGTGTGTGTGTGTGTGTGTGTGTGTGTGTGTGTGTGTGTGTGTGGTTTTAACAACGCACACAGGTTAAGTTTGCCAGCCAGGAGAAAGGAGATGTGTTGTGCTCTCAGGCAAGTGATCTGGAGGCAAACTGTGGCGTTCTAACGACGCACACAGGTAGAGTTTGCCGGCCAGGAGAAAGGAGACGTGTTGTGCTCTCGGGCAAGTGATCCGGATGTGAACTGTGGCCTACAGCGACAGGTCAGTTATATGGCAGTCGTAATCAGCTGATCGTCATCAGCTGTGCGTTCCGTGAGCTGTGGTGTGGTCACGTGAGTGCGTTCTGGGCAGGGAAAGTTGGAGCAGCGCGATGACACAAGCCGGTTGTTTGGGAAGTGAGTGGGGATTTTGTACACCACTGATGTATACTGCACCACTATTTAAGCGATGGAGTTGACAAATAGAGCTTTCGCAATCCTAATCTGGCATTAAGTGTCTGATCCAATGCTCAGATTTAATACAGCTGCCCAGGGGCCATATTATGAAAAACAGGTTTTCTCTGGTCTCTACACCTATCCATGGCGCTGGGTGATCTGGCTGGTGCTCCGTGAATAAATCCTGGTGCGGGTGAGCTGGAGACAATCCTCCCTCTGTCTCATGCGCTCTGGTGCATCTTCACTGCTGCCTCCGGTCGGTCAGAACCCGGGGGCACATGTCTGACAATGTGCCTTGCATGACGGTCCGGGTCTGGTCTCTTGCATTTCATTTTTACAGCTACGCTCCGTGTTAGCTTCTATGTGTGTGCTAACCACTTCACATCGGGCTGCTTCAGTAACGAGGGTCAGTACAAAGCTGGCTTTGCCTCGACACTGACCCTCGTAAAACGATCTGTCCCAACCATACGGGACCCAGCAACTTCACCTGAGTCACATAGGCGAGCCATAGCGATACATACATGGAAAAATTGGCACATGCTGCTGCGTAGCTTAAGTGGCGTCCTGTCTCTCTCCGAGTAGGCGATGACAGACGGAGCTCATTAGCATTTAAAGGTGCAGACACAGAAACAGCCTGTTCTCAGGAAAGCTCAGTAGAGCTCATTTGAGCAACTTTTAGACAGCTGAAATTCAGGACCACGGATGGGTTTGGGACAATGCATATCGAATACAGTGTTGTTGGACCTCTGACAGCTGTGTGGAATTGAAGAAAAACTGTATAATATGGGAACTTTAACTAAGACCAAGGTAAACCAATTCATCAGATGTATTATATTGAGGGAATCAGGTATAGAGAAAATTCACCTCACACTCGTTTCCTCTCGTCTGTTTCTGAAGCACTATGCACTTCATGTGGTGTGATTTTTCTGTCAGTCCTCATTGTGTGTCTGTCTCTCTGCAGAACAAGGGAGAGCCTAGCATCTAACACCTCTTCTATAGTAGAGAGTAACCGTCGGCAGAACCTGGCACTGAGTCCCGGCCATCTCGGCATCACCACCGGCACTGCCACCCCTTTCTCCTTCCGCGCCATCCCAGAACCTGCCGGCACCCAACCAGAGAAACTACAGAAGCCCAGCGTTTGCCTTGCATCAATCACCAGCGTCTAGGGGCAGAACTACTGTAAGGGCTGAGTGGAGCACCGAGAGCCAATGGGGAGGCCAGAAAATAAAAGGCCCACCCCGAAGGATTGTTGCATCTTTAGACTGAATCAGTGGAGCTGCCACATAAAGCTATCAACACACATACAGATAAAGGAAGATCACCAGGAAACTGCTCACACACACACACACCAGGCCACTGGGCAGACTCAGACCATGTCTGTCTCTAGTTTATACACTGCTGTTGTGTTGTTTCCCTTTCACGTGGGTTCTCGTGTGTGTGTGTGTGTGTGTGTGCGTGCGTGCGTGCGTGCATGCATGCATGCATGCTCGTGTGTGCGTGCGCGCGCGTGGGGGGAATAGGTAATCTCAGGTATCCACTCTCATTCCAGCTGCTCCAGATCAGGTCTTCTCCCTCTAGTGGTGTCTCCTGGTACACAGCTCTGCTGGCTATTGTTACTGATGGTCCACACATTTTCACTTATCAGTTCACCACCGGCAGACAACTTTTGAGGTGCAGCGCCAAAAGATATGCCAATGACAGTTAGGCTAATGCTGTTGACCATCACTCTAAAGTGCATCAGCAGTGTGAGGGGACTAGACAAACAAATTGGTTTACTACGACACTCTAGAACGAATGGTAGAATGAAGCTGAGCAATTTTTGTATCTGTTGGATACAATGATGCTCATTTGAACACAGTTTTAACCAGCTTCTCTCCTCCAATGTTGTTGGAGGTATGACAACCTGTGTTGCTTCAGGGATGAGATTTTTGATCACAGACGGTTGAGACTTTCATACTCCTCATGTCCACCAGATGCAGCTGCTTTGTCATGTTTCAACTTCATTGTGGCTCTTTTCTCCGCTCCACTGTCAGATAATTGCAATGGCCCTGAGAACTGTTTCTTAATTTGCAGTGGATTGAGTTCTCAGGGCCATTGCACTTATCTGATCAACAGTACACAAGACTTTATTATTTTAAAAATGTTGCCGTATCACAGAGACGTAAACAAATATATAGTTATTTGAAAGTAATAGAATAAATGGGGCAAAGTGGGCATTACAAAGAGGAACATACAGTATACACATACATTTTAAGTGAGTTTATATGTACATTGTATAAACACCAGTATTTATTGACAGGTGATGTGAAATCAATAATAAATGACATGCTGCATTCTATCCATCAATCCATTATTGATCATCAATTGATCAATACTGATCACAGCTGTTATATTGGCTGAAGGCAGGGTATACCTGGACAGCTCGCCAGACTATTACAGGGCAGACTCATGGAGAACCATTTAAACTCACATTTACACCTACGGGACATTTTAGAGTGACCAATGAACCTGTCCCCATCCTGCATGTCTTTAGACTGTGGGAGGAAGCTGGAGAACCCGGAGAGAACCCACGATTACACAGGGAGAACATGCAAACTCCACACAGAAGGAACTGGGAAACGAACCTGGGCCACTACATGTGCTGCCCTTCATGCTGCATTTTGTTACTGAATTTGTCTTTATATATTGTATCTGAATGTACATAGATAGGCTAAGTCCTGTCCTTCCTGTGTTCCCTATTTGAAGTTACTTCAGTTATTATTTGAGTAATTTCTTAAACATTTACATATTTTTCTGAAAATAAGGTCCAACGGGGAACACAGGAAGGGGCGGGACTTAGCGTCTGCATTGAGTTCTTGCAGTTGAAGTGACAGCCTGTAATGACTGGCGTACCCTCAAGCAGAAAGCATGTTTCCATCTGTCCTGCTAGCATGCTGTATTCACACTGACCGTTGAAGTAGCCACATAACAACATACATACATAACATCTTCACTATGACTGTCACAAACTAAACCCAAAGTTAAACATGGTCAGATTCCATTCAATAAACATCGCTAATTGATAGATGTTGGTGATTCATAGAGATGCTGCATAACAATGGGCCCCTGTTGCGGTTTAACCTTTAGAGTATAGCCATCACATTCACACAATTCCCTTTTCTTTTACACACTACTTCTGTCTCTACAGTTCACCTGAGACCATATGTTTCATTCACAGACAGGGCTCCAGACTAACTTTTTGCATTGGTTGCACTGGTGCGCCTAACTTTTTTTTTTAGCTGCACCAGCACAAAATTTAGGTGCACCCACATTTTTCATCGCGTCGCCTTTAACGCCAAAAAGTCACCTTTTTATCGCTCTCCTTTTACATAATGACACCCCCCTTATGGCCTAGGTTAACTGCAGCACCATCAGCACCCAGAGGAACCGTTTTCTGCAGCCAATCTGCACACTGATGCTGTTTGTGGCACAATAAAAAGATCATACAGGTCACTAGCCTATAGATTGCAAATGGAAACTGTTTATGTGATCTTAACCTAGCCTACTTATATTTTTAATTAGGCTGTTAATTTTTAATAATAATATTAGGAATAGGCTACTATACAATTTCCTATTCATGATGTCTCATGCTGTAATGTGGGCCTTCAAACACTTTGCGTGTCCATGCTCCACCTCGACATGTCCCTTTAACATGTTGACCGGCCTCCCTTTACGCAAAATGCGGCAGTAGACAATAACGCACTCCTTCGTAGAGACGTCTGTGTCGCCGTCAGTCATGAATGACGTGTACGTGGCGTTTCCAACCTCCGCAGCTGTCTTGTTCTTTAGCGTGTCGGCATTTTTTTTCATCAGAATAATTTCTGACTTAAATTTAGTGAACGGCAACTCCTCCTTTGCAATATTATATGCGACGTTGAATTTTATAATAATTTCAGATTCCTCAGCGGACCTGATCAATACAGCCTGACTCTGAAACGCAGCTGGATGAGGGCCACTTTATTAACACACTTATCCCGGCATGTAGTATGCTTTTTGGACATATTGCGCCTTTTCAACGTCTCGATGCGAAATGTTGTTGACTCCTCCACAAACGCACTATTACCGGACAAATTCTGGCCGCACTCCCGACAATAAATGCGGTGCATTGATTCCCTTTCTTTATCCTACATCAGCCAGGGAAATTGCTTCAACCAGTCCTGTCTGAAGGCGTATTATTGGGCTTTTTAATTAGTCTCGGGGCGAGGCTTTCTGCCTCTCGTCATTTTCAAAGAGAATCGATGCGCTCAGGAGTACCTGCTCAGCTCGCTCGCATTTTCGAACTGACACAATTTACAGCGGTCGCATATGCGACCAAAATGGTCGCACTCTGGAGCCCTGACAGAGAAACTATGAATAACCATTGTTCATCTGTTCATGGAGGACTGTACGGCAACGTCACAGCAGGAACTCAGTTGACCTTAATGACACCAGAACACAGAAAGAGAAAAATAATTGGTTTGTTTTCATATGGATACGTTTCACCATTTGATGCTTTGAAAAAAAACATCCAGTTGAAGTGAGGGGGGGGGGGGGGGGGGGAACATGAATACACAGAGCAACATTAGAAAGCAAACAACAGCTGTGTACAGTGGACATGAGGGGATACAATCATATCCCTGTTCATATACAATCTCTTCTAGGAGTTTTTAACCAGAAAACAACACTGGCTGTGTCAGTGGAAGGATAGTGAATTTGAAATTAAATGTATAAATGACAAGGAGAAGTGAATGCTGTACATTCATTTGGAGCAGCTGAACTGGCGTGTGGCTGAGCGTCCAACCGAGAATAAACAATTCACCTAGACCAGTGTTATACACAACAAGGAGAGATGTGACTTTCTTTTCAGTATTCTTTTTAATTGTACACTATTAATAACCATTAATTTACGTTCCTATCAAGTTCATGTCTACTTTAATTTTCTTCTTTGATCAAATCCCTGAGCCACTCTCACTCCTGGTGCTACGATGTATTGTGGTCAGTGACGGCCGTGATAATAGTCACAATAAAAAAGGTGATGAGAGAGTTGGATTATAATAAATGTTTTTTTACTGTTTTATAATAGGAATCACCTGCATACTTCTGCAGTCCTATAGGTCAATCATTTCCCATTCTCCTATAGGCTAGGGGAGCTGTCAGTCATCCCAGTGTTGTCACCCAATAGGCTCCTCTACAACTACCTCCACAGCCTCAAAAACACAGCCCGTCCTTTCAAATGTCACACTATCATCAGCCTGTGAATGTCTGCACACACACACACACACACACACTCCACCTCATTATTTCGTGGCACACGACTTCCTCTGCAGAGTGAAACTCTGTCTGGATCCCAGAAAGGGACTTAAACCCAAATAGTGTGGTTCTTATTAATACGGTGTGTAACACAATATCCTGACATACAGCTATGCAAGCTAGCCCTCTGTGACAAGGCACAAAGAAATGAATATCAGATTCACGCTGTAGTACTCAAGATATAACCCAAAGCCGCTTTCTCATGGGCATCCATTTTGGTTGTGTGCACAGACGCCCTCAGACATGAGTCATATGGACTCTCAGAACTATGTGTGAAGTTTATATTGGCTTTGAGCTACAATGTCTATGACAAAATTGCATTATCATACAACTAAACTGCACACTTATTTGCTCAGAACAAATGTAAAAAACACACTCTTGTTCCCATTAACATTAAGTCCTACTCTGAATCTTGCCACTACACAAGGATGCAACCTCATGCCTTACCACTAGTTACCACAAGTAAAAGGTTCAGTTCCATCGTCTTGCTCTGTACCAGGGCACTGCTTTATGTTCTTTACCCAGTGAACTGATGTTTATGTTCTCTGAATATGATCATTATTCAATATTTCATGATGTTCTTCGGTTTTAGTTCCTTGGACATGTGTTTTCCTTTTTTTGTGTTGCTCAAGGCAACTTATGAATTTCAATTGGAAGTATCATTTGTGCCTGAACCAAGTTAAATGTTTTCTGTCAGTGTATCCCCAGTGTCAGAAAGAAAAAACTACATCACGCTACAAAACCAACTTTAGGTTTTGGCAACAAAGACAATGTTAGGTATAGACAACAAAACAAATTGTATGTTTGGACAACAAAACCAAAATTTGTGCATGTGGTGTCCAACACCAGTCAGGTGGTTGAAAGCCCATCTACAAGAGTTATCTCTCAAAATGTGTCACTATGTCACTATCTCTGGATGGTGCACAGTCATGTGGATGCATTTAATTAATTTCTCCACTGTGAAAATGGACAATTGTGTTTTCACAAAACCAATAATATATTTGACAACCTGCCATGAAACTGGATTGATCATTCAGATTCTAGTCTCTTTTTTTCAAAGTATGTTAGAATGTCAACCCATATTCTACAATATCAGACGCATTCTAATAGTAGTTCAGGGTTTTATTCCCTCTTTTGTCTACATTATATGATTCATATACTGTACCTGTAATAGTTTTTTGTCTCTGCTCTAACCCAACATCAAGCTTCCAATCAATTACAAGGCCCACCCTGGTAGGGCTTTATTGCTTATGACATATTTGCGGGAGGATTATAATCCCAATTACACCTCTACAGAAAGGTTTGTAGTGTCGGTTGTACTCACATAATTTGTTTTTTTCCTATCTTCTATGACAACAGAAAGAAACATAGACAAGGAAGGATAAATCCATATTCTGGTCAGTCTGTTCCTCCTTAACCATTTAGAAGGTGTCCTTTTCCTTCAGTCTCTGTTGTCTTGGGTTGACTACTATAGTTGAGTTCTTGTCCCTACAGCAGAGTTTGATCTCTATTGTACCACCATTCAGGGACTGTAGTCTCTTGTTTCTCAGACACAGTGGGCTTCTTGTCCCTGTTCTGTCAGTAAAATAGGGCTGCGGTTCCCTGCCTGGTGGATATCATGAGTTCCATGCTTAATGTCTGCTAAATACACCGTCCCCTCTCTGCCACTGTCTGGCCCAGTGGTCCCCCCATTGACCCCTAGTTCCCTCCAGCTACAGTCCTGTAACCTTCCAACCCTTTTCTACACTGACAGTCCATGAAAAGTCTTCCCTTAACATCGGCGATGGTTTATAAAAATAGAGGTTCAACAATAACATTATTTCTAACGGTGACGTAATGTCATACCTGTAAATGATGTTAATCTGTCATGCCTAGTCAAATAATTTAAACAATAAAAAGAGGGATTTCTAAAAATGTCTATAATATCTGAAAGTCCCTTTGATGTGTAGTACTGGTGTTACTATTGTTGTAGTGTATGTGATACCCTATTGGGATTGTGCTACTTTTTAAAGGTAATAAAATAACAATGTTTGGTTACACCACTGTTGTGTGATTTTTAATGTAATTATTTTACTTTTTGCCCTCAGGCTTGTCAGGTTAATGAGTTTAGTGGGAACAGGTCTGCCTTGATAACTTCAGCAGGTGAAGCCAGCCATGCCTCCTGCCACACACATGCCCTGCATGACAAAAGAGAGAGAACCAAACAACCAAACCAAACAGAACCATCACAGAGAACAGACATGGGGTTAAATAACTTGTCTGTGTTTATTAATATGCAAATGTGGTCACAATATCAGGAGTGTAATATGTGCACATTAATAATCAACTTTATTTGTATGGCAATGATTGTCTATGATCTGGGGGGTTGGAGGGAGTTCAGCTGTAGGGCTCAGAGGGCTGGTGGAAACTTGCTTAAGTAGTGAGACATGAAAGGATGGGTGGAAATTCAAATAGGAAAGCAGCTTAGCAGTCTAGTCAGTGGGCACACTGGAGATTTCCCTGTACAGAATGAACTGTCACTTCTGTATACTGAGCTGGGAAGAGTGGGGGTTGGAAACCATTACAAGCTATAAATGGAGACATCCCTGCCAAACCAGTGTGTTGTGGGCATAGGTTTAGGGTAAGAGTGGCTGGATCCAGGAGCAGTGGTGGTTTTACAGGAAGGCAAACAGAGGCAGCCGCCACCCTGAACATATATCTTGCCATCCTGGTTGCCACCCTATTTTAATATATTTTATTCATTAAAACACATGCTTGGAATTTAATGATCTATCCACAGAAATTCAGCTCTCTTTTCTATCTAAAATATGCCCTCCCCCCTTCGGAATTTTGAAATGGTTTCACCCAAAGAGAGAGAGAGGCTGTCCGAAATCACTCCCTACTAGTGCACTATATAGGGAGTTCACCATATTGTAGGGGTGTCCAAATGTGTAGTGAGCATTACTATTCCCTATGTAGTCCACTCAAATTTTCCCAGAATGCATCTCGAAAAGTAGTGTACAACCGATGGTCACTCGTCGAGTAAATTTTACCATAATGCATTGCGCTGAAAGACAAATCGCGAAGGAGAGAGAGCATGAAAAAGCGGCAAAAATATTAATAATCATATATTAATACATATTTAATATATGTTGTGCACAGAGCAGAAAAAGACAATACAAACGACCAAAGTGTGATGTTTTTCTTTATTTACTTAAAAAAACGCAATATATATTAATGATTTATTTATATATATATATATATATATATATATATATATATATATATATATATATATATATAGGCCAACACAGCGCCAAAGACACGTGCCCGGCAAAAGGCAAGCAATGCTTAAACTGCAGTAAGTTAAATCACTTCACCAAAGTGTGTAAAGCAAAGACTGCTACGCCGCGCCACCTTAAAGCCATACACGCCGTGATGGAAGCGAGCGACGAGGAGGAACAAGAACTCTTCATAGACGGGCTCACGACGAAGAACGCTGGCAAAGACATCGAACGAGCCTATGCAGAGATAAAGGTAGCCACACAGAACATTAAATTCAAAATAGACACCGGTGCACAGACTAATGCCATTCCTGAATACACAACGGCTATTCAAAGACATAGCTCTACAGCCAGCTACGCAGAGGCTCACGTCCTATGGAGGAGAGCAGCTGAAGGTGAGCGGCACCTGTCAGCTAAGGTGTAAGCACAAAGACCACTCAGCGACGTTGGAGTTCCACATCGTCGACACCAAAGCGCCACCCATACTAGGCCAGCTTGGACCTGAACCTGATCAAGCTAATATTGGCAGTAGCAAGAGAGGACGAGGCACAGAGTCTACTAGAGGAGTATGCAGACGTTTTCCAGGGTATCGGAGAATTCCCAGGCGAATGTCGCCTCCACGTCGACCCGGATGCCACGCCTGTGGCATACCCGCCACGCCGCGTTCCCATCGCACTGCGCGGCAGGCTCAAGCAGGAGCTGGACAAGATGGAAAAGTCCAACATCATATGTAAGGTGACTGAGCCCACCGAGTGACAAGTTGAGAGTATGCCTGGACCCCAGGGACCTCAACAAGGCACTTCAAAGACCTCACTACCCACTGCCCACGCTAGAGGACGCCCCAACGAAGCTAGCTGGCGCACAGTTTTTCAGCGTCCTGGACGCCAGGTCCGGCTACTGGACAATCAAGCTGTGCCCAAAGTCATCCGTGCTGACGACGTTCAACACGCCGTTCGGCAGATATCGATTCCTCAGGTTACCTTTCGGGCTTAACTCAGCCCAAGACGAGTTCCAAAGGCGAGTCGACGAGACGTACGAAGGCCTCAGCAGAGTAACAGCCATCGTCGACGACATCCTGGTGTTCGGAAAGACGAGGGAAGAGCACAACGAGAACCTCAGGGCCATGTTGCAGCGCACAAGAGAGAGAGGGGTGCGACTGAATCCAGAAAAGTGCCAGATCTGCGTGCCTGAGGTCAAGTATTTCGGACATACGCTATCCCGTGAGGGTATCAAACCAGACCCCGCAAAGGTAAAAGCCATCCAAGAGATGCCACCGCCGAAGAACAAAGTCGAGCTGGAGACTATCCTAGGGATGATCAATTACCTGGCTAGATTCACACCTCACCTGTCCCAGAGAAACAAACCGTTACGGCTGCTCCTGAAACATGAAAACGAGTTTGCATGGGACCAGCAGCAGGAGGAGGCGTTCAAACGGATCAAAGAGCTGATAACGCACCAACCTATGCTCACATTCTTCGATCCAAAGAAGGAGTTGAGGCTCCAGGTAGATGCTTCGAAATGCGGCCTGGGAGCAGTCATGCTTCAAGACGAAAGACCTGTGGCGTACGCATCCAAATCACTCAACAGCACAGAGGAAAACTACGCACAAATAGAAAAAGAGCTATATGCGGTGCTGTTTGGGTGCAAGCGTTTTCACAAATATATGTATGGCCGCAGGGTGATCGTTGAGTCGGACCACAAGCCATTAGAAGCCATACTACGCAAACCCCTGGCTGCAGCGTCCCCATGGCTCCAAAGGATGATACTGCAATTACAAAGATACGACATTCAGATCATTCACCGCCCTGGGAAAGACATACCAGTGGCCGACACCCTGTCACGAAAGTCGATATAGTACCACGACAGCAGCATAACAGAAGGATTAGAGGCACAGGTGCACACGCTCGTCAGCAACGTCCCGGTGAGTAAGACCAAACTGCAGGAAATCAGAGAGGCAACAGCCCAAGATGCCCGGCTTACCACACTGAGGAACACCACAAGATCAGGTTGGCCCGACGAAAGGAGGAAGTGTCCACTCAACATCCAGGAATATTGGTACCACAGGAACGAAATCGCTGAAGTGAACGGCAATCTGTTCAAAGGTGAGAAAATCATCATCCCTCACACCCTCAGAGACGACATGATTGCCCGCATACACACCGGACATATGGGCATAGAGAAAAGCAAGAGTCGCGCTCGCGACATCCTCTTCTGGCCCGGCATGGGGAAGCAAATTGAAGTATCCGTGGCAAAGTGCGACATATGCCAGGAACGACGCAGCTCCAACACCAAAGAGCCAATCCTCTCGTACGCCATATCAGAGAGATTATGACAGGTCGTGGGAACCGACTACTACAGCAGGTACTTTGAGATGGAGAAACTTACCAGCTGCACGTCGTCTTCAGTCATCACAAAGTGCAAAGCGTCATTCGCACGCCACGGCATCCCGGACACTGTGGTCAGCGACAACGGGCCGTGCTACAGCTCCACTGAGTTTCGCCTCTTCGCAAACGAGTGGGACTTTAAGCACGTCACCTCAAGCCTGCGCTACCTACAAAGCAACGGCCTCGCCAAAAGAACAGTCCAGACAGCAAAACACATCCTAGACAAGGCCAAAGCTGGGAAGAAAGACCACCACCTGAGTCTGCTAGAACACAGGAACACCCCGGTCGACAACTTGATGTCCCCCGCCCAACTCTTGATGAGCCGCAGACTCCGCTCAGTGCTCCCAGTGACTGCGAGACAGCTGAAGCCACAAGTGGCACATCAAAAAGTTGTACGTGAGAGGAGAGAAGTATACTACGACAGATCTGCAAGACCACTCCCCCACCTACCTGTCGGCGCTCCTGTCAGTTTCCAGCAAGATGACGGGTCTTGGAAACCAGCAACGGTAACACAACTGGCAGATACACAAAGAAGCTAACACATCCAAACAAGCGAGGGCCAGACGTTCTCGCAACAGACAGCACCTCCACGAAAGCAAGGGAAACACAAACACCACAGACACCCAACACGCACACACCAACAACCTACAACAGCACTCACCTGCCAAAAACATACAGCCCCAACACCCCGAGCCTGTGGACCAACCACCGCCAGACAGCCAGCCACCTGGTCACACGACAAGATCCGGCCGCACCATCAGGCCGAGACAAGTCCTGGACTTGTAAACATTGTAAAGGGTGTTGGCGGATCGCTGCCCTGTTAAAAAAACACACAAAAAAAACACCTGTTCACAAATGTATCTGTTAAAAAGAAATATTTACCTGTTCAAACAAATGTACTTGTAAAAAAAAAAAAAAAAGGGGGGGGGGGGGGGGGGGGAGTATGTACCTGTAGAAGGAAAGCCTGTTGAAAAGAAATACTTACCTGTTACTTACCTGCTGGTTGAATACAATAATCAAAGAATGAAGTTTACATATCCGACATAATGGATGTACTTGAAATGTTTTCCTAATTTTGCGTTTACATAAGTAGCGTTGGATACACTGTGAAAAAAACACTAATGTGAAGGACATTGGTCCAGAGTTACAAAGATTGTTCCACTTGTTTTAAATGCAGCTACAAATACTTGTTCCCTGTGTGTAAGTGAATAACCCTGTTTTTTTGTTAAGAAGGGAGATGTAACATTCCAGCCACTACGGCCACCGTAGGTGGTGACAACTCATGCGAGAATGTTCGGGTGATTCAAGATGGCGGAATAAACAAGAGTACACGCAAGCCAGTGTCAGCGGTTTATTTAAATATTAAAACTTATTGCCAGAGGGCAAAGTATAACAAACCCTAGAGGCCAATTCAAAGCCGATTGCCCAAGTCAACATCAAGTGCAGCATATACCAGGGAGATGCGCTATCACCACTGCTGTTCTGCATAGGCCTGAACCCCCTCAGTCAGATCATCACGAAGAGTGGCTACGGGTACCGATTCCGTAGTGGGGCAACAATCAGCCACCTGCTTTACATGGACGACATCAAGCTGTATGCCAGGAGCAGGCGAGAAATAGACCCACTGATCCACAACACCATTTACAGCGATGACTAGGGTTGGGCATCGAGATCCGGTCATCAAATAGGAACCGGTTCCTAACCTCCGGTTCCGGAACCGTTAAGAAGCTGTTAGAATTGCGATCCTTTTTTTTTCGGTCCACACTAGTTTGTTTGCTTCACATTGCCCGGCGTGCGGAGACTCCGCGCCAGTTTGTTTGTTACTCCGCTCGTACTACTTTGTTTGTATTACTCCGCCCGGCGTGCGGAGACTCCGCGATAGAACGAAGAACGTCACTCACTCAACATGGATGGCAGAAGAAGACGCCGCTCGAAAGTCTGGCTTCATTTTAATTTTAACAAAGATGGATTAGCACAGTGCAACATATGTGGAAAACTATGCACGTTACTGTAGTCGGACTACTTTTTTCAGTAACGAGTAGTCTAACGCGCTACTATTGCCAAACCAGTAGTCAGATTAAAGTTACTTATCCAAATACACAGTGCGTTGCTATTTTTGTCAGTAAAAAAAAAAAAGATCTGCTTTCTTCTTGCGTCTCAGGGGGGTGACGTATGTTAGCCGACACCTTCACGGACGGTCGCGTGTAGTCGCTATACCGGCAGAAACGTAAACAATGGAGGGGGAAAGATACGCATTTTCCAGCTGGAAATACAAGCATTATTTCGACTTCATCTCAGCAAAAGATGGCAACATAAAGGTTCGTTGTACACTCTGTGTTAACAACAAAGTGTTGTCTACTTTCAAGAATACAACGTCAAACTTGAAAAAACATTTAGAGTCACAGCATTGCACAACCACATTAAAAGAGTAGGTCCCGCCCAGTGACAGTGAAAAGGCGCAGCGTGTGAATAAATAAGACAAGTTCTCTATTTCACGGAGCTCCTGCTAACTCAGTCTGTGCTGAAATGTCAGCGAAGTCTCTCTTGACAGTGTTTAGTGGAGAAATGTCTTGCTGCTTGCTGGCCCCGCCCCCTCCCTTCATCATCACGCCGCTCATACTTGAGGACTGTGCTCATTTGTTTCATAAAAACACTCCTTGCTGCTCTAATGCCGGTTCAATATTCATAAAATGTTCATTCATGATGTTACTGCTATTACAATATGCAAACAATTAATTAAGTTAAGTGAAGTCAAGAAAGACTGTCTTTATTTTTTTATATAAAAACACGTATTTTCTATCAGGACATAGTTTTCAAGTGCAACTTAAAATGTCAGTGGATACATTGTTGATCTTTCTGTTAAAAAAGCACATCAATAAAGTGAGTATTGGCAAAATCGGTAGTCTGATGCAGCTGTTGAATGTAACTAATAAAGTAACTTGTAATCTAACTTAGTTACTTTTAAAATCAAGTAGTCAGTAACTTAAAAGAACTTAGGGCAGGATCAAGAAATAAGACTCAACAGTGACACGACGGCCGTTAGGGTAACTGCAGCCATCTGCCAAGCCGGCGCGGGAGCGCGCATGAACTCTTCAGTGCAGCTGATGCTGTGACACGTTATTTATTTACTCGCTGTTCACGTGACTGTTTACTACAAGACCTCCGCACATGCCTCCGCGGAACTACGTTGAGCATACATCTGCGAACAACATCATGTCAAGCGACGAAGTAAGTAACAAGTGTTTATTTTAGTGTAACTTTAGGATGTTTCTTTGACAACATTAGCACATTCATTCAGCAAAATGACAGTTGTAATGTAAAGTACGTTTACCTTACACTGGCCAAATGGTTACTAAAGTTCAAACTTCACCAGCCACGGTGAACAACGAGCTAGCGATAACCATTGTTTTGTGACTGGTGAGTGAAGCTAATGTGCCTGCCACCAACGTTATGGTATTTGAAGAGCATTTGGCTTTGTGGCTGCAGCTAATTTCTGACTGTGGTAATTACCAACATAGCTAATATTTATAACATTGGATAAAGCTTGCTAACAAGCTGACATAAGTGTACAGTCATTATCATGTAACAGCAGTAGTATGATTCAATGTCTCAAGTGTTATGTGCCAGTGTCACTGAGATAATTTGTGAAACCATTTCCATTATAAGACAATATAAATGGTATGAATAGCACTGATGAAAACAAAGTCAATACAAGAAAAACAGAAATGTCAATATGTCATAACTGGTATTATACTAAGTTGAATCAGAATAAAAATAACATCAAATAAAATCATAACATCCCTTTGAGGATTACTAAAGTTAGTCTTATTATTATTGTTCTCAATGTTTTTGTTTCAGGATTTGGAATTGACTCTGGAAGGAGTGGCACACATGTTCCAGATAGAGGGCAGCCTGCTTGGTGCACCTGCCTGAACTGCCGACACATGCCAACCCAAATGGAGAACTTGTGCTGTCGGCAGGCTCCGGACCAGTGTCTGAGCAGGAGTGCCCATCTGGAGATGTACTTCCTGGATGAGGGTACACTGCGTCTGGTCAGGATGACGTGGAACGACATCTTCGCTCTGGAGGACAGCCAAGATGTGGGCAGCGATAAC